>OX451741.1:188189553-188816434 GCA_948472305.1 Vicia faba
GACAATATTTAAATGGGCAATCAAATAAATATGCAATATATGTTAAATATGCAAAAAAAATGTTTTTATATTATTTTTATATGTGTAAAAATAAACTATTTAATGCATTAAGAATAATAAAGTAAAAGATTATTTTTATTAAGGGTGGAAACCCTAATTTGTTTTAAGAAAGTATATATATATATATATAATATATATATATATATATATATATAATATATATATATATATATATATATATATATATATATATATATATATATATATATATTATATATATATATATATATGTATATATATATATATATGTATATATATATATATATGTATATATATATATATATATATATATATATATATATATATATATATATATATATATATATATATATATATATATATATATATATATATATATATATATATATATATATATATATATATAATATATATATATATATATATATATATATATATATATTGGAAACCCTAATTTGTTTTAAGAAATATATATATATATATATATCTTATGTATTATTTATTTATGTATAATAAAATAAAAATATATACAAATGTCAAAAAATAAAAATATGTTAGAAAAAATATTATTTAAGTATATAAATAATAAAAAATAAAAATATAATATTTTTTTGTATTATTTACAAGTTTTTATTAAAGAAAATAAAAGTATATACTATTTAATAATTATTTATATGCCTAAAAAATAATAAAAATAATAAACTAAAATGTGAAAATTTATGAAAATGTTTTTTGGTATTTTTTAATGTTTAGAAAAATAAAATAAAGTCAGAAAATAAAATAGAAATACAAAAATATGCAAAAGTAAATTAAATGGACCAAGGGGGTGTAAATAGTAAGGCTATGGTTGCAAAATGCATGAACAAGCCAGGCCCAACCCAGACTTGCCTTCGTCTTCAACCTTTGAATCAAAAAACGTGCGCCCTGTGTAGAACTTCGTATCTCCTGTTTCAGTGCTTAAAAACAAAAACTTGTAACATGAAAGTTGTAGAGCATAATTACACGATTCTAACCATGTAAAAAACTTAATCTAACTCTCAAAGACCAGAGAGAATTTCTCTGGCCCTAATTTCTAACCTAACTTTTTCAAGAAGTTCATCAATCAAATTCTCTCAACACAGTTAACTTAAATGAAATCTATGCATATGTACAACTTAAGGGCAATGCGTACTACATTTTTTATTCACAAACCTAAGCCTAATGATTCCTAAATAGAGAGATAGAAAGTTGGAAAATACCTGCTTCAGTTGAACTCGAGTATGACAATGTGGAGGTTTTCAATGAGGCCTGAGATGCTTGGGAGCTTGCTTGAACTTCCTTGGACCTTCCCCAATGCTTAGTTTGCTTTGAGCTTGCTTGAACAAGCTTGTAGAAGTCAACCTGCATAATCAGATTTCAGAAATGGTGAAGCTTGAAATCAAGGTTACAGTCACTGGCCAATGTTTGGGATAACTTAGGTAGGTTATATGGAGTGTGTTGGAAGAGGTTTGGGGTAAAACGCACGAGTGGTTTGTGAGATGGAGGTGCAACTGCAGAAGCTGCTCTGTTTTGCAAGAAGATGGTGTTTTGGTGTTTTGGAAGGCTTAAGAAGTGGTTAGCTCGTGTTTATGGCTCAAGGCAATATGCAAAACTTGTTTTGAATGGTTGCAAGGGTTGGTTTTATCAGATTCTAGAGTTTTCTTCTTTTTGCAAGTTAACTTGGCTTTTAAGAAAAGTGTGAAGTGATCAAGCAAATAGCCTGTACATGCCTCCTTCCTAGATGCACAAAGTGGTTGTCCTTTGCCCTGAGTTTATGGAGTTTGTTTGCTGTAAAAGAAAAGGTTCAAGGCTCAAGAGGAACAACTTGACATAAAGCCAACTTTATGAAAATGGCAATGTTCACTTTTTGCCAAAAATGGATTAAACCCTTGTGTAATCTTCCATTGATAAGAATAATGCCTTAAACCATTGAGTTTGAATTCAATTTTTGAGTGTGGAAGGGTTTAGATACCTGTAAACAAGTACTAATGAAGTTGGACAAAAATTGCAACTTGTAGCATAGTGAAAAATGCCATGGACCAAAGTGATTTTTTGCCAAATTCAAACCTTCGATTCTCCCTAACCATAAATGATTTTGGAGAGTTCTTGGACATTTTGGAAAGCTTGTAACATGCTCTAGAATACATCTTTGAAATGAATTTTTATATTACAAGTGGAACTATGTGAAAAATTGCCATGAAGATAGGTTAAAATCCTGCCTAAACTAGGGCAAAATTTCACTAAGTTAAAAGTTTCATGGACCCTTATTCCAAAAATCATAACTTGAGATACAAGAATCTTTTGGGAAAACTTTGTGAATCAAAATTATAGATTTTGTGGAGGACTAAAACTTTAATGTTGGAAGTTTTGTTTGAATCCAATTGCATCATGGTGAAAATGTTGGGAAAAGTTGGGAAAAAATGAGAAAATTTCATAACTTAGAAAATTTCTAAGTTATGAAAATTTTCATTTTAAAACCCTAATTTGCAAAATTAGGTTTCTTGATGAACAAGTTTCATGTTTTGACACATCTTGATGAAAAATTACCCTTGGCACTTGATTTTGACCAAAAAGTCAAAGTTTGACTTTTCAGTGTATAGTTGATTTTTGATCAGTTTATTGGAAAATTCATCTGTCAATCCAATGCTTTTGAGATCTTTTGAACCTTGTAATTAGGTCAAGATGATGCCATTGAGATCTTGAATCCATGCTTGAACCCAATTTGCCATTGGCTAGGTTAAAAATCAGAAATTGCCCTTGTGCAGTCAAAACCCTAAAAATGACCATTTTGCCCTTTTGAAGATCTGATCAAATTTCTTGAGGAGTTGTGGTCCAAACTTGATCAAATGGTTCATATGAGCCTATAATGTTGATGTGGATCAAAAATTATAAATTTTGACTGTAAATTGGTCACAATTGACTTTTTCCCCAATACAGCTGATTTATAGGTCAACTGCCCAATTGACTGGGCAAAAATTTGATTCAAGGCTTGAAACTTGGTATGGGCAATCTTATAAGTCCAAAATGATGTATGAAAGTCACTTTGAGCATTGGAAGTCCAAAAATCCATGTGCAAACTCAAACCCTAATTTCAAGTCAACAGTGCAAGGAGATGTCTTGAGCAGAGCAAAACTCTAATTCTGTCTGGAGTCCAAAGAGTCTTGTGAGGGGAAATCTTGGTAAAATGAGAGGGAAAATTTTGGGTTACAACAGCTGCCCCTGTTCAATCTTCTTGAACCTGAAGAGTTAGATTGGCGATTTTGCCTTTCGTGACTCGAAGGTAAAAGATGATTGGACACTAGAGTGCCCATAAATTTGCACTCGTCAAAATGTAGTTGAGGGAATGTGCTTAAAGATGCCATTTGGAGATGATTGAATTTTGTTGGAGATGGGCTTAAAGATGCCATCCAAGGATGTTTGTTGAAAATCAGGAGAATGAACATCAGAATGGTATCCGTATCTGGAATGCATCTGAGTTGTATCTGGAGATTGGATCTGTATGAATAATGGAATGGCTTCCATGTCTAGAGCGTATCTGAGCTGTAACTGTATTTGATTTTTTTGAATGAATAACAGAATGGATACCGTGTCTGGAGCGTATCTGGACTGTATCCAAAATCTGAAATCTGAATAAGCGATAGAAAGACATCCGTGTCTGGAGCATCTCTAGGCTGGGGAATAGGTTTGAATGAGTGACAAAATGGCTACCGTGTCTGGAGCATATCTGGACTGTATCTGAAGTTGAGATATGTATGAGTAGCAGAATGACTTCCTTGTCTGGAGTGTATCCGTACTGTAACTGGGATCTGAATAAGTGACAAAATGACTTCCTTGTCTAGAGTGTATATGAACTGGAAATTGATAGTTGAATCTGAATGAGAAATAGAATGGCTTCCACGTGTGGAGCGTATCTAATCTGTATTTGATTGTTGAAGTTTGAATGAGTGACATAATTGCTACCGTATCTGGTGCGTATCCGGATTGTATCTGAAGTTGAGATTTGTATGAGTAGCAGAATGACTTCCTTGTCTGGAGTGTATCCATACTGTAACTGGGATCTGAATAAGTGACAAAATGACTTCCTTGTCTGGAGTGTATCTGAACTGGAAATTGATAGTTGAATCTGAATGAGAAATAGAATGGCTTCCGCGTCTGGAGCATATCTAATATGTATCTGATTGTTGAAGTCTGAATGAGTCACATAATGGCTACCGTATCTGTTGCGTATCTGTACTGTATCTTGACTTTGAATTCTGAAGGAGTAATAGAATGACCTTCGTGTCTGGGGTGTATCCATACTGTATCTGAATAAGAGATTTGAATGAGTAATAGAATGACTTCCGCGTCTGGAGTGTATCCGTACTGTATCTGAAATCTTTGAATATTTATTAAAGATAGATTTTAATCTTATCCTGAAAAGGGTAAAATGTTAGCTGAAACACAAAATTATGTTGCATGACATGTATGATGCAATCAAATGTGTTTTATCAATGTTTATGATATATGAATGTAATGTATGCGCATGTAAGCTGATTAGCTGTCTTGCTGAGGAAAATAAATCCTTGATAGCTGGTGATAATGAAATCTTTTGACTGCTGCCGGGGAAAATAAATCCATGACCGCTGTTGGAGGTTCAAAATCTTTGATTGCTGAGGATGAGAAATCCTTGAACCACTGCTGGGGATAGAAAATCCTTGGCGACTAGTGGGGATTGACAAGAACTTTGACAACTTCTGTGGGGATGTGAGAATCCTTCACGACTTTCCTGGGGATATAGGGATCCTTCAAATCTGCTTGAGAAACCTGCTTGGGGAACTTTGAGAACTTTGGTGACTGTAGCTGGGGAGTACACCAATGGATTTCTTGCTCGGCTGGTGAATAGGGAAACTTTGAAGATCTCTACTGGGAATTAGAAGAAAGAAAACCTTGATCTGCTAGAGAATAAGGAAGCCTTTGATGGCTTCTGCGGTGAATAAGAATGAGGAACTTCAATCTTCTAGGGAACTGAAACCTTGGGGGCTTCACTGGAGAAGTGAGAATGAGAATCTTCGATCTGTAGGGGATTAAAAATTCTGACAAACTCGTGCTAGGGAATCATGAAGGCTCTGGCAACTTCACTGGGGAATCCAGACTGAGAATCTTCAATCTGTTTGGACAAAATAAATCCCTGGGGACTTCTAATTGGGGAGTTAAGAATGAGAATCCTCATTCTATCGGGGAGTAAAAACTCCGTGGGGAGTAGCTATACTGCTGGAAAGTAAGTTATCCTGCCGGAGGGTAAGTTCAAGACTCTGGGGGAAAAGGTTTATTCCTGTTTGGAAAAAGTTCAGGAGTTTGGGTTGGTATGCCAATCTACTGGGGAATTATCCATAGTTGAGGATACAAGCTAACTGTCATCTGGCTGATTCTTAGATTTTAAGACAACTTGCTGGGGAATCTGGGGAAACTGGATGGTTTTCGCTGTAGATTGATAATTGGAAATTTGACTCCATTGGGGAAGAAGTTTTCGTCTTTACTGGGGATTTATGACCCAGAGTTTTGCTCCACTGGGGATTGGGAGTTTGCAAACTTAACTCTGATGGGAATTTAAGGATTTGAAATGTGACTCCACTGGGGATTGAGAGTTTTCAAACTAGACTCTGGCGGGGAGGTTGAAATTTAATTCTGATAGGGATAATGTATTTCAAGATTGTAGTTCCGCTGGGGATCCAGATGATGTGCTGCAGGGGATTTCTCTTGGAATAGCCTAAAGACGTTTTCCTATCCTTTCAACCTGTCAGTAATTATTCTTCCACATTTCGTTTTTTTGTAAACAGTGATTATATTCAAATGCATATGCTTATTAAATAAATCATTGGACATTTTCAAATAAAACACAAGTGTAAAGAAAAAGAAAAGGCAAATAGTTTTCTGCACTTTGAAGTATTTTTGTATTAACTTTGTGTAAGTATTTTGTACAAAGGAGACAGACATCCTAGTAAGAGAATGTTGTCATAAAAATGAGAAAAATTTATACAAAGAAAGATAGCTATGTGTAAAAATTCCATGGGGTTCCCATTCTGCTATAGCCTTCGTAACTCTGAATATCTTGTTCATTCGTTGCTTCGTCCGACGATGATTGGATTGATCAGAAGCCCGAAGTTTGTCTGGTGAAGAGATTGTCCTTAAAGTGATCCAACGAGACATAGTCATACGCTTTAATTCCCTAACTTTTGCCTGAATCGCCCTTTCGGGTTTTCAGTCCACCGGGAAACCCTTTTTTTGCCCAAGTCACCCTTTCGGGTTTTCAACTTGTTGGGTGTACATATTTTTTTTGATTTTATCCCTAATTTTTGCCTGAACTGCCCTTTCAGGTTTTCGGTTCACTGGGATGCCCATTTTTGCCCAAGTCGCCCTTTCGGGTTTTCAACTTGTCGGGTCATTTATGCGTAGTATCTTTTGACTATGTCTGCGTTTGCAGGTTGCGGCAGGTCATCACCGTCCATGGTGGTCAGGATCATTGCCCCACCAGAAAAGATGTTTTTGATCACAAATGGTCCTTCGTAAGTAGGAGTCCATTTGCCCCTGGAATCACTTTGCGGCAAGATGATCCGCCTGATTACAAGATCTCCGACTTGATATACCTGGCGTCTGACTTTCTTGATGAAGGCCTTGATCATCCGTTTTTGATACGTATGACCATGGCAAACATCAGTAAGTCGCTTCTCGTCAATCAAATTAAGTTGATCAAGCCGGGTCTGAATCCAATCGTCTTCACTCAAACCAGTATCCTTCATGATTCTCAAGGAGGGAATCTGAACCTCGATAGGTAAAACAGCTTCCATGTCGTATACCAAAGAATATGATGTTGCCCCAGTTGATGTACGTGCCGTGGTACAGTACCCGTGTAGAGCAAATGGCAACATTTCATGCCAGTCCTTGTAGGTGACTGTCATCTTTTGAATGATCTTCTTGATATTTTTGTTCGCAGCTTCGACATCACTGTTCATCTTTGGCCGATAGGGAGATGAATTGTGATGTTGAATCTTAAACTGCTCGCACAGAGCGGTGATCATAGTGTTATTAAGGTTTGTACTGTTGTCCGTGATAATCCTGTCGGGGATACCATACTGGAAGATGAGGTTCTGCTTGATGAAGCGGGCAACAACATTCTTTGTAACGGAGGCGAAGGAAGCTGCTTTGTCCCACTTGGTGAAGTAATCAATGGCCACCAGGATGAAGCGGTGTCCATTGGATGTTGTAGGCTTGATATCTCCAATCATGTCGATTCCCCACATAGCGAACGTCCAAGGAGCTGTTAAGACATTGAGAGGAACTGGAGGTATGTGTACCTTGTCAGTATAGATTTGGCATTTGTGATAAGTACGGGAATGTTGGTGACAATTAGCTTCCATGGTAGACCAGTAATAGCCTTCCCGCATAATCTTCTTAGCCATCGTATGTCCGCTCGAGTGGGTGTCAAATGTACCATTGTGCAGTTCAACCATGATCTGCTCAGCTTCAACCTTGTCCACACAACGAAGCAGAATACAATCATGATTGTGCTTGTATAGGATACCATTGCTTAGGAAGAACTTGGTAGAGAATCTCCTCAAGAAATTTTTGTCGTTGACTGAAGCTCCTACAGGGTATTCTCGAGTCTCGAGATACCTTTTGACTTCGTGAAACCAAGGTCGGTCCACTACTTCTTCGGTATTAATCTCGTGACGATGAGCAGGTTCGTCCATTTGCTCGATGGTGATTTAGGGAGCCTCATTATCCCAGTTAAGTTTAAACATGAAGGACATTGTAGCTAGCGCATCTGCTAGCTGATTCTCTTCTCGCGGGAAGTGCTTGAAGGTAATCTGCTTGAAATGTGGTAACAATGTCAGGACATGTTCTTTGTAAGGGATGAGGTTAGGGTGTTTAGTATCCCACTCTCCTTTGATTTGACTGATAACCAAAGCTGAGTCCCCAAATACAATCAATGATTTGATTCCTAAGTCAATAGCAGCCTTGAGACCGAAGATACAAGCTTCATACTCGGCCATGTTGTTGGTGCAGCTGAAGCAGAGTCTGGCGGTGAAAGGTGTATGGCAACCTTGTGGAGAGATAAGAACATCACCGATACCGTTCCCAAGTGTGTTGGAGGCACCATCAAAGTACAGGGTCCATCGGGATCCTTGTTCAGGTCCGTCATACGGTCTGTTCTCTTCAATGTTATCCAAAGTCATAATGTCCTCGTCGGGGAAGTCGAACCTCATGGATTGGTAATCTTCGACGACTTGATGGGCCAGATGATCGGATAGCACACTCCCCTTTATAGCTTTTTGGGTTGTGTACTGTATATCATATTCGGTGAGGATCATCTGCCATCTAGCGATTCTTCCAGATAGAGCAGGCTTCTCGAAGATGTACTTGATCGGATCCATCTTAGAGATCAGCAAAGTGGTATGTGTCAACATATACTGCCTTAGCCGGCGAGTAGCCCATACCAAAGTGCAACAAGTTTTCTCGAGAAGTGAGTAGCGGGTCTCACAGTATGAAACTTTTTGCTAAGGTAATAAATGGCATGCTCTTTTCGGCCAAGCTCGTCATGTTGGCCCAGTACGCACCCCATTGAATTATCCAGGACGGTCAGATACATGATTAACGGCCTTCCTTTGACGGGTGGAATCAGGATAAGAGGTTCTAGTAAATACTCCTTGATTTTATCGAAAGCAACTTGACAGTCATCATTCCATTTAACCACCTGATCTTTCTTCAACAGTTTGAAGAATGGTTCACAGGTAGATGTTAGATGAGAAATGAACCTTGCAATGTAGTTTAGGCGTCCCAAGAAACCTCTGACCTCCTTCTCAGTGGGAGGGGCAGGCATTTCTTGTATAGCTTTTACTTTGGCAGGATCAACCTCGATGCCTTTGTTACTGACGATGAAAACCAAGAGTTTACCGGACCTGACTCCGAAAGTGCATTTGTTAGGGTTCAGTCTGAGCTTGTACTCTTTCAACCTGAAAAACAGCTTTTGCAGATGGTCAAGGTGTTCTTCTTCCGTTTGTGAACGCGCTATCATATCGTCTACGTAGACTTCAATCTCATGATGTATCATGTCATGAAACAAAGCTACCATGGCACGCTGATAGGTTTCCCCGACATTCTTCAGTCCGAATGGCATCACTTTATAACAGAACGTACCCCACTGTGTAACAAAAGTAGTTTTCTCCATGTCTTTAGAGGCCATTTTGATCTGGTTGTACCCTGAAAATCCATCCATGAAAGAGAATACCTTATGTTGAGCTGTATTGTCAACCAATATGTCAATGTGCGGTATTGGAAAGTCATCTTTAAGGCTAGCCCTGTTTAAGTCTCTGTAATCCACGCACATCCTGACTTTTCCGTCCTTCTTGGGCACGTGCACAATGTTAGCAACCCATTGTGGATAGGAAGTAATAGCAAGAAAGCCATCATTGAACTGCTTCATCACTTCAGCTTTGATCCTTTCAGACATGTCGGGCCTCATTCGGCGGACTTTCTGTTTAATTGGTGGGAAGTCTTCTCTTGTAGGGAGACGGTGAACCACAATATATGTATCAAGTCTCGTCATGTCTTCGTAGGACCAGGCGAAGATCTCGACATATTCATTCAACAGCTGAACTAAGCACTCTTTGACACTTGGCTCCAGGTTGGCACCCACCTTAATTGCTTTTTTGTCTTCCTCTATTCCCAAGTTGATAGTCTCTAACAACTCCTCATGAGGTAGAATATCCCTTTCCTCCTGTTGAAACAGTCTAGCCAACTCTCCAGGCACTTCACAGTCTTCATCACCTTCGTATTCGGCATGATTGACCAGATCTTTAGAGTCACTGAAGGCCATAGCAGAATTGTTACCCATGGAATCCAAAATGGATGGGTACCTGCATTGGTGAGTGTGGGTGTGTGTAAGGGATATCCACCTTTAAGCAAATAAAATGTAAAAAGAAAGAAAATGAACACAAAAGTTTATATATGAAAACATCCATGATTCATTAAAAATGGCATATGAAGATGAAAAATCAAACCCTTACAAATGGACCGATATACCTCGGGTAAGGCACATGGTTAAAAGTGTACGAATTGTTTAGGAATTATTACAAACCAACATAAATGTTCGAAAGATAAATTACTGATTAATGAAAGTAATGGGAATAAAGTCCTTCGCCTTCCAATTGCTTAATCCTCCTTTAACAGTTGGAAAGATCCAGTCTTCAAAATTGCTCTCCTCTTCACCATCCTCCAAAGCATGAACTCCATGATGGGTGATCTTCAATGGTGGTCCTCCAGCCCGGGAGTGACGCACAACCTTCTGACTAGCAGCAGTGAAACCCAAGCCGAATTTATCTGTCTTACAAGGAAAATCTGGCAGCTGACCCTATACTGTGCTTCCTCCTTCCTTAATCACAACCTTTGCATCTTTAAGGGATGACATTCGGGACACAGGTTTGGTAATGACGGGTACAAAAGGCACTGCTGCAATTTCCTGAACTACCTCCTCAAAATGCTGAAAGGGGGTTTCGATGAATTCACCATCCAATTCCACATAGCCGAAAGAATTTAGATGGCTTATCATGTATTCCTCTTCACCGCGAACTGTCACAATTTTCCCCTGGACAGGGTACTTAAGCTTCTGATGCAGAGTAGATGTAATGGCTCCAGCATGATGAATCCAGGGTCTTCCCAACAAGCAAGAGTAGGAGGGGCGGATGTCCATGACATAGAATGTGGAACTGAAGGTTTTAGTACCCACTTTAATCGGGATGCCCACCTCCCCGTGGACCATCCGTTTAGAACCGTCAAAGGCTCTGACAATGATGTTGTTGGGCTTCAAAATTAGACCTTCACAATCTAGTCTATCCAATGCTTTCTTTGGTAAGACATTTAAAGACGACCCGATATCAACCAGAACGTGAGCTAAAGTAGTCCCTCTGTATTCCATCGAGACATGTAGCACATCATTATGCTTTCTCCCCTTAGATGTTAAATCGGCACTGGAGAAGCCAAGACCGTTGTCGGCTGTTAGGCTAACTACACACTCCTGGAACTGGTCCGTGGAGATTTCCTGAGGCACGTGGGCTATCTTCAAGAATATGATCAAAGCTTTGGCATGAGCTTCAGAACAGAGCAATATGGCCAGCATAGAGATTTTTGAAGGGGTTTGCCCCAGTTGCTCTATGACATCATAGTCGCTTTTCTTAATTATTTTTAAAATCTCCTCCATTTCCTTTTGAGTGGTCTCAGGGATGACCAAAGGCTGAGCCCTCGTCCTGATGGGCGCTTCTTGGATCCCCTTACCTTTATCAGCAGCAACAGCAGAGGGTACAACTACGGGAGTAACAATTTCTTCAATCACTGGAGTTCGCACAGATAGGTTGACTGGCACAGGAGTAACCTTAAGAGCACTTGAGGGTCCGAAGATTGCCCTTGGAGGAGCAATCTCCGGAGAGAAAATTCTTCCGCTGCGGGTGATTTTACTCGTCCCAGCAATATTCCCTATGTCAGGGGTCTCTTCAACAGAACTTTATTCAAGTCATTCAATCTGCTTAACACCGTGGTAGAAAATCTCTCCTCCATAATTCCACGGTATTGTTTTGTTGGACTCGTATGGGATAGGCCCCGACATAGTTATCTTCAGAGGTACAATCTTTGGATCGGATGTAATCTTAACAGGTCTTTTGGAGACCTTGGAAATATTGGCGGAAATGGTATATATAGCAACATCTTTGACGGGCGTTGGAGTAACAAGAGTTTTCTCAAAGAGGATTTCTTGATTATCCATTAGGTGTTGGACGCCTAACTTCAACAGCGGACAGTCGGATTGTAAGGACGAACAAAGGTAACAATCTTTTTCACAACCTGGGAAAATCTCGGCTTTCAACAGATTCATCTTGATTATTGGTAATGGAGTCATTAAGTCATCAATAGTAGCAACATAAAGATCTTCTTCAACAGCATGGACATTGTGACCATGTTTTGGCATTGGAGCAGATATCACGTTAGGCTTTTCAGGGGCGTTAAATTCCACCTCTTTAGCATCAATTAAGTCTTGGATCTTATTTTTGAGGGCCCAACAATTATTGGTGTCATGCCCCAGGCTGTCAGAATGATAAGCACACTTCACATTTGCATGGTAGTAAGGAGAGGATGTATTTGGATTCTTCGGCGCTTCTTTCAAACTTGTAAGGTTTAACTTCAACAGATGAGGGAGAACCTGAGCAGGTGTCATGTTGATCCGGGTGAATTTCTGTGCAGGCCTTTCCACCCTTGCTTGGTTGGTTCTGGGTTGATTGTTTCTAGGCTGATCATCTACAAACTTTTGAATCATTACAGCCCCCACCACTGGTCGGTGCTTAACTCTTCCTTGACTTCTCTGAGAGTAGACAACTGATACCTCTTTCTTTGCAGGAAAGGTCTTCTTGATAGCAGCGGAAGAAGATGCATCCTTTTGAATTTTTCCTCTCTTGATTCCAGCTTCAACTCTTTCACCGGTCAGAATCAACTCGGTGAACCCCGCAGATGAACTTCCGATCAAGTGATTAAAGAATGGACCTGACAGGGTCCCCAAAAACATATCCACAAGCTCTCTCTCAGAAAATGGTGGTTGCACCCTTCCAGCCAAGTCCCTCCATTTCTAGGCATACTCCTTAAAGCCTTCATTAGAGACCATACCCATACTCTGTAATTGAGTACGAGTAGGTGCTAAGTCCGCATTATATTGATATTGTCTATAGAAGGCAGCTGCCAAATCCTCCCAATTATGCACATCAGATCTCTCAAGCTGGTAGAACCAATCTAATTGCGTACCCGACAAACTATCTTGAAAAAAAGTGGACCCACAGATCTTTATCAGAAGAATGAGGTTGGATCTTTCTGACGTAAGACCGTAGGTGCATCTTCGGACAAGACAAACCATCGTATTTAGAAAATATAGGCACCTTGAATTTAGGGGGAATCACAGTCCCAACAACCAACCCTAGCTCTTCGAAGTCCAGCCCAGGCACTCTTTGTACCTCCATAGCTGCCAGACGCTCTTCCAGATTCTTATACTTGTCGTCTGCAGGAGGGTACTGCTGCTCAGAATAATCTTCATCCTCTTCCTCTTCTTCTTCCTCAGACTCAGATTGTACGACAATTCCTTTACCCTTTCCAACCCCTTCATCAGATGTTAAGGGGAAATCCAGGACCCTTCTAGCTTGGTTCTCATATCTTCTTCCCATGGTTGCCACTCCAACCCTATTCTTTTTCTTTTTCTCCTTTTCCTTCTCTAACAGTGCTTTAAGATCCTCCTGACCCTTTGCCAAGGTCATGAGGAGTTGTTGGAACTGTGAATTCTGCGCTTGTAGGTCTTTGACCGTCTGCTCTATATCCATCTTGCTGAAATAAATAGCAGAGAGATAAGGAAACCTGGTGTGAAGACCTGCTTATGCATATGATGAATGATATGTTATTCATGTAATGCATTCAAGGATTCAGAAATTCAAATTTGTTGCAAACAAAAAAAGAACGCACGTCATATTAATAAGAAGAATTTGTTAGTACATAAATGCCCCATGGGAAAAATAATACAAAATTCTAATGTAAAAAGATGTTGCGCATCCTCTTTGGTGCTATGTAGGTGTTGAGAGTCTGCTCTTCATGGAGTTGACGAGTAAGATCCAAAACCTTCTTCTCACTGGCGTAGAATTGGGCTTCAAAAGTATCGCGTTCTCCCTTGAGCTGTATCCAACTCCTTTGCAAATCTTCCAATGATGTTGGCATGTCAGGATGTTGGAGGGTGTATGGAACCTCTCCTTCCATAACAGGCTCTTTGATCACGGGGAGAATGTAGGGGTAAGGCATCATAAGACTCTGGCGTGGGTTCGTACCCACTTGAGGTAAGGCTCAAGGGGGATGGAATTCTTGTGTCCCAGTGTCTTATTGTCCACCTTTTTGGGCATCCTCCAAGCTCGGATAAACCTTTGTCGAAGTCCTTGAGCATCATTGTCGAAGTCAAAAACCAAGTCTGGAATCAGCATGTCATGAGGGCCATCCCTTCGGGCATACCTAAATTGTCTCAGAGCCAAGCAGGGGTTGTAGGTAATGCCTCCCCTAATGCCAAGTAATGGGACATTAAGGAAATCCCCACAATGATCAATGATGATGACATTTTCTCTGGATCGAGAACACCAATGAACATCAAAATGTGTAAGAGTCATCAACCGTTGTGACCACCTCAAGCCTTGCTCATTCTTCAAGACTGACTGGGGAAGGTGAGAAATAAACCACCTTGCTAGAAGAGGAGTATAACACATGAGAATACCTCTTTTTCTCATTGTTCGTGTGTAAAATGAGTGGAGGATATCCCCAAGAAATGTAGGCACATGATTCCGAGATATGAAAATCTTGACAGCATTCACATCTATAAGCTGGTCAGGGTTTGGGAACAAGACCAACCCATATATGAGAAGTGCTGCAATCTCCTCAAAAGCTTGCAGATCTAGAGAATTCCAGCAGTTTTGTGCCTTCTCAAACAGAAACTTTGCCAAGAAACCCTTGACACCACTTCTGGTTTCCCAATGACCTTTGATATCAGATGGTTGCAAGTGTAAGGCTTGAGCAACATCTTCAGGCTTTGGCTCTCTTTCCGTACCGTTGTAGGGTAGTTGATGGAGAATAGGAATCCTCGAGAGTTGAGAAAATTCCTCCAAAGTAGGCACTAGTTGGTAATAAGGAAATGTAAAGCAATGGTGTAGGGGGTCAAAGAACTGGAAGAGAACTTTCACCATGTCTTCTTCAATGTTGGAGTTGACCAAGTTCAGAAGTCTACCATGTCTTTCAGTGAAGGGAGAATTCTCTGGAATCTTGGAAGCAAGCTCCTTAAGTAGAGGAGGAATTCTCACAAGGTTGACCGGGATTGTTTTCCTGCGAAGTGATTCCATAACCTACAAAATAGGAACAAAGATGAAGATCCAAACCCTTGAAATGGTTAGTGGATGCATATGATGCTTCATGATGTTCATGATGTATGCACAAGTATATGTACAAGCAAATCACACAAGTTCCTAGTTTCAGGCTTGCATGGGGTTTCATAGGTAAGTACCCTCTTGAAGTTAGTTGGCTTAACCTGTCCTATAAATAGTAACCGGGTTCTAAGGAGCTCAATATCACTGGATGATTTTATGTGTTCATTGTTTCAGTTTAGCCACTTTACTGGCAATTGAAATATTCCAAGAAAACAACCCTCAATGAGTGTAGTATCGAGTATCTACCAACTTCGGACAACACCAAAGCCGGTCATCTCACTACCCCTAATAAGGCCAAGATGGTCAAGTAAAGGTTCTAAAAGTCCATTAGTGCTTCATGACATCACTCAGCGGCCCCGTATTCTCTTTGATTGACCCAAAGGGTACCGGTACTCACAAATATGTCGCATTAATATAGCTATTGCTTCAACCATGTCGGTATACCCCGCATAGTTTCCACAACGTATTGCTATTTACCTATGAATGTTTCCCAAATCCGGGTAGAGGATTTCAAACCCAAACAATAGAACCAAATGTAAAGCAATCAAAGCAAACAAGGTAAGCATGTAAAGGTGATCTAAACCCTAAGGTAACCCCACTTTTAGAAATTCCCCAGTAGAGTCTCCAGTTCTGTGATACGGTGGGAGAACTGACTTGAGGTTTTGCGTTTGTGTTCGCAAATGTTTCGGTTTAGCAAGAGTCGCCACCGACTTTTTATTTTATCCAAAGGAAAGGTCAAAAAGCACAGAAAAGACCTTTGAGATGTTTTCTTGGGTTCGGGGGGTAGATTATGAAAAGGAAAGGTGAAAACACCTTTTTCATCCATGGTTATCCATGGGCTCTTAGTTGCTTGTTTAGATCACTTGCTTTTGCTTTTCAATTGTTTGAAATGGTGCTTTGTGTGTGTGGTTTTGAAAATGTTTTGAAAAGAGGCCGTGTCTAGGCAACCTTTGTAATGATTCTTGTTTGAATGTATACAAGGGTGTTTGTCTTTTGAAAAGATGTTTCAATGTTTGAAAGTTTGTTTTGGGAAATGTTTTGAAATTGTGTTGTGAGGTGTGTTTGAAAATAACAAGGATGTTTTGCAAATTTTGATCAAGTAACTAAGATTTGTCTACCCTATCTACTCAAAGATCTTTCCTACACATTTTTAACCCTTTCATATTGTTGTTTTACCATTGCATTTGGTAAACAACCTTGGGTTTGGATGTTAAACGGAACAGGCGCGGGTCATCGTATTCACCATGATAGCAATAAAGCTAAGTATCTTTAGCAATTTTTTGAGGGACTAGATCATTTTGTATAGGCAACCAAGATAGCGTCATCGAGGGACTATGATCTTTTGTTTTGATTTTTGTTTTTCCAAGATACTCAACATGCATACCATGGTCATTTTAAAAGGCAACAAGTGGGTGAAACCCTAGGGGTGCATGTGTGCATTGTATTGTCAATTTACATGCTTTTATGTCTTGTATTAGGTCTAACTATTTGTTTTGATTTTGGATATTGCATACAAACCCTAATCTCTATCATGGCATATTTGAAAGCAATAAATGCGTAAAAATAATCTAAGCTATTACAACATTGATATGGGGAGGGGGATACAATTTTGAATAGGGGATTATTTGCAAGAAATTAAAACCCTAAGATTATTACAACCAAATTGAATTCTTCGTTCAAATAATAAATTGACAATATTTAAATGGGCAATCAAATAAATATGCAATATATTATAAATATGCAAAAAAATGTTTTTATATTATTTTTATATGTGTAAAAATAAACTATTTAATGCATTAAGAATAATAAAATAAAAGATTATTTTTATTAAGGGTGGAAACTCTAATTTGTTTTAAGAAAGTATATATATATATATATATATATATATATATATATATATATATATATATATATATATATATATATATATATATATATATATATATATATATATATATATATATATATATATATATATATATATATATATATATATATATATATATATATATATATATATATATATATATATATATATATATATATATATATATATATATTATGTATTATTTATTTATGTACAATAAAATAAAAATTTATACAAATGTCAAAAAAATAAAAATATGTTATAAAAAATATTATTTAAGTATATAAATAATAAAAAATAAAAATACAATATTTTTTTTTGTATTATTTACAAGTTTTTATTTAAGAAAATAAAAGTATATACTATTTAATAATTATTTCTATGCCTAAAAAATAATAAAAATAATAAAATAAAATGTGAAAATTTATGAAAATGTTTTTTGGTATTTTTTAATGTTTAGAAAAATAAAATAAAGTCAGAAAATAAAATAGAAATACAAAAATATGCAAAAGTAAATTAAATGGGTCAAGGGGTTGTAAATAGTAAGGCTAGGGGTGCAAAAAGCATGAACAAGCCAGGTCCAACCCAGACTTACCTTCGTCTTCAACCTTTGATTAAAAAAACGCGCGCCTTGTGTACAACTTCGTATCTCCTGTTTCAGTGCTTAAAAACAAAAACTTGTAACATGAAAGTTATAGAGCATAATCACACGATTCTAACCATGTAAAAAACTTAATCTAACTCTCAAAGACCAGAGAGAATTTCCATGGCCCTAATTTTTAACTTAAATTTTTCAAGAAGTTCATCAATCAAATTCTCTCAACACAGTTATATAAACACTTTATAGATATAGATGCAAAGGGGTTAAGACTTATATAAGATTAGACATAAAAAAACTTTACATTGGTGTCATGCCCGCTATACTTAATAAAGACACCACAAATTAATTATAGTGTGTATATAAACTATGCTTAAAAAACTACACAGACAAAAACTAAAATCTTGCTAACTTGTATAAATAATTTAACTATTTAAACCTTTAAACAATTATATGCGTTAATAGTGAATATATTAGTGTCTGCATCACTAAAATAACACTTGTATCATTTTAGGTTCTCGTTCCGTTCCATTTTTTAGGGATCGTGCCACTATTCGAGTTTAACCACATTGAACAGGATCAACTTGTTTTTTTATTAAAACAATGAAGATATAGATTTGCAAATTATTTAGGCAAATCTATAATCTTAATAGTGATTTATATCAAACATGTTTTTTTAAAGAGCATTAATTACAAATAATTTTGTAACTAAAATCAGAATGCAATATAAATAACTGTAATTATCTTCTACATGATTCCAATATTTGTAATACATCATAAAGAAATTCAAAATGAACACATTAACCATATTTCATATTGAACTGTGTCTTGTTTATTATAACGCGAAAATACATAGCTTATTCGACCTGATTTACATAAATAAAATTAGCATTTTATCTATGTTATGTTGCATTATGTTGGCTTTTCAAATATGTTTCAGGTAATTATTTTATCCAAGGTCTAAATGAGAAGAGGAGAAGAAATAAAAAATAAATAAGTTAAAATCAGAAAAAACAGAAGAAAAACAAAAGATTTCTTATCAGAAGGTTGTGCCCCTCGACACACCTTTTGTCTCGTCCGACACAAGTGTATTTTGTGTGCCCCTCAGCACACAAACTATTCCGATCGACATAGATCAAAATATGTATGCCCCACGACACACATTGAGTTCCACTTGACACAACCACAACATGCATTCTATTTTGTTTTTACGCAAAGATTTATCCATAATTATTCCACGCCAACGACCTGTATAATTGGAAGTTGAAATTCCTCCCGGTACTTCTCCACAAGCGAAGCTTTTGGGAACATGATGTCACATCCCTATATTTTCTAAAGAACAATTATACTGAAGCTTTATCTCTTTTTTTTCTTCAGTCTCTGTGTTCTGTTCAATTTTTCATTCGTCTCTGCTATTTTCACTTTTGTTACATTACTTTGCAATTATTTTCCCTTCCATGCAATTGTTTAATTAAACGTTCAAAGCTTTGTTAAGAATCTAAGCAGATAGAACCTTCACCCAAATAGCAATAGTTTTCTACACTGAGAAACTATTGCAATATTAGATTTTCTTCATAGCCTCCTGAACTTCTTTTAGTTTAATATTATGTTCTGTATTCAAGTAGTTTTTCACCAGTAAATCCTGCCGGAATATTATGGAAGATTCCTGCAAGTACTTAAAGAATTGCATTCTCATTTATTTAATTCCAGACTTCTTTTAGTTTAATTTTGTTACTGTTTTTGTTTATTAATCATGCCTGCATTATTGTATGATTGTTATTGTTTTGTATTCTTAACAAATAATATGTACGGCTAATCTCCCTGATAGCGGTATGTAAGGTCACCAACCAAAGGAATTCGGTAATAAATTGGCATAAACATTTTATAAAAATACTTTTTTTTGTTTGATTTCCAATTTTTAATATATAACTTTTTGTTACGAGAGTAAGAAACAAACAAAAGGCTAAAATCAATAATAACGAGAGTATGAGTTTTAACCAGATAGTGGTCATCAAACATTGGTTTTAAATACAGTGAGAGCGATTTACGATTAATTAGAATCTATTTGTTTTCAAAAAGCATTTTTAAATGTTGAATGAAACAACGAGAGTGATCATTTAGGTTTAATAATATAGTTTGAATCAACAATCACGAGAGTGTGAAATAAAGATTTTTAAACCGATAGTTTCTACTGAATAAGTGTTTTAAATACTCAAAGTTATGTCAATGAATCACTGAATTCCTAAAGTCAGACTATTACATATTGGTGTCCCGTTATTAAAAATTTCAATTAAGTTTAACATTATTTTTTCGTCTACCCCAAAATCCTAGATTCATTAGCCTTAGTTTTACACATTTGCTTTAGATAACAATATTTCGATTACCAGTCCTTGTGGGTTCGATATCTTTTAAAACTACGCGATTAAATTGTGCGCTTGCAGTTAACACACGTGATAAACTCTTACAGTCACGCGATCAAGTTTTTGGTGCCGTTGTTGGAGACTGATTAGTCGATATTGTGAATCCCTTATTACGCAATATAGACTAAGGCAACCAATTTTATTTCCTTTTATCTGTTGATTGTATGCCAATCACTCGATCTCAAGGCAAAGAATTAGCGCAACCAATCGATGAAGTTGAGCGTTTTGTTAGTATAAGATGCCGAATTAGAGAATACCAAATTAAGTACAACCTTCCTGAATTCAATCTTCCAAATTTATCTCTTCCTGAAACAAGAATGGCCGAAGGACCCCAAAATCGTCCTCTGAAGGATTATGCTACCCCATCGCAAGAGGAACCTCACAACATTATTGCTTCTCCCGCTATCGCTCGAAACGGTTTAGAGTTGAAACCCTCGTTATTACAAGCTGACCAACAAAATCAATTTCGGGATGTCCTATGGGTGATCCAAATTTACATTTATCGGTGTTTGTGCAGTACGCAGACACAGTGAAAGCAAATGGTGTCAGCCCCGAAGCAATAAGAATTTATATTTTTCCTTTTTCATTAAGAGATATCGCTAGAGCCTGGCTCCAGTCTCTATCATCCAACTCTGTTACCACATGTAACAAATTGAAGAAAGTCTTCCTAGCGAAATATTTTCCACCGAGTAAAACGGATATGCTAAGAGCCAATATCAATGGTTTTAAACAAAATAAAGTGAATCTCTCTTTGAAGCATGGGAAAGATACAAAGATATGTTGTGACTCTGTCCACATCATGGTCTAGAATAATGGCTGATCATCCACACCTTTTGCAATGGTCTCTTGTACAACACAAGACTAACGATTGACGCTGCAGCGGGTGGCGCACTGATGGACAAACCTTATCATGACGCTTATCAAATTATTGAAAGCATGGCTCAAAACCATTACCAGTGGGGAAGCGATATAACCATTATAGAGAAACCTCAGACAAAAGGAGATATGTACGAAGTTAGCAGTTAGACCAAGTTAACGCTAAGGTAGAAGATCTTACCCAAAAGATAGAAAATTTTACCACAACTCTCACAGCCACCGTGGCTGCAGTAGCTCCAACATGTGATTTATGTGGACTTCACGCACATGTTGCACCTGAATGTCCACTTTTAACAGGAGTATTAGTTGATCAAGTGGATTATGCTCAAGGAAACCCATACGGGAATACCTGTAATCCTACCTGGAAAAATCTTCCTAACTTTTCGTACAAGAATAACAATGTGTTATATCCACCTGGACAAGCTCCTGATACACCCCCAAGATACCAGAAAGCCGCCCAAATTACTCTGAATGTTCCTAGGAAATCCAATATAGAGATCATGATAGAAAAATTCGTAGCTACCCAAGCTCAACAAAACAAAGATTTTCTAAATTAAAACATACACACTAGCGAACAAATTAAGCAGCTATCAAACAAGGTTGATTCCCTTACCACTCATAATAAAATGCTTGAAACGCAAATCTCTCAAGTGGCGCAACAACAAGCTGTTACAGCTTCTCCAACTGGCACTTTTCCTGGCCAACCACAACAAAATCCGAAAGTTTATGCTAATGCAATAACACTTCGAAGTGGAACGGGAGTAGAAGGACCCACTGACCCAAGAATCAAAAGCCCATCCATGTATCAGAGCACTGGTAAACCAACCGAGAAGGAAGAAGAACCAAAAGAAGATGAGAAGGGAGATGAAAGCGCAGAGGTATAAGAGAAGGAAAAACCCTACGTACCTCCGCCACCATATACACCACCAGTACCATACCCTCAACGGTTATCTAAATCTAAAAATATAGGGAAATTTAAGAAATTCGTTGAACTTTTAAAACAGCTGAACATCACTGTGATACAATGGGAGAACTGACTTGACGATGATATGTTTGTTGCTTCCGTCGAGGAACTTGTTACTTCTCTCATGATTGTTAAAAGGAACCTGTTGCAAGCCGGTTTATTTCCAGGCTGTGGTGAAGGTTGCCACTTATGTTTATCTCTACCAACTGGTTGCTATTTGTTGAAAGCAGGTGTTCAGCGCCTGATGGATGATAAATAGATTCTATTTGAGAAGACTCCCGTCATAACTGTTTCATGTAAAGATGTTTCTATTATATCCATTTCTGCCAATCCTCCCAGGGTCTCCACCAAAAGACCCGTCAGGATTACATTTGCTCCAAAGTTGGCTCCCCTGATCATCACTATGATAGGGACAATACCATATTCCTCGGACAAAGTTGTTCCCTGGAATTATGGGGCTGACGTCTAATACCATGGCATCAAGCAAGACCTGTTGGCTGCTGAAGACAAAGTTACTAGAAGTACTGATCCTGACATCGACAATATCGTCAGGACCAGTAAAATAACAAGAAGCGGAAGAGTGTTCTCTCCCGAGATCTCTCCTCCTAAAACCGTTACTACTCCTGTGATCATTCCTGCTGCTGCTCTTGCTAATACTACCACTACTACTCTTGTGGTTAGTCCTATTTCTACCCCTGTCACAGAGTCGACTGAGGCTAGGGGAAAAGAGATATTGGTTGAGCCTGTCCAGACGAAGGTGCATTCAGAATCCATTCTGGAGGTTTCTAAGAAGGAAATGGAAGAAATCTTGAAAATAATTAAAAAGAGAGACTACAATATGGTCGAACAACTGGGGAAGACTCCTTCCAAGATCTCAATGTTGTCCCTACTGTTGTGCTCCGAAGCTCATGCAAATGCTTTGGTAAAATTCCTCAAGACAGCTCATGTGCCACAAGAAACCTCCGCTGATCAATTCGAAGATTGTGTGGCTAGTTTGACCACTGATAATTGACTGGGTTTTTCTGATGCTGATTTAACACCTAGAGGAAGAAAACACAATGATGCGCTGCATGTCTCCATCGAATGCAAGGGCACCACTTTGGCCCATGTTTTTGTAGATATCGGTTCATCACTGAATGTTCTGCCCAAGAAGGCTCTTGACAGATTAGATTGCAAAGGTTTAACTTTGAAGCCTAGCAACATTGTGGTGAGGGCTTTCGATGGTTCAAAAAGAATGGTGCACGGGGAGGTGGACATCCCTATCAAATTTGGTTCCCAAACCTTTGAATCCACCTTCTACGTGATGGAAATCCGACAATCTTATTCCTATTTGTTGGGACACCCTTTGATCCATGGGGCTGGAGCTGTTACTTCCACTCTGCATCAGATGTTGAAGTATCCAGTGAGGGGAAAGATTGTCACAGTACACGGTGAGGAGGAGTACATGGTAAGCCACATGAACTCTTTTAGGTATGTCGAAATGGACGGCGAGTTCATCGAGACCCCTTGTCAGAACTTTGAAAAGGTGCCTCAGACCATGGACACAACCGAGAATGTTATCAGTGTGCCAAAGGTCACCGAACCTCCATTGAAGTTGACTTCTCTTAAGGACGCAAAAGTAGTAATTGAAGAAGGTGGGTGTACCATTTGGGGCCAACTCCCCGACATTCCATACAAATATGATAAGTTTGGTTTGGGTTTCACTTCAGGGGCTCAAAAGGCTATTTTTCGTGCACGTGCCGGAGGACCTCCCCTACGCATAAGCAATTATGGGATCAACGCTTTATAAGACAGTGATGGTGACTATGACATAGACAGCTGGATTTTCCCTACTACCAACGACGGACCCAACAACTAGATTTTCTCGAGAATGGGAATGGAAGTTGCATGGTGGATGTATTAGCTGGCTCACATGTGATTTGCAAACAAGAAAATGTGTGAAAAATAAAATACCAGGGGTAAGGATTGAACCTGTGCCCTGGTACACTAAGGCCTTTAACACGCTTGTTTCTTCCGCTGGGGAGGCTTTACGCCTGTTTACTTATGTCAATCAAAATGTATATAATATAAAACGAATTCCAGACATCAAACAACGCGCTTGAGTGGGGCCATTATATTTGAATGAATGAATGGCACAAGGCCACATGATCCCGAGTGAGTCAAACCACCAAGGAGGGTGGAAAACACCATCTTCTCTGGTTGCTCCAAAAATTAAAACCAACAAAATAGTGGGATTTGGATCATGGGATTGAACCTACTTCCCCTGAACAGGGGTCTACAAATTCAATGGTGGAACTCGTTTAGCCTGAAAACACATGTATCGGGAGATGCAATGAAGCTGGAGCTCTATGCCCTAACAATGGCATATTTTTATTCCTACATGAAAACTTATGAACGATGAGTCTAAACGGATCTAAACATTATTATGAGCAAGAATATATGCATGAATTCAGTTAATAATGCTTGGCATGTAAGTTTGGATTCATGGAAGTTTCATCAACCAACGTGCTTGAAAGAGGGAGTTCTGGTGTGCTTCAGGCTTCAAGAATGATTGGAATGGATTCCTTGGAGTCTAAAGCGGCTAATGGAATGCTCAACACTGATTGAAACTTGTTGGAAAATAGGCTTTGGCTTTTCCCTAATCTTTGAATATGTGAGAATTTGCTAGGAGTTTTTGAGGCAGATTTTTTCGTGTGTCTTGCATCTGGTCTTGTTATATATATCTGTCATGAGATTAGGTCAACAAAAATTGAAAGAATCATGCATTAAGGGGTGAAGATTTGATTTGGAAATTTTCATGGAAATATTCTATTTTTGGCTCAATCTTGCACCAATCACTCTTGCACGAATTTAACAACTTGTACATGAGATCTTGGGCCTCCAACATGATTGAAATCAAAAGCCTTATGCTTTAGCCCATTAATTTTATATTTATTTGATTTACTTTGAGCTTAATTGAATAAAAATAAAATATAATGCATGAATGGGATTATGGGTCTTTGAACATGTTATGAACACGTTTGGGTATGAAAACTTAGGCCCAATAGCTCAAAATTACAAATTTGCTCAATTTGGAGTTCATGCATTCTATCAAATTTTCCAAACTTGCAATGGTCATAATTCACTCAATTTTCATCTTTTGAAGGTGATCTTGGACTTTTTGGAAATATCAAGATGTCCTCTACAACCTCTATGTTGATCATTTTTGCTTTTGAATATTTTATCTTGATATAAGTTGCCTTGACAAAAAATGTCTTTTTGTTGACTTTAGAAATGACCTATAATATATTGGCTTATATCTCTCAAATGATGCATCTTTTGGACTTGAGCTTAGAGAGAAAAAATTGTAGAGAATTGAATTTTATTCAAAATGGGCTTGGGTTAGGGAAAAGCTGATAAAACATGTGAAAGTTATGCTTGGTCAAAGTTCAGTTGACTTCTCCTAAGGAAACACTAATTTGGCAACTTTTGACTTTTGATGATTTGAGTGCTTTTCTTGAGGAATAATGATCAACCCTTGATGAAATGATGGGTATGACTTCAAAATTTTTATGTTGACCAAAAATCTTGAGGTTTTACTGTATGTTGACCATAATTGACTTTTTACCCAATATAGTTGGTTTTCAGTCATCTGAGCCATTGACTGAGCAAACTTAAGATGCAAGGCTTGAAACTTGACATGATAATTGTTTAATACATATAAGGAACCATGAAAACCACTTGAGGCCTAGGAAACCCAACTTCCTTGAGAAATAAAAAACCCTAGATATGGACCCATTGCTTAGGAGGAGAATTTGTCTGATCAATTCTTAAGCAACCTTGAGCAAATGAAGACCTCATGAAAATGTCTTGAAGAAAAATGGGAGGGAAAATTTTGGGGTACAACAGTGTGCAATTCTATTTGAGAAAGAGTGAGACACCTTGATTTATAACCAGTTTTGAAGTTTCTTGTTAGTGGGGTGCCGTGGATACCAGTTTGAAGAGATCAATAAAGGATGAAATTGTGCATTTTGGGAAAAATCCAAACATGAAAGACAAACACTTTAGGGATATGCAACATATTATATTTTATTTATCCGTAATGTAACCTAACACAACCCTGAACAAATATGCCTAAACAACATGATAGACATGTTGATCCATCACATAAAAATAATGCCACTATGCAAAGAAAGGATGATTTAATAAATGAAGGAATTGAATAAAAAGTGGAAAAAACATTTCAATTGCTTTTACTAGTGATTTCATTGCATTTATAAGAGAAGATGGGGAATCACCAACAAAAAGATGGGGAATTACCAGTGACTTAAATAAGATTATTATGTACAGAGAATCACCAACAAAAATATTTATATGGATGTAGGAATCATTATTACCTAAGTTTCCATCCAATAAGGTCTTCCTTTAAAAGAAAATGCAAGAGACTGTCCACTTATATGTTGAAATTTTGGGTACAGGAAACACACAAATATCCCAACATCAGAATGATGTTAAGATAAATGTTATAACATCAGGTAGCAGACCAAATTATTTAAGCTATAAGTGATGCATAAATAAAACTGCAAAAAGATAAATAACACATAGAGTTGTTAACCTAGTTCAGTGCAACATCACTTACTCTAGGGGCTACCAAGCCAGGAAGGAAGTCCATTATCAGCAGTGTTAGTTTAAAGCTAAACTCCCCCATTTAAAACTTCTCGCCTAACCCCTACCCAATGCTACTTCTACCCAGGCACCTCCTAAATATGAGAAATCATTATTTCACTTCCTAAATCAACTTAGTGATATCTAACAGTCTCAATCGAATAACTACAATAAATTAAACCCAATTTAGAAGATTACACTTCAAATACAAAAACTAAAACTCTTGCTTAAAAGCTTCAAGTGAGAACAATAACTTGACTAACTGTCAAATAACAACCATTCAACCACATAGTATCAAAAGATACTTGGGTGACATACAAACTACACAAGAGACTCTCAAAAACTAAGACTTATGCTTCCCCTAATTTTATAATTGTTGAAAACTTAAATTCCATTAGGTTAGGATTCCCCTTTAAATACAACTCTACAGTCCATGTGTTATACCCCAAAATTTTCTCTCTCATTTTTCTTCAAGACATTATCCTAGGGTTCTCAAATGCCCAAGGTTTCTCAAGAATTCATCAGATAAATTCTCCTCTTAAGCAATGGACTTACAACTAGAGCTTCACCTTTCTCATGGAAGATTAAGTTTCTAATGCCTAACGTAGTTTTCATGGTTTCTTATAGGTCTCCAAGAATTCCAATACCAAGTTTCATGCCTTGCATCACAAGTTTGCTCAGTTAATTGCTCAGATGATTGAAAATTAACTATATTAGGTAAAAAAAGTCAAATATGGTCAACATACAGTCAAACCTCAAGACTTTTGGTCAACATAAACATTTTTCAATGATATTCATCATTTTATCAAGGTCTGATCATGATTCCTCAAGAAAATCCCTCAAATCATCAAAAGTCAAAAGTTGCCAAATTAGGGTTTCCTTAGGAGAAGTCAACTGAACTTTGACCAAACATAAATTTCACATGCTTCATCAATTTTCCCCCAACCAAAGCTCATTTTTAAGTGAATTCAATTATCTACAACTTTGTCTTCCTAAGATTAATTCCAAAAAGTGCATCATTTGAGAGATATAACCAATACAATTACAGGTCATTTCAAAAGTTAACAAAAAGACATTTTTTGGCAAGGCCACTTATATCAATATAAATTATTCAAAATAAAAAATGATTAACATATAGATTGTAGAGGACATCTTGATATTTCCAAAAAGTCAAAGATCACCTTCAAAAGCTGAAAACTGAGAGAGTTATGACCATTGCAAGTTGGAAAATTTTGAACAAATGCATGAAGTTCAAATTGAGCAAACTTGATATTTTGGACTATTGGGAAATTGTTTAAAAGTCTAAACATGCTCTATACTCCTTATACACCTTAGAATTCATTCATACATCCCTTGACCTATTTTTATTTTAATTATTTTAATTATTTTAATTATTTTTTATTTATTCATTAATAATGCAAAATAAATAAGATAAAATCATGTCCTCTTCTACAAGGTCCAAGCCCACATATCTTTGACCTAATTTCCCCTATATAATCTCAGCAATTCTCATACAATACCACACGAAAAAACCCTTGCCACAAACTTATCAAAATATCAAATTTTATCACGAACCCTAGAAAGTTTGAAACCCTTGTTACAAACCCTCTCACTATAAACAACCACTCTATTCACTCTTAACAATTATACAGAGTAAGAATGGATCATGTTTGATGGTTCAAAGCTCATGAAATATGTATGCATTCATCACCTATTTCATGATCTTTTCGAAAATTTGTATCTTTGTTTTTATTTTTTAAGCCATATTGGTGTTACTAACATGCTTCTGAGTTGTATCTGAACAGGTTTGGACCATCGTAATGGTCCCATGCATGCTAAAACATAGAATACCATGTTTTCTCCGATCTTCCTTGTTTGCACCATATCTCAAAAACCATGGATTTTTGGGCCACAAAAATACTTCCATTGGATTCACAACCCTTGATTCAGGGGGATAGGGTGTTTCTGGATTGTTAATTATGTCTATTTTGCAGGGTTGATACAAGAAGTTCGCCGCAAAAGACGACCAGAGCTAGGGCTCCGACTCCTCTCCGGTACAAGTAGATGCTTTATAATATATATGTATGGTTTGATATAGGTTAATGGATGTACAGCTGCCCCAGCGGTAGAAGCGCGCGCGTTAAAGTCACTTGTGTCAAAGAGTTTGGGTTCGATCCAACCTTTTGTCATTTTATTTTCTTAAAATTTCCTTATTTTGCAGGTTTATCATATAATGCGCTGCATCCAAATTCGATCACCAAGGCGCGCTTGGCCTGGTGGTGAGTGTGTTGCTAAAATGCTGAAGGGCGTGGGTTCAACACTCATCCCTACCCTTTGGTTTATTTTCTATATTTTCACTCTTTTTTCACCTTTTATTTCTTTAACTTCATAAAATATTTTACAAAACCATTTTTTACATTTTTTTAATAAACCCTAATTTAGGTTTTAGGTTTTTTTTAATCAACCCTAGATTAAATTTTTTAGGTTTTCTTGATTAAATTAAAATCAACTTAGATTTTAGGGTTTTGATTAATTTAATTAACTAATTTTTAATCAATTAAAATCAATTAGGTTTTTTAGGTTAAACATCAAAAACTTTTTTCATCAAACAATCACAAAACATTTCTTTTTCGTTTCTCTTTACTTTACTACTTCGCATATTTTACTGTCGCGTATTTCATTATTTTTATCATTATGCAACTGTCAATGGTTTGTAATAGTTTAATAGGGTTTACTATTTCCTCGGTTTTATTGGTTATACCCCCTGTAGCGGTAGAAATGTTGAGACTAAGCCATCGGATTGACTTGACTCGCACATATCAAAATAAAAATCGCCACCGCGCTTTATTGTTTCCAAAGGTATGGGAAAAGAGCGAATAACCCAAAAGAGGGGGGAAAGATTCTAGGTAAGGGGGTTGGTTATGCAAAGGGAAGGTATTAGCACCCTAAACATCTACGGTAATCCGTAGGAACCTCTTTGTAAAATCTGTATGTTTTGGCTATAAAATGTTGTATAAAAATAGATTTTGGGGATGAGAAAAGAAATATTTTTTTAATGATTTTTGCACCCGTCGCGGTTGCAAACTTTAGTGCCTATGTACCACCTTCCGTGCAATAGGGGATCAGGGTAAACGTAGTTCTTCTTTAAAATTTTTATTTTATTTTTGAAAAACAAAAGTGTGTTGGTTAATTTTAAGAGACAAGACATCATTGTCATTGTCCGTGTGGAAAACATACTTACTACCCACAATTATGAGAAAGAAGAATTTGCGTCATCTCAAAGTGGAGGATATGGCTTGGATTTTAAAATCAATAATGCCTCACTAAACACCCAAGTGGAAAATATATCACTTCACTACATATTATAGAAGTATAGTTGTTTGCACCACTACAAGGACTGACAAGAGTCCAATCTTTTGAGAAAAGTTTTTAAAGGTAAAAACCAAAATGGAGAAATAGTTTGAATGAGATTTATTGACTTTTAGTCTGATCACAAAAATGTCAAGGTATTGTTAAGTTAATTGAAATTTGATTAAGAAATAATTTTTGAAAATACATGGACATAAGTCCAAGTTTATTATGAATGTGGTTCAAGTTTTAAAACAAGAAGATTTTTCAAAAGGAGGGGGAAGATTTTTGAAATTAAAGAGGATGGGAGGAGATGAAGAGACTAACCTAAAGCATAAGGTAAAAGCTAAGGAGAAGAGCCATCTAACCAAACAAGAAGCCACCACTTGACACAATGAGTCAATGTAGAATTCCATCCTTTGGATTTGAAACCAAGCAAACAATTGTTAAACCTCTTAAGAATGGAAAGATTTAATTGCATTAAGCCTTCATAAAAATTGGGCAGAGTAACGGCTGTACACAGATGAATTCCATATTACAGACAAAGTGTGTAATCACAATAACCTATTGAAGTTAAGTTGCAGAGCTCTGAAACTGGACTTGGATAACACGATTCAAGGAATTTTAGAGCTTAATTCTTATTCTGTTAGCTTCAGTGAGGTTCAAGGAAGGTTAATTGACAAAGAAAAATGATTGAGACAAGTTGTAAGAAAAAAATTCAAAGTTACAGAAAATTGAGTTCCAGAGAGAGTTTGGCAGGGTGATTCTGGCTTTCTAAGCTTGAGAAAGTTAATGAGGGATGACCCTCTATTTATAGGGAATAAAATGGGATGCTCAAGCGTGTGGAACGATGAAGTTTAGAGGGAAATTGTGTTAACCTGATACACGAACAAAGTGTGATCTGTTTTGCATCAAAACTCATCCAATCCTTGCGTTTTAAGGCTCTAATCCACTTTGGCAATTTGGTTAAACACGTTTAGACCAAAAATGCGTGCTAATTTGATGTTTAGAAGCTACAACATGAACTTGAAATTCTGACTTGTGGTGAAACTTCAGTTTCAAGCTACCAAATTCAAATAAATGGTGTGCATGATTCAGGTCATCTCAAGACTTGATTCTTGTTGCATTGTAAAGATAAGATTACAAACTTTAAAATGTGAAAATAATGGGATCAAATGGATGCTTGAGATAAAAATTATAATGAGTCAAAGTTGAGAAAAAAAGGTTGACTTTCTATACTTAGAGAATTTCTAAGTTTTTCTTCAAAAGTGACTTGTATTGCCTTGCATCCAAACATGGCTTTCCATTTGAAACTTGAACCACTCAAAATCTCCAAAAATTGAGAGAGTTATGACTTGTTGAAGTTGGCAAAAATTCATCAAATGACCTATAATATTTTGCATCCTTAGGGCATCTTCCATCAATTTTAACACTTTGCACATAAAAGAAAGGTTGAAGTTCACATATAAAAGATCACCGTGGAGAAAGAATGGGTTCAAGGTGATAAACATTGATAAATTTATGATAATTTGACGTCACATAAGGGAATTTGAGGGTTCATCTAGAGGACTTGTAATCTTTCTTCATCATCAAGTTTCTTCCACACAAAATTTCTTTGAAACTTTTGAAGTGATTTGTTAATAACCCTTTGAAGAGAAGTATGACTTTGGAATCATTCAAAAATACCAAAAGATGAGCAAGATATACCCCTTCGAAGTTAAAAAACCTAACTCTTAGAGCAAGAAAATTCCTTGGGAAACCTTTGCAATTTTGACTAACCTTCTTGCACAAATACCTCTGTTAGGTGAATATAAGTTTTTTGAATGATAAGGAGAAACCATAGAAACCAAAACCAGTTCCAAATATTGAGAATTTAAGGAGATATGTACTTGTGATCATTGAAATCAAAGACTTGTCCAATTGAGTCAAACTTCTTCAATAAACCCTTGTACTTTTGAACTAAATTTGACAACTTGAGGCATGATAAATCATAAAAGACTTTGTCATGACATTACTTCAAAACATAATTAGTGATGAGGCTTGAATCTCAATGAAGATTTATTGAGGAAGGCACAAAAATAAACTCATGAATCCCTAGATCAATCTGATGGAATGTATTATGCTTTTACCTACAACATCAACAATTGGGGAAAACACTCATTGTATTTATTAGTTAAAGGATAATAAATACAAAACATAGATGATCATAAAATACAAATCAAGGTGCTTGGTGATTCTTCCTAGAGAAAAAGCTAAAGATAGGGAGAAGAACCAAACCCTAATGTGATCTTGTTGTGATTGAATTGATATGATATGATGAAGGGGTCTTAGGGGCAAAAATTGGGGTACAACAACTGCCCTTATTTAAGTGTCTTCTATTCGGAGATACGAAGGTTAAAATCTTCGTGTCGACGCGATTGGAGATACTTAAATATAAAACAAACCCTATTTTTGGCCCTAAGATACCATGCAATGCTTATGATTATGAATGCTGATGAACAAATCTAAAGGGACGCAAGACACCACTGGGGATGTAAAAAGTAAAAGAGGAAATAAAAGAAAAACTTGACTAGGATAATACATCACTGGTGAAGAAAAGACAAGAATCTGTTGGGGTAAAGCCCAAGAAAGGATCTAAAGCATCGTCAACTCAAAAATTAAGGAGAGAGAGTGAAGGATAACGATGACCGACAAATAACTATGAACTACCAACTCAGAGGGGATAGCAAAATATTAACATCGACCCACCAGGGAAAGGAATGGTAAGATAATACCAGTAAATTTCAAGATGTGTTTAGTATTCATGACTGTGAACAAATAAACTTCTACTGAGCAACAGAATCTCAACGACGAACTACCTTCCATAATAACAAGGCTACCATTCTTCGGAAAAAGATATCAACAACGAACTACCTTTCATAATGACAAGGATACCATCCTTTGGAGTAGAAAAATATCAATAACAAACTACATTCCAAAATTACAAGGATACCACCCATTGGAGTAACAAAATCTCAACAACGAAATACCTTCATAATGACGAGGCTACCATCCATTGGAGTAACAAAATCTCAACAACAAACTACCTTCCATAATGACAAGGCTACCATCCATTAGAGTAACAAAATATCAACAACGAATTACTTTCCATAATGACAAGGCTACCATACATTGGAGTAACAAAATCTAAACAAAGAACTACCTTCCATAATGACAAGGCTACCATCCATTGGAGTAACAAAATCTCAACAACGAACTACCTTATATAATGACAAGGCTACCATCCATTGGAGTAACAAAATCTTAACAACGAACTACATTACATAATGACAAGGCTACCATCCATTGGAGTAACAAAATATCAACAACGAACTACCTTCCATAATGATAAGGCTACCATCCATTGGAGTAACAAAATCTCAACAACGAACTACCTTCCAGAATGACAAGGCTACCATCCATTGGAGTAATAAAATCTCAACAACAAACCATCTTCCATAATGATAATATGACAAGGCTACCATCCATTGGAGTAACAAAATCTCAAAAACGAACTACATGATAAGGCTACCATCCATTGGAGTAACAAAATCTCAACAACAGACTACCTTCCATAATGACAAGGCTATCATATATTGGAGTAAAAAAATCTCAACAACGAACTATCTTCCATAATGGCAAGGATACCATCCATTGGAGTAACAAAATATCAACAACGAACTACCTTCCATAATGACAAGGCTACCATCCATTGGAGTAACAAAATCTCAATAATAGACTACCTTCCATAATGATAAGGCTCCATTGGAGTAAAAAAATCTAAAAAACCAACTATCTTCCATAATGACAAGGCTACCATCCATTGGAGTAAAAAATTTGAATCTTCTCTAGGAGCCATCAGATTCATTGGGGGAAGTACAAGTTGCTCAAATAAAGAGACATGCCACTTGCTGTTATGAGAAGGAATTGCAATAAGGAATTCCTGAAGAAAGAAAATATGGCTTCCTGGTGAAAGAGATGGAACTCCTGGAGAAATGCCAATAAATTCATGCCGAAGAGATAAAATCTTCTTGTGCAAAATAAATGCACATTCTCAAACTAAAGCTTAAAGCTTGCTGAAATCCAAATAAGAGTATTACTGAGGGTACCCACTCCAAACAAAAATAAACCAAAATGAAGCATTCAACCAAAATATATCTCCTAAGAAATAAACTCAAGAGGGAAACCCATTTCATCCAGACAACGAGCTGAAAAGAAGGCTGAAACAAAATTCTCCCATGAGGGATAACTCAGTGGGGAAGTTTAAAGAATATACACTTTCTGCTTAAGATTGACACTCTATTAGAGAGAGGGTAACACAACTCTGCAAAATAGGGTAATATACCAACAAGATATTAAAAAATGCAAATGATCAATGATTATGCATGATGTTGGTATGAAAGTATGAATGTTACCATGTATATGTTGACAAAACAGACATATAACACTGGGGGTATACACAAGACCAAAAATGGGTACAATCAATACTCGGCTAACTCACAAACAGGATGGAAATTCCATAATATAGTAAGCACCAACCGAAGAAACAAACTCCTATTTCAAAGCTTAAATTCACTGGGAAGGAACACGATCAATAACAGTAAATTAACACAAACATGGCGATATAACATCTTCCTCCAAGTTTCACCGAGGAAACCACATAGACTTCAGCGGGTGTTGTAACCTAAAATCCCCCCCCCCCATTTTTACTCAAGACATACTCAATGAGGTACTCAATTACTCAATGTTGACCAAGAATTGACCAGACAAATTCTCCTCCTAAGCAATGGATTTCCATCTAAGGTTTCGTTTCTCACAAATAATTTTGGTTTGCAAGGTCTTCAAATGATTTTCATGGCACCCTATACGCCTCAGCATAATAGCATAAATGAAAGAAAGAAAAGAAGTGTACATAACAAGGTGTAGGTTGAAAGCTGAGAATATGCCTAAGAGCTTTTGGGTCGAAGCAGTTTCGACAACAGTATGATGCCCAACAAAGCACTAGGATCGAAGGAAGGGTAGTTCCAAAGAAAGCGTGAGGAGGCTTTTATGAATTCTTCGATTGGAAGAGCTAGTAAAGAGCTTCTTTGAAGGGTTCATTTTTGAACCATTTAAATGTAAGCTATTCGAAGCATTACAAGGAAGGCACACTTTGATTTCCATGGTGGTTGAGTGGGCGCATCGAAAAGAAGAAGATGTTGAATTTGAAAGCTTTGATCTTATGGTTCGAAGGATATACATGTACCTTGACAGGTGAGGAAGAAGTTAGATGATTGAAGTGAAGTATTGGTGCTCATGGGATATCATTTGATTGGTTCATACAAGCTGTATTCACCAATTGAAGATGAACTAGTGAGTAAGAAAGATTTTCTTGTAGACAAAAGAAAAAGATAGGAGTTAGAATTAAAGAACCACCTGCGCAACTGTGTTCGAAGGAAAGAAAAAAATGAAGCTTCATCAGGCCAAGATGAAGAGGTGTTTGAATTGAAGGAAAGGAGATCGAAAGGAACAAGAACTGAGTTCGATTAGGCTGATTGGATAGTTTTTTCAGATCAAGCAACTAAGGTAGGTAGTGACTCAATCAAAGAAGCCATAATGATGAGGCCTTGAGTAGTTCAAATTGGATCTCAGAGCCATCGAAGAACAAAGCTTAGGAGCATTCAAAAGAATCAAGATGTGAAAAGTTGAAACGAACACCTAATGAGATGAAACCTGTCCAGGTTCACTTAAAGCCCAAAATGGTAGAAAATCACCAAAAATGGCAACTTTTTAAATCTTTCGATTTTGCTTTCAAAGCCATGGTTAATGACTGATTCATGCCATTTTCTTTCACCACCACACCCTTATAAATATAAGACAGACATTTCCCATCAACAGACACACATTGCCTATACACGAGAGATTTCCTATCAAAGCTCCACACACAGGAAAACCACCTCAAAGAGCCACGCGAAACTCTCAAATATCTCATAAGTTACAAAAATTCAAAACCAGCTTCGCAAGCCTTCTTGATCCAAACTAACGCCTAAATCATTCTCTTGAGACTTCCAGGAAGCCACCCAGGCCCTGACACGAGTAGTTCCACACCTAGGGTTACAGATCGAAGCATCTACGATTGGTAAGAATTTACAAAATCAAAACTATATTTCAAGGCCATTTAAATACATCTTTCTTGCATATTTACACTGCTAATGTTGTTTGTGTTTGTATGAACATATCACATGTAAGATAACTTGCAGGAATAAGATTATGCCATCGTTAAGGCACAATCTGAATTCGCCTTAGAAGCTCATGATACAGGTAGTTTCAAGCCAAAATAGCTTCTGATTTGGACTCAGGGGTTCGAATTAGGTGGGGGTTCGAATTAAGGGGAAGGACCTGGGTTTAACACCCAGGTCATGCATTTTGTTTTTTTCTAACAATTTTATTCTAGATCCCATGCTTTCAGGTCTAACGTGCATACTGTAACGGTAGAAATGTTTAAGACTAAGCCATTGGATTGGCTAGACTTATACAGATCAAAATAAAAATCGCCATCGCGCTTTATTGTTTCCAAAGGAATGGGAAAAGAGCGAGTAACCCAAAAAAGAGGAGGAAAGATTCAAGGTAAGGGGGTTGGTTATACAAAGGGAAGGTATTAGCATCCTAAACATCTACGGTACTCTGCAGGAACCTCTTTGTAAAATCTGTATATTTTGGCTATAAAATGTTGTATAAAAATGGATGGAGGAGGTGAGAAAAGAAATATATTTTTATAGTTTTTGAACCCGCCGCGGTTGCGAACCTTTAGTACCTACGTACCACCTTTCATGAAATATGGGATTAGGGTACACGTAGTTCCTCTTTTAAAGTATTTTAAAATGTAAGTGTGTTGGTTAATTTTATGAGATAAGATATCATCGTCATTGTCCGTGTGGAAAAACATACTTACTACCCACAATCATGAGAAAGGAGAATTTGCATCATCTCAAAGTGGAGGATATGGCTTGGATTTTAAAATCAACAATGCCTCACTTAACACCCATGTGGAAAATATCTCTCTTTACTACATATTATAGAATTATAGTTGTTTGCATCACTACAAGGATTGACAAGAGTCCAATCTTTTGAGAAATGTTTTAAAGTAGAAGCCAAAGTGGAAAAATAGTTTGAAATGAGATTGATTGACTTTTAGTCTTCTCACAAAAAATGTCAAGGTATTATTAAGTTGATTGAAGTTTTCTTATGAAAAGGTTTTGAAAATGCATGGACCTAAGTCCAAGTTTATTATGAAAATAGTTCAAGTTTAAAAACAAGAAGAGTTTTCAAAAGGAGGGAGAAGATTTTTGAAATTAAAGAAAACGAGAGAAGAAGAAGGGACTATCCTAAAGCATAAGGTAAAGTTAGGGATAAGAACCATCTAACCAACAAAAAGCCAATACTTGACATTATGAGCCAAGATAGAATTACCATTCCTTGGATTGAAACCAAGCAAGAAAAGATACTAGACCTCTTGAGAGAACCAAACTTCAAGTGTATTAAGTCTTCACAAAAATTGGGCAGAGTAACGGCTGTATACGGGTGAATTCCAGATTACAAACAAAGTATGTAATCACAATAATCTACACACAAAACAAACAAAACAACCCAATGTCTTGAGGTAAACCTCAATAACTCCAGAAAAAATATCAATCAAGGTCATAAGGTCTCCAACATAGGCCAAGGTTTCTAATCCTAAGTCCAAGAAGTCCAATGCTCCATAATGCCAAGGATAGTAACCAAATAGTCCAAGTATCATTAAATATTTTTATGGTTTATATTGGTTATTAAGTGTCTTAGAAGAGAAAAGAAAAGCTCAAATGAGCAAAATTAAAATAACATGAAATGTAATGCTTAATGTAAATGGTACACAAAGCATAAAAAAATAAAAGGGCACAAAGCAAAAACAATTTAATAAAATAAAATATTTTTGGATTTTTGATTAATAAAAATAATAATAATAATAAGGAAAAGAAAAATAAAAATGGAAAAATAAAAGAAAAGTCAGGAGGGTGTAAAACAAAAAATGGTGTTTATGAGTGAAAAACAGTTTTCTATTTGATTAGGCCCAATGTATATTTTGTTAACAAAAAAAAATATAAGTGGGTTGCATAGCTAAAAAGGAAACAGGGGGTATTGCTGATTAAAAAAAGCTAGGCCTAATGACCTTAGACCCAGGCGCGCTGGCTTGTGACAAGAAAGAAGAAAATTATGAAAAAAGTTAGGAAAAAGGGGCAGCGCTGGGGCTGAAACCCAGTCCCTTGACAATAATGCACACCTCTCTACCACTAGGGTGGCTATACATCAGATGTCTTATATCAAACCATAAATATATATTACAAAACCAATTCTAATGATAAACTTCATCTTCTTCCTCGCACCAGCCAGAGCCTCTGCAACTTATTCATTTCTCAACCATTCTCAAAATTATGAACATCAAATTGTTAGAAATTTCACCACGATTCCAGAAATGTATATAACTTAAACAATGGCTCAAAGATGAGCACGAATTTTGACTAGTACCAATTCTAACCTAATTTTTTCAGGAAGTTCAACTCTAAAATTCTCACTACTCAGACAACATAAATGAATTCTAAGGACATGGTCAGTTTCAAGGCTATGATGTCTATATTTTATCTTTGAAAATAGAAAGCTAACAATGCCTATATGAAGAGAATGAAAATAAAAAAAATTACCTTAAAATTGGATATCGTGTTTTGAGTTAGAGCTCACTTTAAGATGTTTTAATGGCTTGGTTAGCTTCCTTGAACCTCCAGGAAGCTATTCCAATGGTTACTTTGAGCTGAGAGTGCTTGAACTGTTCTAGAGAAGTCCAAATATAGACCTCTATTTTTGAAAATGGAGGATAGTGCAAATGGTGTTACAGTTTGAAAACAGGTATTGGAATGGCTTATATTTTAGATAGGGAAGCTTTTGAAATGTTTTGGCCAAGAAACTCACGAGTGAAATGGAAGTTTGATGTGTAAAGTCAAAATGTGCACAACAATGGTGTTTTGAAGCAATTTCTGGCTTGAGGGAGTTTGAGGGAGTTTTCAGGCTTGTGAACTCGTCCCTTAGCTTGCAAATTATGTCTCAGTTTATAGAGAAAAATCTTGAGATCTTGAGATGATCAGAAGTACAAAATCACATGTTTTGGCTTCTTGACTTGTTTTTGAAGTAAGGTTGACAAGTATGGTTTCAATGCACAATTACATGGTTTATAGGGTGACTTAGAAGTTTTAAACATGTTGCTTATGAGCATACATGTTGTGTGTATTCAGAACAAAAAGTTAGAGGCTCAAGAAGAGTGGACTTTATGATTAAAGCCACTTTTCCAAAATGGCAATGTTGCCTTTCTTCCTAAAATGGTATTAAGCATGGACAATGCATTGAATGCTTGGATTAGGGCATACAAATTTGTGTAATCATCTGGATAAAGGTATATTTAGGGGTTAATGGAAATATAGAACAAGATTATGCAGCATGTTTAACATTGAATCAAAGATTCTTCATGAAGAAATGACTTGAAAATCAAGATTGGATGCCTAACTTCTCCTCTTCGATTCTCTTAGCTAAAAAATGATCTCTTCAATTTATTTGAAATTTTAGAAATCTTGAAACACCCTATACAACTTTCATGTTTATTATTTTGACAAAATCATCTTGGAGCTTGGTGAAAATTGTCCAAGAAGTTAGGTAAAAAATCTGCCTAAACTAGGTCAAATTTTCACTAAGTGTTTTATGAAAAAGTGCATGTCTTTATGAATTTATAACTCAAAATACAAGCATTTATAAGACTTGATCAGTAAAGAAAAGTTCTAGATATCATCAAGATCTATAACTTTCATGTTGAAAGTTTTCCTTGAATCATTTTGCATCATGGTGAAAATTTGGTATGAAGTTATGAAATTATCATGCTTAAAACACTTAGAAATTTTTCTAAGTCTTGAAAAGTTTGACTTTTCAAAATGAATTTTGACTTTCTTGATTTCTTGTGATCAAGTTTCACATTTTTTAATGTCTTGATGAAATGTGATCTTTGAAACTCAATTTTGATCAAAAAGTCAAAGTTTGACTTTTGGTGTATTAGTTGACATTTTCATCAGTTGACTGAATTCCAACTATCAATCAATTGATCTTGAGAAATGTTTTAAGCCATGAAATTAGGCCAGTATGTTGTATTTTAATCCTTGAGATTATGCTTCAAACCATTGGATCATGTATTAGGTCACAAACCCTTGATTAATCAAATACAGCCAAAACCCTAATTTTGACCATTTTGCCCTTTTGGTGATTTGAACAATTTTCTCGGGGAATTGTCATACAAACTTGATCAATTGAAACATATGACTTCAAAATGTTGATATTGGTCAAAAATATTGAAGTTTGACTGTAGGTTGACCACAATTGACTTTTTACTCAACACAACTGATTTTAGGTCATCTGATCAATTGACTGAACAATTTTGTGATCCAAGACTTAAAACTTGATATGAGTAATATTGAGGGTCCATAATGATCTAGGAAAGTCATTTGAAGCATTAGAAGTCCAATTGTCCCTGTGAAAATCCAAACCCTAATTTGAAACATCAGTGTTAAGGAGATGGCTTGAACTAATCAATACTTGTGCAAGCTTGAACCATTGAAGATCTTTATTAGAAATATCTTGAGAAAAGAAAGGGCAAATTTTGGGGTACAAAAACTCCCCCTGTTCAATCTTGTTAAACATGAAGAGTTAGATTTGCGGATCCGCCATTCGTGACTTGAAGGTGGAAGATGATTGAACACTAGAGTGCCCAGAAATTTGCACTTGATGATGTGTTAGTTGATTGTGTCGGGAATGGGCTTAAATATTCCATTTGGAGAAGTGATAAAGAGTTTCTCAGGGATGGGCTTACAGATGCCATCCAATGTGATTTGTTGATAGAGATAAGAAGAAGCATCAGAATAAATCTTTGGTCGATTTATACTGAATCAAGTAGAAGTCTTGGGTAATCTTTAACCGGAGAATGAATCAGTATAAATCTTCAGAGCGATTTAACTGAACCAGGGAAAGTGTCTACCAGGACGAAATCAGGATAAACCATGGATTGATTTAAATTTAACCAACAGAGGTTTTGAATAATCTTTAACTGGAGAATGAATTAGTATAAATCTTTATAGAGATTTAACTGAACCAGAGAAAGTGTCTACCGGAACCAAATCAGGATAAATTATTGATCGATTTAAACTGAACCAGCAGAGGTCTTGAATAATCTTTAACTGGAGAACGAATCAGTATAAATATTCGGAGCGATTTAACTAAACCAGAGAAAGTGTCTACAGGAACATAATCATGATAAATCATTGATCGATTTAAACTGAACCAGCAGAGGTCTTGAATAAAATTTAACTGAAGAACGAATCAGTATAAATCTTTAGAGCGATTTAACTTAACCAGGGAAAGTGTCTACCAGAACGGAATCAGGATAAATCATTGATCGATTTAGACTGAACCAGCAGAGGTCTTGAATAATCTTTAACTCGAGAACAAATTAGTATAAATCTTCGGAGCGACTTAACTGAACAATGGAAAGTGTCTATCAGAACGAAATCAGGATAAACCATGAATTGATTTAAATTGAACCAGCAGAGGTTTTGAATAATCTTTAACTGGAGAACGAATCAGTATAAATATTTAGAGCAATTTAACTGAACCGGGGAAAGTGACTACCAGAACAGAATCAGGATAAATCATTGATCGATTTAAACTGAACCAACAGAGGTCTTGAATAATCTTTAACTGGAGAACGAATCAGTATAAATCTTTGGAGCGATTTAACTAAACAGAGAAAGTCTCTACCGGAACTGAATCAAGATAAATCATTGATTGATTTAAACTGAACCAGCAGAGGCCTTGAATAATCTTTAACTGGAGAACGAATCAGTATAATTCTCCAGAGTGATTTAACTGAACCAGGGAAAGTGTCTACCGGAACGGAATCAGGATAAACCATTAATCGATTTAAACTGAACCAGCAGATGTCTTGAATAATCTTTAACTCGAGAACATATCATTATAAATCTTTGGAGTGATTTAACTTAACCAGGGAAAGTTTCTATGGTAACGGAATCAGGATAAGTCATTGATCGATTTAAACTGAACCAGTAGAGGTCTTGAATAATCTTTAACTGGAGAACGAATCAGTATAAATCTTCGGAGTGATTTAACTGAACCAAGGAAAGTGTCTACCGGAAAAGAATCAGGATAAATCATTGATCGGTTTAAACTGAACTAGCAGAGGTCTTGAATAATCTTTAACTGAAGGGTGAATCAGTATAAATTTTTGGAGCAATTTAATTGAACCAGAGAAAGTGTCTATCGGAACAAACTCAAGATAAATCATTGATCGATTTAAATTGAACTAGCAGAGGTCTTGAATAATCTTTAACTGAAGAGGGAATCAGTATAAATCTTCGAAGTGACTTAACTGAACCAGAGAAAGTGTCTACCAGAACGGACTTAGGATAAATCATTGATCGATTTAAACTGAACCAGCAGAGGTCTTGAATAATCTTTAACTGGAGAACAAATTAGTATAAATCTTCGGAGCGATTTAACTGGACCAGGGAAAGTGTCTATCGGAACGGAATCAGGATAAATCATTGATCGATATAAATTGAACCAACAGAAGTCTTGAATAATCTTTAACTAGAGAACGAATCAGTATAAATCTTCGGAGCGATTTAACTAAACCAGGGAAAGTGTCTACCGTAACGGAATCAGGATAAATCTTTGATCAATTTAAACTAAACCAGCAAAGGTCTTAAATAATCTTTAACTGGAGAACGAATCAGTATAAATCTTTGGAGCGATTTAACTGAACCAGAGAAAGTGTCTACCGACACGGAATCAGGATAAATTATTGATCAATTTAAACTGAACCAACAGATGTCTTGAATAATCTTTAACTAGAGAACGCAACATTATAAATCTTTGGAGCGATTTAACTGAACCAGAGAAAGTGTCTACTAGAACGGAATCAGCATAAATCATTGATCGATTTAAACTGTACTAGCAAAGGTCTTGAATAATATTTAACTGGAGAACAAATCTGTATAAATCTTTGGAGTGATTTAACTGAACCAGAGAAAGTTTCTATCGACATGAAATCAGGGTATAGCAACGACTCCGCTAGGGACAAAGGGTTTTGTCAGTTGATTTGTAATGCTCTGAGAAAAGAACTCGAGATGGGGAACTTGTAGTTTGTAGTTTTTTGGGGAAATAAACCTTGTTGGGGAAATCATTTTTGAGGACTTTATTAGGGAGATGAATTCTTTTGGATACGAACTCCGCAAGTTTGAAATACTCTAATAATACTCACCAGTAGATCCCCCTAGCAGACAAAGGAGTATGATCTTCTCCCCGGCAATGTCTCCAACATTCAGAGTCCCAATCTTCATCAAAGATTATGTCATTAGCATAGTTCATAGAAATTATCTTCCTCGACTGAGTTTATTTCTCCAACATTGTAAAAACCATTACAAAATTCTCTTCTCCAGCAGGGTTCAGTTCCTTAGCAGAATATATTCCTCCAGCAGGTTCATTTCCTTAGCAAAGTGTTTCTCCAACAGGGTTTATTTCCCCAACAGGGTTTATTTCCCCAACAGTATACAGTCTCCCCAGCTAGAGTCTATCACTTTGACTACTACAAATCATCGGTAAAATTTCTCTCTCCAACAAAGGGTAGCCCAGATTGCCATCCCCAGAGAGTTGCTACGGAATCTGAAACCGGACCATATATCATTTAATCTTATCCTTCTATCTGAGTCAGCATCCATATCAAAAACCCAGTCAGGAAGCACCTCGAAAGGTTATCCATCTCTTTTATCCCAAGTCAAGGTATATAAGAATTAAATTCCCCTGTAGGGCGATGAGCAACCAGTGTTCTTGAACTCTTCTCCCCAAGCAAAAATCAAATTCCCCGGCGGTGTTTCCTTGAACAGAAAGTAGAAATTCCCAGCGGAAACATTCTAAACAAAGATTGAGGATTACACATATCCTTCATCCCTAGCAACAGTCAGGGATTTATTTCCCCAGTCAGAAACGTTACACGGAGCTACCAATACGCTTCAACGACATCTCACATTCATACATGTCATAGCATATGCATACGAAATGCATATAACACACTCTCATTTACTTTGAGAACATCATTAAGCAATGAATTTCATACATCATGACATTTCATACAGCTAACTCTTTATATTTTCAAGTAAAATCTACAAACAAACGATTATCATCAACAATTCTCAAACAGGTCCAAGATTAATTCCTGAAACAAGACGGGGCAACTATCTATGTGACCAGGTTAGAGATTACTTCCCGAAACAAGACGGGGAAACTATCTCTATGGCCAATAAAAAGTGGGTCCCAGGTTAATTCCTGAAACAAGACAGGGCAACTATCTAGATGACTAGACACAAATTAATTCCTGAAACAAGATAGGGTAAATATCTGTGAAAGCAAATTGTAGATCAATTCCTGAAGCAAGACGGGGAGAATATCTACATGAGCAGGTTGAAGATTAACTTCGGAAATAGGACGGGGAAACTATCTATACGAATGAGCAAAGATTAACTCCTGAAACAGGACAGGGAAACTATATTTCTATCTTTATCACCAGGTGGTATGAATTCCAGAAATAGGACGGGTTTACTAATGAAAACAGATTGCGGATCAATTCACGGAATAGGATGGGGTGAATATCTACATGATAAACACTTCCCTTATCTTCATTCTGAAAAGCATTTCCATTAGATCAAGTCGAGCATAAACTCATTCTAATACTCCTATCAACAATTACTTCATATGGCATCTTTAAGCCCATCTCTGACGACATCCTATCACCTCTCCAAATGGCATCTTTAAGCCCATTCCCGATATGATCAACCAACAGTGATACTTCGTGCACATGCGAGTGCAAATTTCTGGGCACTTTAGTGTTTAATCCTCTTCCATCTTCAAATCACGAATGACAGACATCCCAATCTAACTCCTCAGGTTTAAAAAGATTGAACAGGGGCAGCTATTGTACCCTAAAATTTTCCCTCTCATTTTTCTTCAAGACATTCTCCTAGGGTTCTCAAATGCCCAAGGTTGCTCAAGAATTGATCAGACAAATTCTCCTCATAAGCAATGGACTTACACCTAGGGATTCACCTTTCTAAAGGAAGATTGGGTTTCTAAGGCCTAAAGTGGTTTTCATGGTTTCTTATAGCTCTCAAAAAATGCTCATACCAAGTTTCATGCCTTGCATCACAAGTTTTCTCAGTCAATTGCTCAAATGACTTAAAATCAACTATATTGGGTAAAAAAAGTCATCTATGGTCAACTTACAGTCAAACTTCAAGATTTTTGGTCAACATCAATGTTTTTAAGTGATATTAATTATTTAATCAAGGGTTGATCATGATTCCTCAAGAAAATCCCTCAAATCATCAAAAGTCAAAAGTTGCCAAATTAGGGTTTCCTTAGGAGAAGTCAACTGAACTTTGACCAAGCATAACTTTCTCATGCTTCATCAGTTTTTCCCAAACAAAAGCTCATTTTGAAGGTGATTCAATTCTATACAACTTTTTCTTTCTAAGCTCAAGTCTAAAAAGTGCATCATTTGAAAGATATAAGCCAATACATTACAGGTCATTTCAAAAGTCAACAAAAAGACACTTTTTGTCAAGGTAACTTACATCAAGATGAAGTCTTCAAAAGCAAAAATTATCAACATAGATATTGTAGAGGACATCTTGAGCTTTCCAAAAAATCCAAGATCACCTTATAAAGATGAGAATTGAGATAGTTATTACCATTGCAAGTTGGGAAATTTTGAGCAAATGCGTGAAGTTCAAATTGAGAAAACTTGATATTTTGGACTATTAGGCCATTATTTAAAAGTCCAAACATGCTCTATACTCTTTATACACCTCAGAATTCATTCGTACATCTCTTGGCCTATTTTTATTTTAATTATTTTTTATTTATTCATTAATAATGCAAAATAAAAAAGATAAAAGCATGTCCTCTTCTACAATGTCCAAGCCCACATATCTTTAACTTAATTTCCCCTATATAATCTCATCAGTTCTCATACAATACCACACGAAAAAACCCTTGCCAAAAACTTGTCAAAATATCAAATTTTCTTAAGAGCCCTAGAAATCTTGAAACCCTTGTTACAAACCCTCTCACTACAAACAACCACTCTATTCACTCTTAACAATCATACCTAGTAAGAATGGATCATGTTTGATGGTTCAAAGCTCATGAAATACGCATGCATTCATCACCGATTTCATGATCGTTTGAAAAATTTGTATCTTTGTGTTTGTTTTGTTTTAAGCCATATTGGTGTTACTAACATGCTTCTGAGTTGTATCTGAACAGGTTTGGACCATTGTAATGGTCCCATGCATGCTAAAACATATAATACCATGTTTGCTCTGATTTTCCTTGTTTGCACCATATCTCAAAAACCATGGATTTTTAGGCCACAAAAATACTTCCATTGGATTCGCAACCCTTGATTCATGGGGATAGGGTGTTTCTGGATTGTTAATTATGTCTATTTTACAAGGTTAATACAAGAAGGTCGTTGGAGAAGACGATCGGAGCTAGGGCTCTGGCTCCTCTCGGGTACAAATAGATGATTTATAATATTTATTTATGGTTTGATATAGGTTAATGGATGTACAACCGCCACAACGGTAGAAGCGTGCGCGTTAAAGTAACTTGTGTCAAAAGGCCTGGTTTTGATCCAGCCTTTTGCCATTTTATTTTCTTAACGTTTCCATATTTTGTAGGTTTATCATATAATGCGCTGATGCCAGATTCCATCACCAAGGCGCCCTTGGCCTGGTGGTGAGAAAGTTGCTCGAATGCTGAAGGGCGTGAGCTCAACACCCACCCCTACCCTTTGGTTTATTTTCTATGTTTCTCACTCTTTTTTCACCTTTTTTCTTTTACTTCACAAAATATTTTACAAAACCTTTTTTTTTACATTTTTTTAATAAACCCTAATTTAGGTTTTAGGTTTTTTTAATTAATCCTAAATTAAATTTTTTAGGTTTTCTTGATTAAATTAAAATCAACTTAGATTTTAGGGTTTTGATTAATTTAATTAACTAATTTTTAATCAATTAAAATCAATTAGGTTTTTTAGGTTAAACATCAAAATCTTTTTCATCAAACAATCACAAAACATTTCTTTTCTTTTTCTCTTTATTTTACCACTTTGCATATTTTACTGTCGCGTATTTCATTATTTTTATCATTATGTAATTGCCAATGGTTTGTATAGTTTAATTAGAGTTTACTATTCCCCGATTTTATTGGTTGTACTCCTTTCTCGAAGTCTTGTAATAGCGTAAAATTTTATTTCCCGCACTTTACTGCTATTCATTATTGCTATATTATCTTGCTAGTAATTAGGGTTTGTATGACAAGACTAATAATTGAACTTAGAAAACCCTAATTTTCAAAGATAAAATGACTAAATTAAAACACTTTTCACACATGCACCTCTAGGGTAAACTCACTCGTTGCCTCGGAAAATGGTCATGTCCCTCAAAAATAGGGATACAATAGCAAAGACCCTCGGTTAAAAGTTCGTAGTCCCTCGATGACCCTTCGATGCTGCCTTCAGTAAACGATCTTAGTCCCTTACGATAAAATTGCTAAAGCGCCCCTACGAGTTGCGTTTATGAATGTATGATGACCCTCGCCTGTCCCTTCACATCCAACGATAGGGCTTCCTACTAATTAATGGTAGGATAGCACCATCCAAAGGGGGAGGAAAATAACACGAAAAACTTTTGAGTAGGTAGATCGCTCGTAATTGCTTACTTACAAAAATAAAACATCTTTTTCACAAACACTTTCTTATGAAATATTTTCAAAAGCAAACACTTTGTACACATTCTTAAGTGATACAAGAATCATTACAAAGTTGTCGTACTTAGGCATTTTTCAAAATATTTTTAAACACATACACATAAAGCATTTTCAAAACAAAATTTAGCTAGTGATTAAGATCCATAGATAACTACGGATGAAAAGGGTGCTAACACCTTCCCTTTTTATAACCTACCCCCCGAACTCAGAAAAATCTCAAAGGTATTTCTTTTAATTTTCACCATTTCCTTATTGGATAAAAGAAAAGTCGATGGCGACTCTTGCTATCCGTAACATTTGCGATAAAAAGCAAAAACAAGCCAGTTCTCCCACCGTATTACACCACGAGCTTCGATATTCTGAGTCCAGAAGTTTCTTGATCCATAAGCCTAGTGATGCACCAACTGTGTAGAAAATCTCCTTAAATCTTGGAACAACAATACATAGTTTCATAAATTGTCTCAAGGCCCAATTTAGTAACTCTTTCACAACTAAAGATACAAATCTGTTCCAAAATAAATCTTCTTAACCTGCGAAAATATCTGATATATCCAAAGGAAATATAATAGAATCAAATTAAATCTATCAAGATTTAAAAACATCAGCGCAAGCCTGCTGCATATCAGAATAGGATGTTACAATATCTTGTTCAACATCTGGTCAGAACCATGTTTTACCAAAATGTTGCCAATCCACAAAACCATGGTACTAACAATCTCCCCCTTTGGAAAATTTTGGATAAAACAACCGAAGACCAAATAACATGGGAAGAGGAATAAAACCACATAACACTAACACAAGCTACATGCTAAACATATAAACTTTGTACATGAGGAAGAAGACTAATGATACTTCCCCTTAACTTTCTAGGTGAAGACTGACAGAAACAAACCTCAATTATGGATAACTCAGAGCACATGACACAAACATGCTTATAACTCATACCACAAGACAAGACACATTATAAAGACTCGGAACAAAGAAGACATAGACTCATATTGCATGTTAGAACATCCTAAGAAACATCCTTGCAAAACAACTGCAAGAACAGACTCGAGACATACATGATGGACAATCATGCTTCCCCTAAAATGTTGCATATAACAAGAAACAACACTTGACTCAAACCTAGACCTACTATTATTTTTCTCCCCCTTTTTATCCAAATATTGACTAAAACAGGTTGAAAAGGACTTGACAGAAAAAAATTGAATCAAAACAGACAAGAATTGATCCAAAACTCTAAAGAAAATGACTCAATAAAAACATAAATTGTATTAAGGAAAAATAACCCCCTCAACCAGAACACACTCAATCAGAAGAAGAAAAGAAAAGAAAAAGAAAACCACATAAACAAAGAGTAAGTCTAAGTTTTTCCCAAAAATGACCCAAAACTTGATGCAGGACTAGAAGCATCAAACCGGCTTAAGGAAAACAACTCCCCCAAGCAGGAAAGACTCAATGAAAAACAAAAAAAAAACATTTTTTTTGTTTTCTTTTAAATATATACAAGATAGCAGTTACCAGCTATCAAAATCTCCCTCCTGAGTCAATGAAATTGACCCAGTCTTCATCAGCATCTCAATCTGAATCATGTATATGAACCTGATTCTTCCTCAAGGATTTCATCTCTATTACAGATGTTCTCCATGTCCAGGATACTCTAGTTGATATTCAAACATTTGTTGCAATGTTGAACCCAACCTTCTTTGGATCACTGCCCTTATCCTTGTTGGATTCTAGCAAATGAAACATCGTGGCACCAATATATTTGGAAGATTTACTCATATTGAAACACAATATATGAGAAAGGTGAGGAAGTAAAACACATAAATACAAGACAAGTTACTTTGATTGTAATGAAAACATTGCTTGTAACGATAAATCAGTCAATGGAAGCGTTATTGGAAGGAGATAAGATTTTATTTAGTAACAGTGTTCCACTCAATAAGAGAGATTCACACCCTTATTAAAACTTTTCTCTTTTCAAAAACTTTGACTGTTGAAAATGTTACGACATTCAAAATGACATTCTCCATGCCATTGAAAATTCTTCTTCTGAAATTGCACACAACACAAGGAGTAATATAGTTGGCAACACCGACCAAAAAACTACTACCAAAAATTCTCCCACAGTCCAGTTCCAAAAATACCCCTTATATACTCAAAATAACCTGCACCTCAAGGTGTGATAAAATCCTTCATAAAGATCCTTATCCAAACCAAGCTTAGGAGTGCCAATATTCGGTAGTAAGATCTCTGACATAATGATGACATACCCAATGACTTTGTTTTACAAGCAGAATAAAATCCTTGTACCTTAATAGCAGTAAAATGTTACACTACAATGTCATGACATTCAGTTAGACATTGTACCCTTTTAGTAACCAGCCTAATATAGAAAACATTTTTCTTAAGTAATGTACCTAACCTTCAAGACAAATTAGGACTCTAAAACAACTGGAGAAATCATCGAAGATAAAACTCGATGAAGTCGCCATCGAACGTCTTTTATCCCGCCAAAATAGAAAGGAAAACATCAAGAAAATCTGAAGGGGAGAAATCACGGTCTTGCGACCCTAGAGATCGAGTAAGGAAGTCGGTTACATGAGGGGAAGGTATTAGCACCCCACACATATGTGGTACTCCACCAGATCCACTTATGTTTGTTCTAATCTAAGGGTGTGTAAAGATATATGTCTAAAGCTTAAGAGCTAAAAATAAATATGCAAAGGGGAACATATGCAAAAGAGAAAACACAGGGTAAAGAAGGAAATATTACAAAGGTCGCTCGACTGAGCCCCGTAACCAAATGCCTATGTATCCCTTTTAAGGAATCAGAGTGATGTAGTTCGACTAAAAAGTTTCCGTTTGTTTTGTATTTTTTAATGAATAATATTAATTTCTCCTTCTGCCGCAACTTGACATTTGGAGACTTACGCGTCAAACATAAGTGAATTAACATGTTCTTTTGAAAAAGTTTGAAAGAAAAGCCTGAAGGCAAAAAAAGTTTGCGTTGGTTTGTGTTTTTGTTGCGGATAATAACTAATTGATATAAAGAGAGAGATATTATCCACTTCTCCACTTATAAATGAAATGACTCTTTGATACTTGAACCACACCAAAGTCTAGAATGGGGAAAGATAAGATTGAGAAGAAACCCACTTATCATTTCCCATACTCAACCAAGGTGTGATTCTCATCGGTAATTGTTAAGTGTTTTGAAGCTCAAAAGAAAAAGAAGTTTTTGTTTTAATGATATGCAAAAGAAGAAATAAAAGTCTAAAGGTTAGACTAGCAAAATAACCCTAGAGTTGTCATGCATTGTTGATCCTATAATTGAGGACCGGAGAAGGGAACATCTACCTAATATTGGCATATATGGATATAAATCTAAGGTTTATTCGATTCCCACTTAGAAAAAGAGTGAATTGAAAATCCTATGGGGAGAATACAAGAAGTGGGTCCAATAAAGGAGGGAGAAGGGATGACCAATCATCAAGAACACTCAACATTTTTATGATAAGAAAAAGCAATGGATGGAAATCTTAAACACGCCAAGAGAGGTGGATAAGAAGTACTCAAGGTTTGATGGGAAAGAAAGATGTTAGGAGTGTGAGAAAAATAGAAATAATGGAATTTAATAACACCTAGCATGTAGTATATACTATGCCAAAAATTAAACCTAAACTATGAACACAAATATTTCCAACACAAGCACCTTGACCAAGGTACAACCCTATGATTGCTCCTAAATCAAAATTAAGTTAAAAATAGGGAAAAAGCTTGTAAAATTAAGTAAATTAAAGTATTACTTCCTAAAGACTTATAAAAGTCAGAAACATGATTTAATTTTCTTGGACTAACTTAAAGAGGTGGAAATGATTGGAAACTTTCAAGACTAGTTGACAAAAGGGTCAAAACTAGAGAGTTTTAGAAAAATATTTGTGAAAAATGTAAGATCAATAGTTAAAATTCAACAAAAATGATTTGTATGATCTTAAGTCATCTAAGAAATTCAAATATATTTTCTCTGATTTTTATAAGTGAAGGAAGTTAGGTTTTCAAGTGTTTCTTTAGCCTTGAGCAATAAGAAAGACCAAAAACTACCATTAGTTTCTAAAAACTTGAAGAAAAAAAAGAAAATTGAAATCTGAATTCAAATAAAAATCATGAAAAATTAGTTTAATACCTAAGAGTCAACAAGTATATTTTAATGGAATTTTATGACTAGAGGAAGATATCAAACAAAAATTATTTGCACAATATAACAACAAAAAAAGTAAAGAAAATGATATTACTAATGATTGATTTTATTTTCTTGTCACGAAATTTTTATAAAATCAAACAAAAATTATTTTTATGAAGTAGATTCAAAATGTAACTTAGGATATTTTTGTGATATTTTAGGTTAGTAAAAGTTGGAAAAAAATTCTAGAACCTAAAAGATGATAAAAACCCTAATTGAACTAATTGAATCATTTAATAGTCTAAAAATGACCAAAAAAAATTAATAATATGAAAATAAACTAAAAAATAAGTCTAATATATTCTTTTGATAATTTTTGAGTGAGAACAGATATTAAAACAAAATCAAAGAAAACAAATGAAAATTGTATTAAAATTTAAAATATGCCAAAGTCTATTACACCTGTTAAAGATCAAACGCGCTGTAAAAGAAATTCAAATCATGTTCAATTGAAATGTGCCACGTAATCATCCCTGTCTTCTAGCCATGCCCTAACGTATTTGCTCAGTTTGACATGCTAGATTCAGATCACGATTTCTTACTTGTTTCTTCATGAAATTGAACAAAATTTAGATCAAATTAAATATCTCATAGAGATCTATAACAGAGAAATAAGAATTTTCAAAAATGATTCATGATTCATAGAGAAAAACGCACTTGAAAATCATTGGTTACAAGCATTTCAAACTTATCAAACATGCAGATCCAACACCTGACTTTCAAATTTAGATTTCTCTTTCAATTCTTAACCAAAATTCATGATTCGAAGTGCAAATCAAAGATCTCTTAGCAATCTACATCATGCAACTTACGAAATTCAAAATTATCGAGAGATCTAGTAGAGATTTAGAGCATGAATGTCGCAGAAACTCACATTTTTGTGAAATTTTCAAAAATTCATAACATGATCCAAACTTCAAATTTGAGTAACTTTATACGTTAAGCCTAATGCCTGGCCAGCTATGAACATCTAATCAATTAAAACATGCTGGAAATGAAGAACTTCAGATATGGAATCATACCTTGTGAGTTGAAAAATAAATTCAACTATTGCCTCTGAATTCGTATGAAACCCCTCTGATCTTGTTTGCTAAGCTTCAATGGAGATAAATGGATGAAGATGAAAGTTCTGGAGCAGAGGAAGAATCAATTTCGAGAAAGATAAAATTGAGAGGTGAGGTGTTATTTTCGTGTAAAATCCTTTTTTCCTTCTTTGCAAATGAGAGAGAAGTGTCCTTATATAGAGCCAAAGAAGAGTGTTGAAGAAGCTTTGTTAAGGGTATAAAGGACTATTTTCTTTAGGACCCATTGGGCTTCTTTGGCATTTCATAAAAATTTAACATCTTGTAAGCAAAGTCACACGTTTCATGTTGTTTTTGATTGAGCTTGCAGTCGTTTTGGAAGGAAGTGAATAAAACGTGAATGGTGATATGGCTTATACAAGCACATGGGAAAACTTGAATGGAAAGAATATTTCTAAATATGGAAAAAAAGGAAAAATGTGTGAAGGCTAGTGTCATGTGCCTTGTTTGGCTTTTTTAAGTAAGAAAAGTATATGTGTATGAGTATGAGAATATGCTCTTTGTAGGAAAACTTTAGCTGCATACAAAATTAGAAACCTGACTGAACCTTCCACACATACATGTCCTTAACAAACAACTCACTTATACCTCAGCATGCTCCCAAATGGCTCGTGCGATTTCTCTGCTTAAGAGGCCTTTAGAAAGCTCTTTCGATGTAGATCATTATAGAACTTTGAAATTTTTAAAAATGGTTTTTGGATCATGAAGAGAGATTGATGTGAAGTTGAGGAAAAATGGGACTTATAGGCCTAGGTGCGCTCGTGACATGTCTATGTGCTGGGCAAAAACTCAGATTCATGACCTCCATTTCTTATGATCATATCTTCTTCATTATTTTCTTAAATGAGGTGATTAAAAATCCACATGAAACTTAAATATCCCATTACAAATCCCTTTTAACCATTTTTTAAAATGAAGCCTGAATTAAGAGATATATCTCCATGAAAATGGCACACCATGTGTTTGTGAAAATGTTGGCCTGAGCGCGCAAGGATGCCTAATCATGTCCCTACTTTGTGCCTTGAACTTCTAAGCTGAATAACTCAAAATACCTTCACTTTTTGGATGTGGACACTCATTGACAAAGTTGTAGAATTTCTCATAAGCTTTCTAAGCATGTATGGTTTGCTTCCATTGGATAAAAAATGAGAAAATTATAGATGTTCAAAGTTCAGTACTATAGGGATCTAAAGACTTAGAAATTTTTCCTAGGTATCCAGGTAACTTCTTGAACAAGTCATCTCCAATTTGACATGTTCTCTTAATTCTATGACACCAATGATCATGAAATATAGAAACAAGATACTTGAATTGGTAGTTGACCAAAAGTCCACTTGGTCAACTTTGACTTTTGGTCAAAATGACTAGTTTGCCCCTTTTGATCAATTGAACTTCTTCCAATCAAAATTGGCACTCAATCCTTCAAACATATGAGTTTATTAACATGTGGAGAGGCATGGAATCAAGTTTGGGTCAAAAAGTTAGAGAACTCCTGATTAAAATCAAAACCCTAATTTTAGTCGTTTGTGCGAGGAGATAGTGACCAATCTTCAAAACCATCATTCCTCTGGACAAATTGAGAGATTCTTTGAACAAAGATGCTTCATATGATGATGAGAAGGTGATACTTCACAAATTTTACTCTTACAATCCTCAAACTCTTCAACTGGTCAAAACCCTAATTTTGAGAGATGAGTAGTAGAAATGTGATTTTTCTCAAAACTTTGCAAATTTCCAACTTTTAATGATCACATGGAACAAATGAGATGTCTTAAAATTTAAGAAACCCTTGTATCTTGAGAGAGTTAAATATTGAGGACATGAGACCCCCTTTTGCATGGATTGACCAAACAATCATCCTTTATACCCTGTAGAAGAACTTGGGACCCAAGATACCTTGATCCTATCATGAGAATGCATGAGTATGTATGATGAAACATAAGCCATGTAAGGTAAAATGAAGAGGGAAAATGTTGGGGTGCAACATCTTCCCCTATTCAATCTTCTTTAACCAGAGGGTGAGATTGGCGGTAGCTTATCAAACAATCATGGTAAAAGAGGATTGAATACTCAATAGAACCATAAAATTTGTACTATGAAGCCAGTCATGTATCATTGCACTTTTAATTGTTTTTTTTTTCTTCTGCATTTTCTATTGTCGTCTTCAAAAGAGTAGCGGTTACCCAGGATAAATGCATGCCCGGTTAGGGTAGGACACACAAAAGGTGTTGGGTTTCTGTGGACATGCGCTCAGAGCTGGTAATGAACATATATCAAGAAGAGACTGAAAGAAAGGACTCTAACATAGATATCAGCCACATATGTCTGGATGAAAGGACATACACAAAAGAGACATGTCCGGAGGCCAAGACACAGGACGACAAAGAATCTATAGGAGAGGGCTCTCACGAAAGATATCACAAGCACATGTTCGGAAGAAAGAACAAGTACAAAAGAGACCAAAAGAAAGGACTCTATAGCAGATATCAAAAAATACATGTCTCGAGGAAAGGACGTGTAGCAGGAAAGATGCCTGAAGAAAGGTATCTAACCAAAGATACCACAAATATAAGTTCGGAAGAAAAGAAATACATCGGGGCTAGTCCAGAGGACATGTCTAAACAAAGATATCAAGAATACATGTCTGTAGGAAAGGACACATAACAGGAATAGAACGGAGGAAAGGTATAACCAAAAGATATCAAGAATACATGTCTGGAGGAAAGGACATGTAATCGGAATAGAAAAGAAGAAAGGTCTAAACAAAGATATCAAGAATAAATGTCCGGAGGAAAGGATGCATTACATGAATAGACCGGAGGAAAGGTCTAACCAAAAGATATCAAGAATACATGCCCAGAGGAAAGGACACATAGCAGGAATAGACCAGAAGAAAGGTCTAACCAAAAATATCACAAATATATGTCCCGAGAAAGGGACACGTAACAGGAATAGACCAGAGAAAAGGTCTAACCAAAACTTATCAAGAATACATGTCCGGAAGAAAGGACACATCAGGAATAGAGCGGAGGAAAAGTCTAACCAAAGATAAAAAGAATACATGTCCGAAGGAAAGGATACATAGCAGGAATAGACCGGAGGAAAGGTCTAACCAAAAGATATCAAGAATACATGTCTAGAGGAAAAGACATGTAACAGGAATAGACTGGAAGAAAGGTCTAAATAAAGATATCAAGAATATATGTCTGGAGAAAAGGACATGTAACATGAATAGATCGAAAGAAAGGTCTAAACAAAGATATCGCAAATATATGTCCGAAGGAAAGGACACATAACAAGAATAGACTAGAGGAAAGGTCTAAACAAATATATTATAAATATATGTCCAAACGAAAGGACATATAATAGGAGTAGACCAAAGGAAAGGTCTAAACAAAGATATTGCAAATATATGTCTGGAGGAAATGACATATATTAGGAATAGACCGGAGGAAAGGTATAAACAAAGATATACTTATGAAGAAAGAACATTGATTAAAGGCGAACCTTAACCAACAAAAAAAGGGCACCAGGAGAAGGTGGATCTAATATGGAAAGACACCGGGCGAAGGTGAATTTACCGGATTGTTGAGACGCTAGACGAAAGCGAACTTCATTGGGGAAAAAAGTAAGAACGCCGGGTGAAGTCGAACTTACTGGGGGTTAGATATGCACGTCTGGTCAGAGTTAGACACATATAGGAAAGAGGCCGAAGGAAAGGGCCCTTATCAAAGGTATCATAAATATATGTCCGGAAGAAAGGACATATGACAGGAAAAAGACCGGATGAAAGGGTTTTAATGTGGTTGCAAATTTCGCAGGAATTGCAATATCCCTCAGGCCAATGGCGGGGTGCAATTCTTCAAGAGTGGAAATCATCTGAACTACCACACACCAAGTATGGATACTCAAGTGTTTGAGAGGTAAGAAAGGTTATATATTGACTCTTTATTGCACTACAACAGCAAAGTAAATATAGGTAAAATAACCAAGGGCTTGCATGAGCAAAGGAGGACCACGACTCATTGGGGAGATGGACAGGACCAAAGACCTGACTGGTGGTAATCCAAAATAGACTCCAGTAGGGAACTTGAAAGGGTCACCCTGGGATTTTTGCAGAGGTAATTCAAATATGAGTACACAACAAATTAGTTACTGCAAGTAAATCCTGATTGGCTTATACTTATGCATGTTTGATTTTTTTTTCTTTTTTTGGTATATGCACTGTAATGATGTATGTTTAGCAATGCAGTGGGGAAAGCACATCAATAATTGGCTGCTGAGAAGACAAAGAACTTTTGAATGATTATCTTTACATATGATCTTCTGTAGAGAAAATCCAGTCCAAAATTCGCTGGAGAATTGAGGTTCAGAACCACCAGCTTCTAAAGATTGACATCATTGGGGAATTGACTTCTTGGGGAGAAAGTTGCAGCAATAAGTTGTAAACTCAGAAAATATGGATTCTGATCAGACTCCTAACTTCCTGGGGAATAAATACTTGGCCTCCTGTCAACGATGAGGAGAACTTCGCTGGGAATGAAAGCCTTATCGCGTATAGTTTATGAATTAAGATGGCCTTTACCGGGGAAGAGAAGAATTCTTGAATTGAGAGAAAATCAAACCTGACCTCGCTGGGATCAAAGGAATCCTTGAAAAAAATAATCATGTTATCATACCACACACTGGGATATTTCTGCCGAGGTAGAAATCTTCACTTAGGGAAGAAAGAAATATCATCGGGGTAGAATTCCATTGGGGAATATCTCGACAATCTTCTATCGATGGGGATAAAAAGAATTCTGACCAACACTCTCATATACACCACACTAGGGAAACAAGACACTTGCTAGGGAAATAAAAATTGTTCCTCTGGGGAGTAATAGATAAGTTACTCCGACAAGTTCCCGAAATTCTACCTTGATTGGGGATAAAGACTACCTCTTACACTGGGGAGCTAAAAAATTTAGATGGTAACATCAACAATACCCATTGCACCGGGCATAGCCATTTCAGAAAGATTCAAGCCGACAAGGATTTTGGTATTGGGGAGAAAAAATCCCTTCATTGGGGATGATGGTCGTCCTTATGAGGATACCAAGCCATAATCTCCCGTAGGTAAACAAGAATCTCTTCAAGAAACTTTGATATGCGAAGGCCGTATTGGAGAGAGAGGGTGCACCCCTCACTGAAGAGGAGAATGCATACTTTACGGGGAGAACAAGTGTGAACCTCACTGGGGAAGCTATGGACTTTCGACTTCAAGGGGAGTATATCAAGAATCTCTGGTTTGTGAATAAAACATTTCTTCTGAGAGATCCTAGGAGAAACATACTGCACTGAGAAGGAGGAATTATATTCAGACAAGAGTACTCCTTCACTAGGGATGAATGATTATGTCTTGAGCCGAAGTGAGCATTCACTAGGGAAATTGAATCTTATTCTACAAAAATCCTCATGTTAGTTGCATACAAACCCTTCTTGATTCATTTACCGGTATTCTTGTCATAAAATACCAACAACACTTTGAAAAAAGAGAAATTGTAGCAATATGCCCCAGATTAAGGTCATTTTTCAAAATGCTTTACCTTTCAAATCATCCCTGAAGCAATTTGTCCCTTGGGATAATCAAACTTCCATCTGATGCTCATTATGAAAACTCACTTGATGTTTAAGAACTCGTTCATATGCAAGGAAATGTTTATTCTAAGAATGATAATTCTAATGCAAAGCTCATGTTGGTCTTGAAGTTTAAAATTTTTTATTGAAAAGATTAAATATCAAAAATTTATGTGCGAAAGAAATAAAAAAAATGGTGTGATACTAACTCAAAAGTTTTAGCAAGCCTCCTAGGAGTCAGTTTGTCGTATTCTCGTTACAGTGCACTTTCGAATTAACCCATACCTCAATTAGGACTTTTTAGGGTTGTAATGTGGCCTGGTTCACGGGTTTGTGGAAAAAAATATTTAAGGCTTAAAATATTTGGTTCCCACCCATTCTCTATGATGTTCTACATTCCTACGTTCAGTTAACTCGATAAGAGCACTCATCTCTCAAGAGAAGTTTGGAATGGTTGAGGAGTCAAACGAGTTTTTTTTTTACATAACAGTCACTCACCTCTTTCGTATTGGTGTTTGATCACACGACTTGGTTCCTTATTGAGGTTTTTTATTTGGTAATCACTTTTTGCTTTTCGCACTTTTTGATTTCCCTAAATTTTTCTTGGACAAATTCCTTTTGAATTTGACTCTAAAGTCCAGCGGGATGCCCTAAATTTTGCCTAAGCGACTTGTTTTTTCAAGTTTCGACTTAGGGGGGCTTTTTGTCTCTTTTTTTCATCATTATTTTTCCTTTTGAACAAGTTGTTGATCTTCATACCATCTTTAATCTTTTGGAAGTGATTGTGATAGCCTGAGTCCTTAGTAGATGAGGGATAACCATTGTGGTATCATCATATGTTGACCTCCTGATGTGCGAAAGATAACCATTGGGATATCATCCTTTTTTTTATACACACTGCTAATAGACAAAGATTAACCATTGCAATTTTGACTTTCTTCAATCCTTTTGAAGGATAACCATTGTTGTATCCTTGGATGTGCACTCTTTATGAACTTTGAATGCTCAACCGGATTACCTAGACACTAACCGCCCCTGGGTTTAAAAATAAGGTTTTTTTTTCTTCTGAAAATAGAAAAGAAACTCCTACTTCGAAGGCTCAAATGGGTCAACAAGGGTTTCTCCCTTATATCTCTGGTGTTTAGGGATTTGAAACAATGCTTGTACATCATCAGCAGGGTTTTACTCAAAAGCATACTGTTTAAGATTTTTGGTATATTTCTCATCATTCTCCCTCCAGAGGTTTTACTTTATCAAACAAGAGTCAAGTATCAAAAACAAAGAAAAACATTTAAGAGAAATTGTGAATTGATTAATTCAACACAAACATATTCAATGCATTATCATTCAAAGATAAGCAAGATTTGCATATAAAAAGTATTGAACTAAACAAGAAAGATTACAAATGAGAATGCAGATGTAATCTGAAATTTCCATGTGGAGGAGGCTAGCCTTTGTATGGACTTGTTGTTTCAGAAGATGTGCTTTGTAATCTTGACCATCACTGAGTCAAAGGAGACTTTGATGGCCAAGTGCCCCGGTATGGTAGACACATAGGATATTCCTGCAAAAGATGTGATGAACGCTTTACTAAGCGAACTTGCATGAACTGTATCACAAAGTATTTTCTACCGCGGAGAAGAAATGCTAACCATCTTCTACTTTGATGTATTTTCCTTATACACAACGACAAACGTCCAAGTACTCGATATCTTAAGATTTCCCCATGTTTTCATTAAGAATGTCCTTAGGCCTCAGATACGGGATTTCATTCAAATAGGAACTCAAGCTGGTCGTATCCGGGCCTTTTTTAAACCAGTACCCTTCTTGTTACAAAAATACCAACAATACCTGCAAATGTGGAAATTAAAACAACATGCTCCGGGTGTAGAATAGTTACCTTAGCCGTCATCTCAAAAGCCTGAAACCTTAAGTGTTGTACCCCAAAATTTGCCCTCCCATATTTCTCAAAATATTTCAAGAAAAATTCACAAGTCCAACCCGGCGCGTCATATTCAGGTATTCTTTCGCCAAGATATCTCTGATAACATATTCTCAAATTCAGATTCAGCTCAAGAGTCAATTCTTTAAAGAAGGTATCCGAATGTGTGAGTTTTCTCGAAGAAATATGGTGAAAAAGTGTGCTGAAAGTGCAGTTTTTACGCGCTAAAAAATTCATAACTTGAAGATCGTGGCTCTTTTTGAACCCATTCCGGTCGCCAAAATTCCGTCTTGAAATTATCTACGTTTTCATCTCTCACGGATGGAAGCCAATTTCGATCATAAGGTCTTCAAAAATGTGGATTTATCAAGTATTTACGTATAGAAAATTTGTGACAGAAGTTTATTTGCGTCATGTTCAGAAAATCATAACTTGGTCGATTTTCATCGTATCGAGCTGGTTCCGCGCCAAAATTTCACAAATTGAGTTGGCTACATTTTCACAGAAGGTATTGAGTTCAAACGGTATTCAAAAGGGCTTCGTTTTTTGCTCAGAGTGCGTGACACGCTGAAAATCCTGAATGCTGAATATTATTTCATCTGGGCCGAAACTTCGAAAATTCATAACTCGGTCAATTTTTATCGGATTGGGCTCATATTTTTACACAAGGTCCCTGACTCATAGATCTACAACTTTGCTTCAAAAGTCGAGACCGGATTATGCTCCGATCAATACCAGTTTTTTATTGAAGAACGTGTCAGAGTCGACACTGGAGTCCAAAATAAGTTTGTCTGAGCTGAAACTTCAAAAATTCATAACTAATTCACCGCTTATCCGATTGAGCCGATTTTCAGACAGGAGTTAGTTATCGATGTCGGCTACATTTTGTTTTCACATTTCAACTTCAAAAATTGCACTTAAGTCCCTGCGATTTAGCCTGGAAAGTGACGAACTCAAGTGAACATTGGAGGCCCAATTGCACATTCAAAGCCCATTTTTTTACCCTAATTTCCATTATATAATCACCTTCTTTTCACACAAACCAGAGAGGAGAAAAAGAGAGAAAAAACCTTGCCACAACACTGTTAGAATATCAAATTCTTTCAAGAACCCTAAAACCTTGAAATCCTTATTACAAATCCCTCTCTCACTACAAACAAGTCATCACATTTACAAACCAACACCTCGCTACTTCTTCAGTAAGGGTAAGGCTGGCTTGATCTCCATGATCAAAAGGGCATAAAAGCATTCATGTCACTACTTTTCCAGTAAGGGTAAGATTGATTTGATCTCCATGATCAAAAGGGGATAATCATTCATACATGCCATATTGTGCCTAAACATTAAATTTCTTCATATATTGGCTTTATTTGTATTTTATGATTTTATTTAATGTGTTCATGAGATTCAACACTGCAGATTTAGACAGGATCCCATGCAGGTTCATTAAGGAACGTTGAGGCCAAAAGCCAAATGGTCAAAAGCCAAAAGCCAAATGGCCAAAAGAACAACTTATGCATGACACCAATACATGGCGAGACAGACATCCTGAGAAGATTAAGGAACGTTGAGGCCAGAACACAAATGGCCAACAGGCAGAACACAAATAGCCATGAAACCCAATCCAATGGCCAAAGAATGCAGACCACGGTACTCAGGAGTCAATGAACACGCACGTGATGCCAGAAATTCAAACAAGGCTTTTTGTCTAATGGGCCAGAATACTTCAAAAAAACCTCCCATTGGGCCTGAAACCCCCCTTGGTTTGCATCCCTTTTAATTTTATTTTATTTTCTTTTCTAATTCTTTTTTAATTGTTTTAATTGTTTTTTTTACCATAAAATAATTTTCTATAATAAAAACAGAAAAATCAAAAATACAAATATCTTTAATTATTATTAATTTCATCACTAACCTATTTTTTGTAAATAAACTCTAACAATTAACTTAGTTTAATTTAGATTTTTAAACTTTAATCTTTTTCTTAATAAGTAAAAAGTATCTAGAATTAGGTTTTTTTGACATTTTCGTCTTTTTCTTAAATAAATTATTAATCATCATTATTTATCATTATTATTAATTATCATTAATTTTGTAAATAAACATGTAAATAAATTAATTAACTAGTAAATTAGGTTAACTTTAATATTTTCATTCATAATTAAAATAATCTAGATTTAGGGTTTCCTTTTAATTCTTTTTCTTTATTTTTCATAAATACAAAAAACACTAAAACACTTTCTTTTCTTTAATTAAATAATTAATTGGACTTTAATTTAATTTAATTTCATGCAAAGGGTCAAAACCCTCAGACGTCCTACTTTTAATTCTTTTCACGCATTATTTCTTTCGATCATTATGTAACTGTTTCTCAGATGTAATAGTAATTAGGTTTATCTTTCCGTCTTTACTTTTCGCATCTTTATCAAAAAACGGGTCTTTGTATTTTGGCGATGTATAGACCCACGCCTTGTAATAGCGTAGGATTTTACTTTCCGCATTTAAATTTCCGCACTTTTAAATTATAATTGCATGAAAGAATGTATGGCCTAAATTAAAAACAAGCGTAGATCACCATGATACATGTACAAGATAAAACATAACTGAAATAACACACAGATTCACACACCACTCTTAGAATACGCCTCACTGTTGCCTTGCCCTCGAAACGTGGTCGTCGAGTATAGGACGTTTTAGTAAGTCCTTATGTCCATGACATGATCCAGTTGCCTCGAAACGGTTGCCTCGGAATTAAAAAGGATCAATGGCATAAGGGTAGCTTCTAAGGTGTCCTACTGTTGCTCTGGTGACCACACTGTCCCTACAAATGAATTGACCCGAACACCTCCAACGGTGGTGCTACCTATCTCTCAATGGTGGGATGGCACTACCTTAAGGATATTTACACAGCCTAATTCCTTAGGGTAGGTAGATGACTCATGGATACTTGCTCTCTCTAAAAAATAAAACAAAAACCTTTTCACACCGACACTTTTCAAAAAGCTTTCAAAACAATTTTTCAAACACTCTTGAGGACTGATACAAGAGTCGATCTGAAATCTTAAAACGAAACTTTTTCAAACCCACTCACAATTGAAAAGCAAACATTTTGAAAACACAAATGAGCAAGTATCTAAGAGCCCATGGATAACCATGGATAGAAAGGGTGCTAACACCTTCCCTTTCTATAAATCTACCTCCCGAACCGAGAAACTATCTCATAAGGAATTTTGTTGTGCTTTTGTCCTGTCCATGTTGGAGAAAATAAAAGACGGTGGCGACTCTTGCTTCCGCGACATTTCGCGAACCAGCGTTAAACGGTCAGTTCCGGATCCACCGATCACAGAACTGGCAACTCTGTTGGGGAGTCTTATAAAGTGAGGTGTACCTTAGGATAGTTCATAACTGTGTTTTCAATTGTTGTGCTTTGTTTGCTTTATTATTGTGGGCTGCATCGGAGTTACATAGATCCTAACCCGGATCTGGGGATACCCTGTTAGGTAGCATAAGCTGTGAGGGACCTGTCCGGTGTAGACCGACATGGGTGGAGCAGTGGCTACGTTGGTGTGGCGCCTTGGTCTGTACCGATATCCCTTGTGTCACAACGAGGAGAAGATGGGTCTTCTGAGGAGTCATTAAGCACCAACCGACCTTAGAACCTTAAATGACCCAACTTGGCCAATAGAACAGTAGCAGTATGCTACGCCCATTGAGGCTAAACTCTCGTGATGGTTCTGGCCGCAAGAAAAGATTGCGATGCTGGAGTTATGACCGATTGAGGGTAGTCAGTGATATTGGGATCCTCTAGAACCCGGTTACTTCTGATAGGACAGGTCTTAACCAACAAACTGAAAGAGGGTAGTACCCCAAACTTCATGCTGGCCTAAACTCTAAGGGATCTTTGTGTGACTTGTGTGCTTTCAAACTTGACTATTTGCATGCTTGTTAACTGACACTTGAGTTTCTTGCAGGTTTTGTTTATAGTCCTTAATCTGGACTCATAACAGGGCTTATATCACTCCATGCATAGCATAACATCATACCATTGCATACATCCTACATAAGGACTAATCCATTTCAAGAATCTCAAGGGTCTATGATGCAGGTCATGATGAACCAACTGTCCAGCAAGGGGCAAAGGGGATTTATTTTCCTCTAGACAAGGTTGTCAAGGGCTATGACCCACTCGATATGGTGAGCTTTGACCCTTGAAGAAGGACTCTCAACAACATGCAGTTCCTTCAATCAAGCTATCGGATCCCAACTCTAACAATTTTCTTGTTTACCCCGCGAGATCCTTGAAAACATTGCATGCATACATACATATCATTGCATTACAGGTATCCCTTTTACAGGTTGCTTACCTTCTTCGCTGTTTATTTCAGCCGATCGTCATGAATCCTGAATCATCTACTGAACAATCCATCAAGGCTCTCCAGGCTCAGAACGCCCAGTTCCAAGAGTTGATCATGAGTTTGGCCCAGGGGAAACAAGACCTGAAGACCCTGCTTTTGAAAAAGAAGAAGAAGAGGACGGTGCGGTTCAACCCTAGATGCAAATCTGGGAATGGATCACTAAATGAAGATGAGCTGACTACCCCGTCTGTTGGGAAAGACAGTCCCCAAGAGAGGGAGGTTCCTAGTCCAGTGGTCTCCGACAACGAGACCGATTACAATGATGAGCAGTACCCTCTAGTTGAGGACAGGTATAAACAGTTGGAAGACCGGCTAAGTGCCATGGAGATACAAAAAGTGCCCGGCCTGGACTTCGAAGATCTAGGTCTGTCTTCTGGGGTGGTAATCCCACATAAATTCAAAGCACCTGCTTTTGCAAAATATGACGGGGCTTCCTGTCCTAAGCTGCATCTCAGGTCATACATAAGGAGGATCCAGCCCTACACGGCTGACAAGAATTTGTGGATTCACTTCTTTCAGGATAGTCTGGCAGGGACTCAACTCGACTGGTTCTATCAACTGAATGGAGCCAACATCCGCAGCTGGGAGGACTTGGCCACTGCATTCTATAAACAGTACCAGTACAATGTCGACCTTGCTCCCATGCGCACTCAGCTTCAGGGAATGTCTATGGGTGCAGGCGAAGGTTTTAAAGAATATGCTCAAAAATGGAGGGACCTTGCTGGAAGGGTACAACCACCTCTGACTGACCGCGAGCTCGTCGACATGTTCTTGGGGACCCTGTCTGGTCCATTCTTCAACCACCTGATTGGGAATTCTGCTGCTGGGTTTACAGATCTGATCTTGACCAGGGAAAGAATAGAAGCTAGCATCAAGTCGGGGAAAATACATAATGGTGACTCCTCAAACATTGAGAAGAAACCATCCAAGAGAGAATCTAGTGTTGTCAACGCGGTAACTATTACAAAGCCGGCCGGTGCTCCTCAGCGTCACAATCAACAAAGGGAAGAGAGACCTAAAAGGCAATTTACTCCCCTCGGCATGACCTTGTCACAGATACTGCCACAGCTGCTGGAAACCAAGTTGGTAACTCTCATGGACCCTCCAAAGAATCCTAACAGGACACCTTCAAGGTATAACCCCAACGTTCGCCACGCTTATCATTCTGACAGCCCGGGGCATGCTACAGATGACTGTTGGACTTTGAGAAACAAGGTTCAGGATCTGATCGACGCGAAGGAAGTCCAGTTCGACTCTCCAGAGACTCCGAATGTGACCATTGCTCCCTTGCCAAAACATGGCTAGGATTGAAAATTTTTTTTGTTCATTCAAATGTTCAAATTGAAATTTTTCTTTGATTGTTCAAACATTTTGTTTCATGTCAAATTTGGTTATTTCATTAATGCATTACACGTGTCTGTTTTGAAGTAATTATGTTTATTATGCTTAAAACTGCTTTCATTTTTTTGATGTCAACTCTCAATTAACGATTCTAAGCCTCTTGAGGGAGGATGACGAAAACGATACCGCGATCTTTACAGTATGCTTTTGAACAGACCCCGCTGATGAGGTACATGCATTGTTTCAATTCCTAAACACTGGAGTTATAAGGAAGATAATACCTCGTTAACCCCTTTGAGCCAAAGAAGTAGGAGTTTTTCTTTTCGAAAATTAAAACCCTTAATCATAACCTGGGGCAGGGTAGTTCTCTCAGCTAATCCAAGTGCGCAACGAATGGCACCAGGGAAGTCCTTACAAAACAAAAGACAGTGATGGTTCCGAATAATCATAAAGACAGACAGTCATTACCAAGAAAAAAAAAACTAAAGCCCAATAAGTCAAAACCTATGAAGGAGACTTACAAAACTGGGGCATCCCGCTGACTGTAATTCCAAAAGAAACAGTTCAGGCAAAAAACAGGGATAACAAAATATAAAAAAAAAGAAAACCAAAAAAAAAAAGAGGGAATGACTGCCTATCCAAAATAAACTGTCAACATCCGAACCATCACTGGTATATCAGAGCAAAAGACTCAAACAAGGTCTAACGCACGATCAACTGAGTTTAGGTTTGAAGAACATCACGAAGAGCGGGTGGGTACAAATAAAAATTTGAGCCTTTATCCTTTGTTTCTTAAACCGTGAACCAGGCCACGCTACAACCTTTAAAAGTCCTAGCTGAAACATGGGTTAGTTCGAAAGCATACTGTTACGAAAGGTATCCTGACTCCTTAAGGCTCGCTGTAAAATATTGAGTTGACATCATAGTTTACAAAAAATTCACTTGCTTTTACTAAAAAATGCATTTTCAAAAAATTTCAAGACAGACATAAGTTTTGCATTTCTAATATAACATTGCTTGCATATGACTAGTTGTTTGAACAGCAGAGAAATTCGCACGACGAATGTCTAATGAACAAGAGTACCTCCAATCAAGGGGCATGGCATGATCATTGTCCATCATCTGGGGCAGTTAAGTCAAGATTCGGAGAATCTCTCAAAAGGCCAACCAGCCTGAGGCAAATCTCCATCTGGATCACTTGGAGCGTTGGACGATCAAACAAAGATCTTCTGGTAGTATGGCAACACTACACTACTGACAAGGGCACCTCCTTACATCCTGAGAGTGTGGACATAGTCGAAAAAATACTACGTAAAATCAAAGACCCGCTAGGTTGACACACCTAGGCAAAAATAAGGGCTTCCCGGCGAACCAAAAGGGTTCGGGCAAAAATAAGGGATGAAATGAAAAATCTGTACACCCGGCAAGTCGAAAACCTGAAAAGGCGGCTTGGGCAAAAATGGGTATCCCGGTGGACTGAAAACCCGAAAGGGCGGTCCAGGCAAAAATTAGGGATCAAAGCGTACGACTATGTCCCGGTATCTCGTCACTTGCCTACCAGAAGAAGATTTGTCAAACGGCAGTCATCAAACACCTTCACAGGTACCTTCTTCTCCAACAGAAACTGGGGCAATAATGAGTTGTCTAAATGATCTGATTGCCCTGTCCACCGAGGTGCCAAGGTAAGTTCAGCTGAAGAATGCGACCAAGATACCTTCACTCCCTGCAGAGCGAACGCGTCTCCCCGGTTTTATTCAAAGGTTATTTCTCCACCAGAGCTTATAACTGGATTATCCTCATCTAAAAGCCACGGAAAGATCGTCCTCGGCAAAGTTCTTCTTATTCCCCAGCGAAGTTCATCAAAACTTCCAACATAGCACAACAACGGTATCCCCGGCGGAGTTATCCTCATCAACCTCAGCAAAGTACCTCTCTTTCCCCGCAGAGTAATCTATTCGCCAAGTTTATTCCCCAACGGAGTCATCTTCTCCTACCGGTATTCTTGCAATCATCATCCCCAACGGAAACGAAGAATCTCACTCTTCAACATCAGCCCAGGATTTGACTTCCCGGCATCAGTCAAGGATCTATTTTCCCAGACGAAGATACATTCATAACATCACATTGTTATACATCATGATACATGCATATACGCATCATATCATACAATCTCATGTGTTGAGAACATCGTTGCTTGATTCATATCATGCATTGCATATGACTGACCTTTACCTTTCAGGAAGGATACAGTTAAATGATCAGCTAGGTAGACAAATACAGTCAAAAGAGACTAACCCAGTCAAAGAATACAAATCCAGTAAAATCAATGCCTAAAGATTTCTCTGATACAACTCGTCGTCATAGACACTCGTCGTTATAGACACTCGTCGTCATAGACACTCGTCGTTATAGACACTCGTCGTTATAGACACTCGTCGTCATAGACACTCGTCGTTATAGACACTCGTCGTTATAGACATTCGTCGTTATAGACACCCTTCGTTATAGACACTCGTCGTTATAGACACTCGTCGTTATAGACACTCGTCGTTATAGACACCCGTCGTTATAGACACTCGTCGTTATAGACACTCGTCGTTATAGACACTCGTCATTATAGACACTCGTCATCATAGACACTCGTCGTTATAGACACTCGTCGTCATAGACACTCGTCGTCATAGACACTCGTCGTCATAGACACTCGTCGTTATAGACACTCGTCGTCATAGACACTCGTCGTCATAGACACTCGTCGTTATAGACACTCGTCGTCATAGACACTCGTCGTTATAGACACTCGTCGTCATAGACACTCGTCGTCATAGACACTCGTCGTTATAGACACTCGTCGTCATAGACACTCGTCGTCATAGACATTCGTCGTCATAGACACTCGTCTTCATAGACACTCGTCGTTATAGACATTCGTCGTTATAGACACTCGTCGTCATAGACACTCGTCGTTATAGACACTCGTCGTTATAGACACTCGTCGTCATAGACACTCGTCGTTGTAGACACTCGTCGTCATAGACACTCGTCGTCATAGACACTCGTCGTCATAGACACTCGTCGTTATAGACACTCGTCATCATAGACACTCGTCGTTATAGACACTCGTCTTCATAGACACTCGTCGTCATAGACACTCGTCGTCGTAGACACTCGTCGTCATAGACACTCGTCGTCATAGACACTCGTCGTCATAGACACTCGTCGTTATAGACACTCGTCGTCATAGACACTCGTCGTTATAGACACTCGTCATTATAGACACTCGTCATTATAGACACTCGTCGTCATAGACACTCGTCGTTATAGACACTCGTCGTTATAGACACTTGTCGTTATAAACACTCGTCGTTATAGACACTCGTCATTATAGACACTCGTCGTTATAGACACTCGTCGTTATAGATACTCGTCGTTATAGACACTCGTCGTTAAAAACCACTCGTCCATGAGGATAACCTGTCAGTAGAGACAACTCACCAACCTTACTATATTCCAGACTCGATTCCTGTATCTTTCCAGGGCACGTCTGAAGAGTTCGAAGATCCGATTCCTGTATCCTGCCAGGGTGTATCTGTTGGCGACTATATTCCAGACTCGATTCCTGTATCTTGCCAGGGCACGTCTGAAGAGTTCGAAGATCCGATTCCTGTATCCTGCCAGGGTGTATCTGTTGACGACTATTCTCCGGACTCGATTCCTGTATCTTGCCAGGGCACGTCTGAAGAGTTTAAAGATTCGATTCCTGTATTCAGCCAGGGCACATCTACATAAAGAGTTTGAAGATCAACTCCTGTAACAGGCCAGGTAATTATTTTTCTTTCTCAGGTACGCAAGATCTCGCTAAGGAATCTCTTACGCGATCGACACTTAGATGGCATCTATAAGCCCATCCACGCAACAACAGTCTCTAGGTGGCATCCATAAGCCCATCCTCCCATCCATCAGTCTCCAAATGGCATCTATAAACCCATTCCCTGCATCATATTGCTGACACTCTACTATGTGAGGGCAAATTTCTGGGCACTCTAGTGTTCAATCATCTTCCACCTTCGGATTACGAAAGGCACGCCAGCCAATCTACATCCTCAGTTTTAAGAAGATTGAACAGGGGCAACTGTTGTACCCCAAAACTTGCCCTCCCATATTTCTCAAAATATTTCAAGAAAAATTCACAAGTCCAACCCGGCGCGTCATATTCAGGTATTATTTCCCCAAGATATCTCTGATAACGTATTCTCAAATTCAGGTTCGGCTCAAGAGTCAATTCTTTAAAGAAGGTATCCGAATTAGTGAGTTTTCTCGAAGAAATATGGTGAAAAAGTGTGCTGAAAGTGCAGTTTTTACGCGCTAAAAAATTCATAACTTGAAGATCGTGGCTCTTTTTGAACCCATTCCGGTCGCCAAAATTCCTTCTTGACATTATCTACGTTTTCATCTCTCACGGCTGGAAGCCAATTTCGATCAGAAGGTCTTCAAAAATGTGGATTTATCAAGTATTTTCGTATAGAAAATTTGTGACAGAAGTTTATTTGCGTCATGTTCAGAAAATCATAACTTGGTCGATTTTCATCGTATCGAGCTGGTTCCGGCGCCAAATTTCACAAATTGAGTTGGCTACATTTTCACAGAAGGTATTGAGTTCAAACGGTATTCAAAAGGGCTTCGTTTTTTGCTCAGAGTGCGTGACACGCTGAAAATCCTGAATGCTGAATATTATTTCATCTGGGCCGAAACTTCGAAAATTCATAACTCGGTCAATTTTTATCGGATTGGGCTCATATTTTTACACAAGGTCCCTGACTCATAGATCTACAACTTTGCTTCAAAAGTCGAGACCGGATTATGCTCCGATCAATACCATTTTTTTATTGAAGAACGTGTCAGAGTCGACACTGGAGCCCAAAATAAGTTTGTCTGAGCTGAAACTTCAAAAATTCATAACTAATTCACCGTTTATCCGATTGAGCCGATTTTCAGACAAGAGTTAGTTATTGATGTCGGCTACATTTTGTTTTCACATTTCAACTTCAAAAATTGCACTTAAGTCCCTGCGATTTAGCCTGGAAAGTGACGAACTCAAGTGAACATTGGAGGCCCAATTGCACATTCAAAGCCCATTTTTTTACCCTAATTTCCATTATATAATCACCTTCTTTTCACACAAACCATAGAGGAGAAAAGGAGAGAAAAAACCTTGCCACAACACTGTTAGAATATCAAATTCTTTCAAGAACTCTAAAACCTTGAAATTCTTATTACAAATCCCTCTCTTACTACAAACAAGTCATCACAGTTACAAACCAACACCTCACTACTTCTTCAGTAAGGGTAAGGCTGGCTTGATCTCCATGATCAAAAGGGCATAAAAGCATTCATGTCACTACTTTTCCAGTAAGGGTAAGATTGATTTGATCTCCATGATCAAAAGGGTATAATCATTCATACATGCCATATTGTGTCTAAACATTAAATTTCTTCATATATTGGCTTTATTTGTATTTTATGATTTTATTTAATGTGTTCATGAGATTTAACACTGCAGATTTAGACAGGATCCCATGCAGGTTCATTAAGGAACGTTGAGGCCAAAATCCAAATGGCCAAAAGGCAAAAGCCAAATGGCCAAAAGAACAACTTATGCATGACACCAATACATGGCGAGACAGACATCCTGAGAAGATTAAGGAACGTTGAGTCCAGAACACAAATGGCCAACAGGCAGAACACAAATGGCCATGAAACCCAATCCAATGGCCAAAGAATGCAGACCACGGTACTCAGGAGTCAATGAACACGCACGTGATGCCAGAAAGTCAAACAAGACTTTTTGTCTAATGGGCCAGAATACTTCAAAAAAACCTCCCCTTGGTTTGCATCCTTTTTAATTTTATTTTCTTTTCTTTTCTAATTCTTTTTTAATTGTTTTAATTGTTTTTTTTACCATAAAATAATTTTCTATAATAAAAATAGAAAAATCAAAAATACAAATATCTTTAATTATTATTAATTTCATCACTAACCTATTTTTTGTAAATAAACTCTAACAATTAACTTAGTTTAATTTAGGTTTTTAAACTTTAATCTTTTTCTTAATAAGTAAAAAGTATCTAGAATTAGGTTTTTTTGACATTTTCGTCTTTTTCTTAAATAAATTAATAATCTTCATTATTTATCATTATTATTAATTATCATTAATTTTGTAAATAAACATGTAAATAAATTAATTAACTAGTAAATTAGGTTAACTTTAATATTTTCATTCATAATTAAAATAATCTAGATTTAGGGTTTCCTTTTAATTCTTTTTCTTTATTTTTCATAAATACAAAAAACACTAAAACACTTTCTTTTCTTTAATTAAATAATTAATTGGACTTTAATTTAATTTAATTTCATGCAAAGGGTCAAAACCCTCGGACGTCCTACTTTTAATTCTTTTCACGCATTATTTCTTTCGATCATTATGTAACTGTTTCTCAGATGTAATAGTAATTAGGTTTATCTTTCCGTCTTTACTTTCCGCATCTTTATCAAAAAACGGGTCTTTGTATTTTGGCGATGTATAGACCCGCGCCTTGTAATAGCGTAGGATTTTACTTTCCGCATTTAAATTTCCGCACTTTTAAATTATAATTGCATGAAAGAATGTATGGCCTAAATTAAAAACAAGCGTAGATCACCATGATACATGTACAAGATAAAACATAACTGAAATAACACACAGATTCACACACCACTCTTAGGGTACGCCTCACTGTTGCCTTGTCCTCGAAACGTGGTTGTCGAGTATAGGACGTTTTAGTAAGTCCTTATATCCATGACATGATCCAGTTGCCTCGAAACGGTTGCCTCAGAATTAAAAAGGATCAATGGCATAAGGGTAGCTTCTAAGGTGTCCTACTGTTGCTCTGGTGACCACACTGTCCCTACAAACGAATTGACCCGAACACCTCCAACGGTGGTGCTACCTATCTCTCAATGGTGGGATGGCACTACCTTAAGGATATTTACACAGCCTAATTCCTTAGGGTAGGTAGATGACTCATGGATACTTGCTCTCTCTAAAAAACAAAACAAAAACCTTTTCACACCGACACTTTTCAAAAAGCTTTCAAAACAATTTTTCAAACACTCTTGAGGACTGATACAAGAGTCGATCTGAAATCTTAAAACGAAACTTTTTCAAACCCACTCACAATTGAAAAGCAAACATTTTGAAAACACAAATGAGCAAGTATCTAAGAGCCCATGGATAACCATGGATAGAAAGGGTGCTAACACCTTCCCTTTCTATAAATCTACCTCCCGAACCGAGAAACTATCTCATAAGGAATTTTGCTGTGCTTTTGTCCTGTCCATGTTGGAGAAAATAAAAGACGGTGGCGACTCTTGCTTCCGCGACATTTCGCGAACCAGCGTTAAACGGTCAGTTCCAGATCCACCGATCACATTAAGCAATTTCAGTTATTGACATCATGTGTTGTAAAGCTTTAATGTTTTAAACACAAAATTTATCAAAAATGTTGGACGTATTTTTGCAAACAAAACAACAAAAATGAAAACGAATAGACACAAATTTGAAAAAGAAGAACTTTATTAATTTACTAGACTGTAAATAGGCATTTACATCATGAAGCAATTCCTAAAAGAGGTAATTGCATACAAACCATACAAAGGAGAAAACAAAGGTGGCAATGTGAGTGTGGATTTATCGAGTCCTGAATCTGCTACGACTTTTATGACCTCAAAGATCCTTAGCATCTTGATTTATAAACAAACTGAACTTACTAATCTCTTATCCTTCCAAGCTAACCAAAAGTAGTGTCGGGTGATATCACAGATACAATGCAGACTGTAGTATTTGCTTTAATCTCTAACTTTGCCCGAACCTCTTATTTCCTTTTTGTTTGTCGAGATGCCCTTTTTTACCTGAGTAAATCAACTTAGCGGGCTTGCTTATGCGAAGTACTTTTTCACTACGTCTGCATTGACGAGATGAGGGAAATCCTCTCCATCCGTAGTTGTGAGCATCATGGATCCTCCTGAAAAAACTTTCTTTACAACATACGGTCCTTCATAATTAGGAGCCCATTTACCCCTAGCATTTGTATTGTTGGGAGAAAAGATCCTCTTCAGCACAAGGTCACCATCTTGAAAATTTTATGGATGTACCTTCGTGTCGAAAGCTTTCTTCATCCTCCTCTGGTATAACTTCCCATGGCCAATAGCCGTCAATATCTTCTTGTCAATGAGGTTCAATTGATAAAATCTATTCTGAACCCACTCGGTCTCATCCAACTGTACATTTTTTATTATCCTTAAAGAGGGAATTTCCACTTCCACGGGCAGGACTGCTTCCATGCCATACACTAGAGAAAATAGGGTCGCTCCAGTCAAAGTTCGCACTGAAGTACGATAACCATGTAAAGAAAATGGCAACATCTCATGCCAATCCTTATAGGTAACAACCATTTTCTACATAATATTTTTAATATTCTTATTGGCCGCCTCAACCGCGCCATTCATCTTAGGATAGTAAAGAGAAGAATTATGATACTTTATCTTAAAACTTTCGCACATCTCTTTCATCATCTTATTATTGAGATTCGACCCGTTTTCGATAATAATCTTCTTGGGAACCCCATATCGACAAAAGATATTATGCTTGATGAAACGAGCAATCACCTGCTTAGTGACATTGGCATATGATGCTGCTTCGACCCACTTAGTGAAGTAGTCAATGGCCACCAAAATGAAGTTGTGCCCGTTGGAAGCAATCGGTTTAATCTGGCCAATCATGTCAATACCCCATATTGTGAAGGGCCAAGGAGAACTCAAGACATTCAAAGGGTTGGGTGGCACATGCATTTTGTCGGTATAGATCTGACATTTGTAACAGATTCTGGAATGATTATAGCAATCGTTTTCCATTGATGACCAATAGTAACCTGCCCTCAAGATTTTCTTGGCCATAGTATGCCCACTGGAATGCGTTCCAAAGGAGCCTTCGTGAATCTCTTCTATGATCTTATTTTCTTCGTGTCTATCCACACATCTTAGAAAAATATAATCATAGTTTCTCTTGTATAAAACATATCCATTGAGAAAAAAAACTTGGCTTCATACTTCTGCAACGTCTTCTTATCAGTGACAGAAGCATCCTCTGGATATTCTTTCGTTTCAAGATACATTTTGATATCGTAAAACAATGGTTTCTCATCAGCATCATCTTCTTCTACTTCATAACAGAATGATGGCTCATACAACCTCAAAATAGTGATAGAGGGGGCTTCATTTGCTCATCTGAGTTTAAACATGGATGGCAGAGTAGCCAAGGCGTCTGCCAAGTTGTTCTCTTCCCTTGGGATATTATTGAAAGTAATCTCATCAAAATATGGGGTCAACTTCATCACGTGCTCACGATACAGAATCAAATTCAGGTGACGAGTCTCCCAATCTCCATTGATCTGACTAATCACAAGAGCAGAATCCCCGTATACTTCCAAAATCTTGATTCACAAATAAATAGAATCTTTTAACCCGAAGATGAAAGCTTCATACTCGGCCATATTGTTGGTACAATCAAAGCAAATTCTAGCAGTTAGAGGAGTATGGAAACCTTCATAAGAAGTAATCACGACACTGACACCATTACCTAACGCATTGGAAGCACCATCGAACACCATAGTCCATCGTGATCATAGTTCGGGTCCTTCATATGGGTCGGGAATATTACAATCCCGTATATACATGATATCTTCATATGGTTGGTAAGCAAGATGATTGGCCAATACACTACCCTTAATGGCTGTTTGGGTGGTATATTGAATATCATATTCAGTCAAAATTATCTTCCAATGGGTTACTCTTCCCGTGAGAACTGGACTTTCAAAGATGTACTTGATTGGATCCATCTTGGATATCAAGAGAGTAGTATGAGTCAGCATATGTTATTTGAGACGCTTTGTTGCCTACGCGAATGCACAAGAAGTCTTTTCTAACAATGAATATCTCGACTCACAGTCAATGAATTTCTTAATCATGTATTATATGGCACGTTCCTTTCTACCCGTCTCGTCGTGTTGATCGAGTACATAACCCATGGAATTTTCTAACACTGTTAGATACATTATCAAGGGCCTTCCTTCCACCGGAGGCAAGAGAATTGCAAGTTCTTGTAAATACTCTTTTATTTTGTCAAATGCCACTTGACAACTATCATTCCATCAGACCGTCTGATTTTTTTCCCACAATTTGAACAATGACTCACAAGTGGCTGTAAGATGAGAGATGAATCTAGCAATGTAGTTCATCCTCCCGAGAAAACCACGAACCTCTTTTCAATTTTCGGCATAGGAATTTCTTGTATGGATTTTATTTTGCTAGGACCAACCTCAATTCCCTTTTCACTTACAACAAAGTCCAACAATTTCCCCAATCTCACCCAAAAGTGCATTTGTTCGGATTCAGCCTTAGTCTGAACTTCCTTAACCTTTCAAATAGTTCCAACAAGTGGACAAGATGCTCCTCTTCTGTCTGGGACTTGGCAATCATATCATCAACATATAGTTCAATCTCCTTTTGCATCATATTATGAAAGAGAGCGACCATTGCACATTGATACGTTGCCCCTGCGTTCTTCAATCTATAGGGAAACACTTTGTAGAAAAATGTTCCCCAAGGTGTAATGAAAGTAGTTTTCTCCATGTCTTCTGGTGCCATCTTGATCTGATTGTAGCCAGAAAAACCATCCATGAAGGAAAACACCTTAGCTTTAGCAGTATTGTCAACCAGAATATCGATATGAGGGAGCAGAAAATCATCTTTAGGGCTTGCTCTGTTCAATTCCCTATAATCCACACACATTCTCACTTTACCATCCTTCTTAGGCACAAGCACAATATTCGCGATCCATGGTGGGTAAGAAGTTACTTTTAAAAAACCAGCATCAAACTCTTTCTGAACCTCCTCTTTGATCTTCTTAGACATCTCAGGATGAGTTCTTCGAAGCTTTTGTTTAATAGGGGGACACTCTTCTCTAAGAGGCAGTTTATGCATAACAATATCTATATCCAGCCCATGCATGTCTTCATAAGACCAAGCAAAGATATCCACATACTCACAGAACATTTCAATCAATCTTCACTTGACATTGTCCTCTAAAGCAGCCTCAATCTTTACTTCTCTTCAGACTTCTTCAATTCCCAAGTTAATCACTTCAACAATCTCTTGGTGCGGTTGAATGACCTTTTCCTCTTGCCTCAATAATCTAGATAGCTCTTCGGGAAGTTCACGATCTTCTTCAACTTCTTCATCAGCTTGATAAATCGAATTTTCAAAGTCATAATGAGCCATAACAGAATCATTTTCGACATAATCTGGGATTAATGGGGGACAAAATCTGCATGATTTTTTTATATTTTAGTTTTAGATTAAAAGGAAAAAAAATAAAAGAACACATTGCCAAAATTTAAAAAAGAAAGACAGGGAGCAAAATATTTGAATGCAAAAAAACGTCCTTTATTAATGATAAATTTGAAATGAAAAGCATTGTGGCCCTACAGTATGTTCACTACGTCTTGGGAAGAACGTAGGAGTTATTGCATGATGAAAATAAAATAAAATAACTCTTTATAATGGGTGACTTCAATGACGTCTTCGTCAAACCAATTAGTAGACTCTTTACCCAAAACAATAGGACGAACCCATTTATCCATTTTGCAATCACTATCACCTTCCTCACCTACAACATGAGCTTCTTCATGTATTACACCACCACTGACAAACTGAATCGGTGGAGGAACACCTTGAATCCTGAGAGTAGTAGTAGTTGACACGCCTCGACCAACCACAAAACCTAAACTTTTCTTGTATGTCTGTGTGGGGAGATTCAACACTCTGCCCCAGCCATCTGGATGACCAGATTGAGCAACTGCTTGTTCTTGACAATAAGATGACATTGAGGCCTCTGTCTTCTCAACCTCTTGGTGTGGAGCTCTGACAACTTGCACAGTTTCACAAGCTTGACACGGAGTCTCATGTATTTCTCCATCCACTTCAATATATCTAAAGGTGCTTAAATGACTGACAATATAATCTTCCTCACCATAAATGGTGACCACCTTTCCATTCAACAAGAATTTCAACTTTTGATGCAGGGTAGAAGTGACAACACTGGCCCCATGAATCCATGAACGGCTAAGAAGACAAAAATAAGAGGGATTAATCTCCATAATGAAGAATGTTGCATCGAAAATATGGGGACCTATCTTAATAGGAAATTCAACCTCCCGAACACAGTCCTTTTAGACCCATCAAACGCCTTGACAATCAAGTCACTAGGCCTCAACACGACTCCCTCGTGATCAAGTTTCATAAGAGCTGACCTAGGCAACACATTAAGATAGGATCTCGTATCAACCAGCACACAGGATAAAGTGGTTTTCGCAATCTCCATGGAGATGAACGCTTTGTTGTGCTTCCTCCCCTCAGGGGTAAATCAAAATCTATAAATACGAGTCCATTACTTGCAGAAATACTATTTACAATCCCTTCAAATTGATTCATTGAGATCTCTTCAGGAACAAAAGAATTTCCCAATAGCTTCATCAACGCATCTCCGCGGGCCTCTGAATCCCTAAGCAAAACAGGAATCAAAATCTTAGCAGTCGTCTGGCTCAACTGGTCAATATTCTTGTACTCACTTTTCTTTATGTACCTCATCAATTCAGTAACATCTTTATCCATCTCGGCATCCAGAGTAGGAGTATTCTTCCCAGGTTTTTTGCCACTACCCATAATCGGGTTTGTTCTGGTGGAGATAAAATCTGACCGCTGCGGGTAATCCTACTTTCACCAACGACGTCATGAATCTCAGATTTCTCCTCTTCAAACTTGCCTTTTCAGACTTTTAAGTAGCAATTTTCTCCCTTTGTTGATAACATTCACCACCGTAATACCAAGGAACTGCTTTGTCGCTGACATACGGTATTGGCCCGAGCACAATGATGGTTATAGGTGACTTCCTGATAGGAACTAGAATCATAACAAGTACTTGAATGGTCTTTGCCTTGACAGGAATAGTTGTTATATCAACCTCATCCTCACCAAATTTAGTCTTAGGAACTATGCAGTCAAACTGCAGAACTCCCTTGGTAATCAAATCATGGACTGCATCCTTCAAGCATTAGCAACCCTCTGGTTGTACCAAACAATCTTCACAATCAAACCCATAGCCCAAAAACAACCCTTTTTGCGATAACTGTTCTTTTATGAATGAGAGGGGTGTAGTTAGATGATTGACATCCATAACCAAATTCAGATTTCACCTTCAATGATTGCACTGACAGTGGCGCTTCCATGAGGAGGCAAAGGTTGATTAGTAATATTAGGTGCTGGGCCAAAGTTAATGGCCTGGGAATCTAACAAATCCTACATTTTATGCTTAAAAGCATAGAAATTTTCAATGGTATGGCTCTGTCCAGCAGAATGGAAATCACATCTGGCATTTGGGTCAAAATTAGTTGATAATTTTTCAGGTTCAATCTTCCACGTACACAATTCAAACAGTTTCATATCAAGCAACTAAGGTAATAACTCAGCATATGACATGAGAAGCGCATCAAACTTCCTAGGGGGCATTCTCGGCTTCTAATGATTGTTCTGTCTAGGCACATATGAGGTGCAGCAACTGGAATTATAATAGTGGCAACTTGGGGATCGAATCCCTGATATCTCTTCCCTTTACCCTTCCTCGTATAGAGTGTATTGGCTTCAGTCTCTTTCTTCTTCTGGAAACCCCCAAAAGGCTTTTTGGCACTGCAAATATTAGTTCTGAAGACATCTTTCCCCATATATCACCATTTCAACAAATGAATCAGAAGTACTACAACTAGTGTAATATTTCCCCTGTAAAGTGCCAGTGAACATATCCACCACTTCACGCTCCATCATAGGGGGTTGAACCCTAGCAACCATCTCACGCCACCTCTGAGCGTACTCTTTAAAGGATTCATTCTGTTTTTGAGATAAATATTGTAGTTGAGTCCTCGTGGATTCCATATTAGTATTATATCGGTAGTATTGGACGAAAACTTTAGCCATCTCTCTCCATGTACGAATATGAGTACCATCCAATTGCATATACCACTCAAGTGGTCCACTAGTTAAATTGTCTTGTAAAAAGTGCATAAGAAGCTTTTCATCATTAGAATACGGGAACATCCTCCTGTAGTAGGATTTGAGATGCGCCCTAGAACAAGAGGTGCCCTTGTATTTGAAAAAGTATGGCACTTTGAATTTTGGAGGAATCTTCACCCCCGGTGCCAAACCCAAATCAGACATGTCAAGGCCCATTGCACCCTGATTCTCAAACGCTTGCAAATGCAGCTTTTTGTCAGCTTTAGTTGGCTCATCAGCATGAGACATCCAACCATCATAATTATCCTCTTCAATTTAACAAGCAGGAATATACACAGGCCTTGTGCACAAATTGTTGCTCATTATGCTATCGAGTAGGAGTTGGTGGAGGCGGATAATTTCTCACAACTTGGACTACAAGCATGCCTTGATTACCAGCAAGATTACCATGATTCACAGCTTGACCATTCTAAAGACTCAGACCAGCATTTGCATTCAGATCCACATTCTGAGTGCCACCTGGGTTTCCATTCTCATTCTGACCAATATTTGAATTCTGAGCACCTTGGTTTCCATTCAGATTCTAAGCATTATTCACATTCTGCCCACCTAGATTATCGGCTGGACTGTTAACAACAAGCCCTCGAGGATTGATAATCAAAGTCTCATTCCCATTGTTCACAGTCTTAACAAGCCTCACTATCAAGTCTCTCATCTCTTCCTATTGACGGGCCATATTATGGATAATCTCTATTAGCTGGTCCACACGAGTGTCCATCTTGACACCCATAGCAATAACATTTGCCTGAATTTGTTCCATTTGTTTTTTAGAAGTACTCCCAGTGTTGTAACATTGCGAGATTGTAGTAGAAATATCTGTAAAGAAAATTAAAATTTAAGATAAGAAAACCTGTGGGAACCACCTGTCATGATACAATATGCATGAGTGAATGACCATGCATGAAATGTTGTATCCTTTCCAGGGTATCCAAAAGTTTTGTCAACCCCCAGGAATATTAAACAAACATGATAAGAGAGACAATCAGAGAACGACAAGAGATATAACAACGAAAATTAACTTCATTCATAATAGAAATGATCTTCAGGATCAATAGCGAATGCGTACAAGAATGAACTAAAGTACATAATGAAATATAAATGATCCCATCCAACAAGACTGGTGGTGTTCAAACAACATCAAAGAAAAACAACAATCAATGTGGTGGGTCTCTGATCTCTGTGTAGTATAATGGTCCTCCCTTCCGGAAGTACCCTTCACTCCACTCTTTGGTTTATGTGAACAATTTCTTTATCTTTTCACGATCTCCTCCACACGCAAAGCTATTAATCACCACATCTTTCCGAAATGATTGTCCTTCCAAATAAACACATTTCTCCAGGAAGAGATCACACTCTTTTCACTCTGGAAAAGGTATGTACATGAGCACATTTTCTATCTCTTTTATATTGTCTCATAGTCTGGCATTTTATTTCATCACCTCGGTCATCTAGTCTTCCTTTGCTTCTAGTTCCATCTTAGCATCTTTGAGATGCTTCCACAACTCTTTGGATTTTTCCTTGTTTCTATTGTTGGCCATTTGGAATTTCAAGGTTTCTTAACCATTCTTCTCTGCATCAGCAAGGGAAATCTGATACTCTTCTGAAGATATAGCAAAGTCTTTTACCCCGTGTCTTCTTTTGGTCTTCCTACCTCCAGAACTACCTTTTCCTTCATATTATTTTAGTTGATGGGCTAATTCTCTCTTCTTTTCTGTTAAGAAGTATATTTTTATTTTTTGTCTTCAAGGCTCTAACAAAGATCCGCATTTTCTAACTGCACTTGATAAAAGCGCTCTTTAGGTACATCGTGCTGGAGCTCAGTGGGTTAAGGATATAAAGTTACATCCTTCTCAAAAGTTAACATAAGGGTTTTTACCCTTTATTTCACCCAATCCATATAAGGATCAAAAACTAACACCTCCTTCAATCCAAAGAACTCTTTTCCTTTCCTACCAATATGGGCCCAAGGAATTTATGCTTTTTTCAACAATTCAAGATGTTCCCGCTTTTTGCAATACACAACTTCAACTTCCTTAGCTATGGGTGGACGCCTCATAGTATATCATAACTGGCAAAGAGCAAGTACCAGATTGTAATTGATAATCCCTTTTGTTCCTATGAGTGGAACATTAGAGAAACCTGCACAGTTAGAGATTACTTCAATACAATCAACCTTGAGTTTGTACCACTGAATATCAAAAGAGGTGAGTGTCACCACTTTGGAAGTCCAAGAACGAGGAGTTTCCTTTAACGGTCCTCTTGTAGACAGTTGTGCCATGAACCATTTGTAAAGCATTGGTAAATAAAATACCACGAATCCCTTCTTTCCGTACCTAGAGTTAATGGCATGGTAAGTATCAGCTAACAAGGTGGGTATCATATTTTTGTTCATGAAAACATATAAAGCAGCCAATCCACTATCTCCTTAATCTCAGGAAAGAGGACAACCTCATAAATGGTAGAAGACAATGATGCATAATAAGCATCCCAAAGTCCCTTGATCGCCATTTCTTTAACCTTTCCTACCAATAAATCTACTGGAAGACCACAAGTGACTTTATTATGTCTTCACTTTCCTTTCACATCACTAAAGCTCAAATAAAGAACCTTAACAATAGCTTCATAGTCAGGCTCAACAGGGACCTGGTTGAACAAAATGTGATTAGTAATTCTGATATGGAGAAGATGAGAATACTCCTCAAGAGTGGGCGCCAATTGATAATCCTGAAACGTGAAACAATGCAACTCTGGATCATAAAACTGTAGCAAAGTATGGACAGCCTTATCATTAACCCGGGCATCCAATAAAGATAGGAGATTGCCATATCTTTCACTAAAAACACCCATCTGTTGACAATTCATGAGATCTCTGAGCTCTTCAAGAAAAGGCCAAACACTTGGACGAAACTGGTAGCTGAAGTTATCCCTCTTGGTCTTCATGACGATATCAGTGTTGTCTGCAATTCTTGGAGGAAAACTCTGGAAAATCCTGGAAATGACAATGCGTATGTAGGTTAATTACTTTTTGTACATCATTATTTTTAAAAGTAAATATGTTATGCTGCAACATGATAGTACCAAGGTTTCCAATAAACTGGACACTATTGTACTGTTGCATAGAATCATAGTGCTTAAAGGTTCGCTACAGTCACCAATAATAGTCACCAATAGAATCCAAAGTCACCACTAGAAGTAGAGTCGCCAACGGAACCAAAGTCACCTACTGTACCTGTAAGAATTCATCCCTCCCACTCACGGGTGAAGACTAGGTCATGGTAAGGCAAGGGTGACTCAAAAGTTACAGGTCATCCTGAAAGTAAAATCATCACAACATAGACGTGCATGATGAAAATACCTTCACTTGAACCACATCCGAGCAAGGTATATGACATGACTGCACTAATCAAACAACACCCTATAGTCGTCATGTCCCCACTCTATTCTTAGGTTTCTTATGAGTTCACAACTCTGGCCTGGGTACTGGGCCTTTTACCTCAAGAAGTAACATCCTAACCCCATAGAGAAACATAACAACAACAATATCCAGAGTATAGGAGACAATAAAATAAAATGTGATGCATGAAAGCATATAATCAAAGCCTATAAATAAATAGATCTAGAAAGTAATAAACACATAAACACCCAACAGAAAAGCAAACAAACACAAGCTAGGACTGACTTACACAAGGATGGACCAACATTTGTTCAAGCTTTCCCCAGTAAAGTCGCCAGCTGAAACAACTGGAGAAATCATCGAAGATAAAACTCAATGAAGGCACCATCGAACATCTTTTATCCCGCCAAAAGGGAAAGGTAAATATCGATAAAACCTAAAGGGGAGAAATCACGGTCTTGCGACTCTAGAGATCGGATAAGGAAGTCGGTTACACGAGGGGAAGGCATTAGCATCTCACACGTTTGTGGTACTCCACAAGATCCACTTAAGTTTTTTCTAATCTAAGGGTGTGTAAAGAACTATGTCTAAAGCTTAAGAGCTAAAAAGAAATATGCAAAGGGGAATGCATGCAAAAGAGAAGACACGGGGAAAAGAAGGAAATATTACAAAGGTCGCTCGGCTGAGCCCCGTGACCAGATGCCTACTGTTGACCCCAAAATTTTCCCTCTCAATTATCAAGAATTTTCTCACAAGACCTCTTGGGCTCAAGACAGGATTAGGGTTTGGTCAGCTCAAGATACCTCATCTTGCACTGATGACCTAAAATTAGGGTTTGAGTTTGCACAAGGATTTTTGGACCATCAATGCTTCATGTGACTTTCATACATCATCTTGGACTCCTAAGATTTCTCATGTTAAGTTTCAAGCCTTGAATCACATTTTTGCACAGTCAATTGGACAGTTGAGCTAAAAATCAATTGTATTGGGGAAAAAGTCAACCATGGCCAATTTACAGTCAAACTTCATAATTTTTGATCCACAACAACATTCTAGACTCCTATGTACCATTTTATCAAGTTTGGATCGCAACTCCTCAAGAAATTTGATCAAATCATCAAAAGGGCAAAATGGTCAAAATTAGGGTTTTGACTGAGAAAGGGCAATTTCTGATTTTTAACCTAGCCAATGATCAATTGAGTTCAAACATGATTTCAATAATTCAATGGCATCATCTTGACCTAATTACATGGTTCAAAAGATCTCAAGTTCATTGGATTGACAAATGAATTTTGCAGTCAACTGATTAAAAGTCAACTGTATACTGAAAAGTCAAACTTTGACTTTTTGGTCAAAATCAAGTGCCAAGGGTCATAATTCATCAAGATATGTCAAAATATGAAACTTTTTGACTAAGAAACCCAAAATTGCAAATTAGGGTTTTGAATTTGAAAATTTTCATAACTTAGAATTTTTCTAAGTGTGAAAATTTTCTTATTTTTTCCCAACTTTCCACCACTTTTTCACCATGATGCAATTTGATTCAAAGAAAACTTCCAACATGAAAGTTATAGTCCTCCATGAAATCTACAACTTTTATTCACAAACTTTTTCCAAAAGATGCTTGGATCTCAAGTTATTAATATGTGAACATAGGTCCATGAACTAAATAACTTAGTGAAAATTTGCCCTAATTTAGGCAGGTTTTTGACCCAACTTCATGGACATTTTTCACCTAGTTCCAAGAGGTATATAAAAATTCATTTCAAATATGGATTATAGAGCATGTTGCAAGATTTCCAAAATGTCTAAGCACTCTCCAAGATCATTTGTGGTTAGGGAGAATCGAAGAAGAGAAATTGGCATTTTATCACTTTTGTTCATGCCATTTTCACAAAGTATCAAGTTGCAAATCAGATCCATGATGCTTGTACCTTGCATTACAGGTCCTAAACTCATTCTACACTCCATAATTAAATGAAAACTCAGAGGTTAAAGGCTTTATTTTGGCTTTTGAAACATTGTACAAGAGATAATTCCATTAATGGCATAAAGGGCACATTGCCATTTTCATAAAGGTGAGCTTTTACAACTTTGCCAACCTTGAGCCTTGGACCTGTCCCTTTGGTGCAAGCAATTCACACAGGTTTTAAGCAATGTGTATAAGCTCTTTGCAGCTCTAAAACTAGCCAGTACAAGCATGCTAGCTTTAGTCACTTCACTTTGCTTAAGATACAAGAAAGTTTGCCAAAAGGTGGAAAGCTTGTACAACTAGTAGGAGTGGACTTTGTATCCATTATATACATATTCACAAACTTATCACAACTCAGGATACAAAGGATTGACATCTGAAACAATCCAAAACTCCAAAACTTCATTTTTTTGCCTAAACATCCAGTTTCTGAAAAATCATAGCCATCTCATTTTTGGCTCGTGCGTTTTGCATTTCAACACTTCAAACATCTTATCCACATCATATCAAAGTTATCCAAGCCTTTACATTGTTGTTGTAACCCCTGTTTCAGCCATTGCCATTTTCAAACTTGGAGCTTGCAGCTTGACTTCTATAGAGAGTTCTGGCCATCCACAAAGCAAGCTAGGTATTGGAATAGTTTGAAGGAAGTTCAAGGAAGCTCACACGATCCTCAGGCTTCCCTAAAAGTCCCCATATTGTCATATCTAAATCCAGCTGAAGGAGGTATATTCCTTAAATTCTATCTCTGTACTTAGGCAACTTCAAGCCACGATTTGTGAAGAAAAGATGTAGTCTATAACATGGTGAAGTTGTACATATGCATACTTTCCATTTATATTAATTGAGCTAAGATAATTTGAAGCTTGAAGTTGCTGAAAAAACTAGGTCACAAATTAGGGCTACTGAAATTCTCCCTGATCTTTGAGAGTTAGATTACAAATTTTATGTGGTTGGAATCGTGATAAAAAATGCTACATGTTTCATGTTATAAGATTTTGTTTTTGTGCAAGCATGTGAAAGTTACAGATTTAAGTTGAAAACGCGCGCGAGGAAGAAGCTGGAGGTCAGGGACGAAGCATCTGGGCTTTTTGGTATTTCTGGCCTTTTTGTTTTTGCTTTTCACACCCCCTGGATTACTTTTGCACCCCCTGACTATTTTCTTATATTTTTGCATTTTCTTGCATATTTTTATATTTATTACTTGCATTTATTTTTTCTAATGATAAAAATACCCAAAAATAACTTTTTATTTTCATATTTTTATTTTATTTTTTTATTATTTTTTGCATAAAAATAGTTTATTTAATAGAATAGAAATCATTTTGTTAAAATAACTTGTAAATAATAAAAAAAAACTACATATTTTTATTATATTATTTATACTCATCAAATATTTATTTTTTATACATATTTAATTTTTAATATTTGTACATATTATTATTTATTATTTTCTTGTACAAAAATGGATAAAATAATAATATAGAACATATATTTTATTTTAAAATTAGGGTTTCACCCTTTCAAAAAATAATAACATTTTTTCTCTTAATTTTAGGGCTTAAATAAATCATTTTTCTCATACAAAAATCAAATACAAAACATTTTAAATAAATACATTTTTATTTGCATTTTAAATATTTGTACATTTATTTAATTCGCACAATATTCAATTGGGTTGTAATAGTATTTTTAGGGTTTATTTTGTACAATATCCCCATTAAAAATCTTGTATCCACCCTCCCATAATAATTGTTGTAATAGCTTAGTTTATATTTACACAATTTATCGCATTTATACCATGTTTAGTAAACTAGGGTTTGTATGACAAGACCAAAAACAAACAAATAGACAAGACCTAATACAAGACAAATCAAAAGCATGTAAAATGACACACTTTGCACACAAGCACCCTTAGGGTTTCACCCACTTGGTTGCCTAAAACAAAATGGCCATGTTACGCACGCGAAGTATCTTGGCAAAATAAAACAAAATAAGATCATAGTCCCTCGATGACGTTATAGAAAGGTTGCCTAAAACAAAATGATCTTAGTCCCTCAAACATGCTAAGATACTTGGAAATATTGCTATCATGGTCATACGATGACCCACCCCCGTCCCGTTTACATCCAAAGATAGGGTTGTTTACCAAATCAATGGTAAATCAACAATGTTAAAGGAATAAAAATGCACAAGAAAGACATTTGAGTAGGTAGATAAGCTTCTAGTTACTTGATCAAATTCAAAACAATCCTTGCTATTTTCAAAAACAAACACACACACATTTCAAAACATCTTTCAAAACATTGGAACATTTTTCAAAAGACAAACATCTTTGTATACATTCTTACGAACGAGAATCATTACAAAGATTGCCTAAACAAAGGCCTCTTTTCAAAATACTTTCAAAACCACACAAAGCACCATTTCAAACAATTTCAAAGAAAAGCAAGTAATCTAGCAAGTAACTAAGAGCCCATGGAAAACCATGGATGAAAAGGGTGCTAATACCTTCCCTTTTCATAATCTACCCCCCGAACTCAAGAAACAATCTCAAAGGTATTTCCTGTGCTTTTTCACCTTTCCTTTTAGATAAAAGAAAAGTCGGTGGCGACTCTTGCTAACCGCAACATTTGCAAACACAAACGCAAAACCTCAAGTCAGTTCTCCCACTGCATCACACCTACGTATCCCTTTTAAGGAATCAGAGCGCCGTATTTCAGCTAAAAAGTTTCCATTTGTTTTGTATTTTTTAATGAACAATATTAATTTCGCCTTCTACCGCAACTCGACCTTTGGATACTTACGTGTTAACACATAAGTGAATTAACATGTTCTTTTGAAAAAGTTTGAAAGAAAAGCCCGGAGGCAAAAAGAGTTTGCGTTGGTTGTGTTTTTATTGCGGATAATAGCTAGTTGATCTCAAGAGAGAGATATTAGCCACTTCTCCACTTATCCATGAAATGAGTCTTTGAGACTCGAACCACACGAAAGCCTAGAATGGAGGAATAACAAGATCGAGAAGAAACTCGCTTATCATTTCCCATACTCAACCAAGGAATGATGATCATCGGTAATTGTTAAGTGTTTTTAAGTTCTAAAGAAAAATAAGTTTTTGTTTTAATGATATGCAAAAGAAGAAAGAAAAGTCTAAAGGGGAGAATAGCAAAATAACCATAGAGTTGTCATGTATTGTTGATCCTATAATTAAGGATAGGAGAAGGGAACATCTACCTAATATTGGCATACATGGATATAAGCCTAAATTCTATTCAGTTCCCACTTAGAAAAGAGTGAATTGAAAACCCTATGGGGAGCATACAAGAAGTTGGTCCAATAAATGAGAGATAAGGGATGACCAAGCATCAAGAACACTCAACATTTTTATGATAAGACAAAGAAATGGATGGAAATATTAAACACACCAAAAGAGGAGGATAAGAAGTATTCAAAGTTTGATGGGAAAGAAAGATGTTAGGAGTGTGAGAAAAATAGGAGGAATCGAATTTAATAACACATAGCCGGTAGTATATACAATACCAAAAGTTAACCCTAAATTATGCACACAAATATTTCCAACACAAGCACCTTGATCAAGGTACATCCCTATGCATGTTCCTAAATCAAAATTAAGTTTAGAACAGGGAAAAGCTTGTAAAATTAATTCAATTAAATTCTAAATTCCTAAAGACTTATAAAAGTCAGAAATGTGATTTAATTTTCTTGGACTAACTTAAAGAGGTGGAAATGTTGGAAACTTTCAAGACTAGTTGACAAAAGGGTCAAAGCTAGAGAGTTTTAGAAAAATATTTGTGAAAAATGTAAGATCAAGAGTTAAAATTCAACAAAAATGATTTTTATGATCTTAAGTCATCCAAGAAATTCAAATGTATTTTCTTTGGTTTTTATAAGTGAAAGCAGTTAGGTTTTCAAGTGTTTCTTTAGCCTTAGGCAAGAAGAAAGATCAAAAACTACCATTAGTTTATAAAAAATTGGAGAGAAAAAAAAGAAAACTGAAATGTAAATTCAATTAAAAATCATGGAAAATTAGCTTAATACCTAAGTGTCAGCAAGTATATTTTTATGGAATTTTATCACTAGAGGAAGATATCAAACACAAATTATTTTCACAATATAACCAAAAAAAAGTAAAGAAAATGATATTACTAATGATTGATTTTATTTTCTTGTCACGAAATTTTTATAAAATCAAACAAAAATTATTTTTATGAAGTAGATTCAACATGCAGCTTAGGATTTTTTTATGATTTTTTAGTTTAATAAAACTTGGAAAATAAAATTCAAGAACCTAAAAGATGATGAAAACCCTAATTGAACTAATTGAATTATTTAATTTTCTAAAAATGATTAAAAAAAATCATAATATGAAAATAGACTAAAAAAGAAGTCTAATATTTTTTTTTGATAATTTTTTAGTGAGAACAAATATTAAAACAAAATTAAAGAAAACAAATGAAAATTGAATTAAAATTCAAAATATGCCAAAGTCTATTACACCTGTTAAAGATCAAACGCGCTGTAAAAGAAATTCAAATCATGTTCAATTGAAACGCGCCACGTAATCATCCTGTATTCTAGCCATGCCCTAAGGTATTTTCTCAATTTGACATTCTAGATTCAGATCACGATTTCTTACTTGTTTCTTCATGAAATTGAACAAATTTAGATAAAATTAAAGATCTCATGGAGATCTATAACGTAGAAACAAGAATTTTCAAAAATGATTTACGATTCATAGAGAAAAATGCACATAAAAATCACTGGTTACAAGAATTTCAAACTTATCAAACATGCAGATCCAACACCTGACTTTCAAATTTGGATTTCTCTTTCAATTCTTAACCAAAATTCATGATTCGAAGCATAAATCAAAGATCTCTTAGCAATCTATATCATGCAACTTACAAAATTCAAAATTATCGAGAGATCCAGTAGAGATCATAGCACGAACATCACAGAAACTCACATTTTTGCGAAATTTTCAGAAATTCATAACATGATCAAATTTCAAATTTGAGCAAGATTATACGTCAAGTCTAATGCCTGGCCAACTATGAACATGTAATCAAACTTTGAATCAATTAAATCATGCTGGAAATGAAGAACCTCAGATCTGGAATCATACCTTGTGAGTTGAAAAATAAATTCAACTGTTGCCTCTGAATTCGTATGAAACCCCTCTGATCTTGTTTGATAAGCTTCAATGGAGATAAATGGATGAAGATGAGAGTTTTGTAGCAGAGGAAGAATCAATTTAGAAGAAGATAAAGAGTGAAGTTTCCTTATATAGAGAAAAAGAATAGTGTTGAAGAAGTTTTGTTAAGGGTATAAAGAACTATTTGCTTTATAGAGTCGTTGGACATCTTTGGCATTTCTGAAAAATTTAACATCTTGCAAGCAAAGCCATGTGTTTCATGTTGTTTTTGATTGAGCTTGTAGTCGTTTTGGAAGGAAGTGAATGAAACGTGAATGGTGACCTGGCTTGTACAAGCACATAGGAAAACATGAATGGAAAGAATATTGTTAAATATGGAAAAAAGGGAGAAATGTGTGAAGGCTGATGTCATGTTCCTTGTTTGGCTTATTTAAGTAATAGAAGTATATTTATATGAGTATAAGAATATGCTCTTTGTAGTAAAATTTCAGCTGCACACAAAATTAGAAACCTGACTGAACCTTGCACGCATACATGTCCTTAACAAACAGCTCACGTATACCTTTGCATGCTCCCGAATGGTTCGTGTGATTTCTTTGCTTAAAAGGCCTTTAGAAATATCTTTCAATGTAGATCATTACATAACTTTGAATTTTTAAAAATGGTGCTTGGATCATGAAGAGAAATTGATGTGAAGTTGAGGAAAATGGGACTTGTAGGCCTAGGCACACGCATGACATGTCTTGTGCTGGGCAAAAACTCAGTTTCATGACCTCCATTTCTTATGATCATACCTTTATTCATTATTTTCTCAAACAAGGTGATTCAAATATCCACATGAAACTTAAATATCCCATTACAATTCGCTTTTAACCATTTTTAAAAATGAAGCGTGAATTAAGAGATATATCTCCATGAAAATGGCACACCATGTGTTTTTGTAAATGTTGGCCTGAGCGCGCAAGGATGCCTAATCATGTCCCTACTTTGTGCCTTGAACTTCTAAGCTGAATAATTCAAAATCTCTTCACTTTTTGGATGTGGGCATTCATTGACAAAGTTGTAGAATTTCGCATAATCTTTCCAAGCATGTATGGTTTTCTCCCATTGGATAAAAAATGAGAAAATTATAGATGTCCAAAGTTCAGTACTATAGGGATCTAAGGACTTAGAAATTTTTCCTAGGTATCCAGGTAACTTCTTGAACAAGTCATCTCCAATTTGACATGTTCTCTTGATTCTATGACTCCAATGATCATGAAATATAAAAACAAGATACTTGAATTGGTAGTTGACCAAAAGTCCACTTGGTCAACTTTAACTTTGGTTGACTTTTGGTCAAAATTACTATTTTGACCCTTTTGATCAATTGAACTACTTCCAATCAAAATTGGCACTCAATCCTTCAAAAATTGGAGTTTATTAACATATGGAGAGGCATGGAATCAAGTTTGGGTCAAAAAGTAAGAGAATTCTTGATTAAAATGAAAACCCTAATTTTAGCCCTTTGTGCGAGGAGATAGTGACCAGTCTTCAAAACCCTCAATCCTCTGGACAAATTGAGAGATTCTTTGAACAAATATGCTTCATATGATGATGAGAAAGTGATACTTCACAAATTTGACTCTTACAAGCCTTAAACTCATCAAGTAGTCAAAACCCTAATTTTGAGAGATGAACAGTAGAAATGTGATTCTTCTTAAAACTTTGCAAATTTCCAACTTCTAATTATCACATGGGACATATTGAAATATAAGAAACCCTTGTATCTTGAGAGAGTTAAATATTGAGGGTATGAGACCCCCTTTTTCACTAATTGACCAAACAATCATCCTTTATAGCCTGTAGAAAGACTTGGGAGACAAGATACCTTGATCCTTTCATGAGAATGCACGAGTATGTATGATGAAACATAATCCATGTAAGGTAAAATGAAGAGGGAAATTTTTTGGGTACAACAGACTCAATTAATTCTAATCTCAGGTACCAGAACATCCTCCAATGATACAATCTTCTTCAGACTCGGCCAAGTCTTGTACTCCAAGCATCGCCATCATTATCCATTTCTTTTATGAAATTACTAATGATTATAGACTAAAATAACATTCCAATAATGAGATCCCTCTTAAACTATTTGTTTTCATGAGAACTTTCTTATTTAATGTTAGATAGCCTTTTGAAATCTTCTTCAATCTCGAGAGTATCAAACTGGTGAAATGATGTTCCAACATCTGGTTGGACATTAGTTTCTTTCAATAAACACATCACTGATTTTGGTCCTGAAAACATCACCAAAAGTACCTCTCTCAATAGAGTAACTCAGAAACATACCTTATTCTCATTAAAGGAGTATATAAGATCCTTTGAATACTTTATAGACAATATATTTACACAAAATAAAATCATATGTATCTTTCTATCCATCACGACCTTCAATTTGCATTGAACTAACCAGATCCATGGAACAAATTCTAGAGATTTTGCAACTGTGTTATGTTGCACCTTGTGGTGTGACATCTTGACTTCTTCTTTCTTAACCACCAATAAAAATGATAAAAAACTAAATACTTTTGAATTTCACAAATAGAAATTGTTCTTAAATCCTCGTAGGAACTTCATACACCTCATTAGTGGTAGACAATTCATCCTTGATGACATATACCTTCAGACCTTGATCATATAACTAACTTATGTTTATTCCAATAGTCACCAGTCCTTGAGTAAGAAGAAAAAAAATTACCAATACTTTGAGAATTCATCTTGAATTCCTTAGTTATCCAATGTCCTTAAAGTTCCTTTTTAGCATCATCAACAAAGTAACATTTGATTAGAATGAGACTTAAACAAACCACCAGGAACACTTTACTGCAGTTAAGTGTCTGGAACAGTTAGTGTCAAAATAACAATCATCTTAGTTGGAGATCTAAGAAAGGTATGAGAGATAAGGAATTAAGAACCTTCTCTAAGTATTAACCATTTCTTGGTTAAACAAAACTGAACTTGACCTTTGAGAAAATAACCAAAACTGTTAAAATTAACTTATCAGAAAAGAGATATCTTCAGTGCAAGTATACGTCTATAGCTTGAGTAAGCTGATGCCCAGCATAATGTTATGACATCCTTGACTCAACTTGCCTTTTGATAAAATATACTTTTGTCACTTTGAGTTTCCCTTTTCCAAACATATCTTGAAAACCCAAAACCTTCCAACAAACTTTCCACTTGAGGAACCTTCTTCAACAGAACTGAACTATCCTTCCAGACATGATCTTTTATATCAAGTTTTAGGATTAATAGAGTCACTTCACCTTGCAAGTTATAAATGGTTGATAATCCTTCATCCTCTTAAGACATAAGATCATAAATAAACCACCTTCTATTTCTTCATGGTGGATAACACCTTTTATTCTAGATACACAGATCTTGAATAAAACATCCAGCACATCATGAGATAATTCTTCAAAACAAAAATATTTTTATAAGTCCATCTTCCAGTTAAACCAATAATATCCTTGAAAATCATAAACATGATTACTTTCCTAATTAAGCCAAGACATAGAAAACCTACACATTTGTCCTTGAGGTAAGTAGTTCATTCCGCTTCACAAAGATCCAAGGTCTCCACACTCATATGAATGCTTTGACATTAATTAATATTTACTCCAGTTCCAATATTCCTTTTAGCATCACAGACATGTTGAAGTCAGTACAAATGCCTTTGACATTTGGTCTCGATATCCCGTCCAATCTCCTCAACTCCTGATTGTATCATCTTCCAAGGAACACAATGGCAATAAGAAACCCTTTATTATAAACTAGAAACCAAGCTCCTGTAGAGTTGAAAGCAAAATTAAATTGCTCTTGTCTTTCTTCAATGGCTTATTACTTTCATGTTAAACTTCTAGATAAGAGACCTGAGAATCTTCTTCTTGAACAACCTCACATCTGGACATCTTTCTTCCAAACAAACTAAGACATGCCTTTTTGAGTGGACTTGAGAGGATCCCAAGTATATTTGGACATAGTACAAGTGACGTATAGTCTTAAAAAAACACTTACCAATTCCATAGATTATGGTATTGATAACTTCACATTCATAGAGATCCATCACATGCTTTATTCTTCTGTCTTCTAAATCACCATGATTGTTACAACCTGATAAACTTCACACTTTTATAGTCTATTGATTACCAGAATGGTATCACTCTAGCTTTCCCAAAAGACACATAGTACTAGAAATATATCTCCCCAAAACTCATCCAATAGACCAGGGTGCCAACTTTGATACCAATTAAAATTTCTGGTACAAGTAACACGCAAATATCCCAACATCAGAATGACGTTAAGACAAATGTTATAATATATGGTAGCAGATCAGATTATTTAAGCTATAAGTAATACATAAATAAAAATGTAGAAAGATAAATAACACATAGAGTTGTTAACCCAATTTGGTGCAACATCACCTACTCTGAGGGCTACCAAGCCTGGAAGGAAGCCCACTATCAACGGTATTAGTTCAAAGCTAAACTCTCCCTTTTACAACTTCTTGCCTAATCCCTACCTAATGCTACTTCTACCTATGCACCTCCTAGATATGAGAAATCGCCATCTCACTTCATAAATCACCTCAGTGATATCTAACAGTCCTAATCCCAGTGACTGTAACAAATACAACCCAATTTAGAAGATTAAACTTCAAATACAAAAACTCAAACTCTTGCTTAAAAGCTTTGAGTGGGAACAATAACTTGACTAAAAGTCAAGCAACAATCAGTCGATCATATAGTATCAAAAGATACATGAGTGACATACAAACTACAAAAGAGACTCTCAAAATATAAGACTTATGCTTCCCCTAATTTTATAATTGTTGAAAACTTAAGTTACATTAGGTTAGTATTCCTCTTTAAATACAACTTTGCAGTCCATAAATCTTCCAAAGACCATAACTCTTTCAATTTTTATGATTTTTGAGTGACCTCAATTCCATAATTTAATTTGAAGAGTCTACTTCATTTCATTTTCAAGGATCAAGATCAAATTTTGAGTGTAAAGGCTTGTAAGTTTGCAAGACATTATAGGTCATTTTGAAGCTCAACACTTAGAATTTTTCTAAGTACAAAGGGTCTGTGTGTTTTTCATGATTTCAAATGGATATAACGTTCTGCTCAAGCATCCAAATGAAAAATTTCAAAGCATATTGTCAAGATTGATCATCCATCTTTCCAAAGAACCCAAGATTGCATCCTAAAGGTCCCTGAGTTACTTGCACCATGGTTGCAAAGTTGGTACCTAGAAACTGAAGTTTCATCATTAAGTTAGAACTTGATTTTCATAATGTGCACACTAATGAAAAATTTGCTGCATGTTTTTTACTTAAACATGATTAACAAAGTTAAAAAGCATGATTAGAGCTTTGAAACACTAGTTTTGGCTGAGTTTCGAGGAGTTTCAAGTCACACTTTTATCATGAACTGGGTGCATATAATTTGATTAGATTGCTTATCATTCACCACACCTCGTAATTCTATATCATTCCTTCTATAAATAGAGGCATCCTCCTCTTCATTTCTCAAGCTTTGATAGACAAAGAAGCTCTTCCAAACTTCTTCCATCTCTCTCTTTTTAGTTTTCAATTTCTCATTTTCTTCGCTTCCAGCTCTTATTTCTTGATTGATTCTTCATCATTGAACTCTACTGAAGCTAACAGAAGAAGAACCAAGTCTTGAAGTGCTCTAAATCGCGCTAGCCAAGTCAAGTTTCAGAGCAAAATTCTCATACTTAGTTTAAATAGTTTAAGGCATAAAATCTTCTAACTCAAACTATTGGAGTGATTTATGTCATTCACTAATGCTTGTTGTTAGCTTAATTTTGAACAATCGATGTATTTGATGCATCTGTTTTTAAGTTTTAAGTTTTCAATTTTCTCTGGTTTTCCTTAAATCGACTAAGTTACAGTTAATATAAATTTGGCGCAAGGACATGGTTGAGTTCCTCTTTAAGAGACGAATCCAATGATACTGGTGTACAAGCCTAATTTTACAGTTTGTTAAATCACGATTTCTGCAAAAATCTGGAGGTTGAAGACGATGCTTCGTCATCCTTCAACCAATAGAATCGTGACACATACCTTGCCACAATATATTTAAATTTCAAAGAATTTTGTGTGGTGTTTTGACTCGTCCCTATCGTGCGTGCTTGCTATGGATCGTTAGATTGGCCACTTTAATTAATGAGACGAATTCAACGTATCATGTTATTTATGATTTTCTTTTGTTTTAATAATTGATTGGATGTATTAAATCCAGAAAAACCCACCATGCGCTGACATGTTGACCTTGGATCAGATTATTTTTGATTAGTCAGATCCATCAAACCACCACATTATTTAGTATTTTATTTTAGTTTTCTGATTTTTGTTTTAATTGTTTTCAACTTTAACAATTCATAAAAAATTCATTTCAACTTTTAAATTTATGAAAAAATTATCAAAAATACTTTTTATTTTTCACTTTTGATTTTTATATTTTCACAATTTTATTTTATGATTTGATATTTTTAACGATTTTTCTCCTTCTTTTGATTTGTTTAATTGTTTAAAAAATACTTTTTGGTCATTTTAAATTCTGAAAATGTTATGGAAGGATCCAATGACCTCTTGACAAATATCGGTGACCTGATTTTATTTTTATTTTTTTATTTTACTATTTTTTTTACAAATTTTGGTTTATTTTGCTTATTTCTTTATATTTTAAAAAATAGTTTGACTTTAAAAAAATCTAAAAACATTTGTCAACACCTGTTGACTCATGTTTGACCTCTGGTATATTTTTTTAGGATTTTTATTTGGTGTTTTAATACATGTTGTGTATTTTACCAATTATTTCCTTTTTATAAATCATTTAAATTTTGTTTTTATATTAAATATATTTCCTTATTTTTTGATTGGTCCTGATTTGGAGATACTTGTGTATTACTTTGGGACAAGTTCCTCAACCTCATTAGATCTTAGGTGTTGATAGATTGAAGAACTGAATCCACCAAAATGGATGAATAATGTTGATGATATTTGAAACCCTAATTTCATCTGAGACATTAGTTACATTATCATCCATCTCCCTCTTCATCTTATTCCTTTCTTATTTTTACTTGTGCTACATGTTTTTGGAGAATAATCTACATATCATTTCTCTAAAATGTATGGTACATAGATTGCTATAGACCGATCTCAAAATAGGTGTGGCTTCTACATAAGTCCACTTACGATTGCCTAACATAGTGTTAAACTTGTCCCAATTCAAAAAATGATCATTCGTGGGCCAAACTTTATGTTTGAAAGCCCAATTATAATTGATTATTAAATTTTGGTTTAAAACCTTTGAAGCTTGTTGTTAGGTGGCTTTGGTCTTATCAATCCTCTAACAAGCCTTCTTCAACATTGGTCTAAGTTCGATCTTCAATTATCGTTGGTCGTATATGTTAGCTTTGAGTACTTGAAATGGGTTATATACTTGACAAAAAGCGAATGAGGCTTTGATTTTTTTTCAAACCTCTAATGAGTTTTCAAAAGCAAGTTTCAAGATCGTCATTTAACTAACCTTTTGTTATACTTGAACTTTAACTTCTAATTCAATAAAAATTAACTTTACTTTATGCCTTTATTTTGTGCCTTTACTTTTATGTACCATTTATTTTTTAGCATTTACATCTCATGTTATTTCCCTTTTGCTCACTTGAGCATTTATTTTCTGTCTTTTTATCTTTGCTCACTTGAGCTTTATTTTCTTCTTTTTTTTTGTAAATTTACTTAATAATCAACTTGGACATTAAAAGATATTGAGGTTACTTGGACTACTTGGTTACTATCCCTAGCATTGTGGAGTTTTAGATTCTTGAGACTTAGGATTAGAAGCCATGAGACCTTGGAACTCTGTAATCTTTGGTTGATTTTTTTTGTGAAGACTTTCTGAAATCCTTGGGGTTTATTCCAAGGCATTGGTTTGAATTATTTCTGTGTGCAGGTTATTCTAATTTTTATGCTTTTTCTGTGATTGAGAATTCCTCTATATACAATTGTTACTCTGGCCAATTTTTGTCAATGAAGACTTTGCTTGGTTCTTAATTCATCTGAAGCTTGGTATTCCTTAGAGGTTTAGTATTTTTTCTTGCTTAAGGATGGTAATTCGACATTGACTTCTTTATGTCAAGTTTTGGCTTCTTGTTTGTTTGACCTTTATTTTCTTTAGCTTTTTCTTTGTGTACCTAGGATAGTCCCTCCATCTCTTCCTATCTTCTTTAATTTCAAAAATATTCTCCCTCCTTTTCAAAACTCTTCTTGTTTTCTAACTTGAACCGCTTTCATGATAAACTTGGACTTAGGTCCATGCATTTTCAAAAATCTTTTCTTAATCAAACCTTAACCAATTTAATCATACTTTGACATCATTTTTTTAAGACTAAAAGTCATTAACCTCACTCAAACCATTTTTGCCCCTTTGGATTTTAATTTTAAAAACTTTTTCTAAAAAGATTATTCTCTTGTTGATTCTTGTAGTGACACAAGCTACTATACTTCTACGATATGTAGTGAAGTGAGCCATTTTCCACTTAGGTGTTGAGTGATGAATTTTATATCCAAGTTATATCCTCCACTTAGAGATGATGCAAATGCTTCTTTTAATAATTGTGGGTAGTATGTATGTTTTCCACTCGGATATGACGAGATGTCTCTTCTCTTTAAATTAACCAACACACATGTGTAAAAAATTTTAGGGTGAACTACGAGTACCCTGATCCCCTATTGCACGGAAGGCAGTACATAGGCACTAAAGGTTCACAACCGCAACAGGTGAAAAATTGTAAAAAAATACTTCTTTTCTCATCTCCACCATCTTATTTTGTATACACCTTTTATAGCCAAAATACATAGATTTTCAAAGAGGTTCATGCGGAGTACCATAAATGTTTAGGGTGCTAATATCTTCCCTTTTCATAACCAAAACTTGTACCTATATTCTATCTTATTTTTTTGGGGTTTATTTTCTATTTTCCCATTTCCTTCTGAAATAATAAAGCACGGCGGTGATTTTTATTTGATCTGTACGAGTTAAGTCAATCCAATGACTTAGTCTCAACATTTCTACCGCTACAGAAAACTGGAGAATTCACTGGGGACACTTCTCTAAAGTGGGTTGAGCCTATCTTTGTTTATCTATGTATGTGCTATTATTTTTTGTATATTATTTGTTGTATATATGTATATCTGGATTTTTCTGGTTTTCAGGGTGCTTCGTGATCTCTTATAAGTCATATACCCGGACTTGGGCAAACTTAAGATAGAATGGGCGGTATAGTCATATTAAATTTGAGGGAGTAATTCCGAAAAAGGAGACATGAGATCCCCCACTCAGTGGAGGTCCCTTTGAATGTAGTATTTGTTTACCGAGCAATCGGGAAGACGTGCTGCTTTCGACCTGGGAGCCCGCAAAGCTGAGAAATCGTAGAACCCTTAAACCATCTTGGCCTTGTAGGTGTAGTGTGGAGACTATAACAAAGAAATTCAGAAGTAGTTGTCATGCGATCCTGCAATTAGACGAGTTTTTCCTGAGAATATTTCTAATTACCGAGCTAATCAGGTGTTGGTAATATCTGAAGGAAGAATGCAGACTATGGGATTTCCTTAGAACCTTGTTCTACAGGTGATAAACCATTAGTCATTACCTTGTGGATAGTACCTTTAACTTTATGCTCGCGATATCGAACCTATGGACCTCCATGCTTGTGATCTTGTGTGTGATTGTTGCATCATCGTGCATTCATGCACCCATGAGCATTCTTTAAATAGTTTTCAAGGAACTTAAGATTGACTTTTGCAAATATCTCAGGTACTCTTTTGACCATAGATTTTGGAAGGAGAAAGACTCGAAAGTACATTTTTAAGGATCCTAAGATAGTGGAACTAAGGAGTTTGATTCCTGAGATTGAGAGTCCTACAGATAAATGGAAGAAGTATGGAGCCATTATACCTCTTTTGAAGCTCAAGATGAAGGAGGGTAATCTTTCTAAATTGGTCCAGTTCTATGATCCGTTATACTAGTGTTTTACTTTTACTTATTATCAGCTAATGCCCATATTGAAGTAGTATTCTTACTTACTTGGTTTACCTATTATTGATCGTGTTCCTTTCACCAGCTTAGAAGGAGAGCCCAAATCTCATGAGATTGCCACCATAACTCACTTGAGAAAGTCTGAGATTGAGGCTAACATGACTACTGTTGTACCCCGAAATTTTCCCTCTCATTTCTCAAAGGATCATCCTGGACCCTCAGATTTGCTTCTATCAAGTTTCAAGTCTTGGATTACAATTTTCCAAAAAAGTCATTCACAAGGGCAAAATGGTCAAAATCACACTGAAAAGTTAAACTTTGACTTTTGGATCAAAATCAAGTTTTAACAATCATATTTCATCAGGACAGGAAATTGGTTCATCAAGAAATCAAAAGTCAGAAATTACTTTGAAAAAAATCAGATTTCTTAACACTTGGAAAATTTTCTAAGTATTAAGAAAATATGACAATTTCAGAACTTCTGGGCCAGATTTCACGCAAGTGCAATCAGAATTTGCAAAGATGGTTCAAAACATGACTCTTTAATTAGACATTATGGAAGTTGTGTTCTTCGATCAGAACATGACTCTTCAAGTCTCATTCTTCAGCACATGGAGACTATGTTCTATTCTCCAATCAAAACATCACCCTTCGAATCTCATTCTGGTCTTTCCACTCTTCAATCAGAACATCACCAAGCCCCAAAACCTCGTTTTGAACAATTTGCTGCACTGCTATGGCACATTCCTGCATCCAGCTGCCACAACACTACAAATTGTTGTTGATCCAGTCCACGCCTGCACTTTCTCAAACCCAATATTTGCACCAAATTAGCACATAAAAGCTGTATTTAAAAAGCAATGGAACAATATGCCAAAAAGGTTCAAATCCCATTTGTTTTCCCCCCAAAACCACAGCAAATTCATCTATAAATAAGTTATTCCACCACACATTTAAGGGGAGGGGCTTTCGGAAAGAGAGAGTTATCAAATACAAAAAAAAAAAGAGAAAAGAAAACATTCAAACATTCTTAAACCTATAATTATCGAAACAATATCTTTGTTCTTCCCTTTGAATCAAAAAACATAACATTTATGTTTCGTTTCTTGCTGACCCCAGAACATTCGAAGGCAACAATTCAAGTCTCCAACACACGCTTCAGATTCAAAGTAAGTCATCCTGACTTTGAATTTTTTCATTCAGGACATCATTAAAAATGTAGTTATCATAATGTTGAGACTGTATATATCATTGCCCAAGTAGAAAAATTATGGATTAGAACTTCTTGAAAAAAACTAGGCTTAGAATTAGGAATAGAACTTTTATAAACTGTCGTGCTTTTTTTTTTTGCTGTTGTTGAGAACTGAATAAGTTGCAGATGCTCTGGCTAATGTAAGGAAGGAGGTGAAGTGTAACACAAAACGTGTGAGCTTTCTTTCCCACTGTTTTAACACACACAGAACTTCTAGGTTTTTCTCACTGTTGTAGCATAATACAGAACTTCTGAGGTTTTCTCACTGTTTTAAGACAACACAGAACTTCTAGGTTTTTCTCACTGTTGTAACACAACACACAAAACTTCTATGTTTTTTCTCACTGTTGTAACACAATACACAAAACTTCTAGGTTTTTTCTCACTGTTGTAACACAGTACACAGAACTTCTAGGTCTTTCTCACTGTTGTAACACAACACAGAACTTCTAATCAATGCCTTTGGTCCCATGTCATTTTGATTTACCAATCTCAAGTTATGGTCTTTGACTTAAAGTCCCTTTTTGTTGACTTTTGAAAATGACCTATAATGTTGAAATTGATAACTTTTTGTGAGAGCATTTCTTGGACTTGAAGTGTGAATAGGAGTTGTAGGAAATGTCTTTCTCTTCAAAATGAGCTTTCGATGGAATTTTTCTGATAAACCATGTGGAAGTTATGCCTTGGTCAAGTTACAGTTGACTTTTTCAACTGTCCAAATATGGAAACTTTTGCATCTTGAGACTTTTTGAGCCATGCCTTGAAAATCATGATCAAGAATTGATCAAATGATGTTTGTGGCTTCAAAATGAGATGTTAACCAAAATTTTGAACTTTTGACTGTCAAATGACCATTTTGCCCCTGCAGTTGACTGTAGGGCAATTAGGGTTTTTGACTGTGCAATTTTGTGCTGTAAGTCTTGAAACTTGGCATGAGGATGCTTGACCATGTTTGTAGGCATGTGGGACTTGATTGGACCCTTGGAAAATTCATTTTCTTTGTCAGAACCAAAACCCTAGTTTTTGACTGTTAGAAGGCCCTTGAACTGTGTAACCCTTGGGGAATTTTGAAGCATGCTCTTTGCAAATCTTGAAGAATATGGGAGGGAAAATTTTGGGGTACAACAGTTGCCCCTGTTCAATCTTTTTAGACCTGAGGATGCAGATTGGCTGACGTGCCTTTCGTAATCCGAAGGTGGAAGATGATTGAACACTAGAGTGCCCAGAAATTTGCGCTCACATAGTAGCAGTGTGATGGTGGAATGGGCTTATATATGACATCTGGATGTCGATCGCGTAAGAGATTTCTTAGCGAGAACTTGCGTACCTGTAAAAGAAAATGATTACCTGACCTATTACAGGAGCTAGTCTTCAAACTCTTTGTGTGGATGTGTCCTGACTGGTTACAGGAATTGAATCTGGAGCTTCAAATGATGATGAATGAACCAGGGATGGTTACTACCTCAACAGGACGGTGAGAGAACCTTGGACGATTGCTACCTCAACAGGAACGCTGAGAGAACCTTGGATGATTACTACCTCAACAGTAACGCTGAGAGAATCTTGGGCGACTTCAACCTCAACAGTAACACTGAGAGAATCTTGGGCGACTTCAACCTCAACAGTAACGCTGAGAGAATCTTGGGCGACTTCAACCTCAACAGTAACGCTGAGAGAATCTTGGGCGACTTCAACCTCAACAGTAACGCTGAGAGAATCTGGGGACGATTACTATCTCAACAGTAACGCTGAGAGAATCTTGGATGTCTTCTACTGAGTCTTTATCAGGAAAATCTTTTAGGGGTCGATTTAACTAGACTAGAGAAGGCCTTTGACTGGATAAGAAACAGGAAAATATTAGGGTCGATTTAACTGAACCGGTCTAGGTCTTGAAATCTTCAACTGGATAAGAAACAGGGAGATCTTAGGGTCGATCTGACTAAACCAGAGAAGGCCTTTGACTGGATAAGAAACAGAAAAATCTTAGGGTCGATTTAACTGAACCGGTCTAGGTCTTGAAATCTTCAACTGGATAAGAAACAGGGAGATCTTAGGGTCGATCTGACTGAACCAGAGAAGGCCTTTGACTGGATAAGAAACAGGAAAATCTTAGGGTCGATTTAACTGAACCGGTCTAGGTCTTGAAATCTTCAACTGGATAAGAAACAGGGAGATCTTAGGGTCGATCTGACTGAACCAGAGAAGGCCTTTGACTGGATAAGAAACAGGAAAATCTTAGGGTCGATTTAACTGAACCGGTCTAGGTCTTGGAATGTCTTCAACTGGATAAGAATCAGGGAGATCTTAGGGTCGATCTGACTGAACTAGAGAAGGCCTTTGACTGGATAAGAAACAGAAAAATCTTAGGGTCGATTTAACTGAACCGGTCTAGGTCTTGAAATGTCTTCAACTGGATAAGAATCAGGGAGATCTTAGGGTCGATCTGACTGAACCAGAGAAGGCCTTTGACTGGATAAGAAACAGAAAAATCTTAGGGTCGATTTAACTGAACCAGACTAAAGTATTGAACATAGCTGAGAACTTAACTGAATCTTTTCCTGAAAGGTAAAGGTCAGTCATATGCAAGGCATGATATGAATCAAGCGATGATGTTCTCAACATAAATGAGATTTGTATGATATGATGCATATATGCATGCTATAATGTATGGAAATGTGATGTTTATGAATGTATGTTTTTTCGTCTAGGAAAGTAAATCCTTGACGGATGCCGGGAAGTCATATCCTGGGCTGATGTTGGAGAATAGGGCTTTGTTGTCTCCGCTGGGGATGATAGTTCCAAGAATACCGGTAGGAGAAGATAACTCCGTTGGGGAATAAACTTGACGAATAGAACACTCTGCGGGGAGAAAATTATTCTAGCGACCTTGCTGGGGAACAATACTCTGTGGAGAGAGAGGTACTTTACTGGAATGTTGATGGTAACTTCGCTGGGGATACCGTTGTTATGTTGTGTTGGAAGATGAACTCCGCTGGGGATAGGAAGACTTCATCGGGGACGATCTTTCCGTGGCTTTTGGCTGAGGATAACCCAGTTATATCCTGGTAAGGAAATAACTTTTGAATACAGTCGGGGGACGCGTTCGTGCTCTGTAGGGGTACGCTTCCAGAATCTATTGGGGATAAGCTTCCTGCTGGGGAGATGGATTCCAACTTTCCTGGGGAAACTGGATTGGACTCTCCTGGGGAAGTTTTTGAACTGTACGGGAAGTGACTACATTGAATGTTTGGTATACCGCCAGGGAACAATCTTTAGATCAAGACTGTCGGGGATGCTTGTTAGGAATGTATGTATATTGCTGGGGAATGTTGAGATCTGCTGGAGGATACACAACTTCCTTAAGGCTGACAGTATAACTCTGCTTGGGGAGAGTGCATGGACTTGCTGGCTCACTCTCTGGGGACTTAAGATATCTTGGTTGTTCTTCAGCCGAACCTATCTTAGTACCTTGGTGGACAGAGCCATTAGATAGTTTGGACAACTCATTATTGCCCCTGTTTCTGAGGTGGGAGAGGAAGCCCTGTGAGGTGCTGATAGTTGTTGATGGACAAACCTTCTTCTGGTAGGCAGGTGACGAGATACCGGGACATAGTCGTACGCTTTGATCCCTAATTTTTGCCTGGACCGCCCTTTCGGGTTTTCAGTCCACCGGGATACCCATTTTTGCCCAAGCCGCCTTTTCAGGTTTTTGACTTGCCGGATGTACAGAATTTTTTCATTTTATCCCTTATTTTTGCCTAGGTGTGTCAACCTAGCGGGTCTTTGATTATGCGCAGTATTTTCGATTAAGTCCACACTCTCAGGACGTAGGGAGTTGCCCCTGTTAGAAGTGTTTTGTCATGCCACCAGAAGATGTTTTAATCAGGCAAGATTCATTGTTGGAATGCCCCAAGTGACTCAGGCGGAGATTTGCCCCTGGCTGTTTGGCCTTGAGAGATTCCCTGAATCTTGATTGGATTTCCCCAGATGATGGACAATAATAGCGTCTGCCCCTTGATTGGAAGTGCTTTTGTTCACTAGGTATTCATCGTGCGAATTTTCCTGCTGTTCAAACAAATAGTTATATGCAAACAAAGTTATGTTAAGAATGGAAAGCTTATGTCTGTCTTGAAGATTTTGAAAATGCATTCTTTTTCATAAAACAAGTGATTGTTTGTAAAACGTGATGTCAACTCCGTATTAAGGAGTCAGGATACCTTTTCGTACAGTATGCTTTCGAACTAACCCATGCTTCAGCTAGGACTTTTAAGGGTTATAACGTGGCCTGGTTCACGGTTTAAGAAACAAAGGATAAAGGCTCAAATTTTATTTGTACCCACCCGCTCTTCGTGATGTTCTTCAAACCTAAACTCAGTTGATCGTGCGTCAGACCTTGTTCGAGTCTTTGTCCTGACATACCAGCGATGGTCCCGATATTGATGATTTATTCTGAGTAGGCAGTCATTTTTTGTCTTTGTTGAGGGTTTGTATGACCTCTTTCTTTTTGATTTTGTTATCCCTATTTTTTGCCTGAACTGTTTCCTTTTTTGGAATTACAGTCAGCGAGATGCCCCAGTTTTGTAAGTCTCCTTCATAGGTTTTGACTTAATGGGCCTTTTTTATTTTGAGAAGTAATGACTGCCTATCTTTATGATTGTTCGGAACCATCACTATCTTTCTTTGTTTTGTAAGGACCTCTTTGGTGCCATTCGTTATGCACTTGGATCAATTGAGAGAACTACCCTGCCCCAGGTTATGATTAAGGGTTTTAAATTTCGAAAAGAAAAACTCCTACTTCTTTGGCTCAGAGGGGTTGACGAGGGATTATCTTCCTTATAACTCCAATGTTTAGGGATTGAAACAATGCCTGTACCTCATCAGCGGGGTCTGTTCAAAAGCATACTGTAATGATCGCGGTATCGTTTTCGTCATCCTCCCTCAAGAGGCTTAGTATTATTAATCGAGCGTTGATCATCAGAAAAAATATGAGAATAATTTGCATATAGTGAATACGAATATATTGCTTCAAAACAGACATATGCGATGCATTAATGGAATAACAACGTTTATCATGAGTAAATGTTTGAACAAAAGAAAATTAACAACTTGAAAATCCTAATGAACAAAAGTCTTTTCATCTTCAGGGCTTGTTACTTCAAATGGTGAGCCTTGGAGGGATGGTAGAAAAACTCAGCCTGACCATCTTGTGTGAACTCCAGTGCTCCTTCATCAATCAGGTCCTGGATCTTGTTCTTCAGAGCCCAACACTCATTTGTATCATGTCCTGGACTGGCAGAGTGGTAGGCACACCTTTTATTGGGGTGATAGGTAGGAGATGCTGTGTTGGGGTTCCGGGGGTGAGCCTTTAATGTGATCAGATTCAGTCTCAACAGGCGTTGTAAAGCTTGAAACAGCGACATGTTGAGCTGGGTGAATTGCCTCCTGGGCTTGTCTGGCTGAAGCTGGTGAGGTTGATGTTGAATTTGTGATACGGGAGCCATTTGGGAAGCTCTCCCCTTATCTCCTTGTCTCGAAGGTGGTTGAATGATGACTGGTCCTTCAACCTTAGATGTTTGCCCCAGTTGGTTACCCCGAAGCAGTTGGTTGACGAGAACCCCGAGCTCGTCTTGTCTTTGAGCTAAGTCTTGAATGATAGTCACCTGCCCCAGCATCTGGGCTTTCATTGCATCCACTTCAGCTTGCAGACGTTTCAGCCGTTCATCCTCAGCATTGTTCCTGACCAAAGTCTCCATGAGAAGTGTCCTTAGCTCCTCCTGCCCCTTGGATAGATTCAGGAGGATTTCCCCGAACCGAGTCTCTTGAGCAAGAAGGTCTTGGCTATCTTGTTGGGAAGCCATTGCTGAAATAAACAGCGAGAAAGGTAAGTGACCTACAACAAGGATACCTGTTATGCTATGATGTGTATGACATGCATGTAATGTTTTCAAGGACCTCGCGGGATAAACAAGAAAATATTGTTAGAACTTGGTAGCTTGATTGAAGGAACTGCATATTATTGAGAGTCCTTCTTCAAAGGGTCAAAGGCTCACCATATCCAGTGGGTCATAGCCCATGACTTTAGTCATCATGTCTGGTTTTGGTTTCCAAACAACCTTGGTTAGGGGAACCTTTTTCAAGAGTCAGAGCTCACCATATCAAGTGGGTCACAGCCCCTGACAACCTTGGCTAGAGGAAAATAAATCCCCTTTGCCCCTTGCTAGATGTTTGATTTATCATGACCTGCATCACAAGCCCTTGAGATCCTTGAAATGGGTTAGGATGTATGCAATGGTATGATGTTATGGTATGCATGGAGTGATGTAAGTAAACCCTGTTATGAGTCCCCATTAAGGACTGTAAACAAAACCTGCAAGAAACTTAGTACATTCTGTTATGAGTCCCAATTAAGGACTATAAACAACCTGCAAGAAACTTAGTAAACCCTGTCATGAGTCCCAATTAAGGACTATAAACAACAACTGCAAAGAACTCAAGTGTCAGATAACAAGCATGCAAATAGTCAAGTTGGAAGACACACAAGTCACACAAGAGAAGCCCTTAGAGTTTAGGCCAGCATGGGGTCTAGGTATTACCCTCTTGAAGTTGGTGGGCTCAACCTGTCCTATCAGAAGTAATCGGGTTCTAAGGGTCCCAATATCACTGGATTGCTTTCATTGTTCATCGTTTCGATTTAGCCACTGAACTGGCGACCAAAATATTCCAAGAAAGCAACCCTCAATTGAGTGTAGTATCGAGTATCAACCAACCTCGGACTGCACCAAAGTCAGTTATCTCACTACCCTAAAGAGGCCAAGATAGTTCAATTAAGGTTCCTAAGGTCAGTTGATGCTTCACGACACTACGCGGAGGCCCCGTACTCTCCTTGACTGAACTCAAGGGTTACCGGTACACACCAAAGTGCCACATCAACGACCAGACTGCTTCAACCATGTCGGTATACCCCGCACAGTTCCTTCACAGCCTTGTTGCTACTTTCTAAGAAGGTATCCCCCAGATCCAGGTTAGGATCTATAGAACTCCCAAGACAGTCCCACAATTTAAAGCACACAAGTCAAAGCAATTGAAAACATAGTGATCTTAGTCCTAAGGTACACCTCACTTCATAAAGAGTGTCCCCAGCAGAGTCGCCAGTTCTGTGATCGGTGAATCTGGAACTGACTGTTTAATGCTGGTTCGCGAAATGTCGCGGAAGCAAGAGTCGCCACCGTCTTTTATTTTCTCCAAAGGGAAAGGACAAAAGCACAGAAAAATTCCTTATAGAGATTGCTCTCGGTTCGGGAGGTAGGTTATAGAAAGGGAAGGTGTTAGCACCCTTTCTATCCATGGTTATCCATGGGCTCTTAGATACTTGCTCATTTGTGTTTTCAAAATGGTTTGTTTGCTTTTCAACTGTGGTTTTTAAAAAGTTTCTTTGAAAATTTCAGTTCGACTCTTGTATCGGTCCTCAAGAGTGTTTGAAAAAATTGCTTTCGAAAGCTTTTTGAAAAGGTGTCGGTGTGAAAAGTATTTTTTGATTTGTTTTGAAATTAGAGCAAGTATCTAGAGTCGTCTACCTACCCTAAGGAATTCGTCTGTGTAAATGTCCTTAAAGTAGTGCCATCCCACCATTGAGAGGTAGGTAGCACCACCATTGGAGGTATTCGGGTCAATTCGAAGGTTCGGGACATGGTGATCACCAGAGAAATAGGAAGATACCTTAGAAGCTACCCTCATGCCAGGTTCCCGGATCATGAGGACTTACTAAAACATCCTCTACTCGACGATCACCTTTCGAGGGGCAAGGCAACAGTGAGGCGTACCCTAGGGGTGGTGTGTGATTTATGTGTCATGTTCATTTGCATTTATCTTGTTCATGTCGTGGGTGATCTACGCGTTGCTTTTATTTTGACATTCATTCTTTCATGCAATAGTTAACAGTTTAAAAGATGCGAGAATTAAAATTCCTACGCTATTACAAAGGCGCGGGTCCACATCGCCAAATTTAATCCAGGACCCGATTTGAAAATAAAATAAAGTGCGAGAAATATAAATGTCTAATTTACATGGCTTTGGGAGAATTACATGAATAGAGGAAATAAAATAAGCGCGCGAATTGGAATTACGATCGAATGCGAGGGCATTGGACCCTTTTTAGGAAATTGAATTATAATTAACAAATTAAGTTAAGTTAAATGAGAAAAGGAATTATTTTTGAGTTTTTCGTATTTATTGATTTAATGAGAATTAATGGAATTTAAAACCTAATTCTAGCTATTTTTATTTTATTAAAAAAACATGTTAAAGTTAAACCTAGAATTAACCTAATTATTTAATACAATTTTATTTACAAAATAATAATTAATAATTAATATGGTGAAAAAGAAAAGATAAAAATATAAAAATGTTTAAAACCCTAATTCTACCAATTTTTAGGTTTATTAAGAAAAATGTTAAAATTAATCCTAGAATTAAAAACTAAATTAATTAATATCATTTATTTACAAGGAAACATTTAAATAAAATATGTTTTTATTTTGTGACTTTCTGATTTTTTTATATTTTTTATGTTTAGTGAAAATATTAATTTGAAGAATTAAATTAAAATTAAACAAAACAAATAAAAATAGAAAAAAATGGAAGAGAGCAAACCAAAGGGGGTGTTGTCCCCAAACTGGAGGTATGATTCAGCAATTCTGGCCCATTGAAACCCTGGCCCTTTTGACTTTTCCTGGAAGCGTGTGGCCTGGTTGACTTATGCATATGGTGCTCCTCAGATCAAGGCCCTTGGTTGGATCTCTGAGACATGTGGCGCGCTTGGATATAGGGTTGTATGGTAGGCTTTTGGATTGAATCTGCATGGAATCACATAGAATCAAAATATATTAAGAGAGTGAGGGGACCTGGGAATCGAACCCAGGTCCCAGTGCTTATGTGACAACACACTAACCATCTGTGCCATTTGCTTTCTTTGTAATATTAATGGACAATAAATAATATATAAAACAAAACACGCCAATGACATTAATTAAAAAAAACGCTCTAAACTTGAATAGACCAATGGCGTTGAGACAACATGCCTTCTTCTTCGTTGGTTTGCTGTACCTGAAACAAAAACAAACTGAATAGCGGGGGTTTTAAACCCCCACTAAATGGCAAGCATAAAAATAGCGATTAGCACCCTGTTGATCATAAATTGATCGCAAGCTATGGGAACGATTCACGTGAAGCTTCTAAATCCAATAGCCTTGGTCTTAGGGTCTAATTTTTCTGGATAAGAGAAACCCCAAATTTGCAGTCACGAAACCCTAGCAAGCTTCAATGGTGATTTCTCATACAATGCACAAAAACTCAATTAAAATACATGGTTAGCTTCAGCATGATTAGATTAGTGTAAAACAACAATTAAATGGTATGAAGAATGCCCAGAAATTGAAACACGACTATGCATATTTTCATGAAAAGTGAGACATGTTTCTACCAATTCTTTGCGTTGGAACCAGTGGCTTTGATCCAGAAATGTTCTCTGATGCCTCAGGAATGTAATGGAGTCAATGTTTTGCCTTGAAACTCCTTGGAATCGTGTTTTCAGTTTTGGAATTTTCTTGAAAAAGTGCAAAGTTGTTTATGGCTTTTGGGCGCAGCTTTCAGGTCCTTCCCTTTAGGTCTAGCTTCTGGCTTATGTATGGAATGAATTAGGGTTGAGTTTTGAATCAAAAGATCAATGCAATCATGAATCAAATATTGGATTTAATAGCATATTTTTTCAATATTTTTCCATGTGTTTTGATGCCAATCATGTCCAAATCACCTTGATTCTTTCCATGTCAGATAATGCACGAAATCTTGAAGGTATTCTATGCATAAAAAGATTTGAAAAGCATGGATGAGTATTTTTCCATATTTTATTTAATTAAATGAATTAATGGTAATTAAAAATTCAAATAAATAAATAAAAATGATGAATAAATCCCCTTTGGGCCAAATGGTCGTGCATATGCTTTGGATGATGAATCTTGGAAGAAAATGTGGCCCATTAGCAATTTTAAGGCATTTGAAGCAAAGTTGACTTTTCAAAATACCCAAAAATTTCCCAACTTCCACAAGGCATATCTTGCTCAAGTTTTAAGCTTTGATCATGTTCTTGGACATTTTGGAAAGGTCTTGAAGTCCTCTAATCAATGCCTTTGGTCCCATGTCATTTTGATTTACCAATCTCAAGTTATGGTCTTTGACTTAAAGTCCCTTTTTGTTGACTTTTGAAAATGACCTATAATGTTGAAATTGATAACTTTTTGTGAGAGCATTTCTTGGACTTGAAGTGTGAAGAGGAGTTGTAGGAAATGTCTTTCTCTTCAAAATGAGCTTTGGATGGAATTTTTCTGATAAACCATGTGGAAGTTATGCCTTGGTCAAGTTACAGTTGACTTTTTCAACTGTCCAAATATGGAAACTTTTGCATCTTGAGACTTTTTGAGCCATGCCTTGAAAATCATGATCAAGAATTGATCAAATGATGTTTGTGGCTTCAAAATGAGATGTTTACCAAAATTTTGAACTTTTGACTGTCAAATGACCATTTTGCCCCTGTAGTTGACTGTGGGGCAATTAGGGTTTTTGACTGTGCAATTTTGTGCTGTAAGTCTTGAAACTTGGCATGAGGATGCTTGACCATGTTTTTAGGCATGTGGGACTTGATTGGACCCTTGTAAACTTCATTTTCTTTGTCAGAACCAAAACCCTAGTTTTTGACTGTTAGGAGGCCCTTGAACTGTGTAACCCTTGGGGAATTTTGAAGCATGCTCTTTGTAAATCTTGAAGAATATGGGAGGGCTAATTTTGGGGTACAACAGTTGCCCCTGTTCAATCTTCTTAGACCTGAGGATGCAGATTGGCTGACGTGCCTTTCGTAATCCGAAGGTGGAAGATGATTGAACACTAGAGTGCCCAGAAATTTGCGCTCACATAGTAGCAGTGTGATGGTGGAATGGGCTTATAGATGTCATCTGGATGTCGATCGCGTAAGAGATTTCTTAGCGAGAACTTGCGTACCTGCAAAAGAAAATGATTACCTGACCTGTTACAGGAGCTGGTCTTCAAACTCTTTGTGTGGATGTGTACTGACTGGTTACAGGAATTGAATATGGAGCTTCAAATGATGATGAATGAACCAGGGATGGTTACTACCTCAACGGGACGGTGAGAGAACCTTGGACGATTACTACCTCAACAGGAACGCTGAGAGAACCTTGGATGATTACTACCTCAACAGTAACGCTGAGAGAATCTTGGGCGACTTCAACCTCAACAGTAACGCTGAGAGAATCTTGGGCGACTTTAACCTCAACAGTAACGCTGAGAGAATCTTGGGCGACTTCAACCTCAACAGTAACGCTGAGAGAATCTTGGGCGACTTCAACCTCAACAGTAACGATGAGAGAATTTGGGGACGATTACTATCTCAACAGTAACGCTGAGAGAATCTTGGATGTCTTCTATTGAGTCTTTATCAGGAAAATCTTTTAGGGGTCGATTTAACTAGACTAGAGAAGGCCTTTGACTGGATAAGAAACAGGAAAATCTTAGGGTCGATTTAACTGAACCGGTCTAGGTCTTGAAATCTTCAACTGGATAAGAAACAGGGAGATCTTAGGGTCGATCTGACTGAACCAGAGAAGGCCTTTGACTGGATAAGAAACAGGAAAATCTTAGGGTCGATTTAACTGAACCGGTCTAGGTCTTGGAATGTCTTCAACTGGATAAGAATCAGGGAGATCTTAGGGTCGATCTGACTGAACCAGAGAAGGCCTTTGACTGGATAAGAAACAGAAAAATCTTAGGGTCGATTTAACTGAACCGGTCTAGGTCTTGAAATGTCTTCAACTGGATAAGAATCAGGGAGATCTTAGGGTCGATCTGACTGAACCAGAGAAGGCCTTTGACTGGATAAGAAACAGAAAAATCTTAGGGTCGATTTAACTGAACCAGACTAAAGTATTGAACATAGCTGAGAACTTAACTGAATCTTTTCCTGAAAGGTAAAGGTCAGTCATATGCAAGGCATGATATGAATCAAGCGATGATGTTCTCAACATAAATGAGATTTGTATGATATGATGCATATATGCATGCTATAATGTATGGAAATGTGATGTTTATGAACGTATGTTTTTTCGTCTAGGAAAGTAAATCCTTGACGGATGCCGGGAAGTCATATCCTGGGCTGATGTTGGAGAATAGTGCTTTGTTGTCTCCGCTGGGGATGATAGTTGCAAGAATACCGGTAGGAGAAGATAACTCCGTTGGGGAATAAACTTGACGAATAGAACACTCTGCGGGGAGAAAATTATTCTAGCGACCTTGCTGGGGAACAATACTCTGTGGAGAGAGAGGTACTTTACTGGAATGTTGATGGTAACTTCGCTGGGGATACCGTTGTTATGTTGCGTTGGAAGATGAACTCCGCTGGGGATAGGAAGACTTCGTCGGGGACGATCTTTCCGTGGCTTTTGGCTGAGGATAACCCAGTTATATCCTGGTAAGGAAATAACTTTTGAATACAGCCGGGGGACGCGTTCGTGCTCTGTAGGGGTACGCTTCCAGAATCTATTGGGGATAAGCTTCCTGCTGGGGAGATGGATTCCAACTTTCCTGGGGAAACTGGATTGGACTCTCCTGGGGAAGTTTTTGAACTGTACGGGAAGTGACTCCATTGAATGTTTGGTATACCGCCGGGGAACAATCTTTAGATCAAGACTGTTGGGGATGCTTGTTAGGAATGTATGTATATTGCTGGGGAATTTTGAGATCTGCTGGAGGATACACAACTTCCTAAAGGCTGACAGTATAACTCTGCTTGGGGAGAGTGCATGGACTTACTGGCTCACTCTCTGGGGACTTAAGATATCTTGGTTGTTCTTCAGCCGAACCTATCTTAGTACCTTGGTGGACAGAGCCATTAGATCGTTTGGACAACTCATTATTACCCCTGTTTCTGAGGTGGGAGAGGAAGCCCTGTGAGGTGTTGATAGTTGTTGATGGACAAACCTTCTTCTGGTAGGCAGGTGACGAGATACCGGGACATAGTCGTACGCTTTGATCCCTAATTTTTGCCTGGACCGCCCTTTCGGGTTTTCAGTCCACCGGGATACCCATTTTTGCCCAAGCCGCCTTTGCAGGTTTTCGACTTGCCGGATGTACAGATTTTTTCATTTCATCCCTTATTTTTGCCTAGGTGTGTCAACCTAGCGGGTCTTTGATTATGCGCAGTATTTTCGATTATGTCCACACTCTCAGGACGTAGGGAGTTTCCCCTGTTAGAAGTGTTTTGTCATGCCACCAGAAGATGTTTTAATCAGGCAAGATTCATTGTTGGAATGCCCCAAGTGACTCAGGCGGAGATTTGCCCCTGGCTGTTTGGCCTTGAGAGATTCCCTGAATCTTGATTGGATTGCCCCAGATGATGGACAATAATAACGTCTGCCCCTTGATTGGAAGTGCTTTTGTTCACTAGGTATTCATCGTGCGAATTTTCCTGCTGTTCAAACAAATAGTTATATGCAAACAAAGTTATGTTAAGAATGCAAAGCTTATGTCTGTCTTGAAGATTTTGAAAATGCATTCTTTTTCATAAAACAAGTGATTGTTTGTAAAACGTGATGTCAATTCCGTATTTTACCGTGAGCCTTAAGGCGTCAGGATACCTTTTCGTACAGTATGCTTTTGAACTAACCCATGCTTCAGCTAGGACTTTTAAGGGTTATAACGTGGCCTGGTTCACAGTTTAAGAAACAAAGGATAAAGGCTCAAATTTTATTTGTACCCACCCGCTCTTCGTGATGTTCTTCAAACCTAAACTCAGTTGATCGTGCGTCAGACCTTGTTCGAGTCTTTGTCCTGACATACCAGCGATGGTCCCGATATTGATGATTTATTCTGAGTAGGTAGTCATTTTTTGTCTTTGTTAAGGGTTTGTATGACCTCTTTCTTTTTGATTTTGTTATCCCTATTTTTTGCCTGAACTGTTTCCTTTTTTGGAATTACAGTCAGCGGGATGCCCCAGTTTTGTAAGTCTCCTTCATAGGTTTTGACTTAATGGGCCTTTTTTATTTTGAGAAGTAATGACTTCCTATCTTTATGATTGTTCGGAACCATCACTGTCTTTCTTTGTTTTGTAACGACCTCTTTGGTGCCATTCGTTATGCACTTGGATCAATTGAGAGAACTACCCTGCCCCAGGTTATGATTAAGGGTTTTAAATTTCGAAAAGAAAAACTCCTACTTCTTTGGCTCAGAGGGGTTGACGAGGGATTATCTTCCTTATAACTCCAGTGTTTAGGGATTGAAACAATGCATGTACCTCATCAGCGGGATCTGTTCAAAAGCATACTGTAATGATCGCGGTATCGTTTTCGTCATCCTCCCTCAAGAGGCTTAGTATTATTAATCGAGCGTTGATCATCAGAAAAAATATGAGAATAATTTGCATATAGTGAATACGAATATATTGCTTCAAAACAGACATATGCGATGCATTAATGGAATAACAACGTTTATCATGAGTAAATGTTTGAACAAAAGAAAATTAACAACTTGAAAATCCTAATGAACAAAAGTCTTTTCATCTTCAGGGCTTGTTACTTCAAATGGTGAGCCTTGGAGGGATGATAGAAAAACTCAGCCTGACCATCTTGTGTGAAATCCAGTGCTCCTTCATCAATCAGGTCCTGGATCTTGTTCTTCAGAGCCCAACACTCATTTGTATCATGTCCTGGACTGGCAGAGTGGTAGGCACACCTTTTATTGGGGTGATAGGTAGGAGATGCTGTGTTGGGGTTCCGGGGGTGAGCCTTTAATGTGATCAGATTCAGTCTCAACAGGCGTTGTAAAGCTTGAAACAGCGACATGTTGAGCTGGGTGAATTACCTCCTGGGCTTGTCTGGCTGAAGCTGGTGAGGTTGATGTTGAATTAGTGATACGGGAGCCATTTGGGAAGCTCTCCCCTTATCTCCTTGTCTCGAAGGTGGTTGAATGATGACTGGTCCTTCAACCTTAGATGTTTGCCCCAGTTGGTTACCCCGAAACAGTTGGTTGACGAGAACCCCGAGCTCGTCTTGTCTTTGAGCTAAGTCTTGAATGATAGTCACCTACCCCAGCATCTGGGCTTTCATTGCATCCACTTCAGCTTGCAGACGTTTCAGCCGTTCATCCTCAGCATTGTTCCTGACCAAAGTCTCCATGAGAAGTGTCCTTAGCTCCTCCTGCCCCTTGGATAGATTCAGGAGGATTTCCCCGAACCGAGTCTCTTGAGCAAGAAGGTCTTGGCTATCTTGTTGGGAAGCCATTGCTGAAATAAACAGCGAGAAAGGTAAGTGACCTACAACAAGGATACCTGTTATGCTATGATGTGTATGACATGCATGTAATGTTTTCAAGGACCTCGCGGGATAAACAAGAAAATATTGTTAGAACTTGGTAGCTTGATTGAAGGAACTGCATATTATTGAGAGTCCTTCTTCAAAGGGTCAAAGGCTCACCATATCCAGTGGGTCATAGCCCCTGACTTTAGTCATCATGTCTGGTTTTGGTTTCCAGACAACCTTGGTTAGGGGAACCTTTTTCAAGAGTCAGAGCTCACCATATCAAGTGGGTCACAGCCCCTGACAACCTTGGCTAGAGGAAAATAAATCCCCTTTGCCCCTTGCTAGATGTTTGATTTATCATGACCTGCATCACAAGCCCTTGAGATCCTTGAAATGGGTTAGGATGTATGCAATGGTATGATGTTATGGTATGCATGGAGTGATGTAAGTAAACCCTGTTATGAGTCCCCATTAAGGACTGTAAACAAAACCTGCAAGAAACTTAGTACATTCTGTTATGAGTCCCAATTAAGGACTATAAACAACCTGCAAGAAACTTAGTAAACCCTGTCATGAGTCCCAATTAAGGACTATAAACAACAACTGCAAAGAACTCAAGTGTCAGATAACAAGCATGAAAATAGTCAAGTTGGAAGACACACAAGTCACACAAGAGAAGCCCTTAGAGTTTAGGCCAGCATGGGGTCTAGGTATTACCCTCTTGAAGTTGGTGGGCTCAACCTGTCCTATCAGAAGTAATCGGGTTCTAAGGGTCCCAATATCACTGGATTGCTTTCATTGTTCATCGTTTCGATTTAGCCACTGAACTGGCGACCGAAATATTCCAGGAAAGCAACCCTCAATTGAGTGTAGTATCGAGTATCAACCAACCTCGGACTGCACCAAAGTCAGTTATCTCACTACCCTAAAGAGGCCAAGATAGTTCAATTAAGGTTCCTAAGGTCAGTTGATGCTTCACGACACTACGTGGAGGCCCCGTACTCTCCTTGACTGAACCCAAGGGTTACCGGTACACACTAAAGTGCCACATCAACGTAGCAGACTGCTTCAACCATGTCGGTATACCCCGCACAGTTCCCTCACAGCCTTGTTGCTACTTTCTAAGAAGGTATCCCCCAGATCCAGGTTAGGATCTATAGAACTCCCAAGACAGTCCCACAATTTAAAGCACACAAGTCAAAGCAATTGAAAACACAGTGATCTTAGTCCTAAGGTACACCTCACTTTATAAAGAGTGTCCCCAGCAGATTCGCCAGTTCTGTGATTGGTGAATCTGGAACTGACTGTTTAACGTTGGTTCGCGAAATGTCGCGGAAGCAAGAGTCGCCACCGTCTTTTATTTTCTTCAAAGGGAAAGGACAAAAGCATAGAAAAATTCCTTATAGAGATTGCTCTCGGTTCGGGAGGTAGGTTATAGAAAGGGAAGGTGTTAGCACCCTTTCTATCCATGGTTATCCATGGGCTCTTAGATACTTGCTCATTTGTGTTTTCAAAATGGTGTGTTTGCTTTTCAACTGTGGGTTTTAAAAAGTTTCTTTGAAAATTTCAGTTCGACTCTTGTATCGGTCCTCAAGAGTGTTTGAAAAAATTGCTTTCGAAAGCTTTTTGAAAAGGTGTCGGTGTGAAAAGTATTTTTTGATTTGTTTTGAAATTACAGCAAGTATCTAGAGTCGTCTACCTACCCTAAGGAATTCGTCTGTGTAAATGTCCTTAAAGTAGTGCCATCCCACCATTGAGAGGTAGGTAGCACCACCGTTGGAGGTATTCGGGTCAATTCGAAGGTTCGGGACATGGTGATCACCAGAGCAATAGGAAGATACCTTAGAAGCTACCCTCATGCCAGGTTCCCGGATCATGAGGACTTACTAAAACATCCTCTACTCGACGATCACCTTTCGAGGGGCAAGGCAACAGTGAGGCGTACCCTAGGGGTGGTGTGTGATTTGTGTGTCATGTTCATTTTCATTTATCTTGTTCATGTCGTGGGTGATCTACGCGTTACTTTTATTTTGACATTCATTCTTTCATGCAATAGTTAACAGTTTAAAAGATGCGAGAATTAAAATTCCTACGCTATTACAAAGGCGCGGGTCCACATCGCCAAATTTAATCCAGGACCCGATTTGAAAATAAAATAAAATGCGAGAAATATAAATGTCTAATTTACATGGCTTTGGGAGAATTACATGAATAGAGGAAATAAAATAAGCGCGCGAATTGGAATTACGATCGAATGCGAGGGCGTTGGACCCTTTTTAGGAAATTGAATTATAATTAACAAATTAAGTTAAGTTAAATGAGAAAAGGAATTATTTTTGAGTTTTTCGTATTTATTGATTTAATGAGAATTAATGGAATTTAAAACCTAATTCTAGCTATTTTTATTTTATTAAAAAAACATGTTAAAGTTAAACCTAGAATTAACCTAATTATTTAATACAATTTTATTTACAAAATAATAATTAATAATTAATATGGTGAAAAAGAAAAGATAAAAATATAAAAATGTTTAAAACCCTAATTCTACCAATTTTTAAGTTTATTAAGAAAAATGTTAAAATTAATCCTAGAATTAAAAACTAAATTAATTAATATCATTTATTTACAAGGAAATATTTAAATAAAATATGTTTTTATTTTGTGACTTTCTGATTTTTTTATATTTTTTATGTTTAGTGAAAATATTAATTTGAAGAATTAAATTAAAATTAAACAAAAACAAATAAAAATAGAAAAAAATGGAAGAGAGCAAACCAAAGGGGGTGTTGTCCCCAAACTGGAGGTATGATTCAGCAATTCTGGCCCATTGAAACCCTAGCCCTTTTGACTTTTCCTGGAAGCGTGTGGCCTGGTTGACTTATGCATATGGTGCTCCTCAGATCAAGGCCCTTGGTTGGATCTCTGAGACATGTGGCGCGCTTGGATCTAGGGTTTTATGGTAGGCTTTTGGATTGAATCTGCATGGAATCACATAGAAGCAAAATATATTAAGAGAGTGAGGGGACCTGGGAATCGAACCCAGGTCCCAGTGCTTATGTGACAACGCACTAACCATCTGTGCCATTTGCTTTCTTTGTAATATTAATGGACAATAAATAATATATAAAACAAAACACGCTAATGACATTAATTAAAAAAAACGCTCTAAACTTGAATAGACCAATGGCGTTGAGACAGCATGCCTTCTTCTTCGTTGGTTTGCTGTACCTGAAACAAAAACAAACTGAATAGCGGGGGTTTTAAACCCCCACTAAATGGCAAGCATAAAAATAGCGATTAGCACCCTGTTGATCATAAATTGATCGCGAGCTATGGGAACGATTCACGTGAAGCTTCTAAATCCAATAGCCTTGGTCTTAGGGTCTAATTTTTCTGGATAAGAGAAACCCCAAATTTGCAGTCACGAAACCCTAGCAAGCTTCAATGGTGATTTCTCATACAATGCACAAAAACTCAATTAAAATACATGGTTAGCTTCAGCATGATTATATTAGTGTAAAACAACAATTAAATGGTATGAAGAATGCCCAGAAATTGAAACACGATGTGATCGGTGGATCTGGAACTGACTGTTTAACGCTGGTTCGCGAAATGTCGCGGAAGCAAGAGTCGCCACCGTCTTTTATTTTCTCCAAATGGAAAGGACAAAAGCACAGAAAAATTCCTTAAAGAGATCGCTCTCGGTTCGGGAGGTAGGTTATAGAAAGGGAAGGTGTTATCACCCTTTCTATCCATGGTTATCCATGGGCTCTTAGATACTTGCTCACTTGTGTTTTCAAAAATGGTTTGTTTGCTTTTCAACTGTGGGTTTTAAAAGTTTCTTTGAAAATTCCAGTTCGACTCTTGTATCGGTCCTCAAGAGTGTTTGAAAAGTTGCTTTCGAAAGCTTTTTGAAAAGGTGTCGGTGTGAAAAGTATTTTTGAATTTTGTTTTGAAATTAGAGCAAGTACCTACGAGAACCTACCTACCCTAAGGAATTCGTCTGTGTAAATGTCCTTTAAAGTAGTGTCATCCCACCATTGAGAGGTAGGTAGCACCACCGTTGGAGGTGTTCGGGTCAATTCGAGTTTGTAGGGACATGGTGATCACCGGAGCAATGGGAAGACACCTTAGAAGCTACCCTCATGCCAGGTTCCCGGATCATGAGGACTTACTAAGACATCCTCTACTCGACGATCACCTTTCGAGGCAAGGCAACAGTGAGGCGTACCCTAGGGGTGGTGTGTGCGATTTGTGTGTCGTTTTCATTTGCATTTATCTTGTCATGTTATTGGTGTTCTACGCTTGTTTTTATTTTTGTCCATACATTCTTTCATGCCATTTGTTAACAGTTAAAAATATTGCGGGAAATAAAAAATCTAAGCTATTACAAAAGGCACGGGTCCACATCGCCAAAATTTCTCGAACCCGATTTGACAGAAAATAAAGAAAGTAAAGAAAAGTGCGATAAAATTAAAAGGTTACATGGCCTTGGGAGAGATACATAAATATTATAAAGAAATAAAATAAATATGCGAATAAGAATTAAATCGAAACGAGGGCGTTTGACCCTTTTTGCAAAATTAAAATTACATGGAATTAATTAATTAAAAAGAAAAGGAGATGTTTTTGGTATTTTTTAGTATTTTAGGATTTAATATGAAAAAAGAATTAATTGAAATTAAATGCTAACCCTAATTCTATTTGTTTTTTAATTTATTAAGAAAAGAAGATTAAAACCTAATATTAACCCTAATTAATTTACATGCAATTTACTTACAAAAATAAATATCTAATTATTTAATTATTTATGAAAGAAAAATAAAAAGGATGAAAAATTAATTAACCCTAATTCTATATTTTTTAGGTTTTTATTAAAAGAATTAAAATTAAAACCTAATTTAAAACTAAATTTAATTATATACAATTTATTTATGAAAATACTAAAAATAAAAATATTTATTGTTTTTCCCTTTTCTGATTTTTGGTGGTATTTTTTATATTTATGAAAATAATAAATTAATTGAACAAAACAATAATAAAAAAAAATAGAAAAATAAATAAAAAAATAAAGACTTGCAAACCTAGGGGGTCTGCCCCAAATTGGAGGGTTTTTTGATAGTGATTCAGGCCCAATAGAACTTGGCCTTTGTTGACCTTTCACGCTGGCATGTGGACTCATTGACCAATGAATATGATGTTCATCAGATCATGGCCGTTGATTGGATCTCCTGGGATGCGTGGACGTTGGATTTGGAAGGTGCATGATACGCTTCAAGGCTTGAACTGCATATGAATATTAATGAAAAAATAATATGGAAGGAATGAAGACCTGGGGCTCGAACCCAGGTCATGTACTTTACCAACAACTATGCTTGCCACTGAATCAACCCATACGCGTTTAATATATAATAACTAGTAAATATTATAAAAGAAAATTGGTTAGTAGCTTAAAAACGCGCGCAGAATTTGAACGACCCAATCACATCTTGCCACTTCATCGTCTCCTTCGCTTGGTTTTATTTTCCTGAAACATATAAAACATTGGCAACGGTTTTCACACGTTTCCACAGGCATGATACAAGAAAATAGCGAATAGGCCATAAGGCCTCATAAATTAGGCGCGAGTGTTTGTTTCTGTTCGTCCAGACATGCCCGATTCAATGGTGTAAGTCACGTGTCCTAATTTTACCATATTATAAAACGCCCAAATTAAAGCTTGCAAAACCCTAATATTCTCCCATGGCAAATCCTCACACGATGCACAAAAACACAATCAAACCATTGGGTTAGCATTAGAATCAAATAAAGAACATGAATCAAGCATTAAAAATCACAAAGAATGCATGAATTGAGATGCACGACTATGAATTTTTTTTCTGTACAGGTGAGATGGTTCTCACGTTTCTGGGCACGAAAGCTTATGTTTTTTTGATGTAGAATCTTCCTATGAAGCTTCAGCAAGATAATGAAACAAAAATCGTGCCTTGAATCGCCCTAGAATTAGGTTTTCAGTTTTGAGTTTCTTTGCAAAAATTTCAAGTTTGTGAATTGGTTTCTAGCGCAGCTCAATGGTCAATGGCATTAGGTTTTGATTCCTTGTATAAGTATGAGTGAATTAGGTTAAGAATTCTGATCAAAATCCATGCATTGATGGTTTATGAGATTTGATTTTCAATCATTATTTTTCAATCTTTTTCATGCAATTTTGTACCAATCATGATCCAATCAATCCAATTCCTTCCAAATCTGATCATGCACGAATCATTGAGCCTATTACATGTACAAAAAGATTTGATAAGTTAGGTTAAGTATTTTTCATATATTTAATTGATTTAAATGAATTATTATTTAATAAAAATTCAAATAAATAAATAAAAAATGAATAAAAACTCCCCTTTGGGCCAAGTTGTCGTGCACATGCTTGGGATGATGAATTGTGGAAGAAAAATGGGCCCATTAGCAATTTTAGGTCATTTGAATCAATGTTGACTTTTCAAAATATCCAAAAATTTCCCAACTTCCACAAGGCATAACTTGCTCAATTTTTAAGCTTTGCTCATATTCTTGGACATTTTGGAAAGGTCTTTGAGTCCTCTAACCATTGCCTTTGGTCCCATGTCATTTTGATTTACCAATCTCAAGTTATGGCCTTTGACTTAAAGTCCCTTTTTGTTGACTTTTGAAAATGACCTATAATGTTGAAATTGATAACTTTTTGTAAGAGCATTTCTTGGACTTGAAGTATGAATATGAGTTGTAGGAAATGTCTTTCTCTTCAAAATGAGCTTTGGATGGGATTTTTATGATAATCCATGTGAAAGTTATGCCCTGGTCAATTTACAGTTGACTTTTTCAACTGTCCAAATAAGGAAACTTTTGCATCTTGATGATTTTTGAGCCAAGCTTTGAGAATCATGATCAAGCATTGATCAAATGATGTTTGTGGCTTCAAAATGAGATGTTGACCAAAAATTTGAACTTTTGACTGTCAAATGACCATTTTGCCCCTACAGTTGACTGTAGTGCAATTAGGGTTTTGACTGTGCAATTTTGTGCTGAAAGTCTTGAAAATTGATATGAGGATGCTTGACCATATTTTTAGGCATGTGAAACTTGATTGGACCTTTGAAAACTTCATTTTCTTGATCAGAACACAAACCCTAATTTTGACTGCTTAGGAGGCCCTTACACTGTGCAACCCCTTGGGGAATTTTGTAGCTTGACTTGGCAATTCTTTGAAGAATATGGGAGGGCAAATTTTGGGGTACAACAGTTGCCCCTGTTCAATCTTCTTAGACCTGAGGATGCAGATTGGCTGACGTGCCTTTCGTAATCCGAGGGTAGAAGATGATTGAACACTAGAGTGCCCAGAAATTTGCGCTCACATAGTAGCTGTGTGATAATGGGAATGGGCTTATAGATGCCATTTGGAGATTGATGAATAGGATGATGGGCTTATAGATGCCATCTGGATGTCGATCGCGTAAGAGATTCCTTAGCGAGAACTTACGTACCTGCAAAACAGAAAATGATTACCTGACATGTTGCAGGAGCTGTTTTCAGATGCTTGGTATAGATGTGTCCTGACTGGTTACAGGAGCTGAGTCTGGAGCTTCACAAGATGATGAATGAACCAGGGATGGTTACTACCTTAGCATGAACAGTGAGAGAACCTTGGGTGACTTTAACTTCAACAACGCTCGTTGAGAAAATCTTGGTGGGAATTACCATTTTCGCAGGATCGGGAAGAGAACCATAGGCAATTATCATCTCAAAAGCGGACGTTTGAGAAAAACCTGAGTTGGAATTATCATCTCACGCACCGTCGGGGAGAGAACCATAGGAAATTATAATCTCAAAAGTGGACGTCTGAGAAAAACCTGGGATGGGATTATCATCTCCGCACCGCTGGGGAGAGAACTATAGGAAATTATAATCTCAAAAGCGGATGTTTGAGAAAAACCTGGGATGGAATTATCATCTCACGCACCGTCGGGGAGAGAACCATAGGAAATTATAATCTCAAAAGCGGACGTTTGAGAAAAACCTGGGATGGAATTATCATCTCACGCACCGTCGGGGAGAGAACCATAGGAAATTATAATCTCAAAAGCGGACGTTTGAGAAAAACCTGGGATGGAATTATCATCTCACGCACCGTCGGGGAGAGAACCATAGGAAATTATAATCTCAAAAGCGGACGTCTGAGAAAAACCTGGGATGGAATTATCATCTCACGCACCGTCGGGGAGAGAACCATAGGAAATTATAATCTCAAAAGCGGACGTCTGAGAAAAACCTGGGATGGAATTATCATCTCACGCACCGTCGGGGAGAGAACCATAGGAAATTATAATCTCAAAAGCGGACGTCTGAGAAAAACCTTATAACTTCTACTGAGTCTTCATCAGAAAATCTGTTGGGAGTCGATTTAGCTGGACTAGAGAAGGCCTTGGACTGGAGAAGAAATCTTTGGAGTCGATTAACTGAACCGGTCTAGGTCTTGAAATATGATTGAGAATTTAACTGAATCTTTCCTGAAAGGTAGAGGTCAGTCATATGCGATGCATGATATGGATCAAGCGATGATGTTCTCAACATAAATGAGATTTGTAAGATATGATGCGTATATGCATGCTATAATGATGTATGTGATGTTTTGAAATGTATGTTTTCGTCTAGGAAAGTAAATCCTTGACGGGTGCCGGGAAGTCACTCCTGGGCTGTTATTTGAAGAATAGATTTCGCTTCCGCTGGGGATGATAGCTGCAAGAATAACGATAGGAGAAGATAACTCCGTTGGGGAATAAACTTGGCGAATGGGATATACTCTGCGGGGAGGAAAATACTCTGACGATCTTGCTGGGAAGCAATACTCTGTGGGGAGCGAGATACTTTGCCGAGTTGTTGATAATAACTTGCTGAGGATATCCTTGTTGTGCTGGAAGTGTTTAATAGACTTCGCTGGGGACAAGAGAACTTCGTCGGGGAAGCTCTTTCCATGGATTTTGGCTGAGGATAACCCAGTTATATCCTGTTAAGGAAATAACTCTTTAAATAAAGCCGGGCGACGCGTTCGTGCTCTGCGAGGGATAAGCTTCCAGAATTTACTGGGGATAAGCTTGCTGCTTGGGGAGATGAATTCCAATTTTCCTGGGGGAATAGATTGGACTTTCCTGGGGAAGTTTTGAACTGCGAGGGAAGTGACTTCATTGAATGTTGATATGCCGTCGGGGAACAATCTTTAGACCAAGACTGCCGGGGATGCTTGTTTAGGAATATATGTACTGCTGGGGGAATGTTAAGATCTGCTGATAGGATACTCAACTTCCTTAAGATTTGATAACTACTTGGAGAAGAGTGTACTGACTTGTTGGCTCACTCTCTGGGGAATTAGGATATCTGGTTATGTTCTTTAGCTGAACCTACCTTGGTACCTTGGAGGACAGAACAATTAGATTGCTTAGACAACTCTTTTATTGCCCCTGTTTCTAGTGTTACCTGTAATTAACTCTTTGTTTCGTATGCAAATATTTATGAGTTAGCAAATTATTGTCAATGCATATATCACAAATTGAACCTTGGACGTTCTTCGCAAAACAAAACAGAAAAGGAAAAAACAATTTGGCACTTTTAACTGAAAAGTATATTTGTATTGATTTTTGAATGGCCTGAAAATAGGCGTTTGTGTACAAGAGGCTGACGTCCTAGTAAGAGAACGCCGCCGAACAAAAGAGTTTATACAAATTTTGTACAAAAGGAAATAAAACAGCTGTGTGAAATATGAATGATCCACTGGGTTTCAACTCTGCTATTGCCTTTATATCTCCGAGCGTCTCATCACTTGATGACCTTGGTTGAAGGTGAAGCTGACTGATCGATGCCGTCTGAACTTGATATAGATACCGGATTCTGGATGCAAAGTGATCCAATGAGACATAGTATTACGCTTTTATCCCTAATTTTTTCCTGGACCGTCCTTTCGGGTTTTCAGTCCACCGGGATACCCATTTTTGCCCAAGCCGCCTTTTCAGGTTTTCGACTTGCCGGGTGTACAGATTTTTTTCATTTCATCCCTTCATTTTGCCCGAACCCTTTTGGTTCGCCGGGAAGCCCTAATTTTTTCCTAGGCATGTCAGCCTAGCGGGTCTTTTTTATGCGTAGTATCTTTTTACTATGTCTGCATTGGCGGGGTGAGGAAGGTCGTCACCATCCATGTTGGTCAATATCATTGCTCCTCCTGAGAACACATGCTTAACCACAAATGGCCCTTCGTACGTAGGGGTCCATTTGCCCCTTGGATCACTCTGAGGAAGGATGATTCGCTTGATTACTAGATCCCCAACTTGATATTCCTGTGGTCTGACCTTTTTGTTAAATGCCCTGATCACCCGTTTCTGATAGGTCTGACCATGGCAGATAGCAGCAAGTCTCTTTTCATCAATAAGATTGAGCTGATCAAGTCGTGTCTGGATCCAATCATCTTCGTTCAGATTTGCATCCTTCATTATCCGGAGAGAGGGTATTTGTACTTCGATCGGTAAGACTGCCTCCATGCCATAGACCAGAGAGAAAGGAGTTGCCCCGGTTGACGTCCTAGCTGAGGTACGGTACCCATGTAGAGCGAACGGTAACATCTCGTGCCAATCTTTATAAGTCACTGTCATCTTCTGCACGATTTTCTTGATGTTCTTATTTGCTGCTTCTACAGCCCCATTCATCTTCGGTCTGTAAGGAGAAGAATTGTGGTGCTGTATCTTGAACTGTTCGCAGAGCTCAGCGATCATCTTGTTATTCAGATTGGTACCGTTGTCTGTAATGATTCTCTCAGGGATACCGTATCGACAGATCAGGTTATGCCGAATGAACCGTGCCACAACAGTCTTGGTTACAGTAGCGTAGGAAGCTGCTTCGACCCACTTCGTAAAATAATCAATCGCCACTAGGATGAAGCGATGCCCATTGGATGCCGTAGGTTTAATCTCACCGATCATGTCTATGCCCCACATTGCAAACGGCCAAGGTGCAGTCAGGACATTCAGGGGAACTGGAGGAACATGCACCTTGTCTGCATAAATCTGGCACTTATGGCATGTCCTGGAATGTTGGTAGCAGTCAGCTTCCATTGTGGACCAGTAATATCCTGCCCGTAGGATTTTCTTAGCCATAGTGTGCCCACTGGAATGTGTACCAAAGGTCCCTTCATGCAGCTCTTCCATGATCCTTTCTGCTTCAGTCTTATCCACACAACGCAGTAGGGTTGAATCATGGTTTCGCTTGTACAAGATGCCGTTGCTAAGGAAGAACTTGGCTGCGAATCTTCTCAGGAACTTCTTATCGTTGACAGAGGCACCTTCGGGGTATTCCTGAGTTTCCAGATATCTCTTCACCTCATGGTACCAAGGCTTCTCAGTCACCAACTCAGTCTCGAGATCGCAACAGTATGCCGGTTCGTCCAGTTTCCAGATGATGATCCGGGGAGCCTCATTATCCCATTTGACCTTGAACATAGAAGCCATTGTAGCTAACGCGTCCGCCAGCTGATTCTCTTCTCTTGGAAAGTGCTCAAAGGTTATCTTTGTGAAGTGGGGGATCAGGGTCAACACACATTCTCTGTAAGGAATCAGGTTTGGATGTTTCGTATCCCACTCTCCTTTGATCTGATTGATCACAAGAGCGGAATCTCCGAAGACACTCAGAAACTTAATCCTTAGATCGATCGCAGCTTGAAGACCCATGATGCACGCCTCATACTCTGCCATGTTGTTGGTACAGTTGAAACATAGTCGGGCAGTGAGTGGAGTATGAGTACCTTGAGGAGATATGATTATGGCGCCGATACCGTTACCCAAAGCATTGGATGCTCCATCAAAGTGCATAGACCATCGGGATCCTTCCTCAGGTCCTTCATCCGGTCCAGGTACTTCATAATCAGTCACTATCATAATGCTTTCATCCGGAAACTCGAAGTTCATTGACTGATAATCGTCTACGGCCTGATGTGCCAAGTGGTCTTCCAATACACTTACCTTGATGGCCTTCTGGGTTGTATACTGAATGTCGTATTCCGTCAAGATCATTTGCCATCTTGCAATTCTCCCAGACAGAGCAGGCTTTTCAAATATGTACTTTATATGATCCATCTTTGAGATTAACAAGGTAATGTGAGTCAGCATATACTGTCTCAGCCGGCGAGCAGCCCATACCAAAGCGCAGCAAGTTTTCTCAAGCAGTGAGTATCGGGTCTCACAGTCGGTAAACTTTTTGCTAAGGTAATAAATGGCATGCTCTTTTCGGCCAGACTCGTCATGCTGCCCCAGCACACACCCCATTGAGTTGTCAAGCACTGTTAGGTATAATATCAGAGGTCTCCCTTCAACCGGTGGCATAAGGATAGGTGGTTCTTGGAGATACTCCTTGATTCTGTCGAAAGCAGCCTGACATTCATCATTCCAACGTACTACCTGATCTTTCTTCAGTAGCTTGAAGATTGACTCACAGGTAGCAGTCAGATGCGAGATGAACCGAGCAATATAATTCAGGCGTCCTAAAAAGCCTCTGACCTCCTTCTCTGTCCTGGGAACTGGCATCTCTTGAATAGCTTTGACCTTAGCAGGGTCCACTTGAATTCCCTTGTCACTTACCACGAAGCCTAGCAACTTTCCAGATCTTACCCCGAAGGTGCACTTGTTCGGGTTCAGCCTCAGTTTGTATAGTTTCAACCGGTCAAATAACTTCTGCAGATGATCTAGGTGCTCTTCCTCAGTCTGGGACCTTGCGATCATGTCGTCAACATACACTTCTATCTCATGATGGATCATATCATGAAATAAAGCAACCATGGCACGTTGGTAGGTTGCCCCAGCGTTCTTTAGTCCAAAAGGCATGACCTTGTAGCAGAAGGTGCCCCACTGAGTAACAAATGTAGTCTTTTCCATGTCTTCAGGTGCCATCTTGATCTGATTGTAACCTGAAAAGCCATCCATGAAAGAGAATACCTTGTGCTGAGCTGTGTTATCAACAAGAACATCAATGTGAGGTAGGGGGAAGTCATCTTTGGGGCTGGCCCTGTTCAGATCCCTGTAGTCAACACACATTCTGACCTTACCGTCCTTCTTAGGTACCGGCACCACATTAGCAACCCACTGAGGGTAAGAAGTCACTGCAAGGAACCCAGTGTCAAACTGTTTCATGACCTCGGCTTTAATCTTCTCAGACATCTCTGGACGCATCCGACGGACCTTTTGCTTAACTGGAGGACAGTCTTCCTTAGTTGGCAAGTGATGGACCACAATATCGGTATCCAACCCGGGCATGTCTTCGTAGGACCAGGCAAAGATCTCCATATAATCATGTAGCATTTGAGTCAACCGTTGCTTCACGCTGAGCTCTAGGTTGGCACCAATCTTTACCTCTTTCCTGTCTGCCTCAGTACCCAAGTTTATTGTTTCCACTGGCTCTTCATGGGGTTGAATTGCCCTCTCTTCCTGAAGCAACAGTCTTGCAAGCTCGCCAGGCACTTCGCAATCATCTTCACCTTCGTCTTCGGCTAAGTTGATCGGATTTTCGAAGTCATAACTGGCAGTAGCAGAGCCGTTACCAGTGAGATCCAGAGTGGATTGAAACCTGTATGAGTGAGTGTGTGTGTAAATACAGCTGTTTTGAAATATATGTAAAGGAAGAAAAGACAGAAAAGGAGCATAAAATTTGCAATGCGAGAAAACGTCCAAGATTTTCATTCATGATATATGAAATGACAATTTATATGCCCTCACAAATGAAACCACGGTGCCTCGGGTAAGACACCGGGCCATAGAGTTTATTTATTGTTTATTACAGATACCAAAAACATAGGAATTCATTACTTAGTAACAAAAGAAACAGGCAGAGTGTCCTTTGCACTCCAATTGTTAGGTCCACTGTCGGTTGCCGGGTAGATCCAGCTATCGAACTCAGCTTCATCCACTTCCTCTTCGTCCCCAATAGCATTCACTCCATGAGCAGGCAGGGGAGCTGTCACTACATTAGGCTTCTCAGATGCCTCAAACTGTACCTCCTTGGCGTCAATAAGATCCTGCAGCTTGCTCCTTAACGCCCAACAGTCATCAGTAGAATGCCCCGGGCTATCAGAATGGTAAGCACAACGAGCATTCGGGTTGTACTTAGGAGATGCAGTATTCGGGAACTTCGGCGCCTCTCTGATAGTCACTAAGTTGGTTGAGAGCAACTGTGGCAAGATCTGCGACAAGGTCATACTCAACCGGGTGAATTCCCTCCGGGGTCTTTCAGCCCTTTGAGGATTGGTCGGCCGAGGAGCGGCAGCAGGCTTAGCAATCGTTACCACACTGACAGATTGGCGGTGCTCAAATCTTTCTGACCTCCGGGAGCCATATACAGCACTAGCCTCCTTTATGAAGGGTTTCTTCTCAGAACTAGACGATGCACCCTTCGGAATCTTTCCAGACTTCAACCCAGCCTCAATTCTCTCTCCAGTCAGAATCAGATCAGTGAACCCTGCAGACGAATTCCCGATGAGATGGTTGAAAAATGGCCCAGATAGGGTCCCTAAGAACATGTCTACCAATTCCCGATCAGTCAACGGAGGCTGCACCCTGCCAGCCAGGTCTCTCCACTTCTGAGCGTACTCCTTAAAACCTTCACTTGAACCTAACGACATACCCTGGAGTTGGGTACGTGTAGGGGCAAGGTCGGCATTATATTGATACTGCTTATAGAAAGCAGTAGCCAACTCCTCCCAGTTACGAACTTTGGTCCCATCCAGCTGATAGAACCATTTGAGATGAGTCCCTGAAAGACTCTCCTGGAAGAAGTGGATCCACAAATTCTTATCCGCCGAATACGGTTGAATCTTTCTAACATAGGACCTGAGATGTAGCTTGGGACAAGACGCCCCGTCATACTTAGAGAAAGATGGTGCTTTGAACTTCCGAGGAATGATCACACCAGTAGACAAACCCAGATCTCCAAAATCCAGCCCAGGTACCTGTTGTATCTCCATAGCATTCAACCTATCTTCCAGCTGCTTGTAACGGTCTTCTGCCGGAGGATACTGCTCTTCATCAAAATCAGTCTCGTTGTCGGAGACTACCGGACTAGGAACCCTTGCCTCTTGAGGAGTACTCTTGCCAACAGAAGAACCAGCCTCTTCATGCTGCAGAGTATTGCCGAACCTTCGGCCCGAGTTAAACAGAACAGTTCTTCTCTTCTTCTTCTTCTCCTTCTTCAAGAGCAGAGCCTTCAACTCTTCTTGGCCTTGAGCCAAACCCTTGATTAATTCCTGAAACTGCGCATTCTGCGCCTGAAGAGCCTTGATGGATGTCTCAGTTGATGACGAGTCAGGATTCATGATGCTGAAATAAACAGCGAAGAACTGTAAGCAACCTGAAAAGGGGAAAAACCTGCTATGCACATGATGAATGAGATGTGTTTATGCAATGCATTCAAGGGTTCGAAAGTTCAAATTTGTTGTAGACAAAAAAGAACACACGTTATCATTAAGGAAATAATTGTTTAGTACATCAAAGCCTCATGGGCAAAATAATACACAAATCAAATCAATCCCAAAATACACTGCACATCCTCTTTGGAGCTATGTAAGTGTTGAGATTCCTCTCCTCATGCAATAGGCGGGTGAGTTCCAAGACCTTCCTTTCACTGGCGTGTAGACTGGTCTCAAGAGAATTCCGTTCTTCCTTAAGCTGGATCCAGCTCTTCTGCATCTCTTCCCAGGATGTGGGCATATCAGGGTGCTGAATAGTGTAGGACACTTCTCCTTCCAAGACTGGCTCTTTGATTACTGGGAGCATATGAGGATAGGGCATCACTAACTTCTGGGAGCGGGCGCGTACCCACTTGAGATAAGGTTCCAATGGGATGGAGTTCCTGTGCCCCAGTGTCTTGCTGTCTATCCTACTTGGCATCCTCCAGGCTCTGATAAATCTCTGGCGAAGTCCTTGAGTATCGTTGTCGAAGTTAAAAACTATGTCAGGAATTAACATGTCATGAGGACCATCCCTCCGAGCATAACCAAACTGTCTCCAAGCCAGGCACGGGCTGTAAGTAATACCTCCTCTGATTCCAAGTAAAGGAACATTAGGGTACTCCCCGCAACGATCAATGATAGTGACATCTTCTCTGGACCTAGGGCACCAATGTATATCCGCATGTGTAAGAGTCATCAACCGTTGTGACCATCTCAAACCCCGCTCATTCTTCAGAACTGATTGTGGAAGGTGCGAAATAAACCACCTTCCCAGGAGAGGAGTGCAACACATAAGGACACCTCTTTTTCTCATGGTTCGAGTGTAACATGAGTGAAGGATGTCCCCCAGCAACGTAGGTATAGGATTCCTGGACATAAAGATCTGGACAGCACTGATATCTATAAGCTGATCTGGGTTAGGGAACAATACCAAACCATAGACAAGGAGGGCCACAACCTCTTCAAAAGCTTGCAAATCAAGGGAGTTCCAACATTCATGGGCCTTTTCAAACAGAAACCTGGCTAAGAACCCTTTGATACCACTTCTAACTTCCCCATGTCCCTTGAGGTCAGATGACTGTAGGTGCAAGGCTTTAGCAATCTCTTCAAGCTTGGGTTCCTTTTCTGTACCGTTGAAGGGTAGCTGATCAAGGATAAGGATCTTCAGGAGCCGGGAGAACTCCTCCAATGTAGGTACCAGCTGATAGTCTAAGAAGGTGAAACAGTGATGCAGAGGGTCAAAGAATTGGAACAGGACCTTGATCATATCTTCCTCAATGTTGGTATTGACCAAGCTGATGAGACTCCCATGTTTTTCACTGAATGATGAGTTCTCGGGAATCCTGGATATAAGTTCCTTAAGCTGAGGAGGGACCCTTACAAGGCTGATTTGAATTGTCTTTCTACGAACAGTATCCATGTCCTACAAAACAAGAACAAAGATGAAAATTCGAGCCCCTGAAATGGTTAGTCAATGCATATGATGCTGGATGATGTCATGATGCTATGATTAAACACACCACAGATATTTACAAAGACAAACATGTAAGGCACACAAGGCACACAAGACAAGCCCTTAGGGTTTAAGGCCAGCATGGGGTCTGGGTAGTACCCTCTTGAAGTTGGTGGGTTCAACCTGTCCTATCAAAGTAACCGGGTTCTAAGGGTCCCAATATCACGGGATTGCTTTCATTGTTCATCGTTTCGATTTGGCCACTGAACTGGCGACCGAAATATTCTAGGAAAGTAACCCTCAATTGAGTGTAGTATCGAGTATCAACCAACCTCGGACTGCACCAAAGTCAGTTATCTCACTACCCTAAAGAGGACAAGATAGTTCAATTAAGGTTCCTAAGGTCTGTTGATGCTTCACGACACCACGCGGAGGCCCCATACTCTCCTTGACTGAACTCAAGGGTTACCGGTACACACCAAAGTGCCATATCAACGTAGCAGACTGTTTCAACCATGTCGGTATACCCCGCACAGTTCCCTCACAGCCTTGTTGCTACTTTCTAAGAAAGGTATCCCCCAGATCCGGGTTAGGATCTATAGAACTCCCAAGCAACCCACAATTTAAAGCACACAAGGAAAACAATTGAAAACACAGTGATCTTAGCCCTAAGGTACACCTCACTTTAAGTAATTCCCCAGCAGAGTCGCCAGTTCTGTGATCGGTGGATCTGGAACTGACTGTTTAACGCTGGTTCGCGAAATGTCGCGGAAGCAAGAGTCGCCACCGTCTTTTATTTTCTCCAAATGGAAAGGACAAAAGCACAGAAAAATTCCTTAAAGAGATCGCTCTCGGTTCGGGAGGTAGGTTATAGAAAGGGAAGGTGTTAGCACCCTTTCTATCCATGGTTATCCATGGGCTCTTAGATACTTGCTCACTTGTGTTTTCAAAAATGGTTTGTTTGCTTTTCAACTGTGGGTTTTAAAAGTTTCTTTGAAAATTCCAGTTCGACTCTTGTATCGGTCCTCAAGAGTGTTTGAAAAGTTACTTTCGAAAGCTTTTTGAAAAGGTGTCGGTGTGAAAAGTATTTTTGAATTTTGTTTTGAAATTAGAGCAAGTACCTATGAGAACCTACCTACCCTAAGGAATTCGTCTGTGTAAATGTCCTTTAAAGTAGTGTCATCCCACCATTGAGAGGTAGGTAGCACCACCGTTGGAGGTGTTCGGGTCAATTCGAGTTTGTAGGGACATGGTGATCACTGGAGCAATGGGAAGACACCTTAGAAGCTACCCTCATGCCAGGTTCTCGGATCATGAGGACTTACTAAGACATCCTCTACTCGACGATCACCTTTCGAGGCAAGACAACAGTGAGGCGTACCCTAGGGGTGGTGTGTGCGATTTGTGTGTCGTTTTCATTTGCATTTATCTTGTCATGTTATTGGTGTTCTACGCTTGTTTTTATTTTTGTCCATACATTCTTTCATGCCATTTGTTAACAGTTAAAAATATTGCGGGAAATAAAAAATCTAAGCTATTACAAAAGGCGCGGGTCCACATCGCTAAAATTTCTCGAACCCGATTTGACAGAAAATAAAGAAAGTAAAGAAAAGTGCGATAAAATTAAAAGGTTACATGGCCTTGGGAGAGATACATAAATATTATAAAGAAATAAAATAAATATGCGAATAAGAATTAAATCGAAACGAGGGTGTTGGACCCTTTTTGCAAAATTAAAATTACATGGAATTAATTAATTAAAAAGAAAAGGAGATGTTTTTGGTATTTTTTAGTATTTTAGGATTTAATATGAAAAAAGAATTAATTGAAATTAAATGCTAACCCTAATTCTATTTGTTTTTTAATTTATTAAGAAAAGAAGATTAAAACCTAATATTAACCCTAATTAATTTACATGCAATTTACTTACAAAAATAAATATCTAATTATTTAATTATTTATGAAAGAAAAATAAAAAGGATGAAAAATTAATTAACCCTAATTCTATATTTTTTAGGTTTTTATTAAAAGAATTAAAATTAAAACCTAATTTAAAACTAAATTTAATTATATACAATTTATTTATGAAAATACTAAAAATAAAAATATTTATTGTTTTTCCCTTTTCTGATTTTTGGTGGTATTTTTTATATTTATGAAAAAAATAAATTAATTGAACAAAACAATAATAAAAAAAAATAGAAAAAAAAATAATAAAATAAAGACTTGCAAACCTAGGGGGTCTGCCCCAAATTGGAGGGTTTTTTGTTAGTGATTCAGGCCCAATAGAACTTGGCCTTTGTTGACCTTTCACGCTGGCATGTGGACTCATTGACCAATGAATATGATGTTCATCAGATCATGGCCGTTGATTGGATCTCCTGGGATGCATGGACGTTGGATTTGGAAGGTGCATGATACGCTTCAAGGCTTGAACTGCATATGAATATTAATGAAAAAATAATATGGAAGGAATGAAGACCTGGGGCTCGAACCCAGGTCATGTACTTTACCAACAACTATGCTTGCCACTGAATCAACCCATACGCGTTTAATATATAATAACTAGTAAATATTATAAAAGAAAATTGGTTAGTAGCTTAAAAACGCGCGCAAAATTTGAACGACCCAATCACATCTTGCCACTTCATCGTCTCCTTCGCTTGGTTTTATTTTCCTGAAACATATAAAACATTGGCAACGGTTTTCACACGTTGCCACAGGCATGATACAAGAAAAATAGCGAATAGGCCATAAGGCCTCATAAATTAGGCGCGAGTGTTTGTTTCTGTTCGTCCAGACATGCCCGATTCAATGGTGTAAGTCACGTGTCCTAATTTTACCATATTACAAAACGCCCAAATTAAAGCTTGCAAAACCCTAATATTCTCCCATGGCAAATCCTCACACGATGCACAAAAACACAATCAAACCATTGGGTTAGCATTAGAATCAAATAAAGAACATGAATCAAGCATTAAAAATCACAAAGAATGCATGAATTGAGATGCACGACTATGAATTTTTTTCTGTACAGGTGAGATGGTTCTCACGTTTCTGGGCACGAAAGCTTATGTTTTTTTGATGTAGAATCTTCCTATGAAGCTTCAGCAAGCTAATGAAACAAAAATCGTGCCTTGAATCGCCCTAGAATTAGGTTTTCAGTTTTGAGTTTCTTTGCAAAAATTTCAAGTTTGTGAATTGGTTTCTAGCGCAGCTCAATGGTCAATGGCATTAGGTTTTGATTCCTTGTATAAGTATGAGTGAATTAGGTTAAGAATTCTGATCAAAATCCATGCATTGATGGTTTATGAGATTTGATTTTCAATCATTATTTTTTCAATCTTTTTCATGCAATTTTGTACCAATCATGATCCAATCAATCCAATTCCTTCCAAATCTGATCATGCACGAATCATTGAGCCTATTACATGTACAAAAAGATTTGATAAGTTAGGTTAAGTATTTTTCATATATTTAATTGATTTAAATGAATTATTATTTAATAAAAATTCAAATAAATAAATAAAAAATGAATAAAAACTCCCCTTTGGGCCAAGTGGTCGTGCACATGCTTGGGATGATGAATTGTGGAAGAAAAATGGGCCCATTAGCAATTTTAGGTCATTTGAATCAATGTTGACTTTTCAAAATATCCAAAAATTTCCCAACTTCCACAAGGCATAACTTGCTCAATTTTTAAGCTTTGCTCATATTCTTGGACATTTTGGAAAGGTCTTTGAGTCCTCTAACCATTGCCTTTGGTCCCATGTCATTTTGATTTACCAATCTCAAGTTATGGCCTTTGACTTAAAGTCCCTTTTTGTTGACTTTTGAAAATGACCTATAATGTTGAAATTGATAACTTTTTGTAAGAGCATTTCTTGGACTTGAAGTATGAAGATGAGTTGTAGGAAATGTCTTTCTCTTCAAAATGATCTTTGGATGGGATTTTTATGATAATCCATGTGAAAGTTATGCCCTGGTCAATTTACAGTTGACTTTTTCAACTGTCCAAATAAGGAAACTTTTGCATCTTGATGATTTTTGAGCCAAGCTTTGAGAATCATGATCAAGCATTGATCAAATGATGTTTGTGGCTTCAAAATGAGATGTTGACCAAAAATTTGAACTTTTGACTGTCAAATGACCATTTTGCCCCTACAGTTGACTGTAGTGCAATTAGGGTTTTGACTGTGCAATTTTATGCTGAAAGTCTTGAAACTTGATATGAGGATGCTTGACCATATTTTTAGGCATGTGAAACTTGATTGGACCTTTGAAAACTTCATTTTCTTGATCAGAACACAAACCCTAATTTTGACTGCTTATGAGGCCCTTACACTGTGCAACCCCTTGGGGAATTTTGTAGCTTGACTTGGCAATTCTTTGAAGAATATGGGAGGGCAAATTTTGGGGTACAACACACGACTATGCATATTTTCATGAAAAGTGAGACATGTTTCTACCAATTCTTTGCGTTGGAACCAGTGGCTTTGATCCAGAAATGTTCTCTGATGCCTCAGGAATGTAATGGAGTCAATGTTTTGCCTTGAAACTCCTTGGAATCGTGTTTTCAGTTTTGGAATTTTCTTGAAAAAGTGCAAAGTTGTTTATGGCTTTTGGGCGCAGCTTTCAGGTCCTTCCCTTTAGGTCTAGCTTCTGGCTTATGTATGGAATGAATTAGGGTTGAGTTTTGAATCAAAAGATCAATGCAATCATGAATCAAATATTAGATTTAATGGCATATTTTTTCAATCTTTTTCCATGTGTTTTGATACCAATCATGTCCAAATCACCTTGATTCTTTCCATGTCAGATAATGCACGAAATCTTGAAGGTATTCTATGCATAAAAAGATTTGAAAAGCATGGATGAGTATTTTTCCATATTTTATTTAATTAAATGAATTAATGGTAATTAAAAATTCAAATAAATAAATAAAAATGATGAATAAATCCCCTTTGTGCCAAATTGTCGTGCATATGCTTTGGATGATGAATCTTGGAAGAAAATGTGGCCCATTAGCAATTTTAAGGCATTTGAAGCAAAGTTGACTTTTCAAAATACCCAAAAATTTCCCAACTTCCACAAGGCATATCTTGCTCAATTTGTAAGCTTTGATCATGTTCTTGGACATTTTGGAAAGGTCTTGAAGTCCTCTAATCAATGCCTTTGGTCCCATGTCATTTTGATTTACCAATCTCAAGTTATGGTCTTTGACTTAAAGTCCTTTTTTGTTGACTTTTGAAAATGACCTATAATGTTGAAATTAATAACTTTGTGAGAGCATTTCTTGGACTTGAAGTGTGAAGAGGAGTTGCAGGAAATGTCTTTCTCTTCAAAATGAGCTTTGGATGGAATTTTTCTGATAAACCATGTGGAAGTTATGCCTTGGTCAAGTTACAGTTGACTTTTTCAACTGTCCAAATATGGAAACTTTTGCATCTTGAGACTTTTTGAGCCATGCCTTGAAAATCATGATCAAGAATTTATCAAATGATGTTTGTGGCTTCAAAATGAGATGTTGACTAAAATTTTGAACTTTTGACTGTCAAATGACCATTTTGCCCCTGCAGTTGACTGTAGGGAAATTAGGGTTTTTGACTGTGCAATTTTGTGTTGTAAGTCTTGAAACTTGGCATGAGGATGCTTGACCATGTTTGTAGGCATGTGGGACTTGATTGGACCCTTGGAAACTTCATTTTCTTTGTCAGAACCAAAACCCTAGTTTTTGACTGTTAGGAGGCCCTTGAACTGTGTAACCCTTGGGGAATTTTGAAGCATGCTCTTTGCAAATCTTGAAGAATATGGGAGGGCAAATTTGGGGTACAACATCACTGTTTTAACACAACACATAACTTCTAGGTTTTTCTCACTGTTGTAACACAACATGCAGAACTTCTAGGTCCCTCTCATTATTGCAACACAATACACAAAATTTCCATGTTTTTTTTCTTACTGTTTCAACACTCAGAACTTCAGCGTGAAGCAACCTAGAACTTCTGATTTCCTCTAACGTTTCTTTCTGAACTTCAACGCGCAGCAACCCAGAACTTCTGGTTTCCTCTAACATTTCTTTCTGAACTCTAGCGTGCAGCAACCCAGAACTTCTGGTTTCCTCTAATGATTCTTTCTGAACTACAGCGTGCCTAGCATCAGAACTTCTGGTCCCTCTCAGTTTTGTTTTCAGCGACGTGCTGATCCTGTTTTCATTATTTCTCCTTTTCTTTCTTATTCTTATTATTTTCAGCATTAATACTATTTTTATTAATATAAAAAAGACATAAAAAAATATTTTCTTTTTATTAACTAATTATTCTTTTTCTTTTAATTTATTAAGACAAAAAACCATTTTCAAAACAAATCATTTCCATTTTCTTGTATTGTACAATTCAATATGGTTTTAAACGATAATTAGGATTTAATTTCTTGCAATCCCCATTTGTAAAATATGTATCCCCATCCCTAAAATGATGTAATAGCTTAGGACTTATTTCCACACTTTTATTTCTTTCATACATTGTTAGTATTTAGGATGTATGGCAACACGAAATCAACAAGTAGATAACCTTTAAATGCAAGACAAAATGCATGCAATCAAACACACTTGGACACTAGCACATCTAGGTTGATCTCACTTCGTTGTCTTTCGGAAAATAGTCATGTCCCTCAAATATGGGTGTTTTAGCAAAGACCCTCAATAAAATATCGTAGTCCCTCGATGACCCTCAATGTTGCCTTCGGTAAAAGATCTAGTCCCTAAACGATATTGCTAAAATGTCCCATAGGTTTCCTTCTATGACTATACAAAACGTCCTGCGCCCGTCCCTTCATATCCAACGATGGGGTTTCTTACCAAAACAACGGTAAGATAAAAACATCTAAAAGAGGAGGAAAAGAACGTCTAAGACCTTTTGAGTAGGTAGGTTGCTCCTGGTTGCTCGCTTGCTCACAATAAAAACATTTTATACACCCACAATTTCACCTTGAAACATTTTCAAAAGTTAAAACACTTTGTACACGTTCTTATAGAGACGAGAACCATTACAAAGACACTTCTTTTCAAAATACTTTCAAAACCCACATCACAAACACATCTTAAAACAAAAAGCAAGTGATCTAGCAAGCAACTAAGAGCCCGTAGATAACTACGGATGAAAAGGGTTCTAATACATTCCCTTTTCATAACCTATCCTCCAAACTCAAGAAATAATCTTGAAAGGTCTTTCCTGTTCTTTTGAACCTTTCCTTTTGGATAAAAGAAAAGTCGATGGCGACTCTTGCTATCCGCAACAATTGCGATCAAATGTAAAACACCCAAGTTAGTTCTCCCACCGTATTACAACTACCAAGGGAGGAATCAAAGGTTTAACTACTCAGTTTCTATTGGAGAAAGCTCGTTACTTCGCCAATATGAAGAGTACAACCGTTTTTTAGGATATCTTTGCTTTGCTTGCGTATGGGTTTTTCTTATTTCCTAATGTCAATAAATTTGGGGATGTTAATACCATTAGGATCTTTCTGATTGGGAACCCAATCCCTACACTGCTAGGAGATACTTATTATTCCATCCATCTTTAGAATTTCTATCGGGAATGGATGATTATCTATTGCACACCTTTGTTATATCAGTGATTTATTTCTCACTTACCTCGGTCTGTTGCTTTTTGGGATATCAAGAAAGAACAACATTGGGCACCAAAGATTATGGCTTTCACTCATTCTGACATTGATTGGTATCATCAAGCTTATTATGATGTAAATATTATTGATAGTTGTGGTGTTTTTCCCAATGTGCCTCTTCTTGGTACAAAGGGATGAATTAACTACAATCCTGTTCTTGCACTCTACCAACTTGAATATCCAATGAGAGACAATCCAAGAAAGATTCATATCAGTGGTTTATTTCTCAAGAAGGGTAAGATCGCAAGGCAGCTAAGGAGGAGATTGAAAAGGCTTGGCGTCATATTCATAAGAAGGGTAGAAAATATTTGGACCAAGAGGAGCTGTTTCCTTAGAGCCTCATCTCCGTTGGGTACACAAAATGGCAATTCAGTTGAAGGTGACTTATTCTCGTGAAGAATATTTAGGTGACATGTTTATGAGGACTCCTCCTCCTCTCTTAGATGATGTGGAATAACTTCATCTTGCCTTAGTTAGGATGCAGCAAGAGAAGGAAGCATGGAAGAATAAATACCAGACTTTAGAGGTGTCCTACTCAATAGAATTAAAAGAGAAGGATGACTTAATTGAGATTCTTGAGAGTCTTGATGTGGAGATGATGGAAAAGAAGGAGGGTTTATTTTCCTCTAGAGTTCAGCCAAGGTCTAGTCACCCATTTTATGATTCTGGTGGATGAAAAGAAGTCGCCAACAAGTATGCAGAAGAGAATAAGCAGTTGAAGGCTTAGGTTGCAAGACTCAAGGGAAAATGTCAGTGTGTGGAAAGATCTTCATCAGCTTTGGCTCCTTAGGAATTTTAAATTCTATCTTTATTCTCTTAGGCTTATTGAAACTAGTACTAAAAGTTGTAATCCATTCCAAAGTTATTATTAAAATGAGATTTTTCAGTATTTCCAAATGTGTTAGTTCCTCAATATTTGCAATTGTTTATAATTATTTAATTTCCTTAAATAAACACAATAAATCATATGCATTGCATATCATGCATCGTTTTGCACATATTTTTGCATTCTTATCTCTCCCAGGTGTCTTACTTGTTTCTTTACTTTGTCCAGTCGACAAGTTATCTCATAGCTATAATACTCTGGCTAATTTAGAAAGAAGATGGAAAACCATGAACAAGAGAATCGTGAGATGTGCAAAGAAGTGACTACTTTGAGGGTTGGAATGGCTAATCTGACTGCTTTGGTAGAGTCGTTGGTAGCTACTCAGAATCAGCCACCACCTCTTCCTCCGTCTCCTGATACTACTCAACCACAACAAAATACCATTATTTCAGAGGTTTTGTCAGTTCCCATCTTTGTTACTCTAGTTACTTCTACTCAATACCGCATGCCTCGCGGTTATCCGCGGGAATTACCTAAGAATTTCATGCCAGAAGGTTACAATCATGCTGCTCAAGTTGCTCCATTTTTTCAAATTTATGTTGTTTCTGCACCTCCTGTGGTGCATGTTGTCCCTATTATTAATAATGAGATTCATCATGTTTCACCTCCTGTGGTGTGTAAGTATAAGGTTTTCCTAAAAGGGGGGTGAATTAGGACTTTAAAAATTATTCTAGTTTTATGAATATTTGATATTTATTTTCTGGTTTTTTTGGTTAAGTGATGAAAGTGATAAAATGTGGAAAGTAAATGACACAAAGATATATCCTGGTTCCCCTTACAGTCTGAGAGTACTCCAGTCCCCTTTCAACACGAAAGAGATTTCACTATAGTTAGAATGACTGTACAACCTATTCACACCAATTTTGATGCTTACTATCTAACCTATAGGGAGACAAAGGTTTTTAACACCGTTAAGATCTAAACACTAAGTGCAAGAAGAAAAATCCTCTTCAATGCACACACTTGCTTTCAACAATCCTGAATAACAAGGAGAGTAATAATATATTCTGAATTTTTACAAGAGATTTTGAAATATGATATAATATATTAATCTTGGATTGATCTCCTCTTCCAATAACAATAATTCACAATGACTTAAGAAGTATATTTCTCAAGAACTTCTGTTTTATGTGATGTGAAAATATGCAGAAAATTCTTGAATGAAAGATGAACACTTGAATTATGAATTTTTAAATTTAGGAAAATTTAGATTGGAAGAGGTGAGTTTTGAATTTAAAAAATCAAGTATTTATAATATTATAACACCTCTTTGAAACATGGTAATGTTATACAAAAATACCATGAATAATTGTCAAGTTGAAATAAAAAGTTTAAATGAAAAGGTGTATGAAAAGGTGCATGAAAAGTTACTGGTTTTTTCAAATCCGTTCAGTGAGAAATCGATTGCACCTTTGTGAAAATCAATTGCACAGCCTTTAACAGACAAAAAATTCAAAAAACTTTCAGTGAGCAATCGATTTCTCTTAAGTACAAATTGATTTCACATCAAGTCAATAGCTTAAAATGAAAAAAAAAATTGTAATGTTCAGTGAGAAATCGATTTGCATTAAGTGTAAATCGATCGCACTTAGAAAATTTTAGATTTTTGCTTTAAGAAACTTGTGAAAGTATATGAGTATGTTATGCAATCATGTTTTGATCTTTGAGCATCTAAGACTTAAGTACTTGGAAAGAATTGTTATTATACCTTCTAAAAATTGCTAAGTGCTTTGAATCAAAGTTTTTAAACATGATGCTTTAACTTGATTAACATCTTTGAATTCTTTCCATTAGGATTTGTCTTCATCAAAACAAATTCTTCATTGAGAATCTTGATTTCATATTCTCCCCCTTTTAATGATGATAAACAACCTTCTTTGATGTATTGGTATTTCTAGAAAGTTTCTCCCCCTAAGATGTATGACTCCCCCTCAATGTGTGAAGCTAGGAGTAATTTGACTTGAACCTTTTTGGTGGAGATTTTGTACCTTAAGAATAAATACAAGTAAATACAAGCATAAAAGTGTAACACCTTTCTCCCCCTTTGACATTATCAAAAATAAGGGAAAGATGGATGAAATATAATATATGACAAGGAATCATAGACTTGAAAATTAGCACAAGAGATAAACATCACACAAGCATTCAAAATTAGAAAACACACAAACATAAATTTATGGTACAATGTACATTACAATTTGACATAAATACCAAAAGACTTAATAGTTCAAGATAACTAAACATAATTTGAAGACAACAGACAAAGATAGCATAACTAAGGTTGGTCCATTTCATTGTTTGGATTAGGGTTGTTGTAAAATTTGTTTGGATCTTGGTATGAAATTTATGGTTGAATTGGTGTGAATCTTGGAGGAGGATGAGCCGGGTTGTTTGGATCATAGGGTGGAATGTAAAGATGTGAGTAAAGGTATAAGAAGGAGTACAGGTAGAGATACTCTGAATAAATTGCAAAAATAAATATTTGAGATAAGAATGTATGTGCACCTTTGTTTATTGATAGAAATTAACATGAGATGAATGATCTTTGAGAAATTCGTACGTCATTTTCATCCAAAATTCCCAATTCTCGTCGGATTTTGTAAAAAGGTTCTCGTGCCAAAGGTTTTGTGAAAATATTCGCGAGTTGATTGTGAGTATCTACAAAAGAAACTTTGACATATCCTTGAAGCACGTGATCACGGAAGAAATGATGTTGTATATCAATGTGTTTGGTTCTTGAGTGCATGACCGGATTCTTTGTAATATTAATTACACTTGTGTTGTCACAACATAGAGAAATGCATCCTAGATCAAGTCCATAGTAACGAAGTTGTTTTTTAAGCCAAATAATTTGTGCACAACAACTACCCACTACTATATACTCCTCTTTGGTCGTGCTAAGAGCAACACATGTTTGTTCTTGCAATCCCAAGATACTAATGCATTTCCAAGAATATGAAAAGTACCACTCGTGCTTTTTCTATCAGTTTTACAACCTGTATAATCCGCATCATAATAACCAATTAAATTACAAACACTACCTTTTGGATACCATAAGCTGACATTTGTTGTTCCTTTGAGATACTTTATGATTCTCTTGACCTCCATGAGATGAGATTCCTTTGGATTTGCTTAAAAGCGAGCACAAAGGCAAACACTAAACATTATGTTAGGATAGCTTTCCGTCAAATATAATAAGGAACCAATCATACCTCAATATTTTGAAATATCAATGGAAACACCAGATTCATCTTGATCAACATAAGTACCGGAGCCCATTGGAGTATTCATTACTTTGCAATTATCCATATCAAACTTTTTCAATAATTATTTTCAATACTTGGATTGGTTGATGAAGATTCCATCTTTTAGTTTCTTAATTTGAAGTCCAAGAAAATAGTTCATCTTATCCATCATGGACATCTCGAATTCTCCTTGCATCATTAATGAAAATTCTTTACTCATTTATTTGTTTGTTGAACCGAAGATGATATTGTCAACGTAGACTTGAACTAATAAAGTGTTACCTTTGATTTTCTTAATAAACAAGGTATTATTAACATTACCCTTTTCAAATTCTTTTCCGCCTAGAAAATTACTAAGTCTATCATACCATGCTCTTGGTGCTTGTTTCAAACCATAAAGAGCTTTTCTCAACTTAAAGACATGTGAAGGATTCTTGAAGTCTTCAAATCCAGGGGGTTATTTGACATAGACTTCTTCATTGATGTATCCATTCAAGAATGCGCTTTTGACATCCATTTGGTAAATCTAAAAATCTAATGAACAAGCATAAGCAAGTAAAAGATGAACAGCTTCCAACCTTGCAATCGGAGCAAATTTTTCTTCAAAGTCGATTCCTTCTTCTTGATTATAACCTTGGGCCACCAACCTTGCTTTGTTTCGAACAATTATTCCATTCTCATCAAGTTTATTTTTAAACACCCATCTGGTACCTTTGATGTGGTTACCGTTTGGCCTAGGAACAAGTTCCCAAACTTGATTTCTTTCGAATTAATTCAATTCCTATTGCATAGAAACTATCCATTGATCGTCTCTTAAGGCTAAATCAACTTTGGAAGGTTCAATTTGTGAAACAAACGCCATGTTCAAGAAAGCATCATTGAGATGTAATATTGTTGCAACTCCTTGACTAATATCACCAATGGCTTTATCAATTGAATGATCTCTATGAGTTCTCTATTCTTTAGGTAGATCATTGTGATTTGTATTTTGTTGTGAAACTTCTTCTTGATGTTCCAGTTGTTTCAAACTATGATCATTAGGAATTTCTTCCGAGGGTAAATCTATAATATCATTATCATCATCACAAATAAGTTTGTCCTCCTTAGAGGTGTTACTTTCATCAAAAGAAACATGCATATATTCTTCAATAGTTAAAGTTCTTTTATTATATATTATATAAGCTTTACTAGAGAGAGAATAACCAAGAAATATACCTTCGTCGGGTTACTCGTCAAACTTATCGAGATTGTCTTTGTTATTGTTGAGGACAAAGCACTTTCATCCAAAAATGTGAAAGTGGGCATTGTTTGGATTTCTTCCTTTGAAGAGTTCATATGGAGTCTTTTTCAAGATAGGTCTAATAATAACTCGATTTCCAACATAACATGTCATACTAACCGCATCCGTCCAAAAATATTTTGGTAAATTTGCGTCACTAAGCATTGTTCTTGCAAGTTCAACTAGAAATCGATTATTTCTTTCAACTACTCTATTTTGTTGTGGAGTCCTCGGTGCTGAAAAATTAAGAGAGATACCATTTTCTTCACAAAATTCTTCAAAAGATGCATTTTAGAATTCTCCACCATGGTCACTTCTTATAGATACAATATTTAATGATTTTTCATTTTGAGTTTGCTTTGCATACTTCTTAAAAGCCTTGAAAGCATCACTTTTCTTCACAAGGAACAAAGTCCAAGAATATCTATAAAAATCATCAACAATAACTAAAGCATATACATTACCTTAGAAGCTTTTTGTTCTTAATGGACCAAATAAGTCCATATGCAGCAATTGTAGTGGCCTTGTGGTGGACACCACATTCTTAGATTTGAAAGTTGATTTGGTTTGTTTTCCCTTTTGACAAACATCACATAATTTATCTTTGACAAATTTTATCTTTGGTAAGCCAAAGACAAGATCATGTTTGGTTAATTTATTTAGATGTTCCATATGTATATGGGCTGCCCTTTTATGCCATAACCATGACTCATTATTGTTTACCATAAGACAGTTTACTTTCAAAGATAAATAATCTAAAGAAATCATAAAGATATTGTTATTTCTTTTACCTTTGAGTTTTACCTCATTGGTGACTTCATCCAAAATCAAGCATTCATCTTTGGTGAACTTGATTTTGAAGCCCTTGTCACAAAGTTGGATAATACTAAGAATATTGGGCTTTAGTCCTTCAACATAAATATCATATTCAATGGATTTGAAAGGTGGTGCACCAACTTTGCCTTTACCAAGAATTCTTCCCTTATTATTGTCTCCATAAGTGACAAAACCCTTGGCCTTTAACACTAGAATTGAAAATTGGTTTATGTCTCCCGTCATATGCTTTGAACAACCACTATCGAGATACCATAGATTTGATATGATCTTCAAGCATATTTACAAAAGAAATTAATTTTTTTTAGGTACCCAAGTTTCTTTGGGTCCTTCATAATTAGTATCTTTCTTTACCCACACAATAATACCCACTTGCTACACTAAAGTTTCTAACATAGCAAGTATTAGGTGTATGGCCAACAATACCGCAATAAAAACAAGTAGGTACAAAGTTTCTTCTATATCTAGGAGGATAAGATTTCTTCTTAACAAACATTTTCTTTTTAGGATAATGATGAATCACTTTAAGTTTGTTCACTTTCTCTTGGATTGTTTGGTCACTATCTTTAACAAATATAATTTAGTTAGAACTTGGCTTTGAAAATTTTGAATATCCAAGTCCACTTTTATCATTGGAGTATATTTGTTAACTAAGGAAACCTTCCAACCCAATTTGTCCTTTTTCATATCTTTCAAGAACACTTTTTGATTGGACAATTTGGAAAGAAAGTGATTCACAATTTTTGCATACAAAATTATGTTTTTGCTCACTAATCATCTTTTCTTTTTAATTGTTAAAATATTTTTCTATTGTCTCAACTTTTTCTTCTAAATATGAGATTTGTTTAATTTGAGATGATATAGTTTTGTATAAAATTTTGCATTCATTTAAGAGTTCATTTATTACACCTTGTGCATCATTATTAAAGAGGGAAAATTCATAATTAACCTCACTGTCTTTATCATCGGAATGGTGTGAAGCCATCAATGCTAGATTTGCACTTTTGTCACTATCTGAATCAGATGAAGAACTTATCTCATTATCTTCCCATGCGACATATAAGCATTTTTATTCTTAAACTCCTTTTTGCCTTTGAATCCATTTTTCTTTGAGAGTTTCTGACAATCCGACTTTATATGACCTTGCTTGCCACATTCATATCATGTGACATCTTGTGTTGATATGGAGGCTTCTTTATCCTTGTTCTTTGAAATTTTCTTCCTTTTTACAAAGTCAGAATTACCAAAATTATTTTTAGATCCAAATAATTTTCCTAACCTTTTAACAAGAAGCATGAAATTTTCGTCTTCTTCTGGATTGTCTTATTTTTGAACTTATTTGGAATCAACCTTTAAAGTAATGCTTTTAGATTTATTCTCTTGATTGTCATGTTTTTATAATCTTCCAAGTTCCGTCTCATATTCTTGAAGTTTTCCAAATAATGTTGCGGAAGTCATTCGTGATAGATTTTTCTTTTCAGATATCGTCGTCACTTTTGGTTGTCATTCTCGGGTTAAATATCTAAGCACTTTAAGATTAAGTTCTTAGGTAGTAATAGTATTACCAAGAGATTTCAGATGATTTATTAAGTGCACGAATCTTTTTTGAAAGTCAAGAACGGATTCTCCGGGCTGCATTCTGAATAACTCGTATTCTTGACTTAAGGTATTCAATCTTGATCTTTTAACTTCAACAGTTCCTTCATGAGTTTCTACCAAAGTATCCCATATTTCTTTTGTCATTGTGCATGCGGAGATACGAAAGAACTCATCCATGCTAAGAGCACCTTGGAGAAGATTGATTGCTTTCTTGTCATAAAGAACTTTCTTTTCATCATCTTCGTCCCATGCACTTTCGGGATTAACAGAACAAACACCATTGACAACTGTAGTTGGGACGAAGGGACCTTCTACCACTTCTTTTTAAACTTCCTTTCCTTGGGATTCTATATGAGCCTTCATGCATATTTTCCAGAAGTCGAAATATTCACCACAGAATAGTGGAGGCTTATTATTGCTACCACCATCTTTAAAGACTAGATTCTGATTTGTGGAAGCCATTCTGGATCTTTAGGAACAGGTTACCTATAACCTGCTCTGATTCCAAATGTAAGTATAAGGTCTGCCTAAGAGGGGGGTGAATTAGGACTTTTAAAATTGTTTTGGGTTGTATGAATCTTTGAACTTTCTTTTCTGGTTTTTTTGGTTAAGTGATGAAAGCAATAAAATGCGGAAAGTAAATGACACAAGAATATATCTTGGTTCCCCTCACAGTCCGAGAGTACACCAATCCCCTTTCAACACAAAAGAGATTTCACTATAGTTAGAAATATTGTACATCCTATTCACACCAATTGTGATGCTTACTATCTAACCTATAGCGATATCAAAGATTCTTAACACCTTTAATATCTAAACACTAAGTGCAAGAAGAACAATCCTCTTCAATGCACACACTTGCTTTCAACAATCGTGAATAGCAAGGGGAGTTGTTGTACCCCAAAATTTTCCCTCCCATTTTCTTCAAGACATCTTCTCATGCTCATAGAGTTCTCAATTGCTCAAGGTTGCTTAAGAATGGATCAGGCAAATTCTCCTCCTAAGCAATAGACCTACAACTAGGGTTTCACTTTTATCAAGGGAGATGGGGTTTCTAATTCCTCAAATGGATTTCATGGTTTCTTATACGTCTCCAAGAATTCTCATACTAATTTTAATGCCTTGCATCACAAGTTTGCTCAGTCAATTGCTCAAATAACTGAAAGCTAACTATATTAGACAAAAGGTCAACTATGGTCAACATACAGTCAAACTTCAAGATTTTTGGTCAACATCAACATTTTGAAGTCATATTCATCATTTTATCAAAGGTTGATCATGATTCATCAAGAAAACTCTCAAATCATCAAAAGTCAAAAGTTGCCAAATTAGGGTTTTCTTTAGGAGAAGTCAACTGAACTTTGACCAAACATAACTTTCACATGCTTCATCCTATTTTCCTCAACCAAAGCTCATATTATAAGAAATTCAATTCATTACAAATTTGTTTCTCTAATCTCAAGTCCAAAAAATGGTTCATTTGAGATATATGGGCCAAACAATTATAGGTCATTTTAAAAGTCAACAAAAAGACACTTTTTGTCAAGGCAACTTACATCAAGATAAAATCTTCAAATGAAAAAATAATCAACATAGAGATTGTAGGGGACATCTTGAGATTTCCAAAAAGTTCAAGATCACCTTCAAATAATAAAAATTTAGAGAGTTATGATTGGTGCAAGTTGGGAAATTTTGAGCAAATGCATGAAACCAAAAGTGACCAAACATGGAATTTTGGGTTGTTGGGCTTATGATGCAAAGTCCATGCGTGCTTTATACCTCAAGATGAACCTATGAGCTTACTCATACACCCCTTGGCCTTTTTATTCTATTCATTTTTATTTTGATTTATTTTAAAGTCAAAATAAATAATATAATGTCAAGGCTTTGTTACAAAGTCCAAGCCCAAACCTTTTTGACCTAATTCATCACTATATATTCCATATGTTTTAGACATCAAAGGCCATAAAATCCTTGCAAGAAGAAACACTCCAAAATTCCAAAATTATCAAAGAACTAGGGTAACTTGTAAACCTTAATTGCAGCCACTCTCAAGGCAAACCAACCTTCCCATTCACTTCCAGGAACACTATAGGGTAAGGTTGGATCGATTACAATAATCAAAAGAGCATAAAAACTCATATACGTGCCTCACCGGTTTTGTTATTACATGAATTTCATACGTTTGTTTTCTTCGTGTTTTTATGCATACTAACTTTGCTAACGTGTTCATGAGGTTTAATAGTGCGGGAATAACCCAAAGCATGATCCCCATGATGGCTGAGTCATAAACTTTCATGCTTTATCTGATCCCTGATATTTTTGTTATACCTTACAAACCAGCGTGAATCAGCCAAAAATAATGGTTCCGTTGAACTCGTAGGGTTTGATTTAGGGGGGTAGGGTCCCTTTGGATCTCTAATATTTGTTGTTTTTTCAGGAATAAAAAAATAGTCACCAGAGAAGATAACCGGAGCTAGAGCTCCGACGCTTCTCTGGTCCAGTCATGCTGTTTTATTATTTAATTATTTTATTTCAGTTATATCACTGGATGTATCACCACTCCAGTGGTAGAAGTGTGCACGATAAGGTCTTAATATGAAAGGTTGTGGGTTTGATCCCTTCCTTTTGTGTTTTTCACATATTTTCTGACTTTTGCATATCAAGTGCAGCGCGTCCCTACTAATCCACCGTGCACCCAGCCACGTCTCACCATCAAATATTCATAGATATGATCTAACGTTTCCAGATCTGCAAGTTTATGATGCATCCTCTTGGCTGAACACACTGGATCCAGCGTTGGAACTAGTGGGCCTGGACCTCCATTGTTATTCACAACCTCCCCTTTTTGCTAACTCAGGCCTAGTCTGCTTGTTTTTTATATTTTCTTTTCTTATTTTTATTTATTTTTTGTTTTACTTAATTAAAATACATAATTAGTTCTAGGGTTATTCATTAATTAAAATTAATTAGGGTTTAGTTTTCAATTAACCATTTAATAATTTAATTAATTAATTATTTTATCTTAGTTAAAATTAATTAGATTTAATAGGTTTTAATTAATTAACCATAAATCATTTTTCCATAGAAAATGCCAAAAATATTTTCTTTTCGGTTTTCATTTGACTTTACATTTTTAGATCGACTGTATAGGGTTTGAAAATGTAATAGTCTGGACCTCCATTGCTATTCACAACCTCCCCTTTTTGCTAACCAAGGCCCAGTCTGCTTGTTTTTTATATTTTCTTTTCTAATTTTTTTATTTATTTAATTAAAATACATAATTAGTTCTAGGGTTATTCATTAATTAAAATTAATTAGGGTTTAGTTTTCAATTAACCATTTAATAATTTAATTAATTAATTATTTTTTCTTAATTAAAATTAATTAGATTTAATAGGTTTTAATTAATTAAACATAAATCATTTTTCCATAAAAAATTACCAAAACTATTTTCTTTTCCGTTTTCATTTGATTTTACATTTTTAGATCGACTGTATAGGGTTTGTAAATGTAATAGCCTAGATATTATTTTCCGCTTTCTTTTTTCATTATCATGTAACTGCTTATGGGATTTAATAGTCTAGGTTTAAATTTCGCACTTTACTTTCCTGCATCTTTTTATGTAACTATCCCAAAGCGTTGTAATAGTTTAGGGTTTACGTTTCCGCACTTTACTATATTTTATACTACTGTGTAGTAATTAGGGTTGTATGGAGACTAAAACGAATCGTTAGAAAACCATAACTACAAAGACAAAATGACTGAACATAACACACTTGCACGTTTACACCTCTAGGGTAACCTCACTTGTTTCCTTCGGAAAAAAGTCATGTCCCTCAAACGTGGGAACATTTTAGAAAATTCCCTTGATACAAAGATCATAGTCCCTCGACGACCCTTCGATGTTGACTTTTTGGTAAATGATCTAGTCCCTTATGAAAATTGCTAAAGCGTCCTTACGAGTTGCCTTCGATGACTGTACGATGACCCTCGCTTGTCCATTCACATCCAATGATAGGGCTTCCTACTAACTAATGGTATGGATAGCAATATCTAAAGGAGAAGGAAAATACAAGAATGACCTTGAGTAGGGTAGAACTCCTAATTACTCGCTCACAACTTTTCTCAAAACATTTTTTCACACATCAGACTTTTAAAATATTTTCAAAAATAGTTTGTATGCATTCTCGAGGACAGATGTGAGAATCATTACAAAGTCAGCCTTACATTGGTGCTTTCAAAATACTTTCAAACAAATCACACACATAAAGCAAAATTTTCAAAGTGAGCTAAGAGATTAAGAGCCCATAGATAACTACGAATGAAAAGGGTTCTAAAACCTTTCCTTTTCATAACCTACCCCCCGAACTCAAAATCTTCAAAGTCTTTCCTATTCTTTTTACCCTTTCCTTATTGGATAAAATAAAAGTCGGTGGCGACTCTTGCTATCTGCAACATTTGCGATAAAATGCAAATCTAAGTCAATTCTCCAACCGTATTATAGGATAATAATGTATTCTAACTTTTTACAAGAGACTTTTAAATATGATACAATATATCAATCTTGGATTGATCTTATCTTCCAATAATAATAATTCATAATGGCTTAAGAATTAGATTGCTCAAGAATTTCTATTTTATGTGATGTGAAAATATGTAGAAAATTCTTGAATGAAAGATAAACACTTGAATTATGAATTTTGAAATTTAGGCAAAATTTGATTGGAAGAGGTGAGTTTTGAATTTGAAAAATAAATTATTTATAAGATCATAACACCTCTTTGAAACATGGTAATGTTATACAAAAATACCATGAATAATTGTCAAGTATAAATAAAAAGTTTAAATGAAAAGGTGTATGAAAAGGTGCATGAAAAGTTATTGGTTTTTCAAATTCGTTCAGTGAACAATAGATTTCACCTTTGTGCAAATCTATTGCATAACCTTTAACAGACAAAAATTCAAAAAACTTTCAGTGAGCAACCAATTGCTCTTAAGTGCAAATCAATTGCACATAAAGTCAGTAGCTTAAAATGAAAAAAATGTTTGTAATGTTCAGTGAGCAATCTATTTGCATTAAGTGTAAATCAATTTCACTTAGAAGATTTTCCGATTTTTGCTTTAAGAAACTTGTGAAAGTATGTGAGTATGTTATGAAATCATTTTTTGATCTTTGAGCATCTAAGACTTAAGTACTTGGAAAGAATTGTTATTATACCTTCTAAAAATTTCTAAGTGCTTTGAATCAAAGTTTTTAAACATGATGCTTTAGCTTGATTAACATCTTTGCCTTCTTTCCATTATGATTTGTCTTCATCAAAACAAAGTTCTTCATTGAGAATCTTGATTTCACATGGTGAATATAGCCCCTGTTATTAATGATGATGACTATCGTCCTGCTCCTCCACCAAGTGAAAGTTTGTACTTTTATGACCGAATTAATGACTTTCAGGATCAATTCAATGAAATATAGAAAGAAGTGAAGGTTCTCCTAGGGAAAGAGTTATTCGGACAGAATGTCAATGACCTCTGCTTGGTTTCTAATGTGAAAGTGCCAGCAAAGTTTAAGGGCATTTCTTGTCCCGTGACCACGAGGTGATATATATTAGAAGGATGTCCACTCATACTGATAACCAACGCTTGCTTATTCATTTCTTCCAGGATAGTTTAACTGCTATTGCCTTGAAATTGTATATGGGATTGGACAATAGCAACATTCATACATTCAATGACTTGGGTGAATCTTTTGTGAATATGTATAAGTATAACATGTTTATGGCACCTGACTGTGACCAATTGAGAGCGATGGCTCAGAAAGATAAGGAATCATTTAAAGTGTATGTGCATCATTGGCACGAGGTTATTTCCTAAGTGGTACCCCCAATGGTAGAGCAAGAAATGACTAAGGTCTTCCTAAAAATCCTTGGTTCATTTTACTATAAAAGAATGGTTGCAAGTGCACCAAGTGATTTCACTGATATCTTAAGCATGGGTGTCCGTCTTGAGGTAGTCGTCAGGGAAGGACGATTATTAAAAGATGAAGGTTCTAGTGGAATAAAGAAATCATCATATGGGTTTTCTAAAAAGAAAGAAGGAGAAACGAATGTTGTTGTTCAAGAAATAAGGATTAGACCTCCAAGAAGACGTCATCAACATCAATAACAAGTTGCTTCAGTAACTCCAGTCCTCAATGTAGGTCTGACTGTTGTTGCCTATTAGAGAGCACCTCAAAAAGGTAATCAAGGGCAAGGTGGAAAGAAGGAATATTTTAATCCTATTTCGATGAGTTATACAGAATTGTTTCCGACTTTAATTCAGACCAACCTGGTGCAGACTAGGCTTCCCCTACTATACCTCCAACTTTGCCATGGTATTATGAAGCTGATCGGACTTGTGCTTTTCATCAAGGAGCCCCTGGGCATAGCATTGGAAATTATTATCTATTGAAGTATAAAATGCAGAAGATGGTAAGATTTGGTCTCTTGTCTTTAAATATATTGGTCCCAATGTGAAGGCTAATCCACTACCCAAGCATGAAGGTGGAGGTACTGTGAATATGGTTTCTTGTTGTCCAGGAGAACTCAAAATCATTGACATAAACATGGTAAGATGGAATTTGGTGAAGATGCATGCTTTGCTATGTTAATACAGTCACTATAACATGACCATAAATCCTGTCGGGTATGTAGAGAAAGCATCCGCGGTTGTTCTGTGGTAGAAAGTGATATACAAGAGATGTTGGATCAAGGCCTTATCCTTATCATCAGGCCAAAGGCATAATATGAGAATTATGTGAATATGGTTTATGGATGTCCCGATGAATACCAGATTTATAATGTGAATTATATGGATGATGATCCGGTGCAATTGCATGTTAACTTTTGTTATATGGATGGTAAGGAGATACATCATTATGGTTCATGTCAGATTTGCTGCAGAGATTCCCGTGGTTGTTCTATTGTGAGAAGAGGTATTCAACTACTGTTAGACAATGGTATTGTCAGAGTTATAGGAAACAGAGATGATTATAATGAAATTAATATGATTAAAGACTACTCTGTTGGGGCCATGTCTGATGATGAGTATGTTTCTACTTATGAATTATTTTCCTCTGATGAAAGTGTGTTTTATGACAATTTTGTGATTCTTGAGTATTCTAAAGAGGCATGGGTGAATGTCATTATGCCATATTTTGATGTTCCCACTCCTGTAGAGATTACGTACCACAGCAAACCTGTTGTTGCTCCCGTAGTTATTTGTATGCCTGGTCCCATCCCATATGAATCTAATAATTTTATGCCTTATAAGTACAATGTAACTATCCTGGAAGATGGTGTGGAAATTCCTATCAAACCTTTGTCCCATGTTGAGAATATTGTTGAAGCTAGTCGGGTAACTTGTAGTGGTTGTGTCTTCGCCCCTACCTTTCGAGGAGATGTTAATTCAGGTAAGAAGGTTGTTGAGAATATTGAACCTAAGAAAGTGGTAGGATAATATAGTGTATCCACCTTGGAAAAGGATGTTGATGATCTGTTAAAAATCATCAAGATGAGTGATTACAAGATTGTGGATCAGTTGTTGCAAACTCCATTTAAGATTTCCATTTTAGCCTTGTTGATGAAATCTTCTGCTCATCGGGAATCTTTGATGAGGGTGTTGAATCAGGATTTTGTTGAAAGAGATGTGTCTCTGGATCAGTTCAACAGTGTTGTGGGGAATATTACGTCTTGTAACAATCTGAGTTTTTGTGATGTGGAATTGCCTGATGAAGGGAGAAACCATTACATGGCTCTGCATATATCTATCAATTGTAAGAATGACTATTTGTCCAATGTGCTTATAGATAATGGATCTGCTTTAAATGTCATACCAAGAAGCACTCTCATGAATCTCAAATACCAAGGAACTCCCATGCGCCCTAGTGGCATTATAGTAAAAGCTTTTGATGGTTCAAGAAAATATGTCATTAGAGATGTGGATTTACCTATTCACATCGGTCCATACTTATTCCAAATCACATTTCAGGTTATGGATATTGTCCCAGCCTATAGTTGTTTATTGGGACGACTCTGGATCCATGAAGCAGGAGCTGTTACTTTAACCTTGCATCAGAAACTGAAATTTATCTGTGAAGGAAAGGTAGTTATTGTGAACGGTGAGCAAGTTCTATTGATATCTCATTTGTCTTCCTTTAGAATTTTAGAAGTCTATGAAGCCACTATTGTAACTCACTTCCAAGCTTTGTCTATTTGATAATATAAGTAATAGTGAAGATTATATCACCTCATTTAAAGATGCGCAACAGGTAGTGCAGAAGGGCCCTAGAAAGGTGTGGGGGTGGGTCATTAATCCACTTGTGAACAAGAATTGGACTGGTTTGGGTTTCTCCATGAAGAATGAAGTGGTGAAGCCAAAGTCCGCTTTGAGTAAATATCAAGACGTCTTTCATAGTGCAGGACATCTCCATCTGACTACTCCAAAGATCAATGCTATTCTCGAAGATGAGTCAGAGCAAGAGATGCTAAAATTTGTGACACATGGAGTCAGAATCTAGAATTGGATCATTGTTGGTGTTCCTTCTTGCATTCACATTTTAAAGTAATTTGTTTTTTGTTTGTCTTTTCAAAAGTCTTTCACTCTGCCCAAGGTGAAAGTGATGTTGTATGGGCGTGTCTTTTGCTTTGAATTTTAAGATCATCAATAAATGTTGTTTTTTATTTCTAAGTTATGTCTTTATTTTCTTTCTTTTTTTGGAAAACGGTAATCATAAAAAACCTTTCGAAATAAGTAATAACTGTAAATAAATATGCATAATCACTTATTACATGTGTCAGTTTCTAAAATAAATCATAAACCATATGTATAGATTAATTAAAAAAACCCGTTGAGTGCAATGACCTTGCACCCTCTCCTAACTTTAAACATATGTGTATGTGGCTGAAGAAGAAGAATATGATGAAATCCAAGAATAGGTTTCACAGTTGCTTGAGCGCGAGGAAAATACCATTCAGTCGTATAAAAAGCCATTAGAGATAATTAACTTGGGTTCAGAAGAAGATTCAAAAGAAGTCATGATTGGGGCACTGCTTCATCCCAATGTGAAGAGCATGTTGATTGAGTTGCTTAAAGAGTATGTGGATATCTTTTCTTAGTCTTACCAAGACATGCCTAGTTTGGATACCAATATTGTGGAATATCATTTGCCGTTAAAGCTAGAATGTCCACCAATCAAGTAGAAGCTACAAAGAACTCATCCTGACATGGTACTGAAGATTAAAGAAGAGGTTTTGAAGGAAATCGATGTTGGTTTTCTTGTGACATCAATGTACCCTCAGTGTATTGCCAATATTGTTCCAGTACCAAAGAAATATGGAAAAGTCCGCATGTGCGTTTATTATAGAGATTTAAATAAAGCAAGTCCAAAAGATGATTTCACATTGCCCCATATTGATATGTTGGTTAATAGCACAGTAAAATTCAAAGTGTTCTCGTTCATGGACGGATTTTCTGGATAGAATCAAATTACGATGGCTCCTGAGGATATGGAAAAAACAACGTTTATCACACTCTAGGGAACATTCTGTTATAGAGTGATACCTTTCAGGTTGAAGAATGTTTGTGCAACATACCAGAGGGCCATGACAACCCTATTCCATTATCTGATGCATAAGGAAATCAAAGTATATGTTGATGATATGATCGTCAAATCTTAGATTGAGGAAGGGCATATGGGAGACTTGTTGAAATTATTTCAGCATTTGAGGAAGTATCGTCTCCGCTTGAATCTAAATAAGTGTAATTTTGGTGTTCGTTCAGGAAAGTTGCTAGGTTTCATTGTCAGCCAAAAAGGAATTGAAGTTGATCCTGATAAAGTTAAGGAAATTCAAGAAATGCCTACACCAAGAACTGAAAAGCAAGTTAGAGGCTTCCTTGGACGTTTAAATTACATTTCCAGATTTATTTCCCATATGGTTACAACATGTGAACCAATCTTCAAGTTGTTAAAGAAAGATCAAGGTTGTGTGTGAATGGATGATTTCCAAACGGCAGTTGAAAGCATTAAAGAGTATTTGCTTGAGCCTCCTATATTTCTCCCTCCTGTTGAAGGAAGACCATTGATTATGTATTTGACTATGTTGGATAATTTTATGGGTTTTATTTTGGGATAACAAGATGAAACAGGAAGAAAAGAATGTGCCATTTATTATTTGAGCAAGAAGTTCACTGACTACGAGTCACAGTACTCTATGCTAGAAAAAACATGTTGTGCTTTGGCTTGGGTGGTGAAGCAATTATGGTAATATATGTTGAATCACACTACTTGGTTAATTTCCAAAATGGATCCAATTAAGTATGTTTTTGAAAACCCTGCTCTTACTAGAAGAATTTCCTGTTGGCAGATGTTGTTGTCTGAATATAATATTGAATACCGTACTCAGAAGGATATTAAAGGTAGTGTGTTGGTGGAGTAGCTTGCTCACCAACCAGTTGATGATTAGCAGTCTGTTAAGTATGATTTCCCTGATAAGGATGTGATGTATTTGAAGGTAAAATATTGTGATGAACCTTTGTATGAGGAAGGTTCTGATCCTGAATCCCGATGGGGTATGGTGTTTGATGGAGTTGTAAATGCTTATGGAAAAGGAATTGGTTTCGTGATTATCACTCCCCATGGGCCACATATCTCTTTTACTGCAAGGTTAACATTCGATTGTACCAATAACATGGTGGAGTATGAAGCTTGTATCATGGGTCTTGAAGAGGCTATAGATCTTAGAATAAAAATTCTTGATGTATATGGTGATTCAACTTTGGTGCTAAATCAGATCAAAGGAGAATAGGAGACTCGTTACATTGGCTTGATTCCCTACAAAGATTATGCAAGAAGATTATTACATTTCTTCAATAAAGTTGAATTCCATCATATTCTCAGAGATGAGAATCAGATGGCAGATGCTTTAGCCACTTTGGCTTCCATTAAACAAGTAAATGCTTGGAACAATGTACCTCAGATTACAATTCAATGTCTGGATAGACCAGCTTATGTGTTTTCTACAGAGGATACGTCATATGAAAAACATTGGTATTATGATATCAAGCACTTCCTTCAGACTCAAGAGTACCCGCTTAGTGCGTCCAACAAAGATAAAAAGACATTGAGAAGGTTGGCAGGTAGCTTTTTCCTCAATGAAGATGTGTTATACAAGAGAAATTATGACATCGTCTTGCTCATATGCGTGGATAGACACGAAGTGGTCATGTTAAAGCATGAGATTCATGAAATTTCCTTTGGTACTCATGCCAATGGACATTCAATGGCAAAGAAGATGCTTAGGGAAAGTTACTATTGGCTGACAATGGAATCTGACTGTTACAAATTTGAAAAGAAGTGCCATAAGTGTCAGATTTATGCTGACAAGATTCATATGCCTCCAACGCTTCTCAATGTTACTTCTTCCCCATGGCCTTTTTCTATATTGGATATTGATATGATTGGAATGATTTAACCCAAGGCGTCGAATGGACATCATTTCATCTTAGTGGCAATTGACTACTTTACCAAGTGGGTGGAAGCAACTTCTTATGCTAATGTCACCAAGCAGGTGGTAGTACACTTTATGAAGAATAATCTTATATGTCGGTATGGTGTGACAAGTAGGATTATCACTTATAACATCTCAAACTTGAATAATAAGATGATGACAAAACTTTGTGAAGAATTCAAAATTGTCCATCACAACTCGTCTCCTTACAGGCCTAGGATGAATGGGGCTGTTGAAGCTGCTAATAAAAACATTAAGAAGATTACCAGAAGATGGTTGTTACCTATAAGGATTGGCATGATATGCTCCCTTTTACTTTGCATGGGTATCATACATCCGTATGCACTTCAATAGGGGCAACCCCATTCTCTATTGTGTATGGTACGAAAGTAGTGCTCCCTACTGAGGTTAAGATTCCCTCTTTGTGTGTAATAATGGAAACCAAGTTCTTAGAGGCTGAATGGGTCCATAACAGGTTTGACCAATTGAGTTTAATTGAAGAAAAGAGAATGCGGCCTTGTGTCATGGTCAGTTATATCAAAGAAGAATGAAGAAAGATTTTTATAAGAAGGTCAAGCCTCATGAATTCATAGAAGGCGACCTCGTTCTCATAAAGATCATGTATTTTAATGTTGATTCTAGGGGCAAGTGGACTCCCAATTAGAAAGATCAAGAAAGTTTTCTCTGGCGGTGCATTGATTCTTGAAACTATGGATGGTGAGCAGTTCCCATGTCCTATGAATGCTGATGTAGTCAAGAAATAATTCGCCTAAAGAAATAAAGAACAACTCGCTAAGTTGAAGACCTGAAAGGGCGGCATAAGCAAAAAAGAGCGTCTCAGTAGGCTGAAAACCCGAGAGGGAGGTCTAGGCAAAAGTTAGAGACATAAACAGAATAAAATTTCCTGGTAGGTTGAAAACCCGTAAGTGCAACCTAGGAAAAAGTTAGAGATTTCCTAGAAAGTAACTGCGTCAGACAAGACTTGATCATTGAAGCAACAATATTTTTGGATTCTCATCACACTTTAACTAAAGCCTATGCTCAGGAGTTCAAAGTTGTTATGGAGAATAGTGATCATTGTATTTCAATATATCTTTTCCATGTATTTACCATTTTCCAAAACTTTGTAATCTTCTATGGAGTCTCGCCATTTATGGACTATATTCTATTATTAACTTTGAGCCTTTATCCAATTCTTCGCAATTCTTATTTTATTCTATTTACAAAAAACTCATTTATTACTGATAGTAATTGTCAAAACAAAAAGACTTAATAATAAAAACATGTTTTTGAAAAGAATTTGCAAATTACTTTTTACTTCAATTATGTGATTCAAGCGGGACAAAAGTAGTGGTTCCAAGGATGGACAAACTCCGAAGTTTTTAAAATATTCCCTAAGAAGTATTCCCGGGATACTATTATTGATATACGCATAATCCACTTGTATAGTTGGATTTCATACCAGTTGATATGTGGTGTTGGTTTGGATGGTTTGATACTTCTATCCCATATTCCCTAGTTAGGTCTTGATGCAGATTTCTCTAGCTGAGTGTGATTCTTTCCCCACCTGGGTTGTGATCAAACAGAGATTGTAAATTTATGAAGCCTTTGATCATTTGTTGGAGTCCTTCTCCTCTTTGTGTTGAGAATTGATGAAGAATCTCTTGTAGAGCGTTTCTCTCTCCTGTTATGACATTGTTGTTGTTGTGTGCTCCCCAAGTAGCCAGACAAGGGCAGTACCTGTTCTAAGAAGTGTTGAGACAACTATCAACTTTTTGGGTTTTCTCTTGCCAAGTGTTGAGTTTGATTTAAAATCCCCATAATTTTGACTTCTTGTTGTGATGTTAACTTCTTAACTCCCCAGATGAATCAAGGATGTTGTTTCCCTTTAAGTTTGAATATCCCCATAAAGTTTCTCTGACTTCCCCAGAGATGTTTGCGCAACCACTACTCTTGTTATTGAAGAATGTATTTTGGGCTCCCCTTGTCTATGTTGCATTGTCTTCCCTAGTGAATTCAGTACGGTATCCCCATTAAAGTCTAGATGATGTGGAATTGTCTTTCCTAGCGTAGTCTGTATGATATTCCTCTGTGAAGCCTGAAGGAGTGTATTATATCCCTGAAACTGTATTGGTTTATTTCTATCAGATTTTACTTTGATGATTTTCAAGCCATGTTTCTTCCCAGTGAAGTTAAGCCTTGAAGTAGGACTTTGTTTCCTCATTTGGTGCTTACTCTCTTATGGAATCTTCATCCTGGATGTGATTTAGCCGAGTGTTGTCTTTACCCAATTTGGTTTTGTCTGGTTCTCCCCATTGCAATATGTTTGTTTTGTTAGCATATACATGATAACATTCATACACTCATACATACATCATGCATAGCTAAATTAAAACTCGTGGTTCATTTACACTCATTGATATTTCTGTTGGCATATTATCCTATTTGCAAAGTTATGTTATCCTCTCTCCAATAGAGTATCAACCTTAAGCAGAAAGTGTATATCCTTTTAATTTCTCCACTGAGTTATCCCTCGTGGAAGAATTTTGCTTTAGCCTTCCTACCCAACTCATTATCTGGATGGAATTTGATCCCTATTTGAGTTTATTCATCATTGGTTGGTGTCTTGGTTGACTTTTTCACTTCAGTTTGTTCCTGGTTTGAATTTTTGGTCCCGACAGCAATATTATTTTGATCCATATAGGTTGTGAGCCCTGGATTGAGAATGTGCATTTATTTTGCACGTGAAGGCTTTATCCCCTCAGCAGGAATGTGTTAGTATTTCCCCATGAAATCAAAATTCATTTCCCAGCAGTGTTATCACAATCCTTTTCGTAACAACATGTGGCAATCTTTTTATTTGAGCAACATGTACTTCCCTAGTAAGTTTGTTAATGCTAGAGAAGATAGGTTTTTACTCTGATGAATGATAGTCTCTATGTTATGGGAGATAGTTTGTTGTTGAGATTGGTTATACTTCGATGATAAAGATTGTTTGTTGAAAGATCCTTACAACAGTTATTACCTTTTTCAAGTGATATCTTGATTAAAGAAGAAATTCTTACCATTCTCAGCTAAATCCAGAAGTTGGTAAAGTTTGTTACCCTTTCCAGGCGGAATGCCTCAGTTAAAGAAGAAGTTAAGACTCGCTCTAGGTGGAATACCAGAATTTTGGGAAACTTTTATTGTTCTATGTTTTTTCTACCTTCATCCTTAAGTTGGTAGTTCACTGTCATTCATTAGTCAATATTTACCTCTTTCTCCTCATTGGACCTCATCCCAATAGAGTTGAGTTATTTTTAGTCATAAGTATTAATGTCAACCCTTTGTTCCCAGTCATAAATACTGATGTCAACCAATTGTTCTCAGTCGTAAGTAATGATATCAATCCTTTGTTATCATTCATAAGCACTGATGTCACTCTTTGTTACCACTCATAAGTACTGATGTCAACCAATTGTTCCCAGTCATAAGACTGACGTTAATCCTTTGCTCCCAGTCATAATTATTGATGCCAATCATTCGTTTACTAGTCTCGAGGCTGACGTTCATCATCCTCTCTGAGTCAGTATTATGATGTTTGTTCTACCTTCAACTATGAGTTGGTAGTTTATGATCCCATGTGAGTCGATGTTACTATCTTTTTTTGCTACCTCCTCTGCGAGTGGGTATTTCACATTTATCTATTGGTTGTTGTTATCCATTGCTTTTTCCTCATTTATTGAGTTGATGATACTTTGTCTCCTCTTTGGGCTTTACCCCAGTAGAGTTGAGTCTTCTTTTCCCCAGCGGAATTATTTTTTCTCCAACGGAGTTAAATTTCTTTCCCTAGTCGAGTCGGTAACCCTTTTTAATGGTTACCTACTTGTTAGCTTGTTTCTTGCATTGTTAAGAATTTTCGTCGTTGAAATCTTACTATGCATTTGGTTTATTTAATCATGATTTTGTTTTTGCTTATTTATAGTCATCCCCAAAGTCGTGTTGTTCCCCAGTGATTTATTTTTCCGATTAAACTCTCTTCATTAGGCTGCCTGTTTTATGTTTGCCTCCCCAATGGTGTTTTGTGTCACCTATGGATTTGGTCGTTTGCATTCATAATCATAAGCATTACATGGTATATTAGGGCCAAAAATAGGGTTTGTTTTGTATTTAAGTATCTTCAATCGCGTTGAGACGAAGATTTTAACTTTAGTATCTCCGGATAGAAGACACTTAAATAAGGACAGCTGTTATACCCCAATTGTTGCCCCTAAGATCTCTCATTATCCCATATTATCAATACATCAAGATCACACATTAGAGTTGGTTCTCCCTTCTACTTCATTCTATCTTTAAGTTTCCTCTTGAGGGATCACCAAGCACCTTGAATTGTGTATCTTGTACATGTGTTTTTTTAGGTGGATTAATTTTTAACTAACATCAAAATATGTATATATGTTTCTTTGGATGTTCATATTGTAGGTGATGAAAGAGCTTAAGATTCAAGTCTATGTCTATGATATCAAATTTTTTTGGTTCAAAGAGTTCTCTCACTTTATTTAGGTCAAGTTTTCCTCAAGGTTGGTGGTGGTACTCATCAAGAAGATTCATAAGTTCATGTGTTTATTTAATAGCCTTCTTCAACAAGTTTCATTGAGACTTAAACTCCATCTTGGAGGGTGCTTCAAGATAACATCATTTCAAGGCCTAATGTGATCTATCATGTTTTATTTTTCCAAGAAAATTCAAAATATTCAAGGTTGACTCAACAAGTTTGACTTAATTGAGCAAGTGCTTGATTCAGTGATCACAAGTGTGGAAATCTCTCAATTTTCAACATTTTTAGTTAGTTACTTTTTCTATGGATTCTTATCATCACCTATAAAAAGTTTATCTTCGTATGACTAGATCTAATTGTGCAAGATACATCATCAAAAGTTGAAAGGGGTTCTAAGTCATTTTGACACTCTCTGAGCTAGGGTTAGATGACTTCCAAGGACCATATCTTACTCATTTTTTGATATTTTTTATTTATTCCAAAACCATGATTCTCTTTAAAGGGTCCTTAACAAGTTTCCTTCAATGGTTTAAGGCTAATTTTGAATGGAATATCACTAATAGTTGAAGAAGATTACAAGTCCTTTGAAAAGGCTATCAAATTCTCTTGTGTGACTTCGAAGGATCATAACTTGGTCATATTTTATCTTCTTGAGCTCATTATTTTTTCACAATAATATTTGGGATGTCTACTATAACTTTGTTTCAAAGCGCTAGGCTTGAAAATACTTGGAAGTTTGTTTAAGAATTGAAAAGATTATAGGTCATTTGTGAATTTTCCCAAATTTGTTCATCATCTTTCAAAGACAATAACTCTTTCAATTTTTATGATTTTTTAGTGACCTAAATTCCATAATTTAAATTGAAGAGTATACTTCATTTCATCTTGAAGGATCAAGATCTAATTTTGAGTGGAAAGGCTTGTATGTTAGCAAGACATTATAGGTCATTTTGAAGCTCAACACTTAGAACTTTTCTAAGTACAAAGAATCTGTGTGTTATTCATGATTTCAAATGGATATAACTTTCTGCTCAAGCATCCAAATGAAAACTTGCAAAGAAAGTTATTAATATTAATCACCCAACTTTCCAAATAACCTAAGATTGCATCATAAAGGTTCTTGAGTTACTTGCACCATGGTTGCAAAGTTGGTACCTTGAAACTGAAGTTTCCTCATTAAGTCAGAATTTGATTTTCATAATGTGCAGGCTAATGACCAATTTGCTGCACGTTTTTTACTTAAACATGATTAACAGATTTACAAAGCATGATTAGAGCATTGAAGTGTAAGTTTTGGCTGAGTTTCAAGGAGTTTCAACTCACACTTTTCTCATAAATTGGGTGCACACGATTTGATCAGATTTCTTATCATTCACCCCATCTCAGCATTCCATTACATCCCTTCTATAAATAGAAGCACCCCCTCTTCATTTCTCAAGATTTGATAGCCAAAGAAGCTTTGCCAAATTTCTTCAATCTCTCTCTTTTCTGAGTTTTAGATTTCTCATTTCCTTAACTTCTGGCTCTTATTTCTTGATTGATTCTTCATCACCGAACTCTACTTAAGCTAATAGAAGAAGAACCAAGTCTTGAAATTCTCTAAATCGTGCTAGCCAAGTCAAGTTTCAGAGCAAAATTCTCAGACTTCGTTCAAATAGTTTAAGGCATCAAATCTTCTAACTCAAATTATTGGAGTGGTCTATGTTGTTCACTGATGTTTGCTGTTAGCTTAATTTTGAACAATCGATACATTTGATGCGTCTGTTTTTGAGTTTTAAGTTTTCAAGTTTCTTTGGTTTTCCTTAAATCGACTAAGTTACAGTTAATATAAATTTTGTGTGAAGACATAGTTGAATTCATCTTGAAGAGATGAATTCAGTGATACTTGTGTGCAAGCCTAATTTTACAGTTTGTTAAATCACGATTTCTGCAAAAATCTGGAGGTTGAAGATGATGCTTCGTTATCCTTTAACCAATAGAATCATGACACATCCCTTGCCATGGTATGTTTAAATTTCAAAGAATTATGTGTGGTGCTTTAACTCGTCCCTACCGTGCGTGCTTCATATGGATCGTTAGATTGGCCACGTCAATTAATGAAACGAATCCAACGTATCCTGTTATTTAGGATTTTTTTTGTTTTAATAATTGACTGGATGTATTAATTCTATAAAACCCCACCATGCACTGACATGTTGACCCTTAGATCTGATTACTTTTTATTAGTCAGATCCATCCAATGCACCACATTATTTAGTATTTTATTTTAGTTTTCTGATTTTTGTTTTAATTGTTTTCAACTTTAAAAATTCATAAAAAAATCATTTCAACTTCTAAAATTATGAAAAAATTATCAAAAATACTTTTGATTTTTATTTTTCTGAATTTTATATTTTCACATTTTTATTTTATGATTTGATATTTTTTACGATTTTTCTCTTTCTTTTGATTTGTTTAATTTTTTAAAAATACTTTTTGGTCATTTTAAATTCTGAAAAAATTATGGAAGGATTCAATGACCTCTTGAAAAATATTGGTGACCTGATTTTGTTTTTATTTTTGATTTTACTATTTTTTTTTTACAAATTTTGGTTTATTTACTTATTTCTTTATATTTTAAAAAATAGTTTGACTTTAAAAAATTCTAAAAAAATTTGTCAACACTTGTTTTCTCATGTTTGACTTATGATATTTTTTTTAGGATTTTTATTTGGTGTTTTAATACATGTTGTGTATTTTACCAATTATTTCCTTTTTATAAATCATTTAAATTTTGTTTTTATATTAAATATATTTTATTATTTTTTGATTGGTCCTGATTTGGAGATACTTGAGTATTAATTTGTGACAAGTTCCTCAACCTCATTGGATCTTGGGTGTTGATAGGTTGAAAAACCAAATCCACTAAAATGGATGAATAATGTTGATGATATTTGAAATCCTAATTTTATCTGAGGCATTGGTTACACTATCATTCCCCTCCTTCTTTATCTTATCTCTTTCTTGATTTTACTTGTGCTACATGTTTTTGGAAAATGATCTACATATCATTTCTCTAACATGTATGGTACATTGATTGCTATTGACCGGCCTCAAAATAGGTGTGGCTTCTACATAAGTCCACTTACAATTGCTAAACAACTCTAAATTTGTCCTGATTCGAAAAATGATCGTTTGTGGCCCAAACTTTATGTTTGAAAGCCCAAGTATAATTGATTATTGGATTTTGGTTAAAAACCTTTGAAGCTTGATGTTAGGAGGCTTTGGTCTTACCAATCCTCTAACAAGTCTTCATCAACTTTAGCCTAAGTTCGATCTTCAATTATCGTTGGTCATATGTGTTGGATTTGAGTACTTGAAATGGATGATATACTTGACAAAAAGCAAATGAGACTTATTGTTAGGAGGCTTTGATTTTTTTCAATCCTCTAATGAGTTTTCAAAAGCATGTTTCAAGATGGTCATTCAACTAACATTTTGTTATACTTGAACTCTAACTTCTAATTCACTAACAACTAACTTTACTTTATGCCTTTATTTTGTGCCTTTACTTTTATGTACCATTTATATTTTAGCATTTACATCTCATGTTATTTGCCTTTTGCTTACTTGAGCATTTATTTTCCGCTTTTTTATCTTTGCTCACTTGAGCTTTATTTTATTTTTCTGTAAATATACTTAATAATCAACTTGGACATTAAAAAAATATTGATGTTACTTGGACTAATTGGTTATTATCCTTAGAACTATGAAGTTATGGATTCATGAGACATAGGATTAGAAGCCATGAGACCTTGGAACTCTGTAATCATTTGTTGGTTTTTTTTTGTGAAGACCTTCTGAAATCCTTGGGGTTTACTCGAAGGCATTGGTTTGAATTTTTTCTGTGTGCAGGTTATTCTGAAGACTTTTCTTGGTTCTTAATTCATCTGAAGCTTGGTATTCTTCAGAGGTTTAGTATTTTTGCTTGCTTAAGGATGAGAATTCTATATTGACTTCTTTATGTCAAGTGTTGGCTTCTTGTTGGTTAGACATTTCTTTTCCTTAGATTTTACTTTGTGCACTTAGGATAGTCCCTTCATCTCCTCCTATCTTCTTTAATTTCAAAAATCTTCTCCCTCTTTTTCAAAACTCTTCTTGTTTTCTAATTTGAACCACTTTCATAATAAACTTGGACTTAGGTCCATGCATTTTCAAAAATCATTTCTTAATCAAACTTTTACCAATTTAATCATACTTTGACATCTTTTTTTAAGACTAAAAGTCATTAACCTCACTCAAACCATTTTTTCCACTTTGATTTTTTATTTTAAAAACTTTTTATTAAAAGATTAGACTTTTGTTGATTCGTGTAGTGACACAAGCTACTATACTTCAATGATATATAGTGAAGTGAGACATTTTCCACTTGGTGTTGAGTGATGGATTTTAAATCCAAGTTATATCCTCAACTTTGAGATGACGCAAATGCTCCTTTCTCATAACTGTGGGTAGTAAGTATGTTTTTCTCTCGGATATGATGAGATGTCGCTTCTCTTAAAAGTAACCAACACACATGTGTTAAAAAAAATTTGAGGTGAAATACGAGTACCCTAATCCCCTATTGCACAGATGGTAGTCCATAGGCACTAAAGGTTCACAACCGTGGCGGGTGCAAAATTATATAAAAAAAATACTTCTTTTCTCATCTCCATCATCTTATTTTGTATACACCTTTTATAGACAAAATGCACAGATTTTCAAAGAGGTTCATGCGGAGTACCGTAGATGTTTAGGATGCTAATACCTTTCATTTGCATAACCAACCCTCATACCTAGATTATCTCCTCTTTTTTTAGGTTTATTCGCGCTTTTCTCATTTCCTTTGAAAATAATAAAGCGTGGTGGAGATTTTTATTTGATATGTACGAGTTAAGTCAATTCAATTGCTTAGTCTCAACATTTCTATCGCTACACATGGGCTTCGATATTCTGAGTCCAGAAGTTTCTTGATCCATAAGTTGAGTGATGCACCAATTGTGTAGAAAATCTCCTTAAATCTTGGAACAACCAATACATAGTTTCCTCAAAAGGTCCAATTTAGTAACTTTTTCACAGCTGGAGAACAAATTTGTTCCAAAATAAATCTTCTTGATCTGCGAAAATATCTTATATATATCCAAAGGAAATATAACAGATTCAAATTAAAATTTTCAAGATTTAAAAACAGCAGCGCAAGTTTGTTGCATATCAGAACAGGATGTTACGATATATTGTTCAACATCTAGTCAGAACCAATCCACAAAAACATAGTACTAACATTTGTAATGTATCTCGGATAAGAAAATATTATACACCACCGCATAATAGTTTAAGCGCATAGATAGTTTGCTCCAGTAAAATTATCCAATCCCAAAGAGATAGGATAATATACACATGAAGACATCATCTTAAATGCTCTTACATGCTTTTCCATCCCAAAATATTCCAATTTTAAGTGTCCATTAGGGTCCACCAATATGGTTTCCCTTTGATGTCCCTGATCAAAACCGAACCAACACAAAATGTTTTACAAAATTATAACATTAATTAAAGATGTTAAACATGTTACCTTACCATCAATCATAAACTCACCTATGAACATGTTCTTTGCATGCAAATATGCAAGTCCTGAAAGAATTTGCCAAGTGTAGTTCTGAATTGCAATTTCACCTAAACTGTCTATATGCTTGAAGCAGTTTATAAATAGACCCACCAGAGACGTACTCCAAGTATATATAAATTCTATCATCTACCTATTGGGTATAAAACTATAATAACTTCAATCTTTTTCAGTCATTCCCTCACTATTTGTTATCCAAAACCAAGTCAAGATTTTTACTCTCTATGACCTCGTAGCAACCACAGTCACAGTGGTAAACTATCCTCATTTGTTTGAAAATTTCTACAAATATATCAATCATCCCAACCATGGATTTAAATAAAGATCTGCAACTGTATTATAAACTTCATAATACATAGGATCATAATGAAATTTCATCCATTATCGCTATTTAAATCCCTGATCACAATATAATCATAGTTGTCACATAAACATTTATATCATTAGGCATTATACCCTTGAAAATGATACCAATTTCGTAAGCTTCGACATATATAACCTATAAAAAACACCTTTATTACTTAACATAAATAAACATCATTGTTTTACATGAGAAATGATATCTTACTATCTTTTTGTAACCTCTAGATGCACGTTTTTCTTCAAAACATCAATGAAATCCATATCAAATACATATGGCATATTTGGCATCCCTACATATCAAAAAATAAAATCACTGATATGTAATTTATGTCTAAGATAAACCTAGTTATTAAAATATATGCTTAGGTGCTTTACATACCAAGAACTCCAAGGCCTCCATAATTAGAGTAATATATAAATATTTTATCCTCTGCTTTGTTGTTGATGACCTTGCCACTTTGTTAGCTGGATTTTTCAAAGTGTTGTTCTTTTTAAGATGATCAAGAAATAATGGAGATAAGTTTGGACATATTAGCTATTTTTCGACAAGTTTATTGAAGGTGTTCTCGACAAATAAGTTTTAAAGAAATGTATTGAAGTTCCTGCATGTACATTAGTATTTTGGGACTTAGTGAATTTGAGATTTGGTTTGGACATTATTTCGATCACGGAAGTTTAAAATTTGAAAATAGGCTGGAGTAAGTGTTTTTTGGCCTTATCCACTTCTGAGGATGTGTGGAAGCAAATCGAAAACATGACACATGCAAGTGACAACGTGTCAGATTCTGAAGAAAAGGTAGTTTAAGACAGATATTTCGATTTTAGTATAAATATAGGTTCTAGTATTAGATTTCAGTGTGTTCAATTGTATACAAAACTCATAATACTCAAAGTATTTAACGAATTGAGAAAAGAGTTAAAACTGGGTGAAATGTATGTATGAAACACCATTTTCATTTAATGCAGAGTTATGTTCTTTAAGTTATTTTCCTGCATTTTTATCATTCTGTCGAAGTCCTTTACTTTTATTTTCTGTTTACAAATTATTTTCATATTATATTGAAGTTTCATTTCATATCAAAATCTTCATGCTCAAACATTAATTACAATATTTTAAGAAAATTTTATGCACATATGTCCTAGGATCAATCTAGTCGATACTGCAAGCAACCAAATTATCATTTGAAAGACTAGCGGTTGTTTACTAAATTTTACCGTAAACACACTTCCAACCCTAAATTTACTCTTGCCCCCAAAAATAACAACATATGGGTTCTCTGTTGTCACGTAGTCACCAGTGTAATCATGCATATATGTATAGAATAAAGACACATATAGTGAAATAATGCAAAATAAGCTATTATATAAACTCAATAAAATAAGTTTAATTACAATTTTGATCTCTACTTTAACTCATTCATAAATTAGTTATCATATTTCAAATTGAAACACAAACATTTATTTTATAAATGACACACATATAACTTAGAAGGTCATATAATCAGGAGTCATCGATAAGAATGATAATGATTTCATCATGAAATGACTATCTTACCTACAATCCCCTTGTACAACATTGTTTGATGCTAAAAGATAAACAAAAATAGAAAACATAATCATAAAATATGAACAAAATTAAAAAATATGCAACCATTGTTTAATGTTAAAACAAACAAATTAAGGGAGTTTTTTTATCTATCAGCTTTCTTTTATTCAGTAGTATATTCGACAATATCAAAATCTGAAAAATAGATCAAATCAAAAAGAGATTCACCAAAAATGATTTTAGATCGGATACCATTGGTTGTCATCATGATGTTAGATTGCAAACGATTTTCTCAGAATTTGTGGGAAACAATCTTCCTGATGCATAAACCTTTAAGATAGATCTCTTTGGTATATCACTGAGTAATGGATCTTCCAATAATACTTTCAACTCCTTTTGCTTCTTCTTCAAATCGTTGTTGGTGTGCATATATAAAAATGAAATTAAAGCTTATACATACATATCAAAGGGAAATTTTTCTCCTTCCAGATTCAAAGCAATATAACCATAGCAAATAACTAGAAACTTAAGGGAAAATTAATAGAATTTAAATGAAACGAAACTAACCAGCAAATATGTTTCAGAATTACATTCGGATTAAGAATATGAAAGTTTAAGGTTTTAGCTTGGACTAGATGGTAGAAGATTTCTATCGTGACATGGTGTATGAGTGATCTAAAGAGCATACGCAATCAAGAGTGTGCTTCTGGACTGAGTTATACATGTTTTTGAGACAAGTCCCTTGAGAAGATTTCTGAGTTTGAAAAAGGTTAGTCGTGTTAAAGAGAGGAAGGTTACTTGGAAGACCTTATGTCTGTCTTTTCCTATCGCATCACCTGAGGATAGGTAATGGTTTAAGTTTGGGGGTGTGTTAACCCACATTTTGTGAGTTAATACATGTATTTAGCTTTGGTTAATTAGTCTTTTTATTGGCTTAATAGTTGTAATTTCCTGAGTTTTAGTTATTTTTATTAGTTTAGCTTGGAGCATAATATGTGCTCCTTTTTTTATATTATTAATGTGTGTTTTATAAGTAAAGATTAGCAGAGTCAAGCTGAGGCAAGACTGTAGTGGTCTGCTGCATGGGGCATAAGCTGAAGGAACTTGAAGGACTTAGACAAAAGGGAAATTAATATTGCAAGCAGCTGGCAGATATGGATAGCGTGGAAGCAAGAAACCATTGGAGGGAAAACTTGGTTGTGCTGAAAAAAGAGGAAAAATCCATTCAAATTCAAAGAATAAGATGTAGACGCTAGAAGATAAAATCAGGTGCAATAGTACACTGATAAAATGGCAGTCTACCATACTACACCTTTAATCCCACCATGGTCTCCTTATACCAGATTCCTTGTTTGCTAAGCATTCGATTTTGTGTATTGGTGCTACTTTTTGTATGGGTTTGATGTGATTTACTCATATTGGGCCCATGATCCAATGAATCATAGAAACCCTAGCTCAACTCTATAAATAAGACCTTGTGGAAATTGAAGAGAGAGTTCAGTTGTTCTAAGAGAAAATATAGAAGTCACTAAGTACGTGGATAGTGGAGTGTGAAAGAGTTTCTCTCCTCACCCAATCATGTGTCAGCCGATGAGCAGTGGCGCGACTGGAGACATCTCTTGAAGATTATTCATCTCAAGGAATTTTCCAAGTCTCTCTTAGGTTTATATTTTCTTCATTTATTGTTAAAAAGATGTTCCTGTTGAGAACCATGTTTCTAGCTTCTACTCAGCTCACTATGAGTTAAACCTTTTGTAGTTGAGCTATGTGTAGTTAATATCAAAGTGTTTTTATGTTATATGGAGTATGGTTAAGTGACTTGTTTTATTATATGTTAATCCATTATAAGTCTATCTTATTAATATTGTTTTTGTTTTTAAGCATTTGAGCCTTTAATGTTTCATTGTAATCTGGTGTCACGACAAGTCTTTTAGCTATTGTATGCGCAGATCGTTACGCCCAGTTTACATTGGATATCCTGAACCTAAAAGAGCACTCAGAGCACTAAGAAGATATCAGCTTACTGGACACATACCAGAGGATCCTATTGTTGCTAACCTGGAAGATTTAGGAGATCCAGAACCACCAGTGCAACCAAAAGAGGAAGAGGAGCCAATCCCTGTCATGGCTGATAACAATATTATCGGTATTGCCAATAATAGGGCCCGTAACATCAGAGACTATGTAGTGTTTCATTCAAATTCCATGAGTACTGGTATCATCTTACCAAAAATTACTGCAACTCAATTTGAATTCAAGCCCATGATGTTTCATATGCTGCAAACTATTGGTGAGTACTCAGGTTCTCCTAATGAAGACCCTCATTTTCACTTGAGACAATTCTTGGATGTTGCTAGTAATTTTAAGATTCTTGGCGTGACTAATAATGCCTTTCGGTTGAGTCTGTTTCCTTATTCTCTAAGGGATAGAGCCCGGAGTTGGTTAAATTCCTTAGAGCCTAATTTCATTTCCGCATGGAATGATCTAGCTAAGAAGTTCTTAGCTAAGTACTTTCCTCCTTCCAAGAATGCCAAGATGAGAAATGAAATTACTTCATTTAGGCAAGGAGATGGTGAACCTTTATTTGATGCTTGGGAAATATTTATAGAGTTACTTAGACAATGTCCTCCCCATGTAATACCCATTTGTATCCAACCTGAGCGTTTTTACAATGGGTTGATTCCTTCTTCAAGGAATATGCTTGATGCCTTGAGTGGTAGAGCTCTTTTGTCTAAGTCTTATGAAGAAGGTTATAGATTGATTGAGTGTATTATAGCCAACACATATCAATGGCCAGTTACAAGAGCCAGTATAAATTCTACTCAAAAGAAACCTGTTGGAGTTCATGAAGTCACTGAAACAATAACTCTTGCTTCTCTGGTGGCTCAGATTTACAAAATGACGAAGAAAATTATGACTCCAAAAGTGGCTAAGCCTGAACTGGTGAAGGTGGTTATTAACGCGTCTACAGTTGCTTATGTGTATTATGGAGGATCCTATTTGTTTGAATAATGTTATGAAAATCCTCTATATGTCAATTATGTTGGCAACAACAATAGCAGATACAATAATCCTTACGATAACACTTACAATCCTGGATGGCGCAATCACCCAAATTTCTCTTGGAGTAATAATCAAAATCAACCTAAAACTCAAGCCACTCAAGCACCAAAAGTTCCACCTAATTTTGTTGCACCTAACTATGTTGTGGAAAATCAAAGAAACAACCAGCTGGAAAATATTTTGAAGTCCTTCATTCAAGATACCAAGAATTTGTTTCAAGCAGAAGGAGTAAGCATCGAAACCCTAGAAAACCAAGTAGGGCAAATTGCTACAGCTTTGAGTTCAAGAAACATGGGCACATTCCCAAGCTCTACTGAAACTCTAGCTATAACATATGGAGTAAAGAATGTTGAAACATGCTAGATCATCAAGCTTAGAAGTGGAAAAGAATGTGAAGGGCCTGCACCTAAAAGCACAGAGTCGAGTGGAGAACTGCATGTTCTGGACAGTTCTGAAGATGAAGAAACTTCCAATAAGGAAACATCCTCATATGTACAACATAAAGAGAATGATGACCAAGATACTACTGGCCTTACTTCTAATCATAAGAAGCAATCAAAAGTTATGTCTGAAGTTGGAAATCTAAGGAAGTATGTTTAAGAAAGACCTCTACCTTCTTTTCCCCTAAAGGATTAGGAAAGCTAAAGAGGAACAAAAATTTGGTAAGTTCATGGAAATTTTGAAGCATCTTCACATTAACATACCTCTGATTGAATCTATCCAATAGATTCCAAATTACTATAAGTTCATGAAATATGTACTCACCAAAAGAAAAAGAGTGAGAGAGTTTGCAAATGTTGAACTCACTCAAAAGTGTAGTCAATTAGTTCAACGTAAGCTCCTTCCAAAGTTGAAAGATATTGGAAGTTTTACCATTGCTTGTACCATTGGAGATGCCTTATGTGGTAGAGCTCTATGTGACTTAGGGTTTAGGATAAATCTTATGCCCTCGCCCATCTTCAAGAAGTTAGGGATAGGAGCTTCCAGGCCTACAACCATCACTCTACAGTTTGCAGATAGAAGTATTGTCTATCCTCAAGAGAAGATAGAAGATGTGATAGTAAGGGTTGACAAGCTTATCTTCCATGTTGATTTCATTATTATGGATTTTGATGTCAATGAAGAAACTCCCATTCTGTTGGAAATACATTTCATTGCTATAGGAAGAACTTTGAATAGTGTAGAAAAAGGAGAACTTACCATGAGAGTCAATAGACAGCCAGTTGTGTTCAATGTCCTCAATGCTTTACAATATCCTGAGGAATATGTAACTGAATATTCAATGATCTCCTGGTAGGAAGGAATGATTCAGAAATATCTACTCAACTCAAGCAATATGTTGGAGCAAGAGCTAGGAAAGTTAAAAAGAGAAGAAATCCAACATGGGGGAATTATTTATGGGCCCTTGAGCAAACAATGTGTGGAAGAAGAAGAACCTATAGAGGTGATGGATTTGTACACTAGTACAAAAGCACAACTCGCCTTCAGTAGAGGTTCTCCCTAATTTAGAACTTAAGCAACTACCCACCCATTTACAATATGCTTACCTAGAGGCATGACAAAAGTTTCATGTAATTGTTGCAACAGATTTGGATGAAGAACAAAAGAGTCAACTGTTGGAAATTATAAAGAAACACAAGAGAGCTATTGCTTGGAAAATTTCTGACATCAAGGGGACCATCCCTACAATTTGCATGCATAGAATTTGACTAGAGGAAAATTCCAAGAATAGCATTGAAAATCTAAGAATACTAAACCTCATCATGAAAGAAGTGGTTAAGAAAGTGATTATAAAATGGTTAGAAGTTAGGATTATCTATCCTATTTATGACAGTGTATGGGTGAGTCCAATTCAATGTGTGCCTAAAACGGGAGGCATGATTGTAGTCAGCTATGCAAAATATGAGCTAATCCCAACCAAATATTACTGGCTAGAGAATTTGCATGGACTATAGGAAGCTGAATAAGGCCACCAGGAATGACTATTTCCCCTTACCGTTTATTGATTATATGTTGGATAGATTGGTTGGATATAAGTAATATTGCTTCTTGGATGGATATTCGGGCTACAATCAAATAGCCATTGCATCTGAAGACAAAGAGAAGACAACATTCACTTGTCCTTATGGTACCTTTTCCTTTAGAAGGATACCCTTTGGATTGTGCAATGCTCCATCCACTTTCCAACGGTGCATGATGGTCATTTTTCTGATATTATTGAGAGTTCCATGGAAGTTTTCATGGATGATTTCTATGTTTTTGGGAAATCATTCAAGAAGGGCTTGGACAACTTGGATCTAGTGCTAACAAGGTGTGAACAGAATAATCTAGTGCTAAATTGGGAGAAGCTCCATTTCATGGTGAAAGAAGGGATTGTTCTTGGACACAAAATCTCTAAAAGGGGCTTGGAAGTGGATCAAGCCAAGATATAAGTGATTGAAAAGCTTCCCCCACCAGTAAACATCAAAGGAATTATAAATTTTATGGGGAATGATGGCTTTTACAGGAGGTTTATCAAGGACTTTTCAAAGATTACCAAGCCATTTGTCAACTACTGCAGCAAGACATGCCTTATATCTTCAGTCGAGACTGTTTGAATGCCTTCAACTTATTCAAGAAAACTCTAATTTTTGCACCAATTGTAAAGGCTCTTGACTGGACAAAACCATTTGAGTTAATGTGTAATGCAAGTGACTTTTCCATTGGGGTTGTTCTTGGTCAAAGAAAAAACAAGGTGTTTTACACCATTTACTATGCTAATAGAACTATAATTGAAGCACAAGTTAACAACACCACAATTGAAAATGAGTTGCTAGCTGTTGTCTTTGCTTTTGATAAATTCAGATCCTATTTGGTAGGAACAAAGGTCATTGTATACACTGATCATGCTGACATCAAGTACCTACTTGCTAAGAAGGATGCCAAGCCATGACTCATAAGATAGGTACTTTTGTTACAAGATTTTGATATGGAAATTAGAGATAATAAGGGAGTTGATAATTTGGTTGCTGAACATTTGTCAAGATTGTGAGAAGAAGTCCAAGATAAACATAATGGAGAAATTCAGGAGACTTTTCCTGATGAGAAGCTACTGTTGATCGTTGCTGGTGTGACACTGTGGTATGCTGACATTGTCAACTACTTGGTCAACAGATATATACCACCTGAGTTCAACTCTCAACAAAGGAAAAGGTTCTTCATATGACCAGAAATTACTTTTGAGACGTACCTTTCCTTTATAAGAAGTGTCTTGATCAATTGCTAAGAATATGTGAGGATAATCAGAGGCACGATAGATCTTCTCTACCTATCATGAGGCTCCTTATAGAGGACATTTTAGAGGAACCATAACTGCTACCAAAGTTCTACAATCAGGTTATTTATGGCCCTCTCTTTTTAAAGATGCTCATGAACTATTTAGAAAATGTGATACGTGCCAAAAAGTGGGAAATATCTCCATGAGGCAAGAAATGCCTCTTAACAACATCTTAAAAATTAAATTTTTTGATATGTGGGACATTGAATTCATGGGGCCATTTCCATAATATTTTGCTAATTTGTACATATTAGTTGTTGTGGATTATGTTTTTAAGTGGATAGAGGCAGTAACAACCTTCACTAATGATGCATAGGTTATGGCCAAATCCTTGGTTAAAAATATTTTTTTCTAGACATGGCACACCTAGAGAAATCATTAGTGATGAGGGAACACATTTTTGCAACGAGGTTTTTGACAATCTAATGGCAAAGTATGGTGTGAAATTCAAGGTTGCTACATCCTACCATCCGTAATGCAGTGGGCAAGCTAAAATTTCTAATAGAAAAGTAAAGAGGATTTTGGAAAAAGTTGTCAACCCCTCTAGAAATGACTGGTGTGATACGGTGGGAGAACTGACTTGAGGTGTTTTGCGATTGTGTTCGCAAATGTCGCGGTTTAGCAAGAGTCGCCACCGACTTTTCTTTTATCCAATAAGGAAAGGTGAAAAGCACAGGAAAGACCTTTCGAGATGTTTTCATGAGTTTGGAGGGTAGATTATGAAAAGGGAAGGTATTAGCACCCTTTCCATCCATGGTTTTCCATGGGCTCTTAGTTACTTGTTAGATCACTTGCTCTTGCTTGAAAATTGTGCTTTTGTGTGGTTTTGAAAGTATTTTGAAAAGGTGCCATCGTCTAGGCAAACTTTGCAATGATTCCCGTTCGTAAGAATGCATGCAAAGTGTTGAGCTTTTGAAAATATTTCAATGTTTGGAAAAATGTTTTCAAGATGTTTTGGAAAGTATATGTGATTGTTTTAAAAATAGCAAGGATGTTTATTTTGAAATTGAGCAAGTAACTAAAAGTAATCTACCTACTCAAAAGGTTTTAGATGTGTTTTTCCTCCTCCTTTAGATGTTGCTACCTTACCATTGATTTTATAAGAAGCCCCATCGTTGGATGTGGAAGGACGAGCGTTGGGTCATCGTATGACCATGATAACAATGTTGTGAAATGACTTAGCACTTTTTCTGTAGGGACTAAGATCATTTTGAAAGGCAACTTTGATAGCATCATCGAGGGACTATGATCTTTTTCAATTCGTTTGTGCTAAGACATCCCACATGCATAACATGGCCATTTTTGTAAGGCAACAAGTGGAATTACCCTAGGGGTGTAAATGTGCGAGTGTGTTTGATTGCATGCATATTTTGTCTTTGATTAGGGTGATCTATTTGTCAATTTTTATATCTTGCCATATACCCTAATTACTAGCATATATTGAAAGCAAATAACAGTGCAGAAATGTAAAGTTCTACACTATTACAACATTTAAGGGAATGGGGGTACATATTTTATGAGTGGGGGTTGCAAGTTTAAAATTCTAGGTTACTTATTACAACCATATTGAAATATACAAGAATGTACAAGAAATGTAAAATATTTGTCTGTTTAAAAATAAAATAACTTTTGCTTAAGAAAATATTTTTGGTCCTTTTTCATTAAAAGAAAATATATCATGCAAATATAAAATATTTTTGGTGTTTTTGTTTTTGATTGGAAATAAAATATAATGTAATGGCAAAGATAAAAGAGAAGAAAACATAACCAACGCAAAGTAGAAGAGGTCATAAGTTCTGACGTTAACTTGCTGCACAAACAGAAACATGTTAGTAAAATATGGAAGTTCAGAAGTTCTGGACCTTCTGAAAATTTAGAAGTTTCCAGAAGTTCTAACGCAACTGTCAGAACTTTGCCTCTCTCCTGGCCAGTCAGAACATCTACAGCTTAGTCATTTACAGAACAGAAGTTGCATGCATAATAGTTATGACAAATTTCATGAAATATCAGAAGAAAGAATCAGAGGTAACATGTATTTGCTAGTTCTAATTATGAGTCCTATTTTCTTTATGAAACTCTGAACTGGGATTTCTTTTACTCAGGCAAGCAGATGCATGAATTTTCAGAATATGTATACCATCAGGATCAGAATATCTACATTGTGCTGAATATGTAAAATCTGATAATGCTTAATCAGTTATGATGAGAGTCAGCAAAACTTACCTTGTAGTTGGAAGGGATTCTGTGAACTGGGGATTGTTCTTGACTTCTGGTGATGTTCTGAGTAGCTTCTTCACGTACTCAACAGGATGGAAGTGTGCAACTTCTGAAGCAGCCAAAGGGTTGATATTCTGACTCCTTTGTGGTGAAAGTGAATAGAGAACGTGTTACTGTTTTGATTACAGAATCTGGGATGGCTTAAATCAAGAACACTTGAGGAAAAATGGAGTTTGGATATAAGGAATCAATGCTAAGATTTTGGTATTTTGTGTTTATAGTTTCCTGGGTTCTTGGAATTTTTGCAGTGGTTCAAAGCCTTCTTTCTCAATTCTTTCGTCTCTTTCACAAATTTTCTGGTAAAAGGGAGAGAGGTCTGGTCAAGAGAGAGGTGGGGAGGGTCTTTTCAGTGTGCAAATGATGTTCTATTTATAGGGAAGTTTTTGCAGTTGGGGCGGTCAAGTGGCACCAACATCACCTGTTTGATGTTGACTTACTCTTGAAGTAAGCTTAAACAAGTGGTGGTTCATTGCATTCAAGTTGGATGGTTAACAGCGCCTCAGCTGGATTTAGCAGCGTGAATTAAGGAAAAGTATAGACAGCACATTGGCCTAGTATACTTTTGCACAGAAATTTGTCTTCCCAAGACAGTAGGGGTACACGTGGAAAGACTCCCTTGGATAAAGACTCAGAGGCGGTTTGTGAGTATTAAATGAGTTCCCATGTGATATTCTAGATCCTTGCTTGACTCTGGATTAGAAGTTCTGCTTCAGCGTGGCATCTCATCTTCTGATCCTCTTATCTTCTGACTTCAGCATGTTCTAATGGATCCTTCAGAACTTCCAGTATACTTACAGCACGCTTTGTTACCTTCTTTGACTTAAACTCTGCAAACTCTGACTGGACCATTATGAACACTGGCTCAGAAGTTTTGACTAAACTTTGTCTTGAGAACATCCAAAATTTGCTGACTGTGAACAATGGCTCAGAAGTTCTGAAATTGTTATGTTTCTTAAATACTTAGAAAAATTTCTAAGTCTTTAGAATTTGATTCTTCCAAAGTAAGATTTGACTTTTGAAACTCTTGATGAAGCAAACTTCATATTCCAACATGTCTTGATGAAATATGATTTTTCTGATTTGATTTTGATCCAAAAGTCAAAGTCAGACTTTTTCAGCGTGCAAATGACCATTTTTCCCTTGTGAATGGTTTGCTTGGAAAATTTGGTAATTCAAGGCCTGGAGACTTGATGAAGGAACACTTGAGGATCCAGGGTGATCCCTTGAGAAATGAGAGGGCAAATTTTGGGGTGCAACAGCTGCCCCTGTTCAAACTTCTTGAGCCTGAAGAGTTAGATTGGCGGATCCGGCATTCGTGACTTGATGGTGAAAGAATTTTGAACACTATAGTGCCCAGAAATTTGCACTCGAAGATGGATGGTGAATGGGCTTATAGATTCCATTTGGAGGAATGTTGGTAAACTCTGGAAGGAGTATCAACACAAATCTCATGTTGATCCATACTAAACTTGTTATTTTACCAGTGAGAAAGGGGTTAGGAAAATGCAGATGCTTTCATGATTCTTACCAGACGTGGTATCATGCTAAATGCATTGTTATGTACATGCTATGATGTATGAATGTGATATGCGTGTTTTCATCTTGGAAAATAGATCCCTGACTACTGCTGAGGAAATCTTTGGAGGTTGAATCCTTGATTGCCTGTTGGAAATGAAGAATATGCATATCTTCAAATTCTATTGAAGATATGCTTTTGCTGGGGAGCATTACTCAAAGATCAGTTGTTATCTGGTCGGATCCAGACTTCACAGTTGCTGAGGGTGAAGTAGTCGATTTCTATTTGGTCGGGTCCAGGTTTCATGGCAACTTACTGGGGGGAGAGATGAATTAACTGTTATCTGGTCGGATCCAGGCTTTGCAGAAAATTCCTTGAAATTGAATAGTCATGTGGTCGGGTCCAGGTTTCATAACAACTTGTTGGGGATGTTGAGGTTAACTATTATCTGGTCGGATCTAGGCTTCACATTAACTTGTTGGAGGTAAGGGTGAATTAACTGTTATCTGGTCGGATCTAGGCTTCACAATACTTCTTGAAGACTGTTATTTGGTCGGGTCCTGGCTTTATGGTCTTTTGGAAAGTTATACTATTATCTGGTCGAATCCAGGTTTCATAGTGTCTTTCTGGGGATCAGGGTCAATTGTTATCTGGTCGGGTCCAAACTTCACAATATGTCATTCGAAAACTGTTATCTGGTCGGGTCCAGGCTTTGGAGATTTCTGGTGAAGTTAATTGTTATCTGGTCGGGTCCAGGCTTCACAATGAACTGGTTGAAAAACTGGTATCTGGTCGGGTCCAGGCTTTGCAGATTTCTAATGAAGTTAATTGTTATTTGGTCGGGTCCAGGCTTCACAATGAACTGCTTGGTGATTTAGTTGTTATCTGGTCGGGTCCAGGCTTCACAACGAATCTCTGAGGATGATTGCTATCTGGTCAGATCCAGGCTTCGTAATGACTTTCTTGAAAAGATGGAAATGAGGGATTATATCTGGTCGGATCCAGGTTTCTCAGTCCTTTGTCAGAGAATAAAGAGGTAACTCTACTGGGAATAAGTAGTTAAAACCTTGGTAGGATTAAGTTTAGGTTCTTCTATATTTTTGAAGATTTGGGCTGGTCGTGTCCAGGTTTCATAGCTTTTTGAGAAATGAGATCAACTGTTATCTGGTCGGATCCAGGCTTCAGTAACTCCAGAATTCAAACTATTATCTGGTCGGATCCAGGCTTCAGTAATCGAAGAAATCAAATTGTTACCTGGTCGGGTCCAGGCTTCAGAAATTGAAGAAGTCAAACTGTTATCTGGTCGGGTCCAGGCTTCAGTATAACTTGAAAATTGTGCTAATATCTGGTCGGATCCAAGCTTCATAGCATTTCTTGGTAATAATAAAGGCTTTGTTGAAGACTTTACTAGGGATTAGGGGTTGTGGCCCTGTGATTTGCAGTCATTTGAAGGGGAAATTCTGATTGGAGAGTATAGACTTAGTCAGGCGAGGCCGACTTATCTTGGGGAGGATATACTCAGTTGGAGATGATGGACTCATCTGGGGAGGATAGATTCTGTTATGGAGAAAATAACCTTGGTCGGAAAAGATGTACTCAGATGGGCGATTCAGACTCAAATGGGGAATTTGGGTTCCGTTAAGGGATTTGTACTCCGCTGGGGGAATAGAATCTTGGTTGGAAGATATACTCCGCTGGGGAAGATGGACTCAGTGGGGAGTGTTTATTCAGCTGGACTTAGCTTGGAGAATAAAATCTCGGTTGGAAGATACACTCTACTGGGGATAAAAACTCCTGGTTGGGAGATATACTCTATTGGGGACAGAAAACCCTGGTTGGGATATATACTCCACTGGGGATGATGGGATTATCTGGGCAATTTTAGACTCAATGGGGAGTGCTTACTCGACTGGAGAAATCGGGGTGTCTTGTATGTTGAGGAATTTGCACTTGTCCCAGGGAAATAACTCTGTTGGGGAAATAAACCCTGCTGAGGAGATGAATTTCTTTTATACAGAGACCTCTATGCTTCAAATTTGTAGAAGTTGTCGAGAGATTGAGGCTCTGGCAGGGGGTTTATCCTTTGTGAAGAAATTTTTGTAGGCAATTCCGCTGGGGAAAGGTTGCATTGGGGTTGTTCCGATAGGGATAATGATGATGAGATAACTCTGTGGGGAATAAAATCTTCTAAGGAGATGGATTCCCTTTAAGAAGAGATCTCCTAGGCTTTAGCTGGAAAAAAAGCTGTCAAGAGATTGAGACTCTGGCCAAGGATCGTCCCGTGCAAGGATATTTTGCGGGCAACTCCGTTGGGGAAAGGTTTATTGCCAACGCCCCGGTGGGGATAATGATGTTGAGATAACTATGTGGGGCTACTTCACATTCATTAAAGGGATGCTTACTGCAATTGTGCACTGATTCCCTGTTGAGGTTGCTGCTTGGCAGGACACATGTGTCAAATAGATTTAATTATGTTCATATGCATATATTCATTCAATTTTAGTCATTGGACAAATTTGCATTCAAAACAGAGAAAGACAATTTTGCACTTCAAAGTGTATTTGTATTGATATTTTGCCCATGAGCAGGCGTTTTTGTACATAGAGACGGAAATTCTAGTAAGAGGAAATCGTCGAAAAGAAAATTGAGAATGAAAAACAAATAGCCATGTGAAATGATCTCATTTCCTTTCAGCTCTACTATTGCCCCAGTGTCTTTGAACGTCCCTTGCCGTTGATCGAAGTTGATTGGATTGATCCTGGACCATTTGAACTTGGACCTTGGTGATAGTGTTGACCGTGTTGATTTTACGGGACATAGTTGTACGCTTTTAATCCTTAATTTTTGCATGAACCGCCCTTTCGGGTTTTCGGTCCACCAGGATACCCTTTTTTTCCCAAGTCGCCCTTTCGGGTTTTCAACTTGTCGGGTGTACAATCTTTTGTATATATCCCTAATTTTTGCCCAAACCTTTTGGTTTGCCGGGATTCCCTGATTTTGCTTAGGTGTGTCAACCTAACGGGTCTCTTATGCATAGTATTTTTTAACTATGTCCGCGTTTATAGGATGTGGGAAATCTTCGCCATCCATGGTGGTCAGTATTATGGCACCATCAGAGAAAATTCTTTTGACAACAAACGGCCCTTCATAGGTGGGGGTCCATTTTCCTCTGGGGTCACCTTGTGGTAAAATGATGCGTTTTATCACCAGGTCACCAACTTGATATACTTGAGGCTTGACCTTTTTGTTGAAAGCTTTGATCATCCGTTTTTGATACATCTAACCATGGCAGGTAGCAGCTAATCGTTTTTCATCGATCAAGTTCAGCTGATCCAATCTCGTTTGAATCCATTCGTCTTTACTTAGGCCTGCCTCAATCATAATCCTCAGCGAGGGGATTTGAACTTCCACTGGCAAAACGGCTTCCATGCCATAGACTAGAGAAAAGGGAGTTGCCCCAATTGATGTTCTAGCTGAAGTACGATAACCATGTAGAGCAAATGGTAGAATCTCATGCCAATCTTTATAGGTCACTACCATTTTCTGCACAATCTTCTTGATATTTTTGTTGGCTGCTTCGACTGTACCATTCATTTTCAGTCTATACGAAGAAGAAATGTGATGCTTGATCTTAAATTGAGTGCACAATTCCCTGATCATGGCATTGTTGAGGTTAGTCCCATTATCGGTGATAATCCTTTTGGGGATACCATAACGACAGATAAGATTGTGTCTGATGAATCTGGCTACCACATTCTTGGTGACTGAGGCAAATGAGGCGGCTTCGACCCATTTGGTGAAATAGTCGATAGCAACAAGAATAAAGTGGTGACTGTTGGAAACTGTGGGCTTGATCTCTCCGATCATGTCAATACCCCACATTGCAAATGGCCATGGAGAGGTCATGACATTCAGAGGTATCGGAGGCACATGGACCTTGTCAGCATAGATTTGACATTTGTGGCAAGTTCTTGAATGTTGATGGCAATCGGTCTCCATCATTGACCAATAGTAGCCAGCTCTTAAGATTTTCTTAGCCATTGTATGCCCACTTGAGTGAGTACCAAAAAGGCCATCGTGCATGTCTTCTATGATTTCCTCTGCTTCCCTCTTATCCACACATCGGAGTAGAGTCGAATCATGGTTGAGCTTGTACAATATCCCGTTACTTAGGAAGAATTTGGCTGCAAATCTTCGTAAGAACTTTCTATCATTGATAGATGCTCCCTCTGGATACTCTTGCGCTTCAAGGTATCTCATTACCTCATGGTACCACGGCTTTTCCGCATCGGTGTCAAGCTCATAGCAGTGTGCAGATTCATCAAATCTTTCAATTGTAATCATAGGGGCTTCGTTGTCCCATCTGACTTTGAACATTGAGGACATGGTTGCCAGAGTGTCAGCCAACTGGTTTTCTTCTCTAGGGAAGTGCTCGAACGTGATTTCTTCGAAGTAGGGAATTAGGGATAGCACAAACTACTTGTAAGGGATAATATTAGGGTGTTTAGTGTCCCAATCTCCTTTTACTTGGCTGATCACCAAAGCGGAATCTCCAAACACATCCAAATGCTTGATCCTTAAGTCAATAGTATCTCTTAGACCTAAGATGTATGCTTCATACTCGGACATATTAGTTGTACAATCGAAGCATAGTCTGGCGGTAAAAGGAGTGTGGCATCCTTCAGGAGAGATGATCACAGCACCAATTCCGTTACCTAAGGCGTTAGAAGCCCCATCGAACACCATAGTCCATGGGGATCCTTGTTCAGGTCTGTCATACGGTCTAGGTTTTGCACAGTCGGTTACCAACATAATATTCTCGTTAGGGAAGTCGAAGCTCATTGACTGATAATCATCCACAGCTTGATGGGACAAATGATCTGCTAGTACACTTCCTTTGATGGCTTTTTGATTTGTGTATTGAATGTCGTACTCAGTCAAGATCATTAGCCATCTGGCTATTCGTCCAGAAAGGGTAGGTTTTTCGAAGATGTACTTAATTGGATCCATCTTAGAAATCAACAAAGTGGTATGAGTCAACATGTATTTCCTCAGCCGGTGAGCAGCCCACGCTAAAGCACCACAAGTTTTCTCGAGCAGTGAATATCTGGTTTCACAGTCGGTAAACTTTTTGCTTAGGTAGTAAATTGCATGCTCTTTTCGGTCAGACTCGTCATGTTGGCCCAAAACACACCCCATAGAATTCTCTAGTACTGTCAAGTACATGATCAATGGACTTCCTTCAACCGGAGGCATGATAATAGGAGGTTCTTGCAGGTATTCCTTGACTTTGTCAAAGGCAATCTGGAATTCATCGTTCCATTTGACTACCTGGTCTTTCTTCAAGAGTTTGAAGAGTGGCTCACAGATAGCAGTTAAGTGTGATATGAAACGGGCAATGTAATTGAGACGACCTAAGAATCCTATGATTTCTTTTTCGGAACAAGGGACTGGAATTTCTTGGATGGCCTTTATCTTGGCGGGACCAACCTCAATGCCTTTATTGCTGACAATAAATCCTAGAAGCTTTCCAGAGTGTACTCCGAATGTGCACTTGTTAGGGTTTAACCTCAGTTTATATTTCTTCAGTCTCTCAAATAGTTTGTGCAGGTGACCGAGATGTCCTTCTTCGATTTGTGATCTGGCGATCATATCATCCACATATACCTCTATTTCATGATGAATCATGTCATGAAATAAAGCCACCATAGCCCTTTGATATGTTACCCCTGCATTCTTTAATCCGAACGGCATGACCTTGTAGCAGAAAGTGCCCCATTGTGTAACGAAAGTAGTTTTTTCCATATCTTCGAGAGCTCTCTTTATTTGATTATAGCCCGAGATGCTGTCCATGAATGAGAAGACTTTATGCTGAGTGGTATTGTTGACTAAGACGTCAATGTGTGGTAGAGGTAAATCATCCTTAGGGCTTGCCCTATTCAGATCCCTATAGTCTACGCACATGTAAACTTTCCCGTCTTTCTTTGGCACTGGCACTATATTAGCCACCCAATGAGGATAGGATGTTACAGCTAGGAATCATGCATCAAACTGTTTCATCACTTCGGCTTTGATCTTTTCAGACATGTCAGGCCTCATGCGACGAACTTTTTTTTTAACAGGAGGACAGTCTTTTTTAGTTGGCAGACGATGAACCACAATGTCGGTATCCAACCCAGGCATATCTTCATAGGACCAAGCAAATACTTCCACATAATTGCGCAACATCTGAACCAAACGGCTTTTGACACTGCTTTCCAAATTAGCACCGATCCTAATTTCCTTCTTATTTGACTCAGTACCCAGGTTGATAACCTCAATTGACTCTTCATGTGGTTGAATAGCCTTTTCCTCTTGTAACAGAAGTCTGGCTAGTTTTCATGGTATGTCACAATCTTCCTCGCTTTCGTCTTCGGCTTGGTTGATAGGACATTCAAAGTCATAGTTGGCAATAATAAAGTTGTAAGCAATAGGATCCAGAGTGGATGTAGACCTGCAAGAGAGTGTGTGTGTGTGTGTGTGTGTGTGTGTGTGCATGTAAGATACATGGTTATCTTTTGGAAATGTATTTGAAAGAAAAGAAAGACAATGAACACAAATATTTGAATGCAAAAGAGTCCAATGTACTGAATGATCATATGATTAGATGAACAAAATATAAAACCCTTGACAAAAAGAACCAAAGTTCCCCAGGTTAGGCACATGGCTTAAAAGTCAATATCAAAATATTACAGACAACGAGTTCTTAAATTAATTAAAATCAAAAACAAGTAGATTACTCCTCAATGAAGGAGATGGGCACAAAGTCCTTTGCATGCCAATTGTTGGGCTTCCCTTCGGTTATTGGGTAGATCCAGTCTTCAAAAGTACACTCATTATCGGAATCCTCTACGGTGTTCACTTCATGACTCTTGAGGTGGAGAGACGGTTTTCCCATACGAGCATCTCTAATTTCTTTATGATATTTGGAGGTGAAACCTATCCCAAACTTATCTGCTTTGAATGGGATGTCGGGGAGCTGACCCCACATCTCATTGTTTCCTTCTTCTACCATCGCACGGGCATCCTTAAGAGAAACCATCTTGGGAATAACTTTATCGGTCTTTGGAGTGTCGGAGGAGATTTTGGTGGTGGCCACAACTTCAAATGTCTGGCAAGGAGTCTCTATGAATTTGCCCTCCATTTCTACGTACTTGAAAGAAGTGAGGTGGCTTACCATAAATTCTTCTTCACCACAAACAGTGACAACCTTCCCTTGAACTGGGTATTTTAACTTCTGGTGGAGAGTAGAAGTGACCGCACCTACCCCATGGATCCATGGGCGCCCAAGCAAACAAGAATACGCAGGCCGTATGTCCATTATGTAGAATGTGGAGTTGGAAATCTGTGATCCAACCTTAATTGGGAGATCCACCTCTCCATGAACCATCCTTTTCGACCCATCAAATGCCCTCACAACAATATCACTTGGCTTCAAAACCAAACCTTCACAGTCTAGCCGATCTAAAGCGCCCTTAGGTAACACGTTTAAATATGAGCCTGTTTCCACCAAAACATGTGCCAGAGTGGTCCCCTTACATTCAACAGAAACATGTAAGGCTTTATTGTGATCCTTTCCCATGGGAGTTAAATCTGCTTCGGAGAAACCCAGACCATTGTCAGCGGTCAGACTTGCTACGCAGTTCTCAAACTGGTCGGCTGTGGTTTCTTGAGGCATGTGAGCCTTTTTCAAGAACTTAATCAGAGCTTGTGCATGGGCGTCGAAACATAGCAATAGGGACAACATTGATATTTTAGAAGGGATTTGTCCCAACTTCTCTACTATTTTGAAGTCACTTTTCTTGATGATTTTCAGAATCTCCTCCATCTCTTGAGTGGATGGTTCTTCCATAATAGTCTTTTTAGCAAGTGCCTCTTCCCTGGCAGGCTCACTTTCTTTCTCTTTCCCTTTAGTACTGGCACCAGCATTGCCGTTGGTTATGCGGATTGGAACTGCGGTAGTGGTTGGTGGTGAGATATCAGGGGAAAAGACTCTTCATGTTCTTGTGACTTTACTAGAACCAGTGATATTAGTAACACTTGCTTCATTATCATCAATCTAAGAATCTTGTTTTACCCCATGGTAATAAACATCAACACCATAATTCCATGGAACCTCTTTATCAGAGGTGTATGGAACGGGTCTGGCAGCACTGATTATGAGAGGAGCAATGATTGGTTCGTTTGAAATCCTGATAGGACCTTTGGATGAGATCCTAAGAGGTTTGTTTGAAATTGTTATGATAGCCAAGTCTTCAGCTTTGTCGACTGAATTTTTGATGGCAGGATTCTTTTCGAATAGAATTTCGCGGCTATCTATTAGGCGTTGTATACCTTTCCTCAGTTTTTCACACCTATCAGATTGTCTCATACAGCCCACACAGTCTTTTTCACAGTCGAGGAAAGTCCCAGCTTTCAACAGATTGCTCTTGATTACATTCAATGGAGTAGTTAACCCTTTGACGGAGGCAATGAAAGTTGTATCTTCGACGGCATTAACACCTTTGTCGTGCTTCGGCATGGGAGCGGTAATTACATTTGGCGTTGGAGGAGGATCAAATTCAATAGTCTTGTTTTCAATTAAATCCTGGATTTTGTTCTTCAGAGCCCAACACTGATCAGTCTCATGCCCTGGGCTATTTGAATGATAAGCACATTTTGCATTTGGATTATATCTCGGTGACGAGGTGTCAGGGTTGGCAGGAGGATCCCGTAATGTCACTAAATTGATCCTGAGCAGATGCTGAAGGGCTTGAGATAATGACATGCCTAACCTTATGAACTGTCTTCTTGGAGCTTCAACCCGTTGATGATTGGTGGATGGTCTTTGAGTAGCAATCGGTTTGGAGATTCGGACAACATTGATAGACGGATGATTATTCATTTTGGTATGGGCCTTTTCTCTATACACAGCATTAACTTCTTTCTTTGCGGCAAAAGGTTTCTTGACAGGATTGGGAGTGGAAATAGATGCCACAGAGATCTTTCCATTCTTAATGCCACTTTCTACTCTCTCACCGGTTAGGATTAATTCGGTGAAACCAGAAGAAGAGAAGCCAACCAATAGATTAAAGAAAGGACCAGATAATGCGATCATGAACATGTCAATGTGTTCCCTATCAGTCAAGGGAGGTTGGACCCTACTTGCAAGGTCTCTCCACTTCTGCACATACTCCTTAAATCCTTCATCCTTCCCCATGGTCATACCTTGCAATTGAACCCTCGTCGGTGTCAAGTCGGAGTTGTACTGATATTGATGGTAGAAGGCAGTAGCTAGACCCTCCCAAGTATTGATGCAAGAGCCATCCAACTGATAAAACCATTCAAGTTGTGTTCCAGCCAGACTCTCTTGGAAAAAGTGAATCCATAGTTTTTTATCTGCCGTGTACGGTTGTATCTTGCGCACATAGGACTTCAAATGGAGCTTTGGGCAAGAAACCCCATCGTATTTTGCGAAGGTTGGTAATTTGAACTTGTGGGGAATGACTACCCCAGAGATTAAGCCCAAATCATCAAAATTCAAACCGGGAATAACTTGGATTTCCACTGCTTTCAACCTGTCTTCTAGCTGCTTGTATTTGATGTCTGCGGGTGGATATTGTTCATTGAAATAATCATCATCATATTCTTGGTCATTGATACAGTCGGCCTGAGTACTCTTGACTTCACCCATTTGGTTCTCGTCCTCTTCAGATGAATCTTCCTCTATTGGAATTTGATGGATTGTCTCTTTGAACCTTTTACCCATGTTAAGCAGAGCTTTCTTCTTTAGCTTCTTTTTAGCGGCCAACAAGGCCATCATATCCTGATGACCCTTGGCTAGGGAGAGTAAAGCTTCCTGAAATTGAGAATTCTGAGCCTGGAGTTTCGTCACAGTTTTCTCTAGATCCATCTTGCTGAAATAAACAGCGGAGAGATAAGGAAACCTGTTATGCGGACGCCTGTCATGTCATGATGCATGAATATGTAGTATGCAAATGATTTCAAGGATTTAAAGAATTTAAATTTGTATAGACAAAGAGTGAACAAACGTTAACTTGCATTAAAGAAATCTTGATTTGAATACAAACATGCCTCTTGGGCTTACAATAACAGAAATAAGCATAAAGTAAACTCCTAAGACAGAAAAGTTATGTGCATCTTCTTTGGTGCAATGTAGGTGTTTAAGCTCCTTTCTTCATGAAATTCCCTTGTAAGCTCCAATATCTTCTTCTCGCTTTCATAGAACTTAGCTTTGAAGGTGTCTCGCTCTCCTTTTAACTGAATCCAAGCGTTTTGCAAATCTTCTAGAGAAGTAGGCATATCAGGATAGAGGATCGTATATGGAATGCCTCCCTCGACTACTGGCTCCATGATAACAGGTAAGACAGCTTCATAAGGCATCTTGATACTTTGAGCGCGATCCCTTACGCATTTAAGATAAGGTTCCAAAGGAATGGAATTCTTACGCCCCAATGTCTTGCTATCAACTTTGTTAACCATACCCCAAGCTCGTATAAATCTTTGACGGTAACCTTGGGTATCGCTTTCGTAGTCAAATGCAATTCCTTGGATGAGTACCTCATGAGGGCCCTCTCTTCTAGCATATCCCAATTGTTGCAAAGCTAAACACGGGTTATAATTAATGCCTCCCTAATTACAAGTAGAGGGACATTAGGGAATTCCCCACAGCGGTCAATGATGGTAATGTCTTCTAAGGAGCGATAATACCAACGGATATCAGCATGTGAAAGTGACATCAATCTTTTAGACCATCTCATACCTTGTTCATTATTCACCACTGATCGAGGTAGGTGCGAAATAAACCACCTAGCCAACAGAGGAGTGCAACACATCAAAGCCCCCCTTTTATTCAAAGTACGAGAGTGAAGAGAATGCAATATGTCTCCAAGAAACGTAGGCACCGGATTACGAGATATGAAAACCTTAATCGCATTCACATCTATAAATTGTTCAGGATTTGGAAATAGTACCAATCCATAGATGAGAAGAGCCAGAACTTCCTCAAAGGCTTGTAGATCCAAAATATTCCAACACTCTTGAGCCTTCTCCAACAAAAACTTTGCTAGTAACCCTTTAACACCACTCCTTGTTACCCAATTTGCTACTATGTCAGATGGTTGCAAATGTAGAGCTCAAGCAATTTACTCAGGTTTGGGGTCTCTTTCGATACTGTTGAAAGGTAACTGATTGAGAATAGGGATCCCTACGAGTTGAGAAAATTCCTCTAAAGTGGGCACAAGTTGGTAATCAGGAAAGGTGAAGCAATGATGCAAAGGGTCGAAGAATTGGACAAGCACCTTTATCATCTCTTCTTCAATACTTGAGGTAACCAAACTAAGGAGTCGTCCATGTCTTTTGGTGAACGGGGAATCTTCAGGGACCCTTGATACTAAATCCTTGAGTTGTGGAGGTACCCTCACAAGACTGACTTGGATAGTGTTCCTACGAGCGGAGGCCATGTCCTACAAAAAAGAACAAAGATAAATCCAAAAATCCTTGAAATGGTTAGTGATGTTTATGATGTTTATGATGTTTATGTACAAGTGCATATACAAAGCAAACAAGCCCTCGGTTTAGGCTTGCATGGGGTTTCAGGTAAGTACCCTCTTGAAGTTTTAGTTGGCTCAACCTGTCCTAGTTAAAAGTAATCGGGTTCTAAGGGATCTCAATATCACTGATCTTTCCCCCAAGTTTCGTTCAATAAGCAATTGACTCGCAACCAAACAAAACTCAAGAGTCCATCCTCAATAAGTGTAGCATCGAGTATCAACCAACTTCGGACTGCACCAAAGCCGGTCATCTCGCTACGTCCTAATGGCCAAGTTGGTCAAGTAAGGTTCTAAGGTCAGTTGATGCTTTATGACACCACGCGGCGGCCCCGTACTCTCCTTGATTGACTCAAGGGTTACCGGTACCAACCAAAGTGCCACATCAACGTAGCTACTGCTTCAACCGTGTCGGTATACCCCTCACAGTTCCCTCACAGTTTATTGCTACTTACCTAAAAGGGGTCCTCAAATCCGGGTGTAGGATTTTTTTAACAGTAACCCAAACAAGGAACCAAAATATAAAGCAGGCAAATCAAACAATATAAGCAAGTGAATATGATCTAACCCTAAGGTAACCCCACTTTAGATAAAAATCCCCAACAGAGTCGCCAGTTCTGTGATACGGTGGGAGAACTGACTTGAGGTGTTTTGCGATTGTGTTTGCAAATGTCATGGTTTAGCAAGAGTCGCCATCGACTTTTCTTTTATCCAATAAGGAAAGGTGAAAAAGCACAGGAAAGACCTTTCGAGATGTTTTCATGAGTTCGGAGGGTAGATCATGAAAAGGGAAGGTATTAACACCCTGTCCATCCATGGTTTTCCATGGTCTCTTAGTTACTTGTTAGATCACTTGCTCTTGCTTGAAAATTGTGCTTTTGTATGGTTTTGAAAGTATTTTGAAAAGGTGCCATCGTCTAGGCAAACTTTGCAATGATTCTCATTCGTAAGAATGCATGCAAAGTGTTGAGCTTTTGAAAATATTTCAGTGTTTGGAAAAATGTTTTGAAGATGTTTTAGAAAGTATACGTGATTGTTTTGAAAATATCAAGGATGTTTGTTTTGAAATTGAGCAAGTAACTAAAAGTAATCTACCTACTGAAAAGGTTTTAGATGTGTTTTTCCTCCTCCTTTAGATATTGCTACCTTACCATTGATTTGATAAGAAGCCCCATCGTTGGATGTGGAAGGACGAGCGTTGGGTCATCGTATGACCATGATAGCAATGTTTTGAAATGACTTAGCACTTTTTCTGTAGGGACTAAGATCATTTTGAAAGACAACTTTGATAGCGTCATCGAGGGACTATGATCTTTTTCAATTCGTTTGTGCTAAGACATCCCACATGCATAACATGACCATTTTTGTAAGGCAACAAGTGGAATTACCCTAGGGGTGTAAGTGTGCAAGTGTGTTTGATTGCATGCACATTTTGTCTTTGATTAGGGTGATCTATTTGTGAATTTTTATATCTTGCCATGGACCCTAATTGCTAGCATATATTGAAAGAAAATAATAGTGCATAAATGTAAAGTTCTACACTTTTACAACATTTAAGGGGATGGGGGTACATATTTTATGAGTGGGGGTTGCAAGTTTAAAATTCTAGGTTACTTATTACAACCATATTGAAATAGACAAGAATGTACAGGAAATGTAAAATATTTGTCTGTTTAAAAACAAAATAACTTTTGCTTAAGAAAATATTTTTGGTCCTTTTTCATTAAAAGAAAATATATCATGCAAATATAAAATATTTTTGGTGTTTTTGTTTTTGATTAGAAATAAAATATAATGTAATGGCAAAGATAAAAGAGAAGAAAACATAACCAACTCAAAGTAGAAGAGGTCAGAAGTTCTGACGTTAACTTGCTGCACAAACAGAAACATGTTAGTAAAATATGGAAGTTCAGAAGTTCTGGACCTTCTAAAAATTTAGAAGTTTCCAGAAGTTCTAACACAACTTTCAGAACTTTGCCTCTCTCCTGGCCAGTCAGAACATCTGCAGCTTAGTCATTTACATAACAGAAGTTGCATGCATAATAGTTATGACAAATTTCATGAAATATCAGAAGCAAGAATCAGAGGCAACATGTATTTTCTAGTTCTAATTCTGAGTCCTATTTTTTTTATGAAACTCTGAATTGAGATTTCTTTTACTCAGGCAAGCAGATGCATGAATTTTCAGAATATGTATACCATCAGGATCAGAATATCTACATTGTTCTGAATATGTAAAATCTGATAATGCTTAATCAGTTATGATGAGAGTCAGCAAAACTTACCTTGCAGCTGGAAGGGATTCTGTGAACTGGGGATTGTTCTTAACTTCAGGTGATGTTCTGAGTAGCTTCTTCACGTACTCAGCAGGATGGAAGTGTGCAACTTCTGAAGCAGCCAAAGGGGTGATATTATGACTCCTTTGTGGTGAAAGTGAATGGAGAACGTGTTACTGTTTTGATTACAGAATCTGGGATGGCTTAAATCAAGAACACTTGAGGAAAAATGGAGTTTGAATATAACGAATCAATACTAAGATTTTGGTATTTTGTGTTTATAGTTTCCTGGGTTCTTGGAATTTTTGCAGTGGTTCAAAGCCTTCTTTCTCAATTCTTTCGTCTCTTTCACAAATTTTCTGGTAAAAGGGAGAGAGGTCTGGTCAAGAGAGAGGTGGGGGGGTCTTTTCAGTGTGCAAATCATGTTCCATTTATAGGGAAGTATTTGCAGTTGGGGCGGTCAAGTGGCACCAACATCACCTGCTTGATGCTGACTTACTCTTGAAGTAAGCTTAAACAAGTGGTGGTTCATTGCATTCAAGTTGGATGGTTAACAGTGCCTCAGCTGGATTTAACAGCGTGAATTAAGGAAAAGTATAGACAGCACATTGGCCTAGTATACTTTTGCACAGAAATTTGTCTTCCCAAGACAGTAGGGGTACACGTGGAAAGACTCCCTTGGATAAAGACTCAGAGGCGGTTTGTGAGTATTAAATGAGTTCCCATGTGATATTCTGGATCCTTGCTTGACTCTGGATTAGAAGTTCTACTTCAGTGTGGCATCTCATCTTCTGATCCTCTTATCTTCTGACTTCAGCATGTTCCAAGGGATCCTTCAAAACTTCTGGTATACTTACAGCATGCTTTGTTACCTTCTTTGACTTAAACTCTGCAAACTCTGACTGGACCGTTATGAACACTGGCTCAGAAGTTCTGACTAAACTTTGTCTTGAGAACATCCAGAATTTGCTGACTGTGAACAATGGCTCAGAAGTTCTGAAATTGTTATGTTTCTTAAATACTTAGAAAAATTTCTAAGTCTTTAGAATTTGATTCTTCCAAAGTAAGATTTGACTTTTGAAACTCTTGATGAAGCAAACTTCATATTCCAACATGTCTTGATGAAATATGATTTTTCTGATTTGATTTTGATCCAAAAGTCAAAGTCAAACTTTTTCAGCGTGCAAATGATCATTTTGCCCTTGTGAATGCTTGGAAAAATTGGTAATTCAAGGCCTGGAGACTTGATGAAGGAACACTTGAGGATCCAGGGTGATCCCTTGAGAAACGAGAGGGAAAATTTTGGGGTGCAACAACTGGTCTAAGCATTTGGGTGATGCTTTGTGGGCATATAGAAAATATTTTAAGACCCCCCTTAGGCAAGTCTCTATATAGACTTGTCTTTGGGAAGGCATGCCACTTGCCAATTGAGTTAGAGCACAAGGCTTCTTGGACAGATAAAACTCTTAATTTTTATTTATCTAAGGCTGGCCAAGCTAGAATGCTTTAACTTAATGAGCCAGAGGAGCATAGGCCGTTCTCTTATGAAAATGTTGAATTGTATAAAGAAAAGACCAAGAGGTGGCATGACAAGAAGTGCCTGAAGGGGGAGTTCAGTGAAAATCAACTTGTGCTTTTGTTCAATTTTAGATTAAATCTTTTCATTGGAAAAATGAAGTCTAGATGGTCTCGTCCCTTCAAATTAATTAATATTTATCCCCATGGGGCTGTGGATTTGTTGAACAAAAGAAAAAGTGAAACATTCAAAGTGAATGAACAAAGAGTGAAAACCTACCATGGTGAATCCTTAAACAACACAAAGGTTACCATGAATTTGCTTGAGTCTTTTTGAATTTTTCTGTAGTCAGACTATAAGACTATAAAATAGTGCTATTGGGAGGTAGCCCAGTTTAACTTTTATATTTTAGTTTAATTATTTTTCAGATGATGTGATTGATGCAATAAAGTTGAGAAGGGTCAGTGATGAGTCTTGTCGTGACTGGAAAAGTTGAAACAGTCTTGCACAACAGAGGAAAACAAGTATTGTTACTAAGATCTTTGAGAGCAGCATGAGTAAGGCGTGTATTAGGGCATGTGAGAAAACAAAAATCTAGTGGAGAGAAAATCAGACGCGCTTGTAGGTAGATTGTAGCTCTGTAACATGATGTCATCAAGGGGATAAAGCATTAAATGATTATTGCACGCTTTTGTAGGGAATCATTGTAATGAGAAACCCTCATCATACCTTATACTAATCTCTCTCTCTCTCTATCTATATATCTATCTATCTATCTCTCTCTCTCTCTCACGTCATTTCAAATTTGTTTTCCCATTCTATACGTTACATTCATCTCTCTAACTTCTCAATTTCTTAACCGCCTCCCACTATATAACCCCCTATCACATCCTCATTTATTTTCAAACTGCTACAAATTAACTTCTCAAACTTCCATCCTTTATGCCATTCTCTCTCTTAAAAAACCTTTTCACCCACAATCCATTTTCCTCTCAAACCCTAAAATAACCAGGAAGCCAACTTATTCTCAGGGCCGAATCAAAACTTACACCCGCAAAAATGCTACTCCTGCCATTAACATATCTAACGAGGAGGGGTCTAAATGTGAAGTCTTCATCAATGTTGATGCTAGGCAAAGATTCACTGATATCGTCTCCAGAATGGGCATGTTCTCAAAACATGGTTTCATTCTAGATAAAGATGATGAGAACCTAGAGCTTCCAAGAAGCATTGGTACAATGATCAAGCTCAAGAAGTGGGATAAATTTTGTGAACAACTCTTTATGTATAATGTTCAATTAGTGAAGAAGTTCTACGCTAATTTGGTAGACACCAACAAGAAGCCTGAAGTGATGGTGAGGGGGTACTGCATCTCTTACTCTGAAGGAACCATTAATATGAGGATATTTGGGTTTAAAAACACTGAAGATTAACATCAAGAAATTTTGGAGAGAGCTGATGATGATGAGTTTGATGCTTACATGAAATCATTGTGCAACTCGGACACCACTTGGTTAGCGTCAGGAGGACAAAAGACTATCAAAATAATGGATTTGAGGCCCAAGTAAAAGGCTTGGTATCAATTCATAAGTCATTCACTCAAGCCAACAACACACAATGATATGGTTAACAAAGCAAGGCTGAGTATGTTACATTGCACTACTGCTGGGTACAACATCAATATGGGAAAGATCATGGTCCAAGAGATCCAAGCCTGTTATAAAGAAAAGGAAGGGATCCTCTATTTTCCTTGCTTAATCATTGCACTGTGTAAAAAATAGAGGGTGCATGGTAGGGAAACTGATGACAATTGTAACTAGGGATGGAAAGGAGTCGAGTCAAGTCGAACTCGCCTCAGCTCAGTTCGACTTGTTAAAAATCATCTGAGTTTGAGTTTGAGTTTGAGTTTGATTTCATCACAAACTTTTTTCCAGCTCAAACTCGACTCGTTAAGAATTGATGAGTTCGAGTTTGAGTTCATCACAGATTTTTTTTAGCTCAAACTCGGCTTGTTAGAACAATCTTATTTAAAACAATCTTATTTATCCTTATTGTATTCACAAGAATTATAGACAATATTTCTAGCTTTCATATAATATAAGTTTCATCTCAAAATAATATTTGTAATTCAAGATATTATCGTCAAAAGTAGGTAATATGAGTAAATAATGAAATGTTATAACTTAAGTTTGTAACATATATTTTACTATGTTGAATTTAAATTTTTTTTAATCAATAGAATTGTAAATTATTTTATCATCTTTTAAATTATATTAATAAATATGAAAACTAAGTATTGACGTCTTCATGAAACTTATATATCAAGCCAGTTCATGAACCAAATGAAATGAGTCGAACTATACATAGCTCAAGTTCAATTTATTTATTTTGCGAACTTAATTCTGAGCTCAAGTTTGACTCATTTGGTTCATGAACCAAGTCCAACGAATTAATTAACGAATCGAATCTCAAACTATTTTCGAGTTGGTTCAGTTTATTGCCATCCCTAATTACAACCCCAAGTTGTTTTTTATAAGAGCGGTTTACAATCTTTGATGAAGCCCAGAATGAGGAAGAGGCGAGAGACATGACAGGGGCCAGTAGGAGCATAAATCAACTTTGAAACAACCAATTTTATGTGGAATGTTTTACTTCAAATGAAAAAGGACCAAATGGAGTTCTTTAAATTTCAAAAGGAAAAGGTTGAGTGGGAGCTGAAAGTTAATCAACTAGTTGACAATGATGAGTCGATCCAAATTTTTCCTGATCATATATTGGGATTGTTGGAGGAAGAGAATGACCAAGATAAAGCTGAAGATAAGGGTAAGTTGGTGAAGAAGGGCAAGAATAAAACTAAAGTTGGGTATGTAAGGGCTCTTAGTGCGTCAACATCAGGCGTGCCAAAGGATGCCTCTTCTGAAAAACCAAGGAAGAGAGCAAAGAAAAAAGTGACTGTGAAGGACAAAGCTAAGAAGAAGGTTGATAAGGAAGTACCACTAACAATAGAAGAAGATGATGATGATGAGACTCTGAACAAATTGTTGAAGCAAGCAGCTAAAGATAAGAAGGAGATGAGAGCAGAAGCATCTGTAAAGGCGAAATCGAAGAAGTTAGCTGGAAAAAAAGTTGTTGAAAAGGTAGTGGAGGAAGTGAATAAAGAGGTAGAAGTTGTTGAAGAAGTTGTTGAGGAAAAAAATAAATTAAGAATGAAGAGAAAAAAAGGGAAATAATGATGATGAGGAAATGCAGGACACAAAAGGCATGACTGAGGACGACTCTTCTGAAGAAGAGGAAGATGAAAATGAAAAATCAGGAACTGAGGCTATGGAAATGGAGGCAAGAGAAAATGAAGAAGAAGGGGATGAGGAAGAAATGGAGGAGGAGAAGAAGGATGAAGAAGAAAGGGAAGATTCGTCAGAAAGCTCGCAAGAATAAGAGGAATCTAATGAATCTCCAAAAGAGAGGGATGCTGACATGACTCCTAAAGTCACACCTAAAAAGGAAAAGAAACCGGTGAAAATCAGCACTCCTCTCTCATCCAAAAATATTAAGAAGAAAGTCTCTCATGCCAAACCTGTTGCCAAGCCAAATTCCCCTCAAAAGAAGAAATCAGTCAAGTCATCCAAGATGCAGACGACAGGCACAACTGTTGTCGTCTCTGAGGCACCCAAATTTTCTAAAGAAAAGTTATCACTCCCTGAGCCTAGGGGTGGAAAAGACCAATAACATGGACCTATAGGCTAGCCTATATAGGCCCAAGCCATACCATACTTTTTTTTAAATAGAAAAGGCTCAGACTTTTTAATAAGCCTATTTAGTTAAAAATGCTAGGCCACAGGCCGCAAAAAAGCCTTTTAAGCCTATCAGGTCGGCCTATTTAAATAAATATGAATAATTTTATTATTATATGATGTTTGTATTTTAAATTAAAATACAAAAATAAAGTTTAGATATCTAGAAGGACTTATGAAAATACGCTGAAAAAACCTTATGAACAATATCATAAATTATTTTTATAAGTTCTCTCAAACAAATAGTATCACAAAATATATGTTAATAGGTAAACTTGAATAAGTCAATTCATATAAGCATCTAGTCTAATTAATGTTTTAATTTATTAGTCTATTTTAACATTAGTTGAATTGCTTATTTAAAAATATTCAAATAAAATAGGCGTTTATGTAGGCTAATAGGCCAATCAGGCTTTTAAAAAGGCCAGACTCATGCCTAAAACAAGCCTTTGATAGGCCACAGGCAAGACTTAGGATTTGAAATTTTTAACATGCCAGACCCAGGCTTGGCAAAGCCTAGCTCGGCCTAACCTATTTCCACCCCTACTTGAGCCTGCCCCGAAAGAGGTTCGAAAGAAGACCTCATCCACAAGAGCAACAGGCTTAAAGCCTAGCTGGTAAGACTGGAGAAAACAGGCACGCCCCACCCCATCTACTAAACAGTGAGGACATTGTCTTTACTCTAAGTTTGGGGGAATGGTGGCTATAGTCGCGACTCTACCCGTCACCATTATATTATAATATTTTGTAGTTTTGTTGTTTTGTTGGTTGTATACAGCCTTTTTCTTATTATGTCTTGTTGTTTTTAATGGTTGCTTCAACCTTTTGATTAATGAACTACTTTCTTCTTTGTTTTAATTAGTTGTTTTAAGTAGTTTTTCATTTTTAATGCTAAAAAAACAAACAAAAAAATAGAATAAAAAAATAGAAAAACAAATATGAGTTGATATCCCCCTTAGAATAGACTATCTTAGAAAGATTTAGAAGAAATTCTAGTGAGACTTTAACAATACAGGGAACAAAGACTTGAGGGGTATCTTTTGCATTGGTCTTATGTTACTGATAACCCTTGTTGTGACTGAAGCGCCTCTAAAAATAATAAAATAATGAAGTCGCCACTAAACTTTATTTATCCCAAAGAGGGAAAATAAAATATCAAGAAAACCTCTAAGATGAGAAAGAACAAGGTCTTGCGACCAAGAGAAGGATACGGAAGTCGATTACGCAAGGGAAACATATTAGTACCCATCACGTCCATTATACTCAACAAGATCCACTCTTATTATTCTAATCAAAGTGTGTGTTATATATAATACGTACTTGCTAAGGGAATGCATGAATGAATTGTTTAAGGGAAAAAGAAAAGTTTTTTTATTATTGTGTTTGCCTCGACTGTGAAACCTCGTGCCTACGTATCCCGCGAAGGAATCATAACACCGTAATCCTTCTAAAAAAAAATTGTGTTTCTTATGAACGATGCTAAGTTCCCATTTTAACAGTTAATGTTTGCCGCTCGACCTTCGGAGACTCGTGCATTGTTGTATTGCATAGAAAAGAATTAACATGTCCTTTTTGAAAAGGTTTTTAAGACAAAAAAACCGTAAGGCAAAAATGATTTGGATTTGTTAAAATGTTTTTGTTAGGGGAAAATAGTAAGTGGTCCCTCATCCAAGGGGAACTTACTACTTTCACATCTTTAGTTTTGAAAATAATTTATACTTTGTTAGGTGTTTTTGAGTTTGAATAAGAAAAGAAGTTTTAGTTTTAAGGGTGCAACGCAAAAAAGAAAAGAAAGTCTAAAAGGGGGACTTAATCCTAAATGTTGTCATGCAAAGATGTACCTAAAGTTGGGATGAAAGGGAAACTAAACTAATGTTATCATGCACACATGTCCCTAAGGTGGGGATAAAAGGGAAACCCTAATCATATTGTCATGCTTGGATATAAACCGAATGTCTATCTTAATTCAATTTTAATGAAAGACTAAATTAAATTAAGAGTACTAAGGGAACATGTGAATCAAGCAAACATACAACAAAATACAATCATTAAGAAGCAATGATCAATCACAAGACAAGCCTCAAGTTCTAAATAAGACTCAAACACAAGTCAAAATTCAAGTACAAGAGAAGACTCGAGGCATAAGAATGATCAGGCAACAAAGAGAAACTTAAGTCATGTCAAAAGTCACAAGAGAAGTCATCAAGATTTAATCAAAGGAAACATCAAGTGTCGTGGTAAGAGATTACTCAAAAGAAGCATCTAAATATGAATCAAGTAGCATGTGAACATGTCACTTTCAATCGTCAAGCCTAACATCTTAAGTATCAACCAAAGTTTCCATCAAAGCACGAACCAAATTCATGGCATGATTTTGAATCAACATCGTCAAAAAAAAAGTTAAACTAGCATGCAAGTAGGGAAAGCTAGCAAAATTATTACAAGTTCATAGGGACTAAGATACACATTTACAAATGGGGATGGATCATAAACAACAAAACACAACCCCATACAAGGTGGCCTTCATAATAATTAACACACAAGGATATGAATAATAAAAACAAATAAAATACATGCATCATTGTAAGAATGTCCAAGAGTAAGCTATAGAACCAAAGTGAATTAAATAGAAAGTCACAAGATTAGAATAGTCAAGCAATCAAACAAATACACAAAAAGATAACATCAATTCAAGCAAGATTTAATGCTAATTAAAAAAAAAATCTTTTTGTCTTTTTAAATTTGAAAGAAAACTTAAACATCCATCTTAATAAATAAATTTCAGTTTTTATAGGAAAAACACATAAAAATAAAAAGAGAAAATCAATTCAAAAACAATTTTTTTTTTGTATTTTTAGAAAAAATGTTTAGAGAAAGAAAAGAAAAATCAAATAAACATTTTTTTATTTTTACATAAAAAGATAAAACAAACAAATCTAATCTCCTTCTTTTAATTAATTATATGAAAAGAGTAGCAACTAAATCATTTGCCAAGAGAAATGTGAGTCATACTGTAATATTCATCATCATCATATAGATAAATCTACTCACCTCTCTCGGTCAAAATTACTCAGCTCACTATGAGCTAAACCTTTTATAGTTGAGCAATGTGAAGTTAATATTAAAGTTTTTTTATGTTATATGGTGTGTGGTTAAGTGACTCGTTTTATTATATATTAATCTTTTATAAGTCTATTTCTTTGCCTGGTCAACTTAGGAGTAGATAACAACTTGTTGTTGTAAGAGATCCAACAACAAGTGATTTTCTTAATAAAAGTAGTTGAACAAGTAGGATATAGATATTCACTTACCTAACTTACTTAGAGATGAGAATCTGCAAGTATTGAGGATTTCATAATACTAACAGACACATATTAGGGTTATAAGTGAGGCTTAGAGATTTGTTCCCTTGCCCTTTATATGCATGCTTTGATATTGTAGAGATACACCACAAGATCACTCTGACCTCATATGTCACGACACCATACGTCATAAACACATGATTACACTAATGATATTAATGGAACATAGCTCAACTCAATCACTCTTAAAGATATTTCTACTTCTTTTCACTCTACTTTTGATCTCTGTTTTAAGTGAACTTTGAACTTATAATAACTAAACATTATTTCTCTTTGCTCGTGCTTAAATCAAAAGAATAGTTTCTATATAAAAATCAAATCTAAGTAACAAGACTCCTTGTGGATACAATACTCTTATATTTATTACTTGCTACAATCACAACATATATACTTGCATGTGACACACTTTAATATTGTGAACACCTTACAAAAGAAAGTGACATTCTTCAACATGTGTATTGTCAACCAACCCCAACAATCTTCATCTTGACTGGAAATAATGCATGAACTTTCATTATTTTTACCAACAATCATGGTTCAAAGAGAACTATTATACTTCACCATAAAGAGTATAGTCACTTGAAGCTACATCACTCCAAGAATTTTCACATTGTCTTCACTAATAATCATAGTTGAAAAACTATCATACTCTCTCATAAAAGATATATTTCACTTGAAGATAAACCACTTCAAGAATTTCATGTTGTTATCACTGACAATCATATACTCTATCATGAAGGATATATTTCACTTAAAAATAAACCACTCCAAGGATTTCACATGTCAAAAACCAGGTTGAAAACTTATAATGCAACTACCATGTTGGTTGTAATCTCTTTAACCACTGATACAATATCATAGTATAACTTGTATCAATATCAATCAATGATCATGTACTAACCAATAATCAACACCTTATGTAATCCTTATTGTATCAACATATCTTTAGCTTGAATTTTCCACATGTAAAAAACAATTTTTTCATTAATTTTCTCTAGCCCAAACTTCACAGCGAAACTTGTGAATACATGATGTAGGAAGACTGGTTGCGCGTATCGAAGAAGAAGTTGCACGTCAGAAATGTTCGATAAGATTTGCGCAAGTTTGGCCTCCAATGTTAGAATGACTATTATTATACCTTTTTGCGTGACATATGAAATTTTTAAGCCATATGAGCTCGTTTCAAGCCCGAAAATAGCATTTTAATATTTTTTGCAATTTCTATTTTATTTTTGTTTTTGTATAATTTTCGCATTAGGGTTTCTTTTTAGTATTTAAACTCTTTTGAGACATGGCCGTCAGGATTATATTTTAACATAATAAAATTAAGAGTTTCTTTCTGACAGATTCCAAAGCTCTATCTAACAGGTTTGTCACTTGCAAACTTGTATTTTTGTTCTAGGTTTAACACTTGCTAATCATTCATGATTTTGTCTACATCAATGCAGCTCAACAAATTTTTCACAACACAATCCTTCTTTTCTGATGTGGAAGACCAGACAAAACTGTAACCACACATCACACTAAGAACTCATATCTCAAGATCGAATCAAAAACTCTAACACCAGTTATTGGGGAGATTGGGGAAGTCGTAGCCATGGTTCGACTTAGTGGGGGAGCAAGAGCTGAATATGATGTTGGATCTTATTATAGGACGTGGGAACTCACACTTGTGAGAAAAATTATTGGGTGCAAGTGTGAGCGGTTAAGTTCCACATCAGCTACGAATGAGTGAAATGTTAGATTTATAAGAGAGATATTACTAGGGAAAACCAAATTAACAACAACTGAGAAATATATATAACAACTCGGGCCCAGACTTTGTTATGTAGAGTGTCGTTGAATATATGATACTTACAATCACGACCCAGTAGCCGTTGTAATAAACTGTAAAGCGCACTCCTTATCATAACGGTTTTCCAAACGACTATTGTGATAAATTTAATGTTCCTGCTCCGTTTTGATATTTATTTTTTTCAGGAAAGCGCACGAGATATTATAACGGTTATGATTATAACCGTTGTTAAATATTATGCATAATTAACAGATATTATCATGCTTTTATAATTCATCCCATTTTTTTAACTTGTATTATTGTTCACCATATCATAGCAGAAAATAAAACTCACATTTGTGATAAAGTTATATGAATAATATTAATAGTATCATACTCATAATATCACATGATTGTATCATATTCAATTGTACCATAACAAACATCCTACACTTTATCAGAACAAACAATCTACAATTTATACATCACATAATTGTAACTTGGTGTTTTGGTGTCTTGTCTCTTGGTGTCTTGTCTCTTAGTCTCTTGACTCTAAAGATCTATAATTTCAAATAATTATACTTGTTAGTAAAAATACTTGGAAACTATAACATACATGAATATATTATGAATAAAGAATAAATTATGTACCTGTTAATTTTCCCAAATCCTTTCTTCATGATCAATTCAAATAGCATGGACATCATCTCCATCAACTTCATCATATGAGATAGGAACTTGTGTTGTGTAAGAAGGTGTGGACGGAATATCAAGACTTTCATCACTAAGAGGAATGTGTTTTTCTTGGAGTACGATTGACCATTTCCCTGATATGTCCAATGGGTCGGTAAAATAGAAAACTTGTTTTGCTTGAGAATCCATGATAAGTGGTTCAGTCATAAAAGATGCCTTACTAAGGTCGACCCGGGTGAATCCTAAGTTATCAATGTGTGCACCATTACTATTATTGGGAACCCACTTGCATTTAAGTAAAGCCACTTTAAAAATAACATAATTAATCTCCCAAATCTCATTAATGACACCATAAAATACGGTAGTTGCCAATACAAGATTCTTATCTTTCGAACTAGAGAAATACATCGATTCGGCTTCAACCATAACCCCACTATTTTGCATTGTACTACGATCATATTTTAATTTTGTATAAAAAGTATAATGACCAATGTCATGTGCAGTCCAAGTAATGACACAAAACATTGACTCATACGAAAACCATTTAAGTATCTAGGATGCACTACAATCATTAGATACACTTTTATTAAACCAGTCTATGAATCTCTTATTATGCTCTACCAACAACAATTTGTCACTCATTCGGGGATGTTTTTTCCTCAAAAGTCTTTTGTGAGTATCTATGAAAGGTTGAACTTCATTTATATTATTCAATATATAGAAATGTGCTTAAATAACTACATCCCGAGCCATTGACTTAACATTTAGACCTTGAATACATCTTCCATTTGTGTGATCAACGTGACGAGACTTTGGAATGCCTATAGAATCTACTTCCGATAAATAGTTTATACAAAACTCAACGGATTCTTCAGTGATGTACCTTTCAATAATCGAAGCTTTTGGTAAGTGATGATTCTTTGTATATCCTTTAAATATCTTCATATATCGCTCTATTAGATACATCCACCTTAAATAAACTAAACCATTAAATCTGATTTCTCTGACTAGATGAACAAGTAAGTGAACCATAATGTCAAAAAATGGTGAAGGAAAATACATTTCTAATTGACACAAGATTATGGCAGCCTCATCTTCTAATTCATCTAATTTTTTGAAATCAAGAACTTCATTATATATGGCATTGAAGAATAAGCACAATCTTGTTATAGTTACTTTCACATTCTTTGGTAGGATCCCACGGATAGCCACCGGTAGAAGTTGTTGCATCAATACATGACAATCATGAGATTTTAAATCAATTAACTTGAGATATTTCATTGATACAAGTTTCTTAATGTTTGATGAGTTACGTTGCGGAACTTTAATACCTTGCAAACACTGCAAAAAAAAATTATTTTCCTTTTTAGATATAGTGTCACATGTTGGAGGCAGATAAGTTATTTTTCCTTTCTCTATTGGAGCCAACTGTTTTCGTATACCCGTTGCCTCCATATCAAGACGGGAAGCCTTACTATCTTTAGTCTTTCCTGGAATATTTAAAAGTGTGCCAATCAAGCTATCACACACATTTTTCTCCACGTGCATCACATCAAGATAATGTCTAACATCAAGACTTGACCAATATGGAAGATCAAAGAAGATGGACCTCTTTTTCCATATATTTTTTTTGCAAATTCCCCTTTTTCTTTTTCCCTCTTCCCAAAGACAAGATTAATGTGTTCCCGTCGTTGATAAAATTCATCCCCGGTTAAAGGTTCAGGACCCTCATTAAACTCTTGCTCTCCATTAAAAACCTTCTGTAATCTACGATAAGGATGACTGGGTTTTAGAAATTTTCGATGCCCAAGGTAAACGGTCTTTTTTCCAAACTCAAGTTGGGGATAACAAGTATTATCTTCTCAAATAGGATACACTTTATGTCCTTTGACACTATATCTAATCAAGTTACCGTAAGTAGGAAAGTCATTGATTGTGCAAAATAACGTTGCACGCATCTTAAACTTTTCCCCATAATATGCATCGTCAACCTCAACACCTTCATTCCACAAGAGTCGTAAATCATCAAATAATGGACTTAGATAAACATCTATGTCGTTACCAGGTTGTCGTGGTCCAGAAATCATCATACTCAACAATATATAATCACATTTCATACACAACCAAGGAGATAGGTTGTAAATAGTGAGAAGAACAGGTCACGAAGAATGATTAGTGCTCAGATTACCAAAGAGGTTCATTCCATCAGTGGCAAGCCCAAGCCTAAGGTTTCTTGGCCCAACTCCAAAATCCAGAAAAAACGAATCAATTTTCTTCCATTGCAACGAATTAGCTACATGATGAATGTTTCCATCATGAGTCATTTCATCTGCATGCCATCTAAGATTCTTTGCGTCACTAAAATTAGAAAAAGGTCTCTTAAATCTTGAAATTATTGGCAGGTACCATAACACTTTAGCAGAAGGGTGCTTCCTACTAACATTGTCATAATCATTGTCATCACCATTGTTGCCTTTCAGCTTGTAACACGACACACCATATTTCGAATATTGATACAAGTCTTCATACGTGTTTTCCTGTATAATATGCAATCATTACGGAAAACATGTATTTTAATATACTCCAGACCCATTAGACACAATATCTTCTTGGCCTCGTAGCAATGATCCAGTAATTTGTTATCTTCTGGTAACATTTGCTTTAGCAATTCAAGTAATTCCGTAAAACATTTATCCGACCATCTATTTTTTGCCTTCAGATTAAACAACTTTAACATCACTGATAATCATGTAAATTTTTGCATCCCTTATATAAAGGGGTGTCTTTATCACTATATATAGTATCATAAATATGAGCATTCTTAAAAGAAGATTCCCCAATATCACAAAACATATCCCCTAGTTGATCTTCCATATATTCATCTTCATCCACTCTTTGACTTTGTGACGCCCGACTTTTCTCTTTATCCACCTCACCATGCCACATCCATATTATATAATTTTGTCATATAGCATCACAACAAAGATGCTGGAATATTTCTTCCTGTGTACCCTTATCGATATTCGCACAAACAACACAAGGACAATAAAAGATATCATCATTGTTGGGAAGATGTTTATCAGCATATTCAAGGAATTCAAGAACTCCTTTCTCATAAACCGAACATGATATATTGGCTTTCATCCAACTACGATCCATAACAACTTCTGAAATTTATACACGTATAAAAATGTAAATTACACACCAAAATATAATCCAAAAAATAACTTGAGCATATGCAAATCTAAACATAAAGCATATGAAAAATGTACTCTCATGCTGTCTTGAGCATATATATACAACATAAATAAATAAAAAAGGAATGAAGATGTTGAAGAGTACCGTACTTTGAAGCTGAAGAATCAAATGAATGAAGAGGGTGAAGATTTGAGCATATGCATCATAAACCAAGAAAAACAAATGAAGATATTGAAGAGTACCGTACTACGAAGCTGAAGAATTAAATGAACAAAGAGGGTGAAGATTTGAGCATATACAACATAAACAAAGAAAAGGAATTAATATGTTGAAGAGTACAGTACTGCGAATCTGAAGAATCATATGAAATAAAGAGGGATTTGAGCCACCGCTGTCGTCTATGGCTCGCTTGTTCACCTAGGACGTCTTATGAAAGAAATACGAAAAGAGTTTTGTTATAATTTATCAGTAAACCCTTTAATCGCAGTTGGACAAAGCAACTGTAGTGGAAACTTAAGTCCTCTAGCAACGATTTACGTATTCACCATTGTTAAATCATTTACAATTTATTTTTTAAATAATAGAGATAGGTGACACACACTTAATGTACTCTAAAAAAATGAAAAAAATGTGGTTGATGGGAATGGAAGCGTGCTACACATCATTTTTTACTACGATATTTAAAACGAACCGTCATTAATAAATCCAGCAACTCATTGGACGCGAAAATTTTAACCTATTACTACAGTGTATATGGATACGTCATAAATATGGCATTGTTATTTGTATGTTTTATAGTAGTGAGATGATCCATATACCTAACACCTTAAAATTTTTGGGTGGAGATGTGACGTCTCACTCTCTTATGGTCCTGAAGCATTAGGTGTTTGTTGTTGCTCTCGACTTCCCTTGTCTCCCCAATGTTGGATCCTGTTATAGGATTTGAGGACTCACGCTTATGGGGAGATTGTTGAGTGCAAATTTGAGTGATTAAGTCTCACATCAATTATGAATGGGTGAAATGTATGATTTATAAGGGAGATGGTTCATTTTTCTAATACCTTAAAGTTTTGGGTGGAGATGCGGTGTAACACCCAAATCCTACCCGGTAGTTATAACGAAAAAATCAGAGTATTTAAAAGCTTCCAACACATTTGGGATATCACATTTCAACATGTTACAACACATAAACAGATACATAACACTTTAATTTCGGAGGATCATATAACAACTTGCATCAGCTTTTAAAATAAAACTACTTCTTTTATTAATAACACAGCAGAATCATAATTTCAACTTCAAGTGGCATCGTATGTTTTGTTCAACTAAAACAACTTGAGGGGCAACATATTATTTCATATAATTCAACTTAGGATTCAACAACTAAAACAATTTCAAAAAGTAAACAACTAGTCGTTCATTTCCCCCCTAGTGCTATGTATCATAGCGACCAAACGACTTTGAACTAATAAGGCTAAGCAAATCTTCATTCTTGATTACCTGCACGTTACCAACAGAGGGCAACATTCAAATAGTAAGGGGTGAGATATCAGACAATATAATAAGTCGTGTGGTAAATAATATATTAGATCTGATCATATAAAATCACCATTTCTAAACTTATACACAACAACTATTACAACCAAGCCTCGACACGACATAACGACTAATTCACAGCCTTTAGATAATACCTGTCACAACAAGTCAACAACGTAAAGCACCAACAAATCTATCTTTGCCACAACTCAAGGTGCAGCATCGAATGCGACTCAATTACAATTCACATGCATGTGTTACCATTGGAGCAGAAATCCCAACTTAATAATTACCAATTAATAGAGGCATCAACAAGACATAAGCCTTCAACTTAATATTTTTTCAATCCAGGCCAACATGGTGTCAACCCAGGCCAACTTAATAATGCAGATTTATGTGACTCAATGAATGCAACAATCACATACAACAACAACAATCACCGTCACAAAGGCATACGCCCATATCGTCACTTTACCAATAATTAGAGGTACTCATCGTCACTTCAACACTGGCCATAGGCCTACAACTTAATCAACTTATCAATCACAATATATTCAACAACAATAATGTATTCAGCAACGTTGGCATAAGCCTACAACTTAGTACATCCCAACAATAATAGTAATTGGACAACAACATCAACAAGAAAACAACATTGGCTATAAGCCTAACATTTTAATACCACCTGCAATTCATATTTTTCAGCAAGGTATTCAACATATTGTGTCGACTAAAATATACAATAATTATTCTGTATAGTTATTCGGACAAATCGACCAAATCCTACAAATTAATTAATTCTCCGCTGTTATTTTATTACTAATAACCTCCTATTACACATTCGCATCTTAGTCCCTACCTTACAGCAGCTTATACAATCTGATGTCTCAACCGTAATATTTTACAAATATTCCGCGTAATTATTCGGACAATTCAACTATATCCGGCTAAGTAATCCTCCACTAAAGCACTTCTACTAAATTATTTTACTGATAAGTCTTATCAATAACCTTCGGCTAAATTAAGGAAATTGTTATTTCTCTGCCACTTAAGTCTTCTCTACTGCTAATATATTTTGGTTACCAATGTTTCTGTTATTTTACTACAAGCCCTGCAACTAAAACCATAAGTTACTAATTCTGAAACATAATAATTACCTCTGCTATTTTATGTCAATCCATAGATTACTCTCTTATGTCACTAATAAATAGCTTCTAACTATGCTACATCAATTTTGCAACATACAGTTTCATGGTACCACTCGGCATGATAACACACAGTTTGCATGGTGCCACTCGGCACACAGGTTGGTGCCCCTCGGCACAACAACCAACCATCTCCATGCATCTAGTGTCGATCGGTACCCCCTCCTCACAACTTTGTCGTTCGGAATTATTCACCGCCTTCACAAACATGTCGTTCGGCATGTAAGGCACTCACAACACACACTTGTGACGCTCGACGCAGAGTTTGTTTCGTTTGTTTTTCTTCCTAATTTCTTCCGTCTGCTACGAAACTCAATACGGTATCAAATTTAACAACACAACACAGTATCACAGCAACATAAAATTATATTCAATCAATATAGAGTAATTTCCCATAACCAATTCGTTGACAGCAATCCACATCTCAGTATCAATTACAACAATTAAACACCAACAAAAGCAATCTTACAAACCCAATCCCACATAAATTTTGTTATGCAACCCATTAGATAGTCAGAACTCCACCCTTACCTTGGATTGACGCTTCTCTATAATTTCCGATTGCACCTCGCTGTTGCCATAGCTCCAAACCTTTCTTCTTCTTCTTCTCTCAAAACCCTATTCCTCTCTTCTCTTCTCTTTCTTTTTCCTAATAACACTAACTCTCTTCCTCTCTTATTTTCTAATAATAATATATTATTATACTATTAACCCAAATAAATCCAATTGGGCCTAAACGTTACACCCCGCTTTTACTTCTTGACGCCATAACATAAGCCCATTATCATATTTAAGCTTAATAATAAAAATAATACCTCAACTTAATTCCACCAAATTAAATCCGATTATTTATCATGCCACTAAATAAAATAATCCTGACTTCGACGATAAAAATTTGAATTAATATAAAATATTCAAAACAATATTTAATTAAATAAATAATTAAATATCGGGGCGTTACATGCGGCGTCCCCCTTCTTGTGGTCATGGAGTATTACGCGTCGTTGGTGTTCCCAATTTTCCTAATTTCTTCAACAAGTGGTATCATAGTCATAATTTAGTTTGGTGGGAGAGCGGGAGTTAGATCCGATGTTGAGTCTTGTTATAGGATGTGGGGGCTCATAGTTGTGAAAGAGATTGTTAGGTGTATGTGAGTGGTTAAGTCTTACGTCGACCATGCATGAGTAAAATATCAAATATATAAAAGAGATGACTCATTTACTTAATATCTTAAAATTTCAGACGAAAATTTTATATTTTTTTCTCTTATAGTTCTAGAATATTGGACGTCCGTTAGTACTCATTGCACGGTGAACTATGATTCCCGTAAAAAAAATTATGATCTAAAGGTTCTTTTAAAATAGATTTTAGTTAAAGTTCAATGGTGTAAATGATTAAAGGTATAAAAAGAATAACCTAAAGAATAAACATAAGAAACGAATATAGAAGATGATTTCAATAATTGATTATACAAGGAGTCGTTGGGCCCCCCTATAAATGAACTTGTTTGTACACAGCTAAATGGCAAAATCTCATGATGTATTATTCATTTGGTGTGCTCCCTTTGTTAGTTAGAGTGGGTGCCCATCACAAAGCTTCAAGCTGCACTTCTATCGTGAGTTCAATGTAATTTAACTAGTCATACTAACATCTCTTTAGAGTATAATTGTTGAAAGAAAATTATGTTAAAATGATAAAGTTTAAAATTTTCAAAAATTAAATACATAAATTTCAAAAGAATATTTGTAAATTTAATTCATTAACATGTGTTCTAAAGAAACATGTTTGCATAATTTTGACTTAATTTTATTGTAAAGAAAGTCTTATCTTGGATTTAAAACCAAAGTTACTAGTTGCCTTGCAATTTAAACAATTAGTGAAATAGAGAGAATTTGTGAGATGATGATTATGGTAATTGAGTATGAAGTAGGGAGTAGATAAATACATGAAGGATGGTGATTATATACACATTAATCACCTCTTAGCTGGTTTACTTGCAGCTACCTTTAAAGTTAATTAAAATATAACTAACTATTTTGCTGGTATATTGTTACTTTGTTACCTTGCAAATTAAGAGTTAGTTAATTAAAATATACCAGCAAGATAACAAAGTAATAATATACCTTTAAAGTAATTAACAAAGCAACAATATACAACCAAAGTCAAACTGCTTTGCAAGGCTTTGATTAATCCCTGGATCAAAACATTTAACTCTCTTTTTAATCATAAATTCATCAAAAGTAACTACATCAAATTCTCTCTTTAAGTCTTAGAGTTTAGTTTTTTAATAACTTTTTATGAACAAATCTGTCCATTGATCTTGAGTTGGACAACACTTTACTATAAACTTCTCTCTATTCATTTGATCTTTAAGGTAATGAAATTCAATGTACTTTTTGTCTTTGGCAAATGAGATTTTTTATTAAATTGTTGACTATTTATTAATTTCGCATCATTATATATATATATATATATATATATATATATATATATATATATATATATATATATATATATATATATATATATATATATATATATATATATATATATATATATATATATATATATATATATATATGAATATGTAATTGTTATTCTTCTATATAAAAACGCCTTTGAGTAATATATTCGTATCTGTATTGGATTATCATATTTTTTACGATTTGTTTTTTTTTTTTTTATGTTGTCAAAGGGAAAGAAGCATATGCGAGATAAAGTAGGGAAGCACAAAGTCAAGACGAGCCTCGAAAACTACATAAAATCACTACAATAAATAATATATTTCATGATGAAATTTTCACGTCTAACAAGTTAAAACCGAGAAGATATGACCTGAGAGCGTTTTATTAATAAGATAAACAACATGTTACGTCGGTGTTATAAAAAACCGAGGTAACTCAACTATAAATTAGCGCTTTTTATAATCCTTAAAATAATAATAACATGTTATCTCAGTTTTATTTTAGAATCGAGACAATATAGCTATAAGAAACCTCGCGTCGAATCTTAATTGCCGCATTTAATACTTTTTTCAACGATTTATCACAAGATTGGGAAATAATAGTAAAACGAAATATTTCATTGATAATAAAAAAACACAACAAATTCAAACTTCTCAGTCCACTCAACTTCAACATCACCCTTAACTATCCCTAACCTATTGAAAAGTACAAAAATAACTATTTCATAAGGTATGAGGAAAGTCTTCTCCTCCTGAGAATCCTTTATCGTTTCTTTCAAGAAGTTGCAAATGGTAAGAGGAAGATTAACTCTCATATTGTAGGTGAGGAGTAACAAGATATGCTTGTCATATCAAGTAAGCGTTTCCAGGTCTTTCTTTCTTAGGCAAAGATTTGACATTAGAATTGAAACCAAAATCTTACAATAAGGCGTAGAGAAGCAGAACTAGAGGGATTTGTATTTTTGGTATTAAATCGGTTTAGGTGGTCTACATAGACACAATTGGATTTATAATGTTCAACACAACTACCAAACTCTTCACAATTGAGTTTCAAAGCAATCAGTGATAAAGTAATATATAAAGGAGTGTCATTGACATGGGGATGAATGATTTTTTCATGACCAATTGGCACAATAGATGCATTCACCCAGAACTCTTTAACGAGGTTAGTGTATATGGGACAATGTAGAATGTCAAAGTAACCACTCAACTTTGTTTGTTAACAGCTTTTCTTAGTTCAAAATGATCGAACTCATTGAAATCAACATACTTTTCATTGATAACGAAGAACAAACTTGCATCCATTTTTGGATAAAAAAGGCTTTAAAATAGAGAGTTGGGAATGAGATGTTGAAAATAGGAAAATAATTTGAATTAATGAGTTGGTAATTAGACGTTTAAATAGCTCAAAAGCCTCCTTGATATTCTAAAAGAGACGTTACAACTTGAATATAGTTGATCATTGATATTCTAATGATATAATTCTAATGCATATGTGCCACGTCTGTGTTCTAACTTTGTATTTAAATGTTCAAACTCGTCGGTCTTCCTAAATATCGAGGGAAAATTTAGCGTTAAAATAAATTTGGAACCTCTATTTTAATTGCATTTTTTATTTTAAAAATAAATGTTCTAACCCGTCAGTTTTTCTAAAAAACTGAGGGAACTTAACGTTAAAATCAAGGACATTTATCAAATCCTAAATCAAATCCTTGCCGTCCATTTCATGACTATCAACGCTTCAGACCTAACCATTAGTGATCTGTGTGAAACATAAAAAACCTCAATTGTGCCTCTTATTATAAAAAGTATTCTGAAGCATGAAGAGTTTAAGGTTTGCAGAAGTGTTTTCCATGAAGAGTTCTCTATGATGGATTGCAAGAGCTGAAAATTTTTTGGGTTTAAGGTTTGTGTTTTTAAATATTTGCCATGAAGAGTTCTTAAATAATTTTTTTATCAAAAAATTATTTATTTATCTAACCCTTTTTTTGACTAACCCTTTTTTTGTCTAACCCCTTTTTTAACTAACTATTTTTTGTTCATATCAGAAACAAATGCATGTAAAAGCGATTGAAAACATCCTTGCACATATCATTTGATCTACCCTAATATTATATGGTTTGAAAATCTAAAATCTATATCTTATGGAAATTAATTTACCTAACCATTTTTCTTTTGTTAGGATAATGAAGTTTCCCAGTATTTGATCTTGCCAAAATATTAAAGAATTGAACATCCAACATATGATCTTCATGGGAAATTGATTTTATTTTTTTGTATAAAAAATGTAATATTCTGAGTACACAATGTAATGATTTTATTTATAAAAAAAAGGAATAACCCCTCAGATTTCTTGATAAACCGAGATAAAATAGGTCCTAGTTTTTTAATTAATAAAAGTGAAAAAACTGGGGATTGAACTCATGTGCTAAAAAAATATTACATCGGTCTTAAAAATACTTAGGTGTTAAGTTCATACTTTTCATGACGACCTTATTTACCTCGCTTCAGATGCCGGAGTAAAACACATTTTGCATCTGACGTTAGATGTGTTTTTATAGTAGTGAATGCATCGTCACATGTTTTACCATCATCAAAAAGGGGGAGTATGTGAGTATAACTTCGTCATTAGATGTTTTGCATGTTTTGCATGATGTCAAAACTGGGAAAAGCTAGCATTTATGTATATTGGACATTATCTATATGTCTCGTGGCACTTCTTTACATTAGGGATCATAGGAACCATTAATAAGCATTTTGAAATTGATTCAAGTCATGAAAAATAAGTTTCTGCATAATTTTTCATTGCATGTGTCGACACATACGATTTTCAGGTCGACACTTGCAACTCAATTTTAAAGCTTGTAGCCTCTAGAAGGCTCAGGTCGACATGGGTAGAAGGTTCAAAGAGTTGGTTCTTCAGATCCCGGTAATGGAAGATTCATCTGAAGAAGACGAGAATCAAATTGGTGAGGTTAAGATTACCCATGCTAACTGTAATGAACAAGCATCTGATGATGATTATTTTGACGAGCAGTATCCACCCGCCGATATCAAATACAAGCAGTTAGAAGACAGATTGAACGCCATCGAGATCCAAGTCGTCCCCGGTTTATATTTTGATGATTTGGGTTTGATCTATGGGGTTTTTATTCCCCACAAATTCAAGATACCGGTCTTTGTAAAGTACGACGGAGTTTCTTGTCCAAAACTTCACCTGGAGTCTTATGTGCGCAAGATACAGCCGCACACCGCTGATAAGAAACTTTGGGTTCACTTTTTTTAAGAGAGCTTGATCGGAACGCAACTAGAATGGTTCTACCAGTTGGATGGTTCCCGTATCAATACTTTGGAGGACTTAGCTACCGCCTTCTACCATCAGTACCAGTATAACGCTGACTTGGCACCAACAAGGGTACAGTTGCAAGATATGACAATGGGGAAGAATGAGGGATTCAAGGAATATTCACAAAAGTGGAGAGACCTGGCCAGTAGGGTTCAACCACCTTTGACTGATAGGGAGCACATTGACATGTTTATGGGAACTTTATCTGGTCCATTCTTTAACTTGTTGGTTGGCTGTTCTTCTTCTGGTTTCACCGAGCTAATCTTAACAGGTGAAAAAGTTGAAAGCGACATCAAAAGCGGAAAGATTCCCATTACATCTGCCTCCACTTCAAATCCTGTAAAGAAACCTTTTGCTGCAAAGAAGGAAATCAATGTTGTGTACGGGGCAAGGGCCCGTACCAAGAAGAATGATCATCCGTCTGTTAATGTTTTCTGAATCTCTAATCCAACTCCTACTCAAAGACTATCTGCTAATCATCAATGTTTTGAAACTCCGAGAAGACAATTTACAAGGTTAGGCATGTCATTGTCTCAAGCCTTACAATATTTTCTAAAGGCTAATTTGGTGACATTATGCGATCCTCCTGCCAATCCAGATACATCTTCACCAAAGTATAATCCGAATGCAAAATGTGCTTACCACTCAAGCAGCCCCGGGCATGAGACTGACCAATGTTGGGCCTTGGAGAATAAAATTCAGGATTTGATCGATAACAAGACTGTTGAATTTGATCCTCCTCCAACTCTGAATGTAATCACCGTGCCTATGCTGAAGCATGACAAGGGTGTCAATAAAGTCAACATTGTGGGTGAATCTGATGAAGATGCTGCATTTGAAGATTGGGTGTATCCTACTACAACGGTGCTTAAGAATTGGCGTGCAAAGGACTTCGTGCCCATCTCCTTCATTGAGGAGTAATCTACTTGTTTTGTCGTTTATTAATTCAAGAACATTTTGTCTGTAATATTTTAACAATGACTTTTAAGCCATGTGCCTAGCCCGGGGCATTTTGGTCCATTTGTCAATGGTTTTATTTATGTTCATCTAATCATATGATCATTCAATACAAATTATTGGACTCTTTTGCATTCAAATCTTTGTGTTCATTACCTTTCTTTTCCTTCAAATACATCTTTCCAAAAAGCCATGTATCTTACATGCACACACACACTCTTGCAGGTCCTCATCCACTCTGGATCTTATTACCAATGACTCTATTATTGTCGACTATGACTTTGAATGTCCAATTAACCAAGCCAAAGACGAAGGCGAGGAATATTGTGAAATACAGGGAGAACTAGCCAGACTTCTGTTACAAGAGGAAAAAGCTATTCAGTCGCATGAAGAATCAATTGAAGTCATCAATCTGGGTACTGAGACAGACAAGAGAGAGGTTAAGATTGGTGATAACTTGGAACGCAGTGTCAAGAGCAGGTTGGTTCAAATTTTGCATGATTATGTGGAAGTATTTGCTTGGTCTTATAAAGATATGCTAGAGTTGGATACCGATATCATAGTTCATCGTTTGCCGACAAAAGAAGATTTTCCTCCTGTCAAACAAAAGGTTTGTCGCATGAGGCCTGACATGTCTGAAAAGATCAGAGCTGAAGTGATGAAACAATTTGATGCATGGTTCTTAGCTGTGACATATTATCCCTAATGGGTTGCAAATGTCATGTCAGTGTCAAAGAAAGACGGAAAGGTTTGCATGTGCGTAGACTATAGAGATTTGAATAGGGAAAGCCCCAAGGATGACTTCCCTATACCACATATTGACGTCTTGGTTGATAACACTGCTCAGCATAAAGTCTTCTCTTTCATGGTTGGCTTCTCTGGCTATAATCAGATAAGGATGGCTCCCGAAGACATGGAGAAGACTACTTTGTTTACGTAATGGGGCACCTTCTGCTACAAGGTCATGTCGTTCGGGTTGAAGAATGCAAGGGCAACATATCAAAGGGCTATGGTAGCTTTGTTTCATGATATGATCCATCATGAAATAGAGGTATATATGGATGATATGATTGCCAGATCACAAACTGAAGAGGAACATCTCGATCACCTGTACAAACTATTCGAAAGGCTAAAAAAGTACAAGTTGAGGTTGAACCCTAACAAGTGCACATTTGGAGTACGATCAGGAAAGCTTCTAGGTTTTGTTGTCAGTAATAAAGGCATTGAAGTTGATCATGCCAATGTGAAGGCCATCCAAGAAATGCCAGTCCCCCACTCTGAAAAGGAAGTTAGAGGATTCTTGGGTCGTCTTAATTACATCACCCGCTTCATATCTCACTTGACTGCAACTTGTGAACCAATCTTTAAACTCTTGAAGAAAGATCAAGTAGTCATATGGAATGATGAATGTCAAGTTGTCTTCGACAAAATCAAAAAATATCTACAAGAACCTCCTATTCTCATGCCTCCAGTTGAAGGAAGACCCTTGATCATGTACTTGACAGTACTAGAGAACTCTATGGGGTATGTTTTGGGCCAACATACCCCATAGAGTCTGGCCGAAAAGAGCATGTTATTTATTACCTGAGCATGTTATTTATTACCTGAGCAAAAAGTTTACCGACTGTGAAACCAGATATTCACTGCTCGAGAAAACTTGTTGTGCTCTGGCATGGGCTGCTCGCCGGCTAAGACAGTATATGTTGACTCATACCACTCTGTTGATTTCTAAGATGGACCTAATCAAGTACATCTTCGAGAAACCCGCTCTCTCCATAAGGATAGCCAGATGGCAAATGATCTTGACTGAGTACGACATCCAATACACTACATAAAAGGCCATCAATGGAAGCGTACTAGCAGATCATTTAGCCCATCAAGCTGTTGATGATTATCAGTCTATGAATTTTGACTTCCCGGATGAGAACATCATGCCGGTGACCGACTGTGCGAAACCTGGACCGTATGACGGACCTGAACAAGGATCCTGATGGACTATGGTCTTCAATGTGGTTTCCAACGCTTTGGGTAACGGAATTGGTGTTGTGATCATATCCCCTTAAGGTTGCCATACTCCTTTCACCTCCAGGCTATGCTTTGATTGCACGAACAATATGGAGTACGAAGCATGTATTTTGGGTTTGAAGGTTGCCATTGACTTGAGGATCAAGCATTTAAATGTGTTCGGGGATTTCACTCTAGTGATTAGCCAAGTAAAAGGAGATTGGGACACTAAGCACCCTAATCTCATCCCTTACAAGGAACTTATGCTATCCCTGATTCCCTACTTCGAAGAGATCACCTTTGAGCACTTCCTTAGGGAAGAAAATCAGTTGGTTGATGCCTTGGCAACCATGTCTTCAATGTTCAAGGTCAAATGGGACAACGAAGCCCATATGATTACAATTGAAAGATTTGAAGAACCTGCGCACTGCTGTAAGCTTGACACTGATGCAGAAAATCCATGGTACCATGAGGTGATGAGATATCTTGAAGCACAAGAGTATCCCGAGGGAGCATCCATCAATGGCAGAAATTTCTTACAAAGATTTTCAGCCAAATTCTTCCTAAGCAACGGAATATTATACAAGCGCAACCATGATTCTACTCTACTCCGATGTGTGGACAAGGAGGCAGAGGAAATTATGGAAGACATGCACGATGGTCTCTTTGGGACTCACTCAAGTGGATATACGATGGCCAAGAAAATCCTAAGAGCTGGCTACTATTGGTCAACATTAAAGACTGATTGTCACCAACACTCTAGAACTTGCCATAAATGCCAAATCTATGCTGACAAGGTCCATGTGCCTCCTATCCCTCTGAATGTCATGACCTCTCCATGGCCATTTGCAATGTGGGGCATTGACATGATTGGAGAGATTAAGCCCACTCCTTCCAATGGAAATCTCTTCATTCTGGTCGTTATTGATTATTTCACCAAATGGGTCGTAGCCGCCTCTTTTTCCTCAGTCACAAAGAATGTGGTAGCCAGATTCATCAAACATAACCTCATCTTCCGCTATGGTATCACCGAAAGGATCATCACCGACAATGGTACTAACCTCAACAATGCTATGATTACCGAACTTTGCACTCGGTTCGAGATCAAGCATCACAATTCTTCTCCCTATAGACCTAAAATGCATGGCGCAGTCCAAGCAGCCAACAAAAACATCAAGAAGATTGTGCAAAAGATGGTAGTGACCTACAAGGACTGGTATGAGATGTTACCTTTTGCTCTTCATGGATACCGCACTTCGGCTAAAACGTCAACTGGGGCAACTCCCTTTTCCTTAGTTTATGGCATGGAAGTTGTTTTGCCAGTGGAAGTTCAGATTCCCTCATTAAGGATTATGAATGAAGCAAGCTTAGGCAAAGACGAGTGGATTCAGATAAGACTGGATCAGTTGAACTTGATCGACGAAAAGCGATTGGCTACTGTTTGTCATGGTCAAACATACCAAAAACTTATGATCAAGGCTTTCATCAAAAAGATCAAGCCTCTAGTATATCAAGTTGGTGACTTGGTGATAAAGCACATCATTCTTCCACAAGGCGACCCCAGAAGCAAATGGCCTCCCACATGAGAAGGGCCATTTGTTGTCAAGAGAGTGTTCTCTGGCGGTGCCATGATGCTAACTACCATGGATGGTGAAGACTTCCCACACCCTATAAACACAAACATAGTTAAAAAATACTACACATAAGAGACCCGCTAGGTTGACACACCTAGGCAAAAATAAGGGAATCCCGGCAAACCAAAAGGTTTGGGCAAAAATTAGGGATATATGCAAAAGATTGTACACTCAGCAAGTTGAAAACCCGAAAGGGGGACTTGGGCAAAAATGGGTATCCTGGTGGGTTGAAAACCAGAAAAGGTGGTCCACGCAAAAGTTAAGGATTGAAAGCGTATGACTATGTCCCATGGAATCACCACAATCAATTTTATTACCAAGGTTCGAGTTTAAACGGTCCAAGATCAATCCAATCAACTTCTGTCAACAGCAAGGGGAATTCGAAGACATTGGGGAAATAGTAGAGTTGTAATGCAATGAGATCATTTCACATGGCTATTATTTTTGTTTTCAATTTTGTTTTCCTTCTGACAATTTCCTCTTACTAGGATCTCTGTCTCTTTGTACAAAAACGTCTATTCATAGGCAAAATATCAATACAAATATACTTTGAAGTGCAAACTTTCTGTTTTTGTTTTGAATGCAAAATTGTCCAACGACTAAGATTGAACGAACATATGCATATGAACATGAACATATTTAAAACTATTTGGCACATGTGTCCTGCTAAGAAGCATCAAGCGTATCTTTAATGTATATGGAATACCCCCACAGAGTTATTTCATTAGCATTATCCCCACAAAAACGACTACAATAAACTTTTCTCAGCAGAGTTATCCACAAAGTCTCTTTGCACAGGTTAATCTCCAACCAGAGTCTCAATCTCTTGGCAGCTCTCTCCCCAGCTAAGTTGATCATACAAGTAGAAGCCTTGTGGATCTCTTCCTCAAAGAACTCACCTCATCAGCGGTTCATCAAGTTTTCATCAACATGGTTTATTTCCCCAACAAACAACAATCAGCAAATTCCCACGGCATAGTCTATCTCCCCCAGCTGAGCCTGTTATGTCCAGCTGAGGCTATCCTTCCCAAGTTGAGTTTGTCCTCCCCGACTGAGTCCACACTCCCCAGCTTGAGTTTGCCTTTCAGACTATTACAAATCATAGGGCCATAACCCCTAATCCCCAGTAAAGTCATCAACAAAACCTTTACTATCTCCAAAAGATGCTATGAAGCCTAGACTCGACTAGATATTAGTACAAATTTCAAAGCTACTATGAAGTCTAGACCCGACCAGATAATAATCAACTTCTCAAGTCACTATAGAGCCTGGATCCAACCAGATAATAGTGTAACCTTTCAACTAACTATGAAGACTAGATCCGACCAGATAATAGTGTAACCTTTCAACTAACTATGAAGACTAGATCCGACCAGATAATAGTTAACTTCGCAAAATACTATGAAACTTGGACCCGGCCAGATAATAATTTAACCCTCCAAGATATAGAAGAACCTGGCCTCAACCAGACCAGGGTTTAACTTCTTTTTCCCAGTAGAGTTTTCCCCTACCCCAACAAATTACTGTGAAGCCTGGATATGACCAGATATCAGTTTTCAACTTCATCTCTTCAAGCAAGTTATTGTGAAGCCTGGATCCGACCAGATAACAATTCCCCTCAGAAGTTTGTTGTGAAACATGGAATCCGACCAGATAACGACTAATTTCTAAGCAAGTTACTAAAAAATCTAGACCCGACCAGATATCAGTTCAACTCTATCTCTTCAGACAGTTTATTGTGAAGCCTAGACCCGACCAAATAACAATTAACTTCATCCACCTCAAAATCTGTAAAGCCTAGATCCGACTAGATATCAGTTTTCAATTTTGTCTATTCAAGCAAGTTATTTTGAAACCTGGAATCCGACCAGATAACAACTAGCTACAACCCTCAGCAAGACACTGTGAAACCTGGACCCAACCAGATAATAATATAACTCTTCAAAAACTATGGAGCCTGGACCCGACCAGATAGTAGTTACCACTTCAAGTTACTATGAAGCCTGGACCCGACCAAATATTAGTTCAACTTCATCCTTTCTAGCAAGTTACTGCAAAGCCTGGAATTCAACCAGATAGCAGTTAACTTTCATATCCCCAACAAGTTGTTGTGAAACTAGGAATCCAACTAAATGACAGCCTAACATCACTCTCCCCAAGAAATCTCCTGCGAAGCCTGGAATGCGACCAGATAACAGTTAATTATTTCTTCCCTAGTAAGTTACCATGAAGCCTGGATCCGACCAGATAACAGTTGACTTCCACATCCTCAGCAAGTTGTTAAGCTTGGACCCGACCAGATAACAGCTAACATTCAAGAGATATTCCCCGGCAGAAGCATTCTTCTAATAGAGTTTAAAGATATGTATACTCTTCATCTCCAACAGCGATCCAAAACTCAGCTTCCCAAAATTCCTCAGCAGCAGTCAGGGATTTATTTTCCAGGACAAACATACATCTCACATTCATACATCATAGCATGTACATAAAAAATGCATTTAGCATGATCTCATTCATCTTGTGAACATCATGCATACATCTGCATTTTACTAACCCTTTTTTCCCACAGGTAAAACATCAAGTTTTAGTCTAAATCGACCAAAAATTTATGCTGATACTTCTTCCAGTATTTACCAACATTCCTCCAAATGGCATCTATAAGCCCATTCCCAATACATCTTCGAGTGCAAATTTCTGGGCACTCTAGTGTTCAATCATCTTCCACCTTCAAGTCACGAATGGAGGATCCTCTAATCTAACTCTTCAGGTTTAAGAATATTGAACAGGGGAAGATGTTGTACCCCAAAATTTTCCCTCTAATTTCTCAAGTAATCTCTCACAAGACCTCCTTTGGTTCAAGACTGCACAAGGATTGATCAGCTCAAGACACCTCCTCAAGCACTGATAACTGAAAATTAGGGTTTGAGTTTGCACAAGGAAAAATGGACTTTTATCCCTAGTGACTCTTTTATGGATCATTTTTACCCTCAAGATTTCTCATGACAAGTTTCAAGTCTTGGATCACATTTTTGCTCAGTCAATTGATCTGACCTAAAATCAGCTATATTAGGGAAAAAAGTCAATTGTGGTAAATTTACAGTCAAACTTCATAATTTTTGATCCATATCAATATTATGAACTCATATATGTAAATTGATCAAGTTTGGATCACAATTCCTCAATAAATTGATCAGATCATCAAAAGGGCAAAATGGTCAAAATTATGGTTTTGACTGAGAAGGTGCAATTTCTGATTTTTGACCTAGAAAATGATTGATTGGTTTAATTTATGATCTCAAGGTTTCAAATGCATCATTTTTACCTAATGTCATGGCTCAAAACATTCCTCAAGATCAATTGGTTAACAGTTGATTTTCAGTCAACTAATGAAAACTCAACTGTACACTGAAAAGTCAAACTTTGATTTTTTGATCAAAATCAAGTTCCAAAGATCACAATTTATCAAGACATGTCAAAATATGAAACTTGTTCATCAAGAAATCAAAAATTCAAGATTTCATTTTGAAAAGTCAAAATTTCTAAACTTAGAAATTTTTTTAAGTGTTGGAAAATTCATATTTTTTTCATAACTTTGAGCCAAATTTCCACCATGATGCAGGAAGATTCAAAGGAAACTTCCAACATGAAAGTTGTAGATCTCAATGAGATATAAAACATTTTATAACACAACCTTTTCTATAAATTCATGGATTTCAAGTTATCATTTTAAGAAGACATGTTCATGAAACTTGGAAACTTAGTGAAATTTTGCCCTAGTTTAGGCAGGATTTTCACCTTACTTCATGGTAATTTTTCACATAGTTCCAAGATGAATTTTCAAAAATGTCCAACATAGAGGTTGTATAGGATGTTACAAGCTTTCCAAAATGTCCAAGAAATCATTGAGATCATACTTGAGCAAGGAGAATCGAAGGCAAGAAGTTAGGATTTTCAAACTTGAATTACAAGCCATTTTGTGAAGAACACTTGATCCAATCTTCAAGCATGTTGTACAAATCTCACTTTGCAGGATTATAACTTACCTTTCACTCCATAATTAAATGTTTAGACAACTGTTAGATCTTTGATCCAAGCATTTGAGGCATTTTCCAAATGGTTATTTCATTAATGGCACAAAGGTAACACTTCCATTTTGGAAAAGCAAGCTTTATTGCAAAAGTCAATGCATAGAGTTCCCAACTTGTTTCATCTGAGTAAAAGCAATGTCAAAGGCAAAAGCAACATGTCTAGAGCCTCCCATAAACTTAGGCCATGCTTGTACTATACCTTGAAACCATGTTTTTCACTTTTCTTCAAAATCAAGTAACATAGCCATAACTCTATATCTCACAGTTCTGTCAACCTCAAGGGCTATAACATTTTTCTTATAATTATAAAAGTCTATTGCAAGAGGATACACGAACACACAAGCTCTAAAACTCTCCCAAACTCAGAACTTCATCACAAACCACCATTGTTGCACATTCTGACAATAAATTCTAAACTCATATTTCCCTCGTGTGTTTCTGTGCCTTTTGGTTCCTAAAGCTCCTATACATCAAGCATAGTCCATCCATGACACTGTTACACGACTGTAACACCATTTGCATCAAACTCCATAACCAAAAACAGAGCATTGCAAGTGGACTTCTCCAGACCATTTCAGCCACTCTCTAATCAAGCTAATCATTGCATTAGCTTCCTGGGAACTTGAGGAAGCTAACCTAATCATCACAACAACTTGAATCAAGCTCTAACTCAAAAACACTATCTCCAGCTGCAAGGTGAGTTTTCTAACTTTTCATATCATTATTTAGGCATTATTAGGCTTGCATTTTCAAAGACAAAATGTAGATATCATTGCCCTAAAAATGTATATATCCATAGATTTCATTTATATGGCTTGAGCTTAGAGAATTTTAAGATTAAAATTTCTGGAAAAATTAGGGTTCAAATTAGGGCCAACAAAATTCTCATTCATCTTTAATTTATAGCTTTAGTTATTTACACGATTGGATTCGTGAGAAAAAATGGAACAACTTTTATGTTTGCAATTTTAATTTTCATTGAGAAATGAGCAAGATACAGGTTATCTGGCTGGGCGTGAGGTTGAAGATGCAGTTCAGGCCATGGACTTGATTTGTAATATATATTTATGGTTTGATACAAGTTAACATATGTATAGCCACCCCAGTGGTAAAAGCGCGCGCCTTTCACCTTTAGGACCTGGGTTCGAGCCCCAACGTCCGTTTTGTTGTTTTTTTCTTCATATTTTTGCTTCTTTTTGTTTTACATACAGCAGCGCATGGGCCCTAGATCATTGGGCTTGGTCTTTTTTGCTGGCTTCTATCCCCCTGCCTTACTTTTTCACCCATGGCCCAATTTTTTTTATTATTTTATTTTTCTTATTTTATTTTATTTCTTTTTTTCTTTATTATATTTTTATTACTATTATTATTAATATTATTATTATTATTTTTTTTTTATTAATGAAAAGTATAAAAATATTTTTATTTATTATTTACACTTATTTATTTTATTTTCTTTATAAAGACAAAAAGAACAAAAACTTTTTCTTTTAATAAATTAATTTCTTTTTCTTAATAAATTAATATTTAGATTTAGATTTAATTATTATTTCTCTTTTTTTCATTTAAAATTAATTTAGAATTTAGGTTTCTTTTAATTAATTAATTTTCATATTATTATTATTAATTTAAAACCTTTCACAAAAATTCTAAAAATACTTTTTTTTAGCTTAATTTCTTTCTTAATTAATCTAGGTTCAAAGTTTATTTTATTTTTGATTAATCATTTGCTTAATTAGGTCAAAATCAAACCCTTTCATTAAAAAAACAAACAAAATCATTTCTTTTTCCATTTGCATTTGTACATTATACTTTTCAATTCTTGTACATTATTCAATATGGTTGTAATAGATAATTAGGTTTAATTTTCTTGCAAAATCCCCATTTGTAAATTTGTATACCCCCTCCCCTAATGATGTAATAGTGTAATAATTTTGATTTCCTCAATTTATCACTTTAATATAAATGCTAGTAATTAGGGTTTGTATGGAAAGACTAAAATCAACAAATAGCAAACCCTAATTCAAGATAAACAATGCATGTAAATCCAATACACTTGCACACTTACACCCATAGGGTAGTTTCACTTTGTTACCTTACAAAAATGGCCATGTTATGCATGTGGGATATCTTAGCAAAAAGCAATCAAAAATACAAGATCATAGTCCCTCGATGACACTATCAATGTTGCCTTTAAAAATGATCTTATTCCTCAAATAGAAATGCTAAGATATCTCACAACATTGTTATCATGGCTATACGATGACCCACGCCCGTCCCTATACATCCAAAGATAAGGCTTCTTACCAAATCAATGGTAAGATAGAAATATCAAAGGAAGGAAGAAATGAACAAAGACTTTTAAGTAGGTAGATTGTTCCTAGTTGCTTGCTCATTTTCAAATCAAATATCCTTGCTTATTTTCAAAACAAACACCAACACTTTCAAAAACACTTTCAAACCCTTTTCCAAACATGAAATATTTTCAAAAGCTTAACACTTTGTATACGTTCTTACGAACGAGAACTATTACAAAGTTTTCCTAAACGAAGGCGCCTTTTCAAAATACTTTCAAAAACCACACAAAGCACATTTTTCAAACAAAAGCAAGTGATCTAGAAAGCAACTAAGAGCCCATAGATAACTATGAATGAAAAGGGTGCTAACACCTTCCCTTTTCATAATCTACCCCCGAACTCAAGAAATAATCTCAAAGGTCTTTCCTGTTCTTTTCAGCCTTTCCTTTTGGATAAAAGAAAAGTCGGTGGTGACTCTTGCTAACCGCAACATTTGCGATAAAACGCAAAACACCTAAGTTATTTCTCGAGATTGCTCATGACAAGTTTCAAGTCTTGGATCACATTTTTGCTCAGTCAATTGATCAGTTGACCTAAAATCAACTATATTGGGGAAAAAGTCAATTATGGTAAATTTATAGTCAAACTTCATAATTTTTTATCCATATCAATATTATGAACTCATATATGTTAATTGATCAAGTTTGGATCACAATTCCTCAATAAATTTGATCAGATCATCAAAAGGGCAAAATGGTCAAAATTATGGTTTTGACTGAGAAGGTGCAATTTCTGATTTTTGACCTAGAAAATGATTGATTGGTTTAAGTTATGATCTCAAGGTTTCAAATGAATCATTTTTACCTAATGGAATGGCTCAAAAGACTCCTCAAGATCAATTGGTTGACAGTTGATTTTCAGTCAACTGATGAAAAGTCAATTGTACACTTAAAAGTCAAACTTTGACTTTTGATCAAAATCAAGTTCCAAAGATCACAATTCATCAAGACATGTCAAAATATGAAAATTGTTCATCAAGAAATCAAAAAGTCAAGATTTCATTTTGAAAAGTCAAGTGTTGGAAAATTCATATTTTTTTCATAACTTTGAGCCAAATTTCCACCGTGATGCAGGATGATTCAAAGAAAACTTCCAACATGAAAGTTGTAGATCTCAATTATTTCTAAAACATTGTAGAACACAACATTTTCTATAAATGCATGGATTTCAAGTTATGATTTTAAGAAGACATGTTCATGAAACTTGGAAACTTAGTGAAATTTTGCCCTAATTTAGGCAGGATTTTGACCTAACTTCATGGCAATTTTTCACATAGTTCCAAGATTAATTTTCGAAAATGTCCAACATATAGGTTTTAAAGGATGTTACAAGCTTTCCAAAATGTCCAAGAACTCATTAAGATCATACTTGAGCAAGGAGAATCGAAGGCAAGAAGTTAGGGTTTTCAAACTTGAATTACAAGCCATTTTGTGAAGAACACTTGATCCAATCTTCAAGCATGTTGTACAAATCTCACTTTGCAGACTTCTAACTTACCTTTCACTCCATAATTAAATGTTTACAAAAATTTTAGATCTTTGATCCAAGCATTTGAGGCATTGTCCAAATGGTTATTCCATTAATGGCTCAAAGGTAACACTTCCATTTTGGAAAAGCAAGCTTTATTGCAAAAGTCAATGCATAGAGTTCCCAACTTGTTTCATCTGAGTACAAGAAATGTCAAAGGAAAAATCAACATGTCTAGAGCCTCCCATAAACTCAGGACATGCTTGTACTATACCTTGAAACCATGTTTTCCACTTTTCTTCAAAATGAAGTAACATAGCCATAACTCTATATCTCACAGTTCTGTCAACCTCAAGGGCTCTAACCTTTTTCTTATAATTATACAAGTCTATTGCAAGAGGATACACGAATACACAAGCTTTAAAACTCTCTCAAACTCAGAACTACATCACAAACCACCATTGTTGCATATTCTGACCAAAAATTCCAAAAACAGAGCATTGTAAGTGGACTTCTCCATACCATTTCAGCCACTCTCCAATCAAGCTAATCATTGCATTAGCTTCCTGGGAACTTGAGGAAGCTAACCTGATTATCACAACAACTTGAATCAAGATCTAACTCAAAACACGATCTCCAGGTGCAAGGTGAGTTTTATTACTTTTCATCTCATTATTTAGCCATTGTTAGGCTTGCATTTTCAAAGACAAAATGTAGATATCATTGTCCTGAAACTATATATATCCATAGATTTCATTTATATGGCTTGAGCTTAGAGAATTTTAAGATTGAAATTTTTGGAAAAATTAGGGTTCAAATTAGGGCCAACAAAATTCCCATTCATCTTTGATATATAGCTTTAGTTATTTACATGGTTGGATTCGTGAGAAAAAATGGAACAACTTTCATGTTTGCAATTTTAATTTTCATTGAGAAATGAGCAAGATACTGGTTGTCTGGCTGAGCGTGATGTTGAAGATGAAGTCCAGGCCATGGACTTGATTTGTAATATATATGTATGGTTTGATACAAGTTAACAGATGTATAGCCACCCAAGTGGTAGAAGCGTGCGCCTTTCACCTTTAGGATTTGGGTTCGAGCCCCAGTGTCTGTTATGTTGTTTTTTTTCATATTTTTGCTTCTTTTTGTTTTACATACAGCAACGCTTGGGCCCTAGATCATTGGGCTTGGTCTTTTTTGCTGACTTCTAATCCCCTGCTTACTTTTGCACCCCTGACCCAATTTTTTTTATTATTTTCTTTTTCTTATTTTATTTTATTTCTTTTTTCTTTATTATATTTTTATTACTATTACTATTATTATTATTTTTTGTTAATGAAAAATATAAAAATATTTTTATTTATTATGTGGACTTATTTATTGTATTTTCTTTATAAAGACAAAAAGAAGAAAAACATTTTATTTTAATAAATTAATTTATTTTTCTTAATTAATTAATATTTAGATTTAGGTTTAATTATTATTTTTCTTTTTTTCATTTAAAATTAATTTAGAATTTAGGTTTCTTTTAATTAATTAATTTTTATATTATTATTATTAATTTAAAACCTTTCACAAAAACCCTAAAAATACTTTTTTAGCTTAATTTCTTTCTTAATTAATCTAGGTTCAAAGTTTATTTTATTTTTGATTAATCATTTGCTTAATTAGGTCAAAATCAAACCCTTTCATTAAAAAAACAAATAAAATCATTTCTTTTTCCATTTGCATTTGTACATTATACTTTTCAATTCATGTACATTATTCAATATGGTTGTAATAGATAATTAGGTTTAATTTTCTTGCAAAATCCCCATTTGTAAATTTGTATACCCCTCCCCTAATGATGTAATAGTGTAGTAATTTTAATTTCCGTAATTTATCGCTTTAATATAAATGCTAGTAATTAGGGTTTGTATGGAAAGACTAAAATCAACAAATAACAAACTCTAATTTAAGATAAACAATGCATGTAAATCCAATACACTTGCACACTTACACCCTTAGGGTAGTTCGACTTTGTTGCTTTACAAAAATAGACATGTTATGCATGTGGGATATCTTAGCAAAAAGAAATAAAAAATACAAGATCATAGTCCCTCGACGATACTATCAATGTTGTCTTTCAAAATGATCTTAGTCCCTCAAAGAGAAATGCTAAGATATCTCACAACATTGCTATCATAGCTATACGATGACCCACGTCTGTCCCTATACATCCAAAGATAAGGCTTCTTACCAAATCAATGGTAAGATAGCAATATCAAAGTAAGGAAGACATAAACAAAGACTTTTGAGTAGGTACATTGTTTCTAGTTGCTTTCTCATTTTCAAATCAAATATCCTTGCTTATTTTCAAAATAAACACCAACACTTTCAAAAACACTTTCAAACTCCTTTCCAAACATGAAATATTTTCAAAAGCTCAACACTTTGTATACGTTCTTACGAACGAGAACTATTACAAAGTTTGCCTAAACGAAGGCGCCTTTTCAAAATACTTTCAAAAACCACACAAAGCATATTTTTCAAACAAAAGCAAGTGATCTAGCAAGCAACTAAGAGCCCATAGATAACTATGAATGAAAAGGATGCTAACACCTTACCTTTTCATAATCTACCCCCCGGACTCAAGAAACAATCTCAAAGGTCTTTCCTGTTCTTTTTAGCCTTTTCTTTTGGATAAAAAAAGTCGGTGGCGACTCTTGCTAACTGTAACATTTGCGATAAAATGCAAAACACCCAAGTTAGTTCTCCCACCGTATCACAAGCATAAATCCAAGATTTTCTATATTTCTTCGTGTAACACCCTTCTAAAATCCCACAGAATTATCCGTCTTAAATTAGAGTAAATTAGTCATGCTTTCCAAACAAGGGTGTCACACGTAATTCAAATACCACATAGCACACATCAATTAATTTAAATAAAATCAATTATTTACAACATCAAATAATATATATATATATATATATATATATATATATATATATATATATATATATATATATATATATATATATATATATATATATATATATAAAATTACTTAAAAATTGAGGTGTTACAACTCTCCCCCACTTAAATAATTTTCGCTCTCGAAAAATTACTTTAAGCAACCAGAGTCGGAGAAGCAAAGGCTTATTTCCCACTTGTTTCAAATTCCGCTCTTGCAAGCGGTTAGAAAAGTATTTCACACACATGTCACATACCTAGGAATGAATAACATTACATAAATTTGGCCAGATGGACCGACCTGCTCTGACACCAGTAATGTAACACCTTTCTAAAACTCCACGGAATAATACGTTATAAATTAGAGTAAATTAGTCATGCTTTCCAAACAAGGGTGTCTCACATAATTCAAATACCACATATACACCTGTCACATAGCACACATCAATTAATTTAAATAAACCCAATTATTCATAATATTAAAGAAATAATTTATATATTTATATATATATATATATATATATATATATATATATATATATATATATATATATATATATATATATATATATATATATATATATATATATATATATATATATATATATATATATATATATATATATATATATATAATTACTAAAATTGGAGTGTTACACTTCGCATGCAAGTAAGCTAATAAACGTGTAAATATAATAGTGATAAACAAGTAAATTACATACTTATCATCTTCTAATATTGAGAAGAAGAAGGCTTTTCTATAGGTTTTAGAAGCTTCAAAGTTTTCTTCTATTACTCATTTGCGAGGAGTATTTGATTATCAATGTAATCCAAATGCCTAATTGCAAATCTTTATTCTCTGGTCTGATTGTGTTTACCGTGTTGACATTTTTGGGAGAGGTAAGAATTTTATATATCCATATCTTATTTAAACATATTTCCTTTAAACTAGCAATTTTAGACTAAAGATTCACCTTTGAGTGTTGTTTCCTTGGGTATGTGTTGAACCTCTACACTAGTGAATTTTTCCATGCTGCTCCTCACAATTTATGTGAAGAAAAACTTCTTAAACATTGTGTTTTGATGAAGATAAGTTTAATCTCTCAATTTCATGTGCATTATCAAAGGATGATAAAAATATCCATGTTCAAAGCTCGATGGTAACAAGAATTGTGTCACAGGCAACAATGTCAAGATAACCTTGGAACTTGAAAGATTGATCACTTCATTGAGGTGCAAGTTACAGTTTGATCTTCCTATGCCACATATGCTTTGTTTGTCATTTTGTACTTCTTTCTATTGACTTTGTTCTTCTGTAGAAGTGTAGGGCATTCATTTTTGACATGTCATCTTCTTCCACATTCAAAAGAAGTAACCTTCCTTTTTGAAGTTGGTGCTTCTTTTTTACTAATTTCCAGTGTCCTTTCCTTCTTTATTAGAGCAAAATCTTCATCACTATTGGATTTAGATTCATTCTCTTGATTACTATCATATCTTTTGATTTTAGTTTGTAAGGCAAGACTTTTGGGTTTTTTTCTTAATCTTTGTGCTTTTCTAGCCTTTCAAGTTCTAACTTATGTTCTTGAAGTTTACCGAATAATGTTGCCAAAGACATTTTGGAGAAATTTTTATTTTTGATATAGCCATTACCTTTGGTTGTAATGTTATTGTTAATTATATAAGTACTTTGATATTTAACTAATAATTTATGAATATTTTTCCAAGTGCCATCAAATGATTTGTCAAATGTGAGAGTCTCTTTTGTAGATCAAAGATTATTTCTCTGGGATACATTCTAAACATCTCATATTCTTGTGATAGAGTGTTTACTTTGGATCTTTTTACTTCTACTGTGCCTTCATGTGTCACTTCTAATGTATCCTAAATTTCTGTTGTTGTTTTACAATTTAATACACAAAAGAATTCATGCATACATAATGCCAATGCAAGTGTTTTATTTGCCTTCTTATCAAATAATTTTTTTTCTTGTCGTCAATGGTCCAAGATCCTTTCACACATACTTGTCCTATGTTGTTTATGACCATTGTAGGAACTAATGGACCATTTTCAATAGAATCCCATATTTATTATCCTCGTGTTTCTAAATCTATTTGCATGAGAATTTTTCAGAAGTCATAATATTCACCAATGAAACATGGATGTTTTTTCCTGTTGCCACCATCTGCAAAAAATAGGATTAGTAGAAGTCATAATTTCTTACTGCAATGTTGGGCTACACATACCAACTATGTAACACCTTAAACCCCTATATTTTTTTTCACTTTATAATATAATAAACATGATAAAATGAATCATTATAAATCAAGAGTTTCACATTCACATAAATAACACGAATAACATAAAACTTTTCATTAATGAGTGCTTAATCCGACTTAATATCAAACATAACAAATATCTAAATAATAATCGACCCTGATGTTACAATATCAGAGCTTTATTCTAACTTAAATAAATTAGCTAACATAATAGTTCAACAAAATAAACCTGTAGAGTATAAGGCGACTTCAAAATCTATGCCCAAGTTTTCTTCAAAAGACCAAACAAATTGGTCGTCATTGGCATGTAAGCATATTTTTAAATAGTCTCTTGCCTATTCAAGTAATTAGACTAATTTCCTAATGATTTCCAATGGTTCATCCCTCATAGATATTTACATGAAACTCTAATTGGTTTCAGACAATCATCCTTCTTTTACGCCTCAAAGGGCAGGGCTTCCTTACCATCGTCTTTCTCATTAATGTGCCATGGTTCAAAATGGGTGTCCAAATCATATCAATTCATTCTAGTGGAATCTATTAACATGTCTTCCCTAGACTTATTGTACTTCTCTAGTAACACAAGGAAATATGTGCGAGATGCTTCCAATAAAACTTCGATGAAAGTTATTTTGTTGGTATAGGTATGGTATTTTTTTGCTTTTAATGAGACATTGGTGATACTACACATGACGTGACTAGGGTATGCTAGTGGAATCCATGAACATGGCTTCCATTGACTCATTGTACTTGTCTAGTAACACAAGGAAATATGTGTGATATGCTTTCAATAAGACTTCAATGAAATTCATTTTGTTGGTATGTGTGATACGGTGGCAGAACCAGACTGTTTTAAATGCTGGTTTGCGTTTTGTGTTTTTTGTTCGCAAAATGTCGCGGTAAGCAAGAGTCGCCACCGACTTTTATTTCATCCAATCATGGAAAAGGGAAAAGAACAGAAAAAACCTTTTTTTCGAGATGTTTCTGAGTACGGGGGGTAGATTATAGAAAGGGAAGGTGTTAGCACCCTTTCTATCCATGGTTTTCCATGGGCTCTTAGGTACTTGCTCATCTTTTAAAATTGCTTGTGTATGTGCTTTGTTTTGAAAGGTTTGGCTTCGTGATAACCCTTGTATCAGTCCTCAAAGGTGTGACGAAGTTGTTTTGAAAGTTTGTTTAAAAAGTGTGAGTGTGAAAAGAGTTTGTTTTGAGCAAGTACCTACCAGCGTCTACCTACTCGGAAAAAAAGATCGTTTCTATTCTCGTTCCTTTAGACAGCACTATCCTACTATTGATAAATAGGTAGCACCATCATTGGAGTTATAAGGGTCAATTCGTAAGGGACGTACGATCACTAAAGCAATGCTAGGACGTCTTAGTAATAACCCTAGAGTCTTAAGATCATATTCGAGGAAACATTTCCGAGGCAACATTCGAATGAGACGTTTGATCTTTTTTAGACAAGAAGGAAACCACTAAGACATCCTATGCCTAATGATCGTTTACCGAAGGCAACCGAAGTATGAGTATACCCTAGGAGTGATATGTGCGAGTGATTTGTTTCAGTTATCTATCTTTGCACATTAGGGTTTTCTAACTGTATTAAATCATCATGCAATCTTTTCATACAATCCTATTAGCATACATCTAAACAGTCAAATATTTGCAAGAATTAAAATGCGAGAAAGTAAATCTACACTATTACAAGGCTTCGAGGAGGGGATTAATTACATAGCCAAAAAAACCCGCAAAAGACGATAAATAAAAGCCCTAGATTAAGCTATTACAAACCATGAACAGTTACATCAATATTGTAAAAATAAATAAACATGCGTGATGAATCGAATACAAGACAAATAGGGTTTTGACCCTTGACTAAACCTAATTGTAATTGATTAAAGAAAAATCATTTTTTGTCGTTTTTGTTATTTAAGAAAATAATGGAATAATTGAATTTTTTTATAAAAAAAAAATCCTAAGTTCTAATTAATTTTAATCGTGAAAGAAATTAGAATTGCCTTAAATCAATTAAACTAATTAACTAAAAAAAATTATTAAGAAAATAAGTCTTCTTTTGTGATTTTTGGTTGGTTAATTTTAGGAAAAAAATGATTTTCGTGTTTGATAAAAAAACAGAATAATTAAAAAAAATAAAATGTAAGGAAAAAAATGGAAATAACCAAGTGAGCCTACTGTCAGCAGATTTGGCTCTGGCTGATGGGGTCCAGAAGATGATGGACCTCAGAAGATGGGGATACTGGATCTGATCCTGGCAGGTGGATCCAGCAGATGATGACCCTCGGAAGATGGGGTGCGCTGGATCTAGTTCTGAATGGGATCCAGAAGATGATGGTCTGCACGTGCTGGATCTGGTTCTGACTGGGATCCAGAAAATAATGCACTGGATCTGATCCTGGCTAATGGATCAGAAAGATGGTGCATTGGATCTGATGCTGGCTAGTGGATCCAGAAGGTGATGATCCTCAGAAGATGCACGTGCTGGCTCTGGAGAAAACAAAGGAGAAAATACCAAAAGCTCACGCCTGGGATCGAACCCAGAACAATGAACTTCCGACTTCCTTCTTCTGGCCAACTGTGCGGGACGTTGGTTTATCAATATAATAAAAACAAACAATATATATCAGAACAACAAATTTCTAGCCAGAATAACGCGCCAGAATTTGAATCAGCCAATCAGGATGTGACACGCTATCATCTTCTTCCCTGGAACTGTCGTTTAAAACTCTGAACCTTTACCTACATACATGGTGTTGTAGCTGTAACCCTGTGCATTTCAAAAATCGCGTGTGTTTAAGATAAATCACCATGGCTGGTACTAATCAATTCATTTCATCCTCACAAGTCTCATGGTACCAGAATCAACGCCCAATTTTGTCTATCCTGTAAAGCCCCAATCAAGAACACAAAACCCTAGCTATGGCAATTTCATGTACAGGCGTTAGAAGTACAATTAAGTGGTACCAAAAGCTTGCAAACTCAATGAAAAACACGAATATATCATTAAAATATGCAATGGATAAGTGAATTAATGAAATCAAATTTGAATTGGGAAGCAAATCGTGATACCTATATCTCACAGTCCCAGGCGTGGAAAGGCTTGAATCTAATTGGAAATTGCTCCTGGAATGTCCAGCAACCTATTGGCAACTTGAGAATGGCACGAATTGACCTCTAACACAGAAATTGGATCACCACTTTTCTTGCAATTTTTGAGTTTTTTCTTTCACCTCTGCACCGCTGCTTCCTCCTCTCTTTTGGTCAGCCTTTATTCACTATCTATAATAGAGTGCATTAGGGTTTTAACTTGCATCAAATCTTTTCCATTTATGAAGATTGACCATTGATTTATTCCTTGCACTAAATCTTTCCAAAACAAGCATTTTTAATCTTTTTCTGTCCATATGAATCCTTGCACGATCTGATCTTGCCACCAGCTGTATAATGACTCTAATCATGCATAAAATCTCAAGGTTTAATTGATTTTTGATGTTTTCATTATTTTATATTGATTTTATTTAACTTAAATGAAACAAAATAAAATCAAAATAAATAATAAAAATAAAAGAATGACAAGTGGAAGGGCTCATGGGTCATGGATCACATCACAAACTTAGTGCAAGCATAAAAAGTTAGGCCTATTTAGCAAAAAATGCAATTTTGGACACATTTGACTTTTGGCAATTTTGCAAAAATGGTCAACTTTGACAAGGCATATCTCTTTCAATTTTAACCCTATGAGGGTGCTCTTGGACTTTTTAGAAATATTAGGATGTCCCCTAAGCAACCTTTTTTGTCTCATCTCAATTGAGTCTTCCATGTTCATGTATGAAGCTTTGACCCAAAAGTTGTTTTGTTGACTCTTCAAAATGACATATAATGTCAAAATTCATATCTTCTTGTGAGTGCATATTTTTAACTTGGGAGATGGAGATGAATTATAGGGGATTGCATCCTCTTCAAAATGATCTTTGTATGGGTCATTTCTGATAAAGTATGAGAAAGTTATGCTTGGTCAAAGTTGAGTTGACTTTTACTGTAAAACCCTAATTTAGCAACTCTTGGGTTTTGATGAATTACGGGCAATCCTTGAGGAATTATGATAAACCCTTGATCAAATTATGAATAATACTTCAAAATGAGGATGTTGACCAGAAATCTTGAAGTTTGACTGTATGTGGGCCACAATTGACTTTTGACCTAGCACATTTGATTTCTAGGTATTTGAGCAATTGACTGAGCAAACTTCCTCTGCAAGGCTTGAAAATTGACATGGATGATCTTGAGAACATATTAGGACAATGGTGAGCATTTGGGATCCTTTGGACTCAAGCATCTTGATGCAAAATGAAACCCTAATTTGGGGTAGACTGCCTTAGGAGAGAGTTTGTTTGGTCAACTCTTGGACTTCCTTAAGCAATTTGAGGATCTCACTTGACATGTATTGAGAAATATGGGAGGGCAAATTTTGGGGTACAACAATATGTATGTTATTTTTAGCTTCAAATGAGACATTGGTGATACTACACATAACCTTACTATCAATCACCAACAATCAAAATTTGATGGTTTTTCTCTTTCTTGGCTTTCCTAATGTAACTGGAAATTCTACAAACCTCTAAGGCTTGGTGATAGATTCGTGAAACCCTTAGAGGTTGTCGCTGAAACAAGATTGAAAATTCCAAGTGAGCTACATGCTTTTTGAACAGCTCTGCATACACGATACCATACAATCTCCCTAGTTCACCAACATGTAGAGGGCGTTGAACCCCACCATCACGACCTTAACCAGTAGGGGGTGTGATAGTTTGAATGTGGTGGTCTCCTCTAGTTTTTATTTAGGGAGTAACATATCAATTGTTCGAAGTTTGGGAGCTCTTATGTTAGTGACGTGAGTGTTATCTGAATGGTTATACTCTTCTTACCCACCCTTTGTCGGGGTGTTTATAGGTAAGCTAAAACTAGGACATATGGAGTCATCATAGAGTGCTTGTGTCGTAACTGGTTTCAAAGTGAGAGTCATCACCCTTAATTCTTATCTTTGAGAAGAGAATATAAAGGATAATCCCAATTTAGTCAGATATTCTAAGTTATGGGACTTGTTCTTAGACGAATGGAAGGTGTTAGGCAACCCTCATCTACCTTGTTCACAAGGATACTAGGGTTTAGAATTACGGCTTAGGAAATAAGGTTTTAATTTTTATTAGGGGAACTCGCCATGATTTTAGTTGTATGCCTATGTATCCTCTTATAAGAAATCAGAGTCCCAATTTATAGTTCGTAGTTGGTCGGTGTTTTTTATGGATTACGAAGATGTTTTGAATTTTCCTTATACTTAGTCTGGGTGTGTGAATAGCAGAGTTATTAGACGAACTTCGCAGTCGATTAAAATATTTTCGTAATCCTTTTTGAAAAATAATTTAGAGTTAATTAATTTATTAAAAAAAGAGTTTAGTGTTGGTTAAGTATTTTATAAGTGTATTAATATATAAAAAATATTATTAATGCATGGTTAAAAATAATTTTAATGCAATAAATAAATATTTGGATGATTTAGAAAATAAATATTTGATTTTATAATAAAAGTAAAGTAACATTAGAATTTATAAATATATTAAAATATAAAAAATAATAATTATAAATAATAAAAGAAATTAGAAAAAACGCAGGGGGTGTATTTTGTGTTGGGCTATCAAAACAAGGGGGTATGAGAAGTAGGGCCCTGAATTCAGATGTTGAATTCATGCCCAAATGCAGAGGGGGTGAGTCTTTACACATGTTAGCAAAATAGGGTGGCTTAGTCAGCAGGGGCCCAAGTCCAAATGTTGGACTTGGCCCATTAGCGTTAGGGGGGTGTAAGTTTTGTTAACGTAGCAAAAGCAAACAAAATAGGGGTGTGAATATCATGGGCTTAGGCCCAAAACAACATAAGGTCTGTTTAGGAAACGTGTGGGAGGGGACACAATGTTATCATGAACGTGAAAATTAAGAACATTTGATGATGATCTGAAAGTTGTGGCAGGGAACGCATGGTAAGGTTTCTAGGCTCACAGATACTAGATCAGGGAACGTTTATAAAAATGAACCACTAGGCTGAGAGCCCATTTTTCCTTTTCTTTTTGTCTCTACAATGAAACAAACCAAATACTTTGTAAAAACTAGAGAGAGAGGCTCTGACCTCTCTCTAAAACTCAGGCGGCCAGAAATTGCCCTGGTCACATCGTCCTTTGTTAACCACCCCCCACAATCACCCCTTTTCCATAGTGTTCCGGTTGATATTAAACCATAAACTTCAAACCTTCAAACCATCCTCCGTGAATCTTCATCTGGGTTCATATAACCCTAAGAACCCTAACATGTCTTACCCATAATCTTCAACAAATGATGAACCCTAACCCTAAGTTTATAGAACTCTAACCCTAGGATATAAGAACCCTAACCCTAGGTTAGAACCCTAACCCTAAAAAACCCAAATTTCTAGAACATGCAAGCATTAATCATGCGAAGATCAAAACAAGCAATTGAGAGTCCTAAAACTAAGTGATTTGTATTTACCTCTCCCGACGTGATACTGGTTGTATGTTTGATTTCCTGAATCTCCTTCTGATCTTTACTTCTTCTTCTTTTGTTTGCGGGTATGAAGGTGATGACACTTTAGTGGCGGTGCAACAGAGACTTTTAGGGTTTCAGATATTGAAGCCCTAAACCTCTTTCCTTCTCCTTGCGATCACCTAGGTTCTTCTAATCCCCCCGTTTAGAATTTTCTTAGGTTTTATTTATAAGTTTAGATCTTAGATAGATTAGGAAAATGTTTTATGATTGTCGTTACTTTTGTAATCTGTTAGGAATTAGGGGATTTGATTTTGTTGTAATTGATTCAATTATGTTTTTAGATGATTTTGTTTGAGATTAGTTTCTTTGTAATCTGTATTTGGACTTGTTACTGTATAGGTTCGTTAAACATGAATAATTATTTTCCAGATTTGATTTGATCCATTGAAGATTTTGTTTTGTTTTAGTTTTAAAAAAAGCGTTTTTCAGATCTGAACAGTAGACTTTTGGGCCTGGGTAATTAGGGTTTCTTAATCCCTTGTGTTGACTTCAATCAACCATGTCTCAACAATAATTAATAATAAAATAAAATGAAACGCAACATTATTAGTAATAGTATTAATGATAGTAATAATAATGATAACATAAGCTTAATCCAAATGTTGACCCCAGTCAACAACCCTTCCACCACTTAACATTAATGGGCTTTAGCACATAACGACACAACACGCCTTTTAGCAATAAGAAAAAGGGCCAACCTCCTTCAATTGGGCCCTCAACCTTAAAATTTTGAAACATACCTCCCTTTCTATTAAAACGCACGACCCCTTTTTTAATTTGAACCAAGCCAACAATACTATCTTAACGGGCCATCAGATTGTGATGGTCCATTTAAGACAATACACCCTCCTTTCTAGTAATTAACATACTTTTAACAAACCTGAATAGGACTAACTTTTAACATATCAAAACAATCCTTAATGGGCCTAACAACAAATTATATAGGCTTTTTAGATTTAGAAAACCCCATGAAACCTTTACTAAAACTCACCCCCTTCTTTTAAGATTAAAAACCCCACAATGAAATTATTCCCAGTAATCTAAACTTTATAAAGAAACTGATAATAATAAAGAGTAAATTAATTAAAAACCAATAGGGCAAATTTGGGGTATGACAACTTACTATGGCGAGGAAGTCGTCCCAACGACTTAATATTCTTCATAAATGGTGGATTCTCTTAGCGTAACCACAAGTTTCTCATCACCGCTACGACAAGACCATCTCACACACTCATTACCTCTTATTATGCTATCCAGGAAATTCCTTAGGAGATCAATGGTGTCCTGATTGAAGAGTGAATCTTTGGTAGCGCATGCTCGAAGTTCATCATCAATTTGGTAGTGTAATGAAAATATTAGAGTTTAATTCCCACAGACAATGCCAAGCAATCTCGTAAGACCTTTTCTTCAAGTGTACTTGTGATGATGGTAACATTGACGAACTTCAATATGCCAGTCTTTATAAATGACAAGTAATATGAGTTAACCAGCAAACACTTTGAAGATCAAGTCAATGACGGTCGTAAGTGCGAGATTCAAAGTTTTAAAAGTGTGCGTATGGGAGTTTGAGCCATTCGATAGGCTTTAGAAGCATGTCTTAGGACCTAAAATCTCTAGAGCCTTCTTTGAAAAAACTTCTCGTAGGACAAGTGTTATGATATCTAATAGTCTCATCTATCAAACAAATGTTAAATTATCTTCCAACTAAGATCCTTTGTGTTTTTAGGGCTTGTCCATATTTTGATGGAAAATTCTTATTCTACCCCCATTCTTTTCTAGCGCACTATGCGGTATTTTAAAAATGCCCCTGAAAACCAGAAATATATTTCCAGTTCGCACCCTTACACACATATAATTCATTCGTGTTTGAGCTTCATCCATTTTATAGTGAAATTTATTCTGGAAATGCCCTTCCGATACAAAGCAGAAATGTTTTTCCAGTGCCTAATTGAAACAACCACTGCATCCTGTAACACACATACAAATACTTTCTGAAAATTGGGAGAAGAAAAAAATATTCCAAGTCTAAAAAATGGTAAAAGGTAACATTTTTCAAGCAATATTTTGGTGTAGTGATATAGTATACTGTCTATATATGAAATCAACATTCTGCAGCTTCCTTGAGTTTCTTTGTGATGGTGACAATATATTTCCCTTGAGGGAATGCTTGCTCCAATTCAAGTTTGCTCGGATACCTTGAAGCGCCACCGATATATGTTTCTGCACCATATGGACTTCCACCTTTCACTTTCTCCATCTCGAATATTCCGGCTCGGTTGACCTTGAATCTTTGAAATCCATTTTACTATTTGAAAATGAAAGGATAATATTGTTTTTATCTAACGTAACAATCCATGTTACTGCAAGGTTTATTAGGAATCATAAATACATTTTTTATCAGAAGTGCATTTCGAGTTTAACGTAAGTGTAACTTAAAATAGGTGCATACCAAAAATAAACTTTTGATTTTCAAAGAATATTTTAAGAATTTTATAGGATCTTCCAGGTATGAGATGGAATAATAAATTTTCTTTTTGATCTATCTTATTTTCTGAAATTTGAGTGACCCAATTTCATGTAATATCAACCTTATCATAAACTAAAATAAAATCTACACACTATTAAAGATACAAAGTTAAAAATATATGCACATCCAAAGATTATACTTTTTATTTTTTATTTTAAAGACTTTACTGGTGAAACTCATACACATAAAAATTTGAAAAACTTATAATTTCACACGCATAAAAAGTTGAGAAGTATAAATACTGCTAGTAGAATAAAGCACATGATACCTCCCACTGCCTGCCACGCTTTTATATTTTTTCATCTATCTATTCACCGTCGATTCCTTCTCTTTTCATCTTTCTCTCCTTGCTCTCAAACTCGCTCCCTCACTCTCCGTTCTTTCTAAATCTCATGAAAACAAACAATAATCCCGCTTTCATTCTCACGGCTCAGTCTTGCTAGTCGATTGTTTTCATAGTTCCGATTTTGTTTGCATAACCTCAAAACTCCGATCCAAACTATTTATCTCTTGTAAGTCGCTTATTACGGTTCTATTTCAATAATCATCTCCCTGTTTCAACTCTGTTCAGTTACAAAGTTTTTACGGATTTGATTTCAACATAACCACACCTGGATTCGTAGCTTAAACAAGACAAAGTCTAGAAAATAAATTAAAAATTCTTCGCAAGTAAATTCTTCTCGCCTGGAATCAAAAGTGTTCATAAAAGCTCTCTAATAGCACAAATCAATTTGTTTAATGCTTTATTTTTAATCTTTGTTTAATGCTTTATTTTTAATCTTCTACCATCTATAATATAAGAAACATATATGCCATGGAAATGACATTTATGTCCATCACTACTATTTGCCACGTGTTAAATTGGACTACTATTAATCTTTATTTTTTATTTATTTTTTTATTAATCATTATTACACTTATAAACTGTCTATATTATTCTTGAAATTAAGTCTCTAGTTAAATTATTAAAATATTATGGATCAATAATAAATTTATATGTAACCAATATGATTTTTATAAAATACATATAAATTTTAAATAGTTAAAACTTTTTTATGTTTAGTCCCTTTGACGCTTTCTCTTTTCTGGAGTATTTAAACCTTATTCTTGTTTTTAAACCTTAGAGCATTTTCAACAACAAATCTATTTTTGGGTTTTTTGCGGGACCTATTAAGCTACGTCAGTTTGAAGCAATTCAACTAGTTTTTCACTCTAATAGTGCAATTCTAAAGAACTCATATTGAGTCTCACAATTTAAACTCATATATAACTAGGGGTGGCAAAACGGGTCGTACCCGTCGGACCAGCCCGTTCGACCCACCATTTTTGGCGGGTTTGACTGAGGTTTTCGGCTCGGTACCTTAAGTTAGTCCGCCCCGCCTAACCCGCTTTAAAAGGTGGACTTAGGCGGGGCAAAACGAGTTTTGCCCGCGGGCTTTTTGTTATAACTTTTTACTTTTTACTTAGAATTAAGACAACTTTAATTATAAAAATAATAGTATTCTCTTTGGGTTATGGTGATTGAACTACATTCTAAATTATTATACAGACAAAATGAATTATAATTGTAAAGTTTTTTATATAACTTTCTAATACATGTATTGGTTGGAAAAATATGAAATACAATAACAATTGTATGACATGAAGAATTATTAAGTTGTCAATACATTAGCTCACATCTTTTCTTTAGAAACTGTGGGATTTTGGATCGAACTCTAGTTGGTCGAAGTACTTGCTGTAGTCGAAGAAGGTTCTAGCATGTATTTGTCGAAGGATGCTTGTCGAATTAGGTTTTAGTGTTTAAACCCTAATTTGTTAAGTTAGCTTGTTTGTTAAGTTAGCTTGTATAATGGGCCTTGTGGAAAAAGCCCATTAGTTAGTATGTTAGGTTTTATTATAAATAGCATACTAGTCTCTCATCATTGCCAACACAGCAAATCCTAATTTAGGGTGAGAGGGTTATTTGTTATTCTTGTAAACTTGTAATCTTGTTTCCAAAGAGAAAGTAAAGAATAGCAGTTATAACCAATTCTTGTGTTCTTCTTCTTCCTTGTTCTTTATTCTTCCCTTATTCTATACTTTGTTATTGGCATTGAATTCACAACAAATTGGTGCGGTGAGCGTGGAGAAGATGCCTTCGACAAAGTATGAGATCGAAAAGTTCACCGGAGTGAATGATTTCGGTCTATGGCGCTTGAAGATGAAAGCCCTACTGGTTCAGCAGGGTTGTTTGGAAGCGTTGAAGGGAGCGACGTCGATGGACGCTGCGTTAACAGAAAGAGAGAAGACGGCCATGATCGAGAAAGCACACAGCGCAATTTTGTTGAGCCTTGGTGATAAGGTTCTTCGACAGGTATCAAAGGAGACGACGGCATCAGGGTTATGGGTGAAACTTGAAAGTTTGTATATGACCAAATCTCTGGTAAATCGACTCTACCTGAAGCAAGCTTTGTATTCATTCAAGATGATTGAAGACAAAGTGTTGGCTGAGCAGTTGGATATGTTCAACAAGCTGATTCTTGATCTTGAAAATATTGATGTAAAGATTGATGATGAAGATCAAGCGCTGTTATTATTGTGCGCTTTGCCCAGATCACATGCTCACTTCAAAGAAACCCTCTTGTATGGAAGAGAGTCCCTGACCTTTGAAGAAGTTCAATCAGCTTTGTACTCTAAGGATTTGAACGAACGTAAGGAGCATAAACCTTCGACGGTTGGTGAAGGTTTGTCTGTTAAAGGAAAATTCGACAAGAAGAAAGGTAAAAATCAGTCGAAGTCTTATAGTGGTGACACATCTGGTATTAGATGCTATCACTGTAAGAAAGTAGGTCACACAAGAAAGGTGTGCCCTGAACGCCTGAAAGATCATGGAGGTAAGGATAATGGCAATGCAGCTATTGTCCAAGATGATTTCGAATCATCTGATGTTCTTGTGGTTTCAAGCAAAAACTCATCGAAGGAATGGATTATGGATTCTGGATGCACTTGGCACATGACTCCAAACAGAGACTTGTTCGAGGAATTATGTGATCAAGATGGTGGATCGGTATTGCTGGGAAACAACAAAGCTTGTAAGATTGCAGGCGTTGGATCTGTGAGATTCAAGCTCCATGATGAGTCAATAAGATTGTTGACTGAAGTCAGGTATGTACCTGATTTGAAGAGAAATTTGATTTCTCTTGGTGAATTCGACAAGAAAGGATATGTTTTTCAAGGAGAGAAAAGTATCCTGAGAGTCATGAAAGGGTCGAAGGAAGTCTTGAGAGGCGTGAAGAAACAAGGCTTGTATACCCTTGAGGCTGAAGTTGTAAGTGGTTCGACAAATGTTGCATCCACGAAACCTTTGTCGAAGACAGAAATTTGGCACATGAGATTGGGCCATGTCAGTGAAAGGGGTCTGGTCGAATTAGGGAAACAAAATCTGCTTGGTGGAGATAAAGTCGAAAAGCTGAAGTTTTGTGAACCCTGTGTACTTGGAAAGTCCTGTAGAATGAAGTTCAACAAAGGCAAACAAAGAACACATGGATCCCTTGATTACATCCATGCTGATCTTTGGGGGCCTGCAAGGTGTCCATCACATTCAGGAGCAAAGTATTTTCTATCCATAGTAGATGACTATTCCAGAAAGTTATGGGTATTCATCCAGAAGACTAAGGATGAAACTTTTGAGAATTTCAAAAGTTGGAAGACTCTTGTCGAAAATCAAACTGGCAGAAAGGTAAAGAGGTTGAGAACCGACAATGGCCTTGAGTTTTGCAATGAGGTGTTCGACAGTTTTTGTGTTGCCTCTGGTATTGCAAGGCACAGAACTACCGCAGGTACTCCACAACAAAATGGTTTGGCTGAAAGGTTTAATCGAACTATTTTGGAGAGAGTTAGATGCATGTTGACTAGTGCGGGATTAAAGAAGGTGTTTTGGGCTGAGGCTGTTTCGACAGCAGCATATCTGATAAACAGATGTCCTTCGACAGCGTTAGATATGAAGACACCTGAAGAAGTTTGGTCGGGACATCCACCAGATCTCGACAAACTAAGAGTATTTGGCTGTGTAGCCTATGCTCACATTAGGCAAGACAAGGTCGAACCTAGAGCTCTGAAATGCATGTTTATGGGATACCCTGAAGGAGTAAAAGCTTATAGGCTATGGTGCCTAGAGCCAGGTCACAGGAGGTGTATCACCAGTCGAGATGTAGTTTTCAATGAAACTGAAATGGCTTTCAAGAAAACTGATGATGTTGACGAAGAGCTGGAACAGGTAGAGATTCCTGTTGAGGTGGAGCATGTTGATGCTGAAATGCGTATCCCAGATGAAGTCGAAGAAGAAACAGAATATTCTGATGATGTTGAGGAAACTGTTGATGACTACCTATTGTCGAGAGATAGGCAAAGAAGAGTCATAAAACCACCTCAGAGACTTGGATATGCAGATCTTGTAGCTTATGCCTTAATCTCTGCAAGTGAAGTTCTAGACGAAGAACCTAGAGATTATAAGGAAGCTATAAGGAGTCGAATGAAGACTGAATGGCTAAAGGCCATGCATGATGAGATGAAATCTCTTCATGATAATCACACTTGGGAACTGATCAAGAAACCTGTTGGGGCAAGGTTAGTCAGCTGTAAGTGGATTTTCAAAGTTAAGGAAGGAATTGAAGGAGTAATGTCGAAGAGGTACAAGGCAAGATTAGTCGCAAGGGGTTTCACTCAGAAAGAAGGTGTCGACTTCAATGATGTATTTTCCCCTGTTGTGAAGCACAGATCCATTCGAATGTTGCTTGCCATGGTGGCTCAGTTCGACCTTGAACTGGAACAAATGGATGTGAAGACTGCGTTCTTGTATGGTGACTTAGATGAAACAATCCTGATGAGGCAACCTGAAGGGTATGTCGAAAAGGGGAAAGAAGATTATGTGTGCAAACTGAAGAAATCTTTATATGGACTTAAACAATCTCCTCGACAGTGGAATAAGAGATTCGACAAGTTCATGGAACACATAGGTTTCATTAGAAGTCAGTTCGACCACTGTGTTTACTCCAGATTTCAACCTGAAAATTCATTTGTTATTTTGTTGCTTTATGTTGATGATATTCTGATAGCAAGCAACAATGTCGAAGATGTAATGAGGGTGAAGGCTGAACTCAATAAGGAGTTCGACATGAAGGATCTGGGAGCTGCATCTAGGATTCTTGGAATTGACATTCGAAGAGATAGAAAGCAGTCGAAATTATGCTTATCTCAAGAGGCATACCTACGAAAGATTCTTGACAAGTTTGGTATGTCGAACTCGAAGCCTGTTGTGACTCCAACAAACCCTCAATTCAAGCTGAGTATTGATCAATGTCCCAGTACTGATGTCGAAAGAACCTATATGAATAGCATCCCATATGCTAATATAGTTGGTTCTTTGATGTATGCTATGGTCTGTACTAGACCCGATATAGCATATGCAGTAAGTCTTGTAAGCAGGTACATGGCGAATCCTGGAAAGGCTCACTGGCAAGCGTTAAAATGGATTTTAAGGTACATAAATGGGTCTCTGAACAGAGTCTTAATTTATGGTGGAGCCTTGGGTGAAGATAGTAAAGCAGCAGTCGAAGGCTATGTTGACTCCGATTATGCAGGTTGTATGGATTCCAGAAAATCTATTTCTGGATATGTTTTCACTATGTTTGGTACATCAATTAGTTGGAAAGCAACTCTTCAGAAGGTTGTTGCCTTATCAACTACTGAAGCAGAATATATTGCCCTAACTGAAGCTGTGAAAGAAGCATTGTGGCTTGAAGGTTTTGCAAAGGAGCTGAAACTTCAAGGTCAAGGTATCACTGTTAAATGTGATAGTCAAAGTGCAATACACCTGTCGAAGAACTCAGCCTATCATGAGCGAACCAAGCACATAGATGTGAGGCTGCATTTCGTCAGAGGGGTAATCGAGCGTGGAGAAGTCCAAGTGCTGAAGGTCTCGACAGATCACAATGCTGCTGATATGATCACCAAAACATTGCCAAGTTGCAAGTTTTTCCACTGTATGCAGTTGATAAAGCTGCATGAAGAAAGCTAGTTAGTGTCTCTTGATGCTGTAGAGTTAGGTCCAAGGTGGAGATTTGTGGGATTTTGGATCGAACTCTAGTTGGTCGAAGTACTTGCTGTAGTCGAAGAAGGTTCTAGCATGTATTTGTCGAAGGATGCTTGTCGAATTAGGTTTTAGTGTTTAAACCCTAATTTGTTAAGTTAGCTTGTTTGTTAAGTTAGCTTGTATAATGGGCCTTGTGGAAAAAGCCCATTAGTTAGTATGTTAGGTTTTATTATAAATAGCATACTAGTCTCTCATCATTGCCAACACAGCAAATCCTAATTTAGGGTGAGAGGGTTATTTGTTATTCTTGTAAACTTGTAATCTTGTTTCCAAAGAGAAAGTAAAGAATAGCAGTTATAACCAATTCTTGTGTTCTTCTTCTTCCTTGTTCTTTATTCTTCCCTTATTCTATACTTTGTTATTGGCATTGAATTCACAACAGAAACAAATGTTAATTTTAAGAAAATGAAGAATTCGATTAGAGTATATGTGTGAGAAATTTAAGATATAACTATTAAGTAATCAATCAATATAATAGTCTATATGACGTAAACAATGAGAAAGTCAGATCTTAATATTTTATAGACTACTAGTTTATACACTGTGATGTTTTATGCATTGTATTGTTATCATTGTTTGTCTTGTGCAAATCATTAATTAGATTCTTTTAGTAATTAGTTTTTAAATATGATTATGATAATATGTGCTGTTTGTTTATTTATTTTAATTTTTTTTATCGTGCTAGAGTCTATTTCAATATGTTTTTTTTGAAATTGATTTTTATCTATTTTATTTTTTTAAGTGTTTGGACTTAAGACATATTGAAGTTATATTATGCGTTGTTAAAAAAATATCTTTTGTCGGCTTCTTTAGTAATGATTATAATTTTTATAAATCATGTAATAAATTAAATTATAAAATAAAAAAAATATAAAAAATTGACGGACCGGTCCGCTAACCCGTTAATAAACGAAGAGGGCTTGACTTTTGAGCTCGAATGCCTAAGTTTGTCTGTTCCACTCCGCCCCACTTTTATACAGACTTAAACGGGACGGACCGTCCACTTGAATGCAAAACTACTTTGCATGCTGTTGGGACCGCGACCGTAGTGCCACTTAGAAATAAATTTTCTCTCTCCAAAATAACTTTTAAAATGTGCCATACTAGAGAACTATAAAATGAATCCATCCGTTAAACATGGTCTTGTAGTTACAAAAAAGCTCCAATTTTGTTCAACAAAGAAATGGACGACCCTTTGGATTTCGAGGGAGAAGACGACCTTCTTGTATCCCTTCCTATCAACAACAAAAGGTATTTATACCCCCAACCTTTCAAGTTTCAATTTTTACCAGTTTTTCCCCCTTTTGGGTTTAGGGTTTTATAATTTTGTTTCAATTTTTTCAACTTCTATGCTAAATTTATGAATTTGCGTTAATTGGGTTTCCTTATATTTACCAGTCCAAGCTTTCAGAGAGCCAGAGTGTCAAGTTTCAGTTTTTACGATTTTTTTTCTTTTTTGAGTTATATAGTTTAGTCTCAAAATTGCAATTTTTATGCCAATTGTATGTTTTTCTTATATGGGGTTTCCTTCATTTAGTTTAAATAATTGATTAAATTAACAAGTTCGAATCTATGTATTGTCGGCATTTCAGTTTGAAAGAGTTTAACATAACATGTATGAGTGTCTAGAATCGTGTCTGTGTCTGTGTCGGTGCTTCATAAGTTGTGATGAGTAATTAAAATTTATGTAAACCAGGAAGAAAGTTATTGGGTTGGACGATCTTCTTAATGATCACTACAAGGAACAGGAAAAGCTTATAGAGAAACAAAATAAGCAGGCAAGGAAGAAGGCTAAGGCTAAGGAAAAAAAGAGATATGACGATGAAGATCGTAGGGAAGCTGCATTGGTTCGGATTGTCGAGAAATGTCACAATCAGGCATAGTTTTTACCTTCTTCTTACTTGTTATTACTTTTTGTTGTTGTTGTTGTTGTTGTTGTTGTTGTCGTCATGTTACTGATTACTGTTGTGTTCGTATCCAGTTGAAAGCTTTTGGAGAAGAAAATGAAATTCAAGTTTGGGGGGTAAAAGTTTTCGGAGAGCAGGTCCTTATACTGAATCAAATGTTTAGTGGTTGTTTTTATCTCTTTATTGTTTGTATACTTAAGATTAGTAATATTTACATTGTGTGCTGCAGAAACCTTTTCCCGCTTTGGACTTTCCCGAACTCGGAAGTTGTAACTTCATACAATCATTTTTGAACAACAGAATAAACTGCAGTGTCGAGTTGACTGCAGACAAAGGTTGATATAATGTTTTTGATTTTTGAAGCTATAATGTCATTTTTCGGTGTTTTTCAATTCATAATTGAACTGTCTTTCTTGAGTATATCAAAACAACTTAATTAAGCGCTTATAGCATAAATGCTTATCATGTAAGTATGTGTGTAAGTTATTTCTATAACAAAAGATAAAATAAATTCAAACTGTTTTCACAAGCTATCCTAGCTAGCTTATGAAATACGCTGAAACCAACTTTTGGACATGTTATAGTTTGTTTTCGTAGGCTCTCCCATAGAGTATCACTAATGTGATAAGGTCAAATAAGTCAATTCTAAGAGGCGGTTATATGAGGATACTGCTTATATATGCTATCAGATGAAACTGACTTATTTGTTTCTCAGTGCAGTGGTAATCTCAGTTAATACTTTGTGTTATTTCAGGAGCTAGCTTTCTTGAAGAGTTATTAGTCAATGGTTGGCTTTCAAAATTAGCTTTCCTTTCCGGCCTTGTTGAAAAACCTGTAGCTATTTGGGCCTTTAACACAAGTAAGTAAAATCACGGCTTTATTCATGTTTATAATGTGAGCATGATTGTCACGCATCTGTTTTGCTTTGTTATTTCAGTGTTATACTCATCAAAAGATGAACTCCGAAATTCTTCCAGTGACTATTGGTGCACAATTCTCTCTTCTAGAAATGATGACCTGGTATGTTTATCTCAATGCCTTTATTCTCCAATGATAACAAATTGTTACTACTCATGTTCATTCTTTACCAGGTTGATCAACTTTCTGTCAAAATTGATTGGTTTCCAGAGTACTCAGATTTGAGAAATGCTCTTAACATTTATGGGTTCCTCTTTAAGTTTTCATCCAGCGCTGAGCATGAAAGTTCAGGTATCTCTTGCTTATCTTTGCGTTGCACTTAATTTAGAGAGGTTTGTATTATTGAAATTGGAATGCGAATATCTTGCCATATCTGTTACCATGCTTCTAAGAACAATGTATGTCATTGTATTTAGATTCTAACCATGGAGGTCCACCCCAAAATATTAGAGCCTGGATCGGATTTGTTACTTCTTGTTGTCGGATAAGGTAAGCAACAGCACTGAGTGTACGCCGGGGATAACCTAAATGTTGTATCCATCATTTTTTATCTTTTGTTAGCTATCATCTGAGTTATAAAGTTGCATTGATTAGATTACTCGTATGATATTGGCAATTCATACTTCTTGATTCTAATTGCAGGAATACAAAAGCTCTTTTCACAACTGTAGAAGCTGAAGAGATAATTGAAAGTATTATATGTCTATTCTTAGATCGCCGGCTTCAGGGGTTGTTGGCGCTTTTAAGTGACTGCATGCAAGCAACAGTCAATTACTTCACAGACCAAGAATGGTGTTCAAGTTGTGAAAACATAGCGAAGTTCATCGCATGCAGGTCAAACTGAAGTGTGTTGATTGTTGATAATTATTTTCTAAATCATGTCCTTAAGCTATCTTCGCTTCATTTCTCTTATTCTCGCTGTCTTGAATCTGCAGAGTCTCGAAGGATTTGAACTGTATCCAGACTGTTGAATGTGTTTCAAAAGATAGTTCTCGTTGTAAGCAACTTAGGAGCGCTATCGCCTATCAAAGCCTGCTTTATTGTTTTGACGACGTATGATCCTTACCCTGCCATCAAATTTATTAATGTTTCTGCGTCTACAAAGTCTTGCATTACTTGATATTTGCATGTTCTTTCCTCAGGCCAACAGTGGAGAAGAGATTCTGAAATCACTTGATGCAATTAACTTCAAAGACAAAAGTTGCAATTTCTTCAAAATATACATTTACTTGGTTTTGACAGAGAATTGGGTTTTGTCCAACAACTCGTTTGTTGAAGACAATCCAGAAATCTACGAGATGTTCTGTGCTTTTCTTAGACATTGTTCTACCTTAATTTCAGCAACAGACCTACGAGCTTATGCATCAAAGGTGAGTGGGATGTCTTATTTTTAATCGGTTAATTTTGTTACAGTGTAATTTGACATACATCTATAATTGTTACAGGTTCGTCATAAGGCTTCGTATATTCTGCATTTCTACGTCTAGAAATGATTAGTACAAGGTATCGTCAGTATCATGGCGAATGTAAAGTAGTTCCTGCTACTCATTTTTGTATAATACTAGTTCAGCTTTGTAACTTAATCTTTACTAGTTTTAATAGCTAATTATTAAGCAATAACGCTGTTTCAATTTTACTGAACAAGGAGTGTTTACTTCCAAGTTAAGTGTGTTTTGACCAGAACGAATGTTTAAGTTATATTGTACTTTTGAAGGCATACCTATGGCAGTTTTAGATAGAAGTTTTTTTTTTCTTTCTCCAAGTAGTTTAGGAGTTGAAATTTCATCCTAAGAATAAGTGAGATATCTTTTTTCTCCAAGTAGTTTAGGAGTTGAAATTTCATCCTAAGAATAAGTGAGATATCTTTTTTCTCCAAGTAGTTTAGGAGTTGAAATTTCATCCTAAGAATAAGTGAGATATCTTTTTTCTCCAAGTAGTTTAGGAGTTGAAATTTCATCCTAAGAATAAGAATAAGTGAGATATCTTTTTTCTCCAAGTAGTTTAGGAGTTGAAATTTCATCCTAAGAATAAGTGAGATATCGCGCGATCGAGATTTTTGTAGAATGATATTTCTACAAAGCTGTTAACGGAGCTGGTTTAATGGAGATGGAAAAGGGGATTGAAATTAGTGGGTTTTATTCAAAATATATATCTACATGGCAATTTCTCTTCCATCTTTGTTATATGGGGGCATACCTTTGAAAACTCAAAAATGTTTATGAGTGAATTTGGACATGCATATCCGAATTACTGAATGTATCAAATTCCTTTTTTTTTTGCAAAAGTTTAGTTCGAAAATATATCTCCGATTAAGTCAAAGTTAATTTGGAGATGTATCTTTAAAAATATCATTTATTCCAATATTAACTATGTAATTGTTCTAATATTAACTATGCAATTGTTCTAATATTAACTATGCATTTTAATTGTAATTATTTATGAGTTATTAATAGTACATAAATAAATGTTTATTTGTATAATTAAAAGAAAATACAATCTTGCCTAAAATAATTGAAAGATATTTATCAATATAAATTTATCGTATAAAATGATATAATTAATCAAGTATAATAATAATAATAATAATAATAATAATAATAATAATAATAATAATAATAATAATAATAATAATAATAATAATAATAATAATAATAGCAACAATAATAATAATAAAAAATACAATTGATTTTTAAATTTTTATTATTAATGAGAACTAAATATTTAAGTGCTTATAATATTATAATATATGATAAATGTGATTTTTTTTAGCAATAACCATTTGAAAAGAAAAGAAACACAAATAATCATGTTTCAGAAAAAATTACATAAATAATCATGTTTCAAAATATACATCAATGTATGAGCTATCTCACTTGGCGCATGCACTCACCTGTTTGTCTTAGGCGCTATCTCACTTGGCGCATACACTTTCTTTTAACCATGTGAGATGACACATGCACTATAATTGGGAAGGAGGCGCCATCTGAGACGGCTACTACGTGTAATTGTCTTTTCTATAAATAAAACACTCATTTCTCCATAATTCTTCACACTTTCTCACATTCTCTTCTCATTTTCTCTCTGTTTTTTGCATCATGACATCTCCCATGATTTCACCAGAGATGAATACGTTATTTTCTCGGTCACTAAACCTCCGATGAAAATGAAATTTTGGCACACTCACTCTATGGAGCGTCTGAAGAGAGAGTTGATGCGAGGCTAGAGGGAGACATCGAAGCTGGGGAAAAATTAAAAGGATCCAGAGAAGAAGAACAACCACCTCACTTACAACTGGAAGACCTCAATCTTGATTGGAGGAAGTCAAAACAGACAGAGACGTAATGATGATGATGCATGGCTCAGATGAAATTATTTTGACGGTTGTAATTTCTTAGATGTTTTATCGTGTTTTTATTTGTTGTTTGCGTATGGTTTATTGTAACAAATGCTCTTAATGAAAAAAAGTTATGTTTAGATCTTAAAAAAATGCAGATAGTTTGCATACAATTTTTATGTTGTCGAACTTGTAACACGAGTGGAACAATTTTTTCGATTGCGTTCGACCTAACGACGTAAACCACACTTTCTTTCTAGCTTGTCAAGGGAGTCCATTTCAGTTGTGATACACTTGCTTTTGGGACGACCCTTTTTATTCCTTCGCATTTGATTCAATATCGCTCTGTACCGTAATCTTTTAGATCACGTTGGCCCGGATGATGTACGTGGTACCTCTAAAATTTTCTACTTTTAAATTATTTATTTTTAACTTTTTCATTATTCTGATTAATTTTTATCCACAGTTTATCTGGAGACCATATTTGGGTTTGGACCATGAATCCAACCCCGAGGATGTAGCAGTTTGGACTGCAAAGACTGCAATCATACGGTTCAACATTGTAGAGATGCACCACAGTGATCGTGTCAAGATGTAGTTCAGAATGCATCAAGAAATACCATACCGTCTAACTTGTTTCTTACCTTGGCATCTCAAAAGGGTCGATGCCCAATGGGGTATTAATAATTGGAAAGATTCCGCTTCAGAATGGTGTAAGATGTGGCATAGGCGTCACCAATATGTCTTACAATTTCCTATTTTCCACAACCAGTTTAATATGCAACACACAGATCAGTATATTGATCGGTACAAATTGGTTACTAACCCTGAAATCCACGTGTCTCACTCGAGGTATTTGATCGACCATGCATATAATGGGCACAATCACACACCACACAACAACAAACCCAACACATATCAACCTCCCACCAAACACAACGACGATACAGATCCACTAACACCCAAGACCAATACCAATACACACACATGTCCCACACACAATCATAATGCCAAGAACAACGACCATACATATGACATCCTGATGCGGGTTCCTCATCGTCTCACCTTACCCCTAACATTGGCCAACCTGAAGAATATTCACCAATCAACCCAACTTACCATCAACCATCCTATCACCATAACACCCAACAATCACAGTACCAAACCCCATAAGATTCATTTCCTTTTTATCCCCCTTATTCAGACGACCAGTGCTATCGACCCCCCATGGAACCTCACCCCCAACCAATACGACCAAACTTTGAGGGCATGGGTAACCGACTGTTTGAAAGCGAATCTTCTGGATATGATATGATGACTTTCATGGATTCTGAATGCATTGACTTCGCAGGGCCCTTGACTCAACTGCAATAGAAAATACGTTGAAACACACCACGACTTAGACGAGGACGCGAGTGCGGAACTACGAATCGTTATCGAGTCCATGGAGACAACTAAATAATGTGTAATTTTTATTCTCATTATGTAATCGTTTAATTATTATTGAAAATCAAATTTCATTTGCAACAACATTGCCTTTTAATTCTTTAACAAAAAAATAACATTGTACCTAGGCGTCATCTAAGATGACTTAGGGCAAATGACATGTACGTAGACACCATCTCACTTGGCGTCTCCTTTAAAAAAAACCAATACATGCGCCATCTGAGATGGTTACTGCATTATACCATTTTCTAAAATATGGTTATTTGCGTAATTTTCTCCGAAACATGGTTATTTATGTATTTTTTTTTCAAAACATGATTATTCCTAAAAAAATCGATAAATATATTATTTAAAAAAAATATTTTTTATCACAAATTTAGTATTTTTTTTTAAATAATTAAAACTGAATATTTTTATAATTTGACAAAAAAAATAAAATTTTAATTTTTGCTCAAACATTTTTTTTAGTTTTTATTGTTGACTCGATAAATATTTGTTAAATAAAATTAAAAATATATTCAATTTAAAAGATATTATAATATAATTAAAGTGAAGTATTATTAGTAAAAAATAATTTAAATTGTGAAACTAAACATTAATATAAGTATGATATGAAATAAAATAATAAATGAAGCAATCATTATCCTTTATTCGGATATGTCTCTTAGAACTAAAATGAATAAAACAAAATAAATTTAATACATTTGAAGATGCATATTCAAAAATACATTTTGAGAATTTCACGCAGGACTTGTGAAAACGTATAAGGGCGGAATGGAAAATTGCATAACTACATTTTAAAGTAGAAAGTCAAATCAAATAATCTTTGTATCAAAATTAATTTCTTTTTATTTTTGGTGATAAAGAGGATCTAAACTCAAAAGAGAAAAACTACAACAAAGTCAATATCAGAAATAAGGTTCCGATCACATCATTATTTAACAAATGCTTAATAAAACGCGCACATATTTGAATTGCCCAGTGGGGGGCTGCCACGCATCATCTTCTTTCTCCCTCCGTCGTTTTAGACATTGAGACCTATAGTGACAGTTTTGGTCTGTCACTATAGCACCTGCAACTTATAAAACTCATAATACGCGACAAAAATCAAATGTGAGGCCATGGATCAACTGGCCTCATCCTCCTGAGCATGATGGTGCCACTGGTTAAGCCTAATTTTGACTGATATGAAAAAAACCAATTCTAAAGTTCAAACCCTAGAAATGGTAAGTCGCGATACCTGCATCAAAACTGCAATCCAACTATGCAAAAAGCTTGCAAAAACTCCAATAATCAGTAATATATGATCAAATCGCATTTATGTTACATGAATCAAGCAAAATGAAATTGGAAGAAATATACAAACCGTGCGAATTGGTTGATGTGTTTGGTAATGTTTCAAAGCTTAGTAATAGTTGCAAATGCTTCAGAGGACCTCCAAAAGTGTGTTTTGATTTTTTGTTTGGACTGAGGAGGGCTGGAAACTGAAATTTGAACTTGAAAACTTTGATGTTTTTTTTTAATTTGCAGAGTTTTTCCAGGCTGTGTGTGCTTGTCCTGATGCTTTCTAGGTGTTTGTTTATATAGAGAGGGATGAGGAGACACGAAAAAACAAGTTTGTAACAGCCATAATCAATTGCTTGAATGCCATGAATATATATTTGTAACCTTGGAAAAAGTTATGGGATTTTGTCTATTTTCAAACTTGCATGAGTGTGGACATGCTGGCCTCGCTGTACACGAAAATTGGGACCCCTCCATGCATTAAAACAAGCCTTAACCATATAAGTTGCAATAATCTGGATTTATTTGATTTTTAATTAAATAAAAATTAATATAAAATGCAAATGAAATCAATACTATACAAAAATGGTTTCAGGAGTCCTCTATACTCTTAGGAAGATGTTTGAAGTCCAAAAAAATTAGCCATTGCCTTAAAAACTCAAATTTGCTCAATACATATTTCTTGAAATTTCCCAAATTTTCCCAACTTGGGAAAGCCATAACTTGCTCAATTTTTATCTCATGATGATTATCTTTGACTTTTTGGAAAGCTCGAGATGTCTACCTCAATCCCTATTTTGACCAATTTTTCATTTGAAGATGTTATATTGATGTTAAAGGTCTTGGAAAAAAAGTAGCTTTTATTGACATTCTAAAAATGACCTGTAATGTATGAACTTGTATCTTTCAAATGGTGCATTTCTTGAACTTGAGGGATGAAGAGGAGTTGTAGGTAATTGGATTCTATTAAAAATTAGCTTTTGTTGGAAAATTTCTTATAAAGTATAAGAAAGTTATGCTTGGTCAAAGTTTGGTTGACTTTTCTTATAGAAATCCTAATTTGCCATTTTTGACTTTTGATGGGTTAGGAGCATTTCTTGAGGAATCATGATCAACCCTTGATCAAATGATGGATATCACTTCAAAATGTCGATGTTGACAAAAAAATCTTGAAGTTTGACTGTACATGGGCCACAATTGACTTTTGACCTAGCAAAGTTGATTTTCCAATACTTGAGCAATTGACTGAGCAAACTTATTGTGCAAGGCATGCAATTTGTCATGGATAATCTTGAAGGAATATTAGGACCATGGGAAGCATTTTATACCATTATATCTCAACCATATTGATGAAAATTGAAACCCTAGTTGGGGGTTCATTGCATTAGGAGGAGAATTGTCTGGTCAATTCTTGATCAACCTTGAGCAATTGAGGACTTCTAGGAATATATCTTGTGTGAAAATGGGAGGGAAAATTTTGGGATACAACAGTTTCCCCTGTTCAATCTTCTTAAACCTGAAGATTGATATTGGCTTGTTTGCCTTTCGCGATCTGAAGGTGGAAGATGATTGAACACTAGAGTGCCCAGAAATTTGCACTCGTCCGAAGTGAGACTGTAGGTGAATAATACAGGGAATGTGCTTACAAATTCCATTTGTAAAAGATGACAAAAGACTGTCGGAGATGAGCTTAAAGATGCCATCTAAGGAGTATGACGGAGACTCGTCGGAGATGGGCTTAAAGATGCCATCCAAAATAGATGCTGACTTCATAAGAATTCTCTTAGTGGGGATTACTGTTCCATCTGTCCGAGGAGGAGTCCCCTGGGGAATGTTTTTTAGGGGAATAAAGTCTAGGAGCTTCGTTTGTCCCTTAATCTTCTGGGGAGTCATCTCTTGACTGAAGAGACTGAAGTGAACTGCTATCTGTTCAGGATCCAGGCTTCGCAGTGACTTGATGAGGATGATAAGGCTGACTGCTATCTGGTTTTATTCCAGGCTTCATAACGGCTCACTAGGGAAATGAGATTAAAATGTTGTCTGGTTGTACTCCAGGTTTTGCAGTTTCTTAGACTGTTATAGAAATCAGAAAAATCTTAGTGTCGATTTAACTAAACCAGAGAAAGGATCTACCATAAAAGAATCAGTAACAAAATCAATGGTCGATTTGAACTGAACCAGCAGAGGTCTTGATTTATATTTTACTGGATAAGAATTAGAAAAATCTTAGTGTTGATTTAACTGAACCAGAAAAAGGTCTTGGATTATCTTCAACTGGAATAGGAATCAGAGAGATCTTGGTATCGATCTAAATGAACCAGAGGAAAATCTTGAACTAACTTTTACTGGAATTCAATTCAGAAGAGTCTTAGGATCAATTCAACCGAACCAGACAAAAGTCTTGGGTCATCTTCAACTGGAATAGGAATCAGAGAGATCTTAGTGTCGATTTGACTGAACCAGAGAAGGTCTTTAATTAACTTTGAATGGAATGGAAATCAGAAGAATCTTAGCATCAATTCAACTGAACCAGACAAAAGTCTTGGAATATATTCAACTGGAATAGAAATCAAAGAGATCTTAGTGTCGATCTGACTGAACCAGAGAAGGTCTTGGATTAACTTTGACCTGAATGGAAATTAGAAGAATCTTAGTATCGATTTATATGAACCAGACAAAAGTCTTGGAATATCTTCAACTGGAATAGAAATAAGAGAGATCTTAGTGTTGATCTAACTGAACCAGAGAAGGTCTTGAATTAACTTTGACTAGAATGGAAATCAGAAGAATCTTAGTATTGATTCAACTGAACCAGACAAAAGTCTTGGAATATCTTCAACTGGAATAGAAATCAGAGAGATCTTAGTGTCAATCTGACTGAACCAGAGAAGGTCTTGGATTAACTTTGACTGGAATGGAAATTAGAAGAATCTTAGTATCGATTCAACTGAACCAGACAAAAGTCTTGGAATATCTTCAACTAGAATAGAAATCAGAGAGACCTTAGTGTCGATATGGCTGAACCAGAGAAGGTCTTTTGAGAACGTATTTCTGAGAAATTGCTAAAATAGCCTTTCATTAGACGTAGCTTTTGAGAAAACTACCAGGTCACATAAGTAGCGATGTTTGTTGATTTTACTTTTCTATGAAAAAGGTAAAGAGTTAGTCATATGCAATGTCATGATGTATGATGTTCTCAAAATAAATGAGATTATGCTGTATACGATGTGTATGCGCATGCCATGATGTATGAATATGGGATGTTATTACGATATTTCTTAGTCGGTGAAAGTAAATCTCGGACTGCTGCTGAAGAGTATTGGGACGTTGAATCCTTCGTTTCCGTTGGGGATAATGAATGGAGATGATTTGCTGGGGATTTCCTCTTTCTATTTGAGGATACTCTGCTAGGGATTGACTCTACTTGAGAATAACTTTATGGAGGGAGGATGCTTTGTTGGAAGATTTTGCCGATGTAGAGAAATAAACTCTATTGGGGAATGAGCTTCTGCAGTTGGAGAAATAAACTCTACCCGGGATGAGGTTTTATGAACTGTTTGAAATTATAAAACTCGGTTGGAGAATACAGATTTCAGCTCTTTGAAAGAACTTCGTTGGAGGAGGTAATTCCTGCTTGGGGAAGGAGAGATCTTAACTCTGACTGTTTCTACTCTGTGGGGAACATAGACATCACGGGGTCGCATTATAATGGCGACTTCGTCTCAAACTGTCTCTGCCCCTGTACCTGCTAGAAGGAGTAACTGTCGGGACTACACATTTTTTTCTTAGACTTTGCCCTGTTTCTTAAAATCATTAGTAACTGTCTTTCTGTTTTTTCTGCAAGTATTTGTGAACAGTGATCACATTTAAATGCATATGTCAAAAATATTCACTGGACGCTTCTGCAAAACAAAACAGAAAAAAAAACAAATAGCTTTGGTACTTTTAAGGAACAATTTGTATTGATTTTTTTTTGAAGTTCGCCTATAACAGGCATTTTGTACAAAGAGATTGACGTTCTAGTAGGAGAACGCCGTCGTAAGAAATGAAAATCACACAAAATAGTGTACAAAGAGAAAACAGATATATGTAATAATCCCATTGAGTTTCAATTCTGCTATTTCCCCTATGTCCTCGAGCGTCTCATCACTTTGCCACTCGTCCAAAGATGACTGGATTGATTGGTACTATTTGAGCTTGATAGTTGATACTGATGTCGGATTGCAAGGTGATCCAATGGGACATAGTTGTACGCTTCAAATCTCTAACTTTTTCCTGGACCGCCCTTTCGGGTTTTCAGTCCACCGAGATACCCTTTTTTTCCCAAGCAGCCTTTTCGGGTTTTCGACTTGCCGGGTGTACAGATTTTTTTTGTATTTATCCCTAATTTTTGCCCGAACCATTTTGGTTCACCGGGATGCCCTTATTTTTTCCTAGGCCAGTCAACCTAGCGGGTCTTTGTTTACGCGTAGTATCTTTTCACTATGTCCGTATTAACAGGGTGAGGAAGGTCGTCACCATCCATGGTGATTAGAATCATGGCTCCATTGGAGAATATGCTTTTGATCACAAATGGCCCTTCGTACGTGGGAGTCCATTTGCCCCTGGGATCACCTTGTGGCAGTATGATGCGCTTGATTACCAGATCACCCACTTGATATACTTGCCGTCTGACCTTTTTGTTGAAAGCCTTGATCATCCATTTTTGGTATATCTGACCATGATAGACAGCAGCAAGCCTTTTCTCATCAATCAGATTCAGTTGATCAAGTCGAGTCTGGATCTAATCGTCTTCGTTCAAACCCGCATCCTTCATGATCCTCAAATAATGGATCTGGACCTTAATAGGTAGGACAACCTCTATACCATATACCAGAGAATAAGGTGTTGCCCCTATTGACGTACGTGCTGAGGTGCGGTAACCATGAAGAGCAAATGGTAAAATCTCGTGCCAGTCTTTGTATGTCACTATCATCTTCTGTATGATTTTCTTAATATTCTTATTAGCATCCTCCACAGTGCCATTCATCTTCGGCCAGTAAGGGGAAGAATTATGATGTTGGATCTTGAATTGTTTACAAAGTTTGGTTATCATTGTATTTTTGAGATTTGTATCATTATCTGTGATGATTCTCTCTGGCACACTATACCGACAAATCAAGTTATGTTTGATAAACCGCGCCACCACATTCTTGGTAACAGTAGCAAAAGAGGCAGCCTCAACCCACTTCGTGAAGTAATCAATGACCACTAGGATGAAGCGATGCCCATTGGAAGCGGTAGGCCTAATATCTCCGATCATGTTAATGCCCCACATTGCAAAGGGCTAGGGAGCCATCAAGACATTCAAGGGAACCAGAGGTACATGTACTTTATCAACGTAGATCTGACATTTGTGACAAGTCCGAGAATGCTGATAACAGTATGCTTCCATAGTGGACCAATAGTATCCTGCCCGTAGGATCTTTTTAGCCATGGTGTGCCCACTAGAGTGGGTGCCAAAGGTACCTTCGTGTAAATCTATCATAATCCTCTTTGCTTCGCTCTTGTCTATGCACCAGAGTAAAGTAGAGTCATGGTTGCACTTGTAGAGGATTCCATTACTGAAGAAGAACTTTACGGAGAACCTTCTCAAAAATTTCTTATCATTGACAGACACCCTCCCGGGATACTCTTGAGCCTCAAGATACCTTTTCACTTCGTGGAACCAAGGTTTGTCTGCTACCTCTTCAGTGTCAATCTTATAGCAGTATGCTGGTTCATCCAACCTCTCAATAATGATCTGAGGAGCTTCATTGTCCCACTTGACCTTGAACATAGACGACATAGTAGCTAGCACGTCTGCTAACTGATTCTCTTCTCGTGGGAAATGTTCAAAGGTGACCTCTTCAAAGTGTGGAAGCAATGTCAACACATGTTCTTTATAAGGGATGAGATTCGGGTGCTTCGTGTCCCACTCCCCTTTGATTTGACTTATTACCAAGGCTGAATCCCCGAAAATGCTCAAGAACTTGATCCTCAGGTCAATAGAAGCTTTAAGACCCATGATGCATGCTTAATACTCCGCCATATTGTTGGCACAGTTGAAACATAATATGGCCATGAAAGAAGTATGACAGCCTTCGGGAGATATGATTACAACACCAATGCCATTGCCGAGTGCATTGGAGGCTCCATCAAAAACCATGGTCCATCGGGATCCTTCCCCAGGCCCTTTCATCTGGTTCAGGTTCTTCACAGTCAGTCACTAACATAATATTATCATCCGGGAACTCAAAATTCATGGACTGATAGTCATCCATAACCGGATGAGCCAAATGATCAGCTAGTACACTTCCCTTGATTTCTTTCTGGGTCGTGTATTGGATATCATATTCGGTCAAGATCATTTTCCATCTTGCTATTCTTCCGGAGAGAGTAGGCTTTTCAAAGATGTACTTGATCAGATCCATCTTAGATATCAACAAAGTGGTGTGGGTCAACATATACTGTCTCAGTCGGTGAGCAGCCCATGCCAAAGTGCAACAAGTTTTCTCGAGCAGTGAGTATCTTGTCTCACAATCGGTAACCTTTTTGCTAAGGTAGTATGTTGCATGCTCTTTTCGACCGGACTCGTCATGCTGCCCCAACACACACCCCATTGAATTATCTAACACTGTTAAGTACATTATAAAAGGTCTTCCTTCAATCGGAGGCATCAGAATTGGAGGCTCTTGAAGGTATTCCTTGATTCTCTCAAAGGCGGTCTGACATTCGTCATTCCACTTTACCACTTGATCTTTCTTCAGGAGTTTGAAGATTGGCTCATAAGTAGCAGTTAAATGGGAAATGAATCTGGCAATGTAATTCAGGCGTCCCAAGAAACCTCTAACTTCCTTCTCAGTGCGAGGAGCCGGCATCTCTTGTATAGCCTTCACCTTTACAAGGTCTACCTGAATACCTTTGTCACTGACAATGAAACCTAGAAGTTTACCAGATCTCACCCCGAAGGTGCACTTGTTCGGGTTTAACCTCAGCTTGTACGTCTTTAACCTATCAAATAGCTTTTGTATATGATCAAGGTGCTCTTCCTCAGTTTGAGACCTGGCTATCATGTCATCAACATAGACTTATATCTCATGGTGAATCATGTCATGGAACAAAGCTACCATGGCACACTGATAGGTGTCCCCAATGTTCTTCAATCCAAACGGAATCACTTTGTAACAGAAAGTGTCCCATTGTGTGACAAAGGTTGTCTTCTCCATGTCTTCGGGTGCCATCTTGATCTGATTATAACCAGAGAACCCGTCCATGAAGGAAAAGATTTTGTACTGCACGATATTGTCAACCAGAACGTCAATGTGGGGGAGCGGAAAGTCATCCTTGGGGCTTGCCCTGTTCAAATCTCGGTAGTCCACACACATTTGTACCTTGCCGTCCTTTTTAGGTACCGGGACTACGTTAGCAACCCATTGGGGATAAGAAGTGTCAGCTAGGAACCCAACATTGAACTGTTTCATAACTTCTGCTTTGATTTTCTCTAACATTTTAGGGCGCATGCGACAAACCTTCTACTTTACCGGAGGGAAATCTTCTTTAGTTGGCAGACGATGAACTATAATATTCGTGTCTAGTCCTGGAATGTCTTTATATGACCAGGCAAAGATCTCAACATAATCATGCAACATCTGAATCAAATTCTGTTTGACACGAAGCTCCAAATTTGCACCTATCTTGACCTCTTTTCTGTTCTCTTTTGTGCCCAAATTCACTGTCTCAACTAGCTCTTCATGAGGCTGTATAGCCCTTTCTTCCTTCTGTAATAGTCTAGAAAGTTCTTCGGGTACCTCACAATCTTCCTCAACTTCGTTATCAACTTGGTTGATCGGATTTTCAAAGTCATAACGGGCAATAGCAGAACTATTATCAATGGGATCCAAAATGGATATGGATCTACAATTTGATACGTGGGTGTGTGTAAGAGCATATTATATAGTAAAAAGCAGAAAAGAAAAACAGAGAGCGCAAAATGTTTATGCATAAACGTCCAATGCTTTATTAATGCCATATGAAATTGAAACATGATAACCCTCACAAATAAACCATTGTGCCTCGGGTAAGACAAATGGCCAAAAAGTTTATATCGTTTATTACATATCCAAAAACAAGAAAGATAATTACTTATGAATAAAAGTAATTGGTACAAAGTCTTTTGTTGTCCAATTACTGGGTTCACCGTTGGTAGTAGGGAAGATCCATCTATCCATGTCATCATCACCATCACTGTCTTCTGGAGCGTTGACCCCATGATTGCTGATGCATAGGGGAGGTCTTCCAGCATGAGCGCATCGAACAACCCTTTGAGCCCCTGAAGAGAAACCCAAACCAAATTTATCAAACTTGTATTGAATATCAGGGAGTTGGCCCCAGATGGTAGACCCAACTTCTTCAATAACTACTTTTGCATCCTTGAGAGAAGCCATCTTCAAGGGAGGTCTGGTGATCTTCAGCATATTGGTGACAATTTCAGTTGCAACCATAGTCTGAGGTACCTCTTCAAAATTCTGGCATAGAGTCTCGATGAACTCACCATCCATTTCTATATATCTGAAGGAATTCAGGTGACTGACCATGTATTCTTCTTCACTGTGTACAGTGACAATTCTTCCTTTGACCAGGTATTTCATCATCTGATGCAGAGTGGACGTAGCAGCTCCCGCCCCATGAATCCAAGGGCGACCCAATAAACAAGAATAGGACGGTATGATATCCATCACGTAGAAGGTAAAGTCGAAAGTCTGAGAACCAACTTTGATGGGGATGTCCACCTCTCCGTGCACCATTCTCTTCAAACCGTCAAAAGCCATCACTACAATGTTGCTGGGCTTCAAGGTCAAACCTTCACAGTCTAGTCTATACAGAGCTTTCTTAGGAAACACATTTAATGATGAACCAGTATCTACTAGAACATGGGCTAAAGTAGTTCCCCTGCACTCGACGGAAACATGAAGCGCATCATTGTGTTTCCTACCTATGGGTGTTAGATCAACATCAGAAAAACTCAAACCGTTATCATCTATCAAACTGGCCACGCAATCTTCAAATTGATCAGCAGAGGTTTCTTGTGGCACATAGGCAATTTTAAGGAACTTCACCAAAGCCTTTGCATGAGATTCAGAGCATAACAGTAAGGCTAACATAGAAATCTTAGAAGGGGTCTTCCCCAGCTGTTCGACCACATTGTAGTTGTTCTTCTTTATAATCTTCAAAATTTCTTCCATTTCTTTCTTGGAAGCCTCTGGGATAGATACTGACTGCGTCTTCGTCTGGCCGGGCTCAATCAATATGTCTTTGCCTCGAGTCTCGGCCAACTCGGTGATAGGGGTGTCAGCGAGGGTAATCATAGGAATTGCAGTAGTGGTATCAACAAGAACAAAAGTAGGAATGATCACAGGACCAGTAACAACTTTTGGAGGAGAAATCTCAGGGGAGAACACTCTTCCACTTCTTGTTATTTTGCTGGTTCCAACAATGTTGCCAATGTCGAGATCAACATTTTCATAAACCTGGTCTTCAACAGCCAGCAGGTCTTGCTTGAAGCCGTGGTAGTAGACTCCACCCCCATAGTTCCAGGGAACAATTTTGTCCGAGGAGTACGGGATTGGCCATGGCATGGTGATAATCATAGGAGCCAACTTCGAAGCAGATGTAATCCTGACGGGTCTTTTGGTGGAGAACCTGGGAGGATTGGCGGAAATGGTTATTATTGAAATATCCTTGCAAGAAATGGTTGGAACGGGAGTCTTTTCAAACAAAACCTCTCTATCATCCATCAGGCGCTGAACACCTGCCTTCAACAAATGACAACCAGTCAGTAGAGATAAACATGAGTGGCAACCTTCACCATAACCCGGAAATAAACCGACCTTTAATAAGTTCCACTTAACAGTCAAGAGATGAGTAACAAGTTCCTCAACAGAAGTAACAAACACATCATCTTCAATAGCATTAACACCACGACCGTGCTTGGGCATAGGAGCAGTGATAACATTGGGAATCTCGGGAGCGTCAAATTCAATTTCCTTCGCCTCGAGAAGGTATTGCACCTTGTTTTTCAAAGCCCAACAGTCATTTGTATCATGACCTGGACTTTCTGAATGGTAAGCACAATGAGCATTAGGATTGTAACAGGGAGAGGCAGTGTTGGGATTCTTCGGAGCTTCCCGCAAGATTACCAGATTAGATTTCAACAAATGTGGCAAGACTTGATACAACGTCATATTTATCCGGGTAAAATGTATTACCGACCTTTCTGTTCTAGGGTGATTGTTCCTTTGTTGAGTAGATGCAGGTTTAGAGATCATAATAGCCCCTACCGCTGGACGGTGTTCAGTTCTGTCCTGATTCCTTTGGTTGTACACAACACTAACCTATTTTTTCCCAAAAAATGGCTTCCTTGCTGCACTAGAGGACGCATCCTTCTGGATCTTACCACTCCTAATTTCAGCTTCCACTCTTTCTCCCGTAAAGATCAATTCAGTGAAGACAGCTGAGGAGCTTCCAATCAGGTGATTGAAAAATGGACCAGACAGGGTACCCAAAAACATATCCACTAGCTCTCTATCAGATAGGGGGGGTTGGACTCTTCCTGCTAAGTCCCTCCACTTCTGAGCATAGTCTTTAAAGCCCTCGCTCGAACCCATAGACATACTTTGGAGTTGTGCACAGGTGGGAGTAAGGTCTGCATTGTACTGATACTGCTTGTAGAAAGCAGCATCCAGGTCTTCCCAATTACGGATGTTGGCCCTTTCCAGCTGGTAGAACCATTCTAGTTGAGTTCCGGACAGACTATCCTGAAAGAAGTGGACCCATAAGTCCTTGTCAGCAGTGTGAGGCTATATCTTCCTCACATAAGATCATAGGTGCATCTTGGGACATGAAACCCCATCATATTTGGCGAACACCGGCACCTTGAAATTTTGCGGGATGGCAACCCCAGAAACCAAACCCAGTTCTTCAAAATCCAGACCTGGTACCTTTTGGACCTCTAGTGCATTCAAACGATCCTCCAGCTGTTTGTATTTTTCATCAGCAGGAGGATACTGTTCCTCATCATAGTCAGATTCATCATCAGATTCTTTTGGACTGGAGTCTTCCTCTCTTGTTTCCTCTTCTTGATTGTCTCCTTCCTTTGATGAAGTTATTAGTTCAGAGGCTCGCCGCACTGGTCCTCTGATCCTTCTTCCTAAGTTCACCACACCAGTTGGTTTCCTTGGCTTCTTCTTTTCTTTAACAAGCAGGGCTTTCAGTTCTTCTTGCCCCTTGGTCAGAGCCATGATCATCTATTGAAACTGAGCATTCCGAGTCTATAGATCCTTCACTGTTTGTTCTAGAGCCATTGCTGAAATAAACAGCGAAGAAGATGAGAAACCTGCTTTGAAACATGCTTATGCAATGATATGTATGATATATGTATGCAATGTTTTCAAGGATTTATAAGACTCAAATTTGCTTAAATAGAAAGAGAACAAACGTTAATTGTATTAAGATATTTTATTGATCATAATAATGCCTCTCAGGCTCACAAAGGGAGCAAAGCAACAATAAAATTCTCCAAGCAAAATAAGACTCAAGTTTCCCACAGGCGCATCTTCTTTGGTGCAATGTAGCCATTTATATTCCTCTCCTCGTGAAGTAATCGGGTGAGCTCTAGAACCTTCTTCTCGCTGGCGTAGAATTGGGCTTCGAAAGTATCACGTTCTTCTTTGAGTTGGATCCAGGATTTCCGTAGCTCCTTAAGGTCAGTTGGCATGTCAGGATGAAGCACAGTGTAAGGAGTGTCTCCCTCAACAATTGGATCCATAATCACAGGTAAGATGGCAGGGTAAGGCATCGTAAGACATTGAGCACGAGCTCACACCCATTTGAGGTAAGGCTCAAGAGGGATGGAATTATTGTGCCCCAGTGTCTTGCTATCAACCTTGTTTATCATGCCCCAAGCTCAAATGAACCTCTTGCGATAACCCTGAACATCATTCTCATAGTCAAACGTGATTCCTTGGACGAGTGTGTCGTGAGGACCATCCCTTCTAGCATAACCAAACTATCACAATTCAAAACAAGGATTATAAGTGATTCCTCCCCTAATGCCTAAGATAGGGACATTAGGGAATTTTCCACAGCGATCAATGATGGTAACATTCTCTGAGGATCACGAACACCAATGAATATCTGAATGTGTAAGGGACATCAGCCTACGAGACCATCTCATACCCTGCTCATTTCTTAGAATAGACCGTGGTAGGTGCTAAATAAACCACCTAGCCAATAGAGGAGTGCAACACAGAAGGGTACCTCTCCTCTTTAGAGTGCGAGTATGCAGAGAGTGTAGAATATCCCCAAGTAAGGTAGGTACCAGATTATGAGACAGAAAAATCTTAACCGCATTCACATCTATGAGTTGGTCCGTGTTAGGGAATAGTACCATCCCATAGATGAGAAGGGCCAACACCTCTTCAAAAGCTTGTAATACATGTTATCCCAAAAATAGTGAGCTTTCTCAAATAGAAACTTAGTTGGAAATCCTTGGACACCTCTTATGGTTTCCCAATTTGCCACTACATCAGACCGTTGTAAAGACAGATCTTGAGCAATCTCTTCAGGCTTTGGGTATCTTTTTGTACCGTTGAATGACAACTGATTAAGGATAGGTACCCCCAGTAACTGAGAAAACTCCTCCATAGTAGGCACTAGCTGGTAATCGGGAAAAGTGAAGCAGTGGTGCAACGGGTCAAAGAACTGAAAGAGCACATTTAGCATTTCTTCATCAGGGTTTGAAGTGACCAAGTTGAGAAGTCGAACATGTCTTTCAGTGAAGGGAGAGCTTTCAGGGATCCTTGATGCTAAGTCCTTGAGTTGAGGAGGTATTTTCACAAGGTTAACTTGGATAGTGTTCCTGCGAGTGGATGTCACGACCTGCAAAACAAGACAAAGATAAAACCTAGAAAATACTTGAAATGGTTAGTATGATATTCCATGTTATGATGTCATGATTATGCCAAGAAATCATATATATATCAAGCACAAGCAAATCACACCAAGACCTTAGCTTTAAGGCTTGCATGGGTTTTAAGGTCATATCCTCTTGAAGTTGGATTGGTTCAACCTGTCCTATAAATAGTAACTGGGTTCTAAGGGATCTCAATACCACTGATCTTTCCCACAAATTTCATTTGATAGGCAACTGACTTGCAACCAAACAAAACTCGAGAGTCAAACCTCAATGAGTGTAGCATCGAGTATCTTCTGACCTTGGGAATACACCAAGGATGACTATCTCACTACATCCTAATGGCCAAGTTGTTCATTTAAAGGTTCTAAGGTCAGTTGACGCTTCATGACACCATGCATCAGCTCCGTATTATCCTTGATTAACTCAAGGGCTACCGGTACCAACCAAAGTGTCGCATCAACGTAGCTATCGCTTCAACCATGTCGGTATACCCCGCACGGTTTCCATGATCTATAGCTACTTACCTAAAAGGTTTCCCCAGATCCGGGTGTAGGATCTATAGTAACCCAAACAATACCCTTAAAAGTAAAGCAATCAAACAGACAAAGAAAACAGTTTAGAAATGATCTAGACCCTAAGGTGAACCCCACTTTTTACATTTCTCCAGCAGAGTCGCCAGTTCTGTGATACGGTGGCAGAACCGACTGTTAATACTAGTTTGCATTTTTTGTTCGCAAATGTTACGGTAAGCAAGAGTCACCACCGACTTTTATTTTATCCAAGGAAAGGGTGAAAAGAACAGAAATACCTTTTTCGAGATTTTCTGAGTAAGGGGAGTAGATTATGGAAAGGGAAGGTGTTAACACCCTTTCCATCCGTGGTTTTCAATGGGCTCTTAGGTACTTGCTCCTTTTTTAAAACTGTCTGTGTTTGTGTGTTTTGAAATATTTTTGTTTGCTTTATGGTAACTCTTGTATCAGTCCTCAAGAGTGTGATAAAGCGTTTTTGAAAATAGTTTTTGAAAAGTGTGTAAGTGTGAAAAATTCAGATTTGAGCAAGTACTTAAGAATAGTCTACCTACTCGAAAAAGGATATTCTTTCCCTCCTTTCCTTTAGATAGTGCTATCCTACTATTAGTGAGTAGGTAGCCATACCGTAGGATGTTGAGGGACTATCGAAAGGGACACTATAGTCATTGAAGGCAACTTGTAAGGATATCTTAGCATTCAAAGGGACTGTCATCATATAGGCAACATCGAGGGACACGATCATTTCTCGTAGGCAACTCGAGGGACATTAAGGGACCATGATCTTTATGATGACTTTTAAATCGAGGGTCTTTGCTAAGATATCCCTATGTTCGAGGGACATGACCATTATTTTCCGAGGCAACCAAGTGAGGTATACCCTAAGGATGCAAGTGTGAGAAGTGTGTTTTTTCAGATATTTGTCTTTAGATTAGTGATCTAATGGTTAATTAATTAATCTTGTCATGCACGCCTAATTTACTAGCAATTATATACAAGCATATAAGAAATATAAAGCGAAAAATAAAGTCCTACAGCTATTACAAGGCTTCGAGACAGTTATAGTTATATCTGACTAAAATGTAAAGTGCGGAGATTAAAAGTGCAAAAATTTAAATCCTAAACTATTACAATGCATGGGCAGATACATAATCAGGAAATAAAATGCACGCGCGATAAAATTACAAACTATAAGCAGATACATAATAATATAAGTGCGTGAAATGAAGAAACGTCTAAACACCTAGTAAATAAAAATAAACAACAAGAAAATCTTTTTTTGGTTTTTTGCTAAGAGAATGATTAATTCCAAATTTATTTTTAATTAAGAAAATAAAATTTGAATGAAATGAATCCTAATTCTAATATTTTTGGTATTTTTTGTTAAGAAAACAATTTAAATTAATAAAGAACCTAAGTCTAATTTGATTTTAAATTGATAAAATTGCATTAAAATAATTAATTAATTAATTAATAATTTTAGAAAGAAACTAAACCTTTATTTTTTTATTTTTTATGATTTGTTAAAAAAAGATTTGGAAAATAATAAACAAAATAAAAAAAGTGAGAAAATAAACAAAAAAACACGGGCCTGGTCAGAAACAAATGGGGGTGTAGATAAAAAAACGTAAGGCCCGAGTTAAAGCCCAGACTGGTGTTTGATATGGTGAGATGAGTCCTTGAGGGCATATGTTGAGCTTGCATACTAGAGGCATCCATCTTGATCAGATGTACATCTGATGGCTAAGGTTTGATGAAGTGTGGTGGACGTCAAACCAATAGGTATACCAGATCTGCATGAAAATGTTGAGAAATAAGAAAATGTTGGACCTGGGACTCGAACCCAGGTCCTCTTCCTCACACACGCGCTTCCCTGCCATATGAGCTATCCATTCATTCGTTATACTAAATAAAACAAAAATAATATAATCAAAAACTTCAAGTAATTATTTAAAATAAAATATAAAATGCACGAAGATTTGAATTGCCCAGTGGGGGGCTGCCATGCATCATCTTCTTCCTCCCTCTGTCATTTTAGATATTGAGACCTATAATGACTGTTTTTGTCTGTCACTATAGCACTTGCAACTTATAAAACTCATAATACGCGACAAAAATCAAATGTGAGGCCATGGATCAACTGGCCTCTTCCTCCTGAGCATGATGGTGCCACTGGTTAAGCCTAATTTTGACTGATCTGAAAAAACCCAATTCTAAAGTTCAAACCCTAGAAATGGTAAGTCGTGATACCTGCATCGAAACTGCAATCCAACTATGCAAAAAGTTTACAAACACTCCAATAATCAATAATGTATGATCAAAACGTATTTATGTTACAAGAATCAAGCAAAAATGAAATTGGAAGAAAATACAAATCGTGCGAATTGATTGATGCGTTTGGTAATGTTTTAAAGCTTAGTAATGGTTGCAAATGCTTCAGGGGACCTCCAAAAGCGTGTTTTGATCTTTTGTTTGGATTGAGGAGGACTGGAAACTGGAATTCGAACTTCACAACTTTGATTTTTTTTTTAATTTGCAGAGTTTTTCCAGGTTGTGTGTGCTTGTCCTGATGCTTGCTAGGTGTTTGTTTATATAGAGAGGGATGAGGAGACACAAAAAAACAAGTTTGTAACAGCCATAATCAATTGCTTGAATGCCATGAATATCAATTTGTAACCTTGGCCAAAGTTATGGGATTTTGTCTATTTTTCAAACTTGCATGAATATGGACATGCTGGCCTTGCTGTACACGAAAATTGGGACCCCTCCATGCATTAAAACAAGCCTTAACCATATAATTTTCAATAATCTTGATTTATTTGATTTTTAATTAAATAAAATCAATATAAAATGAAAATAAAATTAAGACTATGAAAAAATGGGTTTAGGAGTCCTCTATACTCTTAGGTAGATGTTTGAAGTCTGAAACAATGAGCCATTGCCTTAAAAACTCAAATTTGCTCAATGCATATTTCTTGAAATTTCCCAAATTTTCCCAACTTGGGCAAGCCATAACATGCTCAATTTTTATCTCATTATGATGATATTTGACTTTTTGGAAATCCTAAGATGTTTACCTCAATCCCTATTTTGACATATTTTGCATTTTAAGATGTTATCTTGATGTTAAAGGTCTTGGAAAAAATTAGCTTTTATTGACTTTCTTAAAATGACCTGTAACGTATGAACTTGTATCTTTCAAATGGTGCATTTCTTGAACTTGATGGATGAAGAGGATTTGTAGGGAATTGGTTTCTATTCAAAATGAGCTTTGGTTGGAAAATTTATGATAAAGTATGAGAAAGTTATGCTTGGTCAAAGTTTGGTTGACTTTTCCTATAGAAACCCTAATTTGCCATTTTTGACTTTTGATGGGTTAGGAGAATTTCTTGAGGAATCATGATCAACCCTTGATCAAATAATGGATATCACTTCAAAATGTTGACGTTGACCAAAAATATTGAAGTTTGACTGTACATGAGCCACAATTGACTTTTGACCTAGCACAGTTGATTTTCCAATACTTGAACAATTGACTGAGCAAACTTATTGTGCATGGCATGCAATTTGGCATGGATAATCTTGAAGGCATATTAGGACCATGGGAAGCATTTGAGACAATTGGAGCTCAACCATCTTGATGAAAATTGAAACCCTAGTTGGGGGTTCATTGCCTTAGAAGGAGAATTGTCTGGTCAATTCTTGGTCAACCTTGAGCAATTGAGGCCTTCTAGGAATATATCTTGTGTGAAAATGGGAGAGAAAATTTTGGGGTACAACACCAACCAAAGACAATGTTTTCTCTCAACACCATTATGTGCAGGAAGGAGGAAATGTTATGGGAATATATCACCAAGTTAACTAAGGAAACTATGGAAGTTAGAGGAGATAACTATAACACCCTCTAAACCTCAAGGAATAAAACCATATAAATCAGAGTAAAATTAATCATGCTTCTCAAAACAAGGGTGTCACACATACTTCATACATCACATACACTTGTCATGCTCGATAACACTAAACTAAATTCATGTTTTTTATATCACTTTCATATAGCATGTAGCAGCGAATAAATCTCCATTCAATAAACATAATATTGAAGTCACATAATCAATCCTTTTATTGAAATAACTTAGGCATAAAATCAAATTCACCACATACTCAAAATATCAAAACAAATAAAATAGAGTACATAAAGTATCACTCCAAAAACATGAATCCAAAATGTTCCCCAATGTTACATGACCAGAGCATGACTCAACCCAAAATAAATACCGAAATGAAACAAGATAGCTTCTTCAGCTTCACTCTTGCCAAAGCAACTCTAATCTTCAATACTTGAGTAATGTCGTATAAAATATCATTCCAACAGAAGGGTGAGAATTCACATAATTAACAAAATCACATAATAATACATAATGCCTAACATACACACATACAAATAATATTCTCACACTTCAAATGCTTTATCAATATAACATCAGCCAATGAAATCATATTATCCACAAGTACACCATCACAATCCATAATTTCGTAAAACACAACAATTTCATATAATGCACATAATTTCATATTATGACAATAACCCAATGTGACTCGATATAACTCAAATGCAATACTCGTGCATGTCATACCAATCTTTGTTATTTTTATTTGGTTTTTACTTTAAATCAGGTCCGTCCTCTAGACCAATACCACACCAAAAGCCCGCCCTCTAAGCTTTCAAATCCCTCTCTAGGTTTGGGACAAGTCACTAGCTCCCTCGAAACTAACAAGCATGTCTCTTGACAACAAATAATACATGTGCAATTACAACAACCATATGCAAATTAAGACCATTATCTAATCTTAACATCATGCATATCTTCAAAAATTCATTACACTTGAATTACCACACATTTGCACATACAACACATACTCATGAAATATTCATAACAATTCATATTCATAGCATCCATGCACTAAAACATAATCACAACACATAGCAAGTAATATACCAAGTTTCATCCTAATCCAACATCAATTCACAAAACACATATAGTCATATAACCAAGTTTTATGTCATTAACTAATACCATTCAAAAACCATTCAAACATGCCATTTAAATTCCAGAAAATTAATTAGAAATTAGCATAAAATATAAGCATACATAATCCCAAAATAAACAAAATAATTAGAAATTAAAAAAATAAATATTTTTCAACTCCCACTGGATTGCGCTAATCGAGCTTCTAGGCACTAAGCGCCAAACTCCCTGTCTCGACTCGCTGTAGCGGTAAAAAGTTGAGACTAAGCCATTGATTGACTTAACTCACAAAGTGAAAGTCCCCACCACACTTTATTGTTCCAAGATGAAATGGGAAAACAGAGAATAAAACCCACAAAATAATAGAGATCAAGGTACGGGGGCCGTTTATGTAAAGGAAAGGTATTAGCACCCTAAACATTTGTTGTGCTCAACGGGATCCACTATGTTTGTTATAATCAAAGGGTGTGTTATCTAAAGCTTAAACTTGTTAAAGGCAATGCTTTAATGAATTACTTAAAAAAAAAGTTTTTATTAATGCGCTCACCCGAATTTTACAACTTAGTGTCTACGTATCCTCATGGTGCAATAAGAAAATCAGAGCATCGTAGTTCTTATGAAATTTTTTGGTTTGTTGTGTATTTTTTTAATGAACAATATTAAATTTAAACATTCTACTACATATTTACCTTTTAATACTCACACAATTATCGAGGAAATAACATGCTCTTCATGAAAAGGTTTCCAAAGAAACAGGGCCCAAAGGCAAAAAGGTTTGAATTGGTTGAGTATTTTTGTTGGAGAATGCCTCAGATGGTCCTCACAAGGCCGGAGGTATCTGAGTACTTCTTCTTTAATTTTTAAAGTGTTTGAGATAAGTATAATACTAAATTCCATGACATGAGAGACTTATGAATGGTTGAGTCAGACTCATCGTATCCAAAGTCCTCTACATGTGCTTAAGGCTCATTGAGTATTTGTTCATACCACATTTATTAAGTGTTTTAGAAGTTTGAAGAAGAAAAGAAGTTTTAGTTTTATATGAATGCAAAAGAGAAAGACTAATCAAAAGGGATCTCAATCCTACTTGTTGTCATGCTTGTAGACCTAAAGTTAGGATGAAGAGAGCTACCTAATATTAGCATGCAAAGTGGACCTATAGTGAGGATAAAGGGAACTATCTAATATTGTCATGCATGAATATCAATCCTAAGGTCTACTTTAGTTCAACCTTTGAACAAGAATGAATCAAATAAATTATATTGGGAGCATGTGGTCACAAGCAAATAAGAGCATAAATATCAAGAGAGATAACTCTAAATCTAACCAAACACCTAAACATAAAAGTCAAACATCAACACAAGTAGCAAACAAATAAGAGCCTAAAATCTAATCATGCTTCAAAGTAATTAATCATGGAGTAAAGGGGTATGTCAAAGTAAAGACTCAACACACCCACTAAGGTTCCCTAAGGGTCATTCTCAAATGGTTCTACCATAAGGCATTACAAACCAATACACAACAATCATCAATCACACAAGCACTCAAGGCTTTAAGTGTCAAGCAAACTTCATCACTTAGCATATCAAGACAAGATGACTTAGGAAAGGTAATAACTCATAAAAGTCAGCAATTATATCTTAAAAGGTTCATGCAAACATGTCTCAAAGATGGGAGAAATATCACACAAGGATCACAAGCATTAGATCAAAATACCAACCAAACAACAAAACTAGTCCCTAAGGATCAAACCATAAGTGAGTGAAGCATTTAAAGTTTAAACGTGTCATCAAGGTAGGATAAGAAAGAAGAGGCTAATTAGACAATCACACATCCATCCATAAAAGAAAAGGGTCAAAGCATACAAGAGATGAACATCTTCTAACTTAAGAACTATCCTACTTGAACAAGTGAGGAAGCAAGACACACAAACAATGGTTAACCAACCAAGAGGTCATGTTATGAGAACACAAGAAAATGTATTAATTCTACTAGTTCTAACATGTTATCAACCTAATTCTACTATAAACAAAGCACCATATGTCAAGAAGAAGAGGAAATCACCTAACTAGGTAAATAAAAGAGCAAGTAAGCAATTTAGAAGACACAACTTCAAATAATTGTTAGAACAAAGTTTGAATCTACTACCCTAAGTTTAAGTTTTGATGATAACAAAATGCAAAGATATATTAATTGTATGATTCATGTAAGACATATATGCTACCTAAAAATTACATTCTGTTTTACAGAAACTCTGATGGGTATCAGCAAGAGAATATCATCATCAGCATCAGAAGATGAAATATCAACATCAGCGTCAGAAGATGTTATATCAGATGCCAGAATCAGAAGATCAACATGTGCTTACACTGAAGCGTGATGAACAGATCTGCGCGTAACAATCTGAACTCTGATCAAGAAAACAACAACTCATCAGCACCTAGCAGCGTCAGAATAAGCCAAAGCCAGAACACGCTTAAGTGGCAATGGTACTGTGTATTCAAGATACTTTATTATCAACGGCATTATTCCAGACAAAGATCTTCTCAATTTGGAAAGAATGTTATTGGCATTAAAACGGAATAACTGGCTCCAACGTAATCATTTCCAAAGCTATTTAAACAAGTCAGTGAAGATTGAATTGGCTAATGCTCTACAACTCTCTACACGCCTAAAGCTATTCATCATCTTCCTCACTCTCAGTTTGCTAAAGCTCTCAAATTCCTTACTATATTGTTTTAGCATTCCAATTCTCATAAGCTTAAATTGTGTAGTATCACAGTTGTGATAAACAGTTTTGTAGAAAACATTTAACACACTTAGATTTCATTTATCTGTAAGAAAGTATTTCCTTGAGAAACCGGTTTGTGGTTTTGACTCAAGAAGGCTTTAGCAGTTGTTAAAGCAGTTGTAATATTCAGTTGAATATAGTGGATTAAGACCTCGTTGGAGAGAGGCGAAATCACCTTGACGGGTGGACTGGAGTAGTTTGAGATCAAACGAACCAGGATAAAAATACCGTGTTGACTGCAATTAATTTCAAGTTTTTACAATTCAACCCCCCTTCTTGTGTTTTTCACTTCTTCAATTGGCATCAGAGCGCCTGGTTCTGAGCTAAAACACTTAACCGTGTCAGTACAAGATCCAGCGTCAGAAAAACACAATGGCAGGAACATATCAACACACCAGCAATGACAACAATGAAGACAGAGACAGATTCAGCGGCAAACCTCCAGTCTTTGATGGAGAAAATTTTGATTACTGGAAAGACAGAATTGAAAGCTTCTTTCTGGCACATGATGCTGATTTGTGGGACATGGTGACAGATGGATACGCGCACCCAGTGAATGCAAGCGGTCAGAAGATTGACAGGAAAGCAATGTCTGATCAACAAAAGCGTGACATCAAAAATCACCACAAGGCCAGAACCATTCTTCTCAGCGCCATCTCTTACGCTGAATATGAAAAGATCTCTAACAGAGACACAGCAAAGAACATGTTTGACTCACTCAGAATGACGCATGAAGGCAACATTCAGGTCAAAGAAACTAAAGCTCTTGCGCTCATTCAGAAGTATGAGGCATTCAAAATGGAAGAAAGTGAATCCATTGAAACAATGTTCTCAAGATTCCAAATTCTTGTGGCTGGTCTCAAGGTTCTGGACAAAGGATACTCTACTGCTGATCATGTCAAGAAGATCATCAGAAGCTTGCCAAAACAGTGGAGGCCAATGGTTACAGCGCTGAAGCTAGCTAAAGATCTCAACAAAATTTCTCTGGAGGAACTTATCAGCTCCCTCAGAAGTCACGAGATAGAGCTGGAAGCTGATGAACCTCAGAAGCAAGGTAAGCCTTTAGCATTAAAATCTAACAAAAAATCTGAGTCTAAAGTTTTGCAGGCAGTTGAAGAAACATCTGATGGATCCTCATCAGAAGAAGACGAACTTTCCCTCCTCTCCAGAAGAGTGAACCAACTATGGAAGCAGAGGCAAAGGAAGTTCAGGAATCCCAGAAGATCTGATCAAAATGAGTCCTCTTCCAGATACAGAAGGTCAAATTCTTCCTCTAGATACAGAAGATCTGAAGGCTCCTCAGGAAGCAGAAAGCCAAACACCAAGGACATCATCTGCTATGAATGCAATGAGCAAGGACACTACAAGAGTGACTGCCCAAAGCTTCAGAGGGAAAAGCCCAAAAAGAAGTTTGGAAGAGAAAAGAAGAAAAGTCTCATGGCTACATGGGATGACGCTGACTCGTCTGAAGCTAACTCAGAATCAGATAATGAGAGAGCAAACATAGCTCTCATGGCCAACATTTCAGAAGACAGTGAAGCTTCTGAATCAGACTCAGAATCAGATACTGAAGAGTTATTTCCTGACTTTGCAATTAATTTTACTAAGGCTGAACTTGCTGAAAGCCTTAACGAAATTCTAGAAAGGTACCGGCAGATTAGAGTTAAATTCAGAAACCTGAAAAGGAATCTTGAATCTGACTCTGATAAGACTGAGAGTCTTAAATTGGAAAATTCTGAGCTGAAAAATAAAATTTCAAAGTTAGAAAATGTTTTACAAAACTCTCAGAAGGAAAAAATTTCTTAAACTCCTAGCAGCGCTGATCAGATCATCAAGGAGTATGATCATAGCTTTCAGAAGTTCCTTGCTAAAAGCATAGATAGAAGCAAATTGGCTTCAATGATCTATGGAGTTAGCAGAAACGACAGAAAGGGAATAGGATACCAAGGTAAGGTTCCTACACCAAAGAATGCCATGGATTTAACTATTAAACACACTCCTCTGAACTCACATTTTGTGTATGGTCACACACATGATATTAAATATACTAGTAGTAAGTATTCTGTGAAACCAAAATTCAACCAGAGTTTTGGTAAATCTAACAAATCAGGACCCAAGAAAATCTGGGTACCTAAGGATAAAATAATACATGTTGCAGATATCTTTAGCAGCAAATCAGAAACACCAGTCATGGTACCTGGACTTTGGCTGCTCGCGACACATGACAGGAAGAAGGCATATGTTCCAAAGCCTGGAACTTAAGCCTGGAGGCCACGTTGGCTTTGGAGGCAATCAGAGGGGAAAGATCATTGGCTCTGGAACTGTAGGTAATGGAAATCTTCCCTCTATAAATAATGTTCTGTTAGTAGATGGATTAATGCATAATCTGTTATCCATAAGTCAATTAAGTGATAACGGTTATGATATAATCTTTACTCAAAAATCATGTAAAGCTGTTAGTCAGAAAGATGGGACTATCCTATTTAATGGAAAGAGGAAAAACAACATTTATAAAATCAAACTTTCTGAACTGAAAAGTCAGAATGTAAAGTGTCTTCTGTCTGTTAACAACGAGCAATGGATCTGGCACAGAAGATTGGGGCATGTTAGTATGAGAAGAATATTTCAGATTAACAAACTCAATCTGGTCAGAGGACTTCCTAATCTGAAGTTCAATTCAGATGCTCTGTGTGAAGCATGTCAGAAAGGCAAGTTTGAAAAACCTTCTTTCAAATCTAAAAATGTTGTTTCTACCTCTAAGCCATTAGAACTTCTGCACATTGACTTATTTAGACCAGTTAAAACTGCTTCAGTCAGTGGCAAGAAGTATGGGTTAGTAATCGTAGATGACTATAGCAGATGGTCATGGGTAAAGTTCTTAAGACACAAGGACGAGTCACACTCTGTTTGTTACCTTCTGTAACCAAGTTCAGAATGAAAAGGATCTTAGAATCGTTAAAGTCAGAAGTGATCATGGTGGAGAGTTTGAAAACAAAGATTTTGAGTCATTCTTTAATGACAAAGGCATTCTGCATGATTTCTCTTGTCCTAGAACTCCCCAACAAAATGGAGTTGTAGAACGAAAGAACAGAACATTGCAAGAAATGGCCAGAACCATGATCAATGAGACAAACGTTGCTAAGATCTTCTAGGCAGAGGCAATAAACACAGCGTGCTACATTCAGAATAAAATCTCAATAAGACCTATTCTGGAAAAGACTCCATATGAATTGTGGAAGAACAGAAAGCCCAACATTTCATATTTTCATCCATTTGGATGTACTTGTTTTATGTTAAATACAAAAAATTATTTGAACAAGTTTGACTCTAAAGCACAGAAGTGTATTATGTTAGGATACTCTGAACGCTCCAGAGGGTAATGAGTATACAATACAGAAACACAGATTGTGGAAGAATCAATCAGTGTTCGTTTTGATGATAAGCTTGGCTCTGAAAAGTCAAAGCAGAATGAAGTTTTTGCAGGTATGGAAGTTGAATTTACAGGTTCTGAAGACAAGTCATCAGAAGCTCTCAACAAAGACACCCCTTCAACATCTGAAAGGAGCACTGCTAGCAATCCAACAACATCTGTTGACCAACCTCAGAAAAGACTACCCAGAAGCAGCTTGGATCACCCAGAAGAAACTATCTTAGGAAGAAAGGAAGATCCAATCAGAACAAGAGCCAGCTTCAGAAACTCTGAAGAATCCCTCACGGGACTTGTGTCTCTGATTGAACCTTCTTCTATTGATGAAGCACTTCTGGACAACGACTGGATTCTAGCAATGCAAGAAGAGCTGAATCAATTCACCAGAAATGACGTATGGGATCTTGTTCCCAGACCAAAAGGATTCAACGTCATTGGAACAAGATGGGTGTTCAGAAATAAGCTGAACGAACAAGGTGAAGTTATCAGAAACAAAGCACGACTGGTAGCACAAGGTTATAGTCAGCAAAAGGGAATAGACTATACAGAAACCTTTGCTCCAGTCGCCAGGTTAGAATCTATCAGACTTTTAATTTCGTTTGCTGTTAATAAAGGCATCACTCTGTATCAGATGGATGTCAAGAGTGCATTCTTAAATGGTTATATAGAAGAAGAGGTTTATATGCACCAACCCCCTGGTTTTGAAAGTACAAAAAATCAAGAATATGTTTTCAAACTAAAGAAGTCACTATATGGTCTGAAACAAGCTCCCAGAGCTTGGTATGAAAGACTAAGTAACTTTCTGTTAGATAAAGAATTCACCAGAGGGAAGGTGGACACTACCTTATTCTGTAAGTCAGTTAAGAATGACATCTTAATCTGTCAAATTTATATTGACGATATTATTTTTGGATCCACTAATCCTTCTCTTGGAAGAAAATTTGCTAAGTGTATGCAGGCAGAATTTGAGATGAGCCTCATGGGAGAACTGAAATTCTTTCTGGGAATTTAGATCAATCAAAATCCTAAGGGAACTTACATTCATCAGAGCAAATATGTCAGAGAACTTCTGAAGAAATTTGACCTCTCAGAATGTAAGTCATCAAAGATTCCAATGCATCCCACGTGCATTCTGGAAAGAGAAGAGGTAAGCAAAAAGGTAGAACAGAAGGTCTACAGAGGTATGATTGGTTCTCTCCTTTATCTGACGGCTTCAAGGCCTGATATCTTATTCAGCGTATGTATTTGTGCAAGATTCCAATCATATCCTAGAGAATCTCACTTAACAGCTGTTAAGCGAATTTTCAAGTATCTGAAAGGTACTACTAATCTGGGTTTATTCTATAGAAAATCTAGTGATTACAGCTTAGTAGGTTACTGCGATGCTGACTTTGCTGGAGACAGAGTAGAGCGTAAAAGTACTTCTGGAAGCTGCCAGTTTCTGGGAGAAAATATGATCTCTTGGTCCAGCAAAAGGCAATCCACAATTACGCTATCAACAGCAGAAGCTGAGTACATAGCAGCAGCAGGTTGTAGCACACAAATGCTCTGGATGAAAAGTCAGCTTGAAGACTTCCAGATTTTTGAGAGTAACATCCCTATACTCTGTGACAATACTTCTGCCATTTGCTTAAGTAAAAATCCTATTTTGCATTCTAGGGCTAAGCATATAGAAATAAAACATCACTTCATTAGGGACTATATTCAGAAAGGAATTTTGAACTTAAAATTTATTGGTACAGACCATCAATGGGCTGATATCTTCACTAAACCACTTTCTGAAGATAGGTTCAACTTCATTCTGAAACATCTCAGCATGAAGCTCTGCCCAGAGTGAAAATGTTTTAATTTTATATATTAACCTTCAGAATGTGTTTTATTTTACTGTGAACTTCTGATCAATATTCTTTCAGAAAGATAGACATGCAGATTGTATCAGATTCTATTCTTAAAGATCTGAGCGTTTCAGCTCAAGGATAGACGTGCTGCTTACTAAATCAAACAAGTGTCATCCAATCATCAGCAAATCTCTGAAGCAGAACACGCGTTCCCGCTTCTGAGAAGGCAAAACGCTGATTGGATGCATTGAGACACATGTCTGGTAACCGTTCCAAGTATCTTTCTCAAATCCCCCAAAATCAGCAAGCATTAAATGCGTGTAATCATGAGTTAAACTGTAATCATAAATTAATTATCTCTCTTAAAACCGTTTACGTTTTCAAAACACATTTTGAAATCTATTTAAGCACATTAACATCATTCATTAAACTTTTACCGTCTCTTACAATCATCCAAAATATTTTCTGCATTCTCACTTGTCTGTTCATCCTTTTTCAAAAGAAACCCTTTCTCAAACTTTTCCTCAGAAAACCCCAGTGTGAACATGGCAACTTCTAGCACTGTTTCTGCAGGTTCTCAGAAGGAGGCTTCATCTGAACAATACCAAATTCCCTTCAGAACGCTCCTTACACCAGTGAAGAACTTGGAAGTTCTGTCTGAATTGATTGTTGATTTCACCAGTCTGAAAGAAAATGGATTCAATTTGACAGAAGAAATTAGGGCACAAGGATGGGAGAGATACTTTGATAGGTTGGTGGGTCCAACGTTCCCTGTATTGGTCAAGGAATTCTGGATTCATGCGTCTTCATCAACACATCAAGTTACTTCCTATATCATGGGAAAGAAGATTGTGATCACTGAGGATCACATTGCAAGGCTGATGGCATAGATCCCACTCTGAACATTAAAGATCTGCACCAGCAAACTCCAGAAGTTACTGTGAAGAAGACGAAGAAGAGAAAGGCTACTTCAGAAGGACCATCCCAGCAGACCCCGAAGAAGAGAGGTAATCTATCTGCTGTTAATGTTTTAAATTCTTCTGCTATTCCAACATCAATCCCAACCCCAGCTTCATATGAACTCCAAATTCCCATGCCAACCATTGATGATACCGAACCAGAGTTTGACCCTTCTGAGTCACTAACTCTCAGGAGATCCCGCACCAAAAATCCAAAACCCACAACATCAACAGAATCAGAACTTGATAAAGTTCTTTCTGAAATTGATCAACGTTCTTCCGCTCCCCTCTCAGTAAATCCAAACACTCAACCACAAACTGCCCACTCACCTCAACCAGAACATACACTCTCACCCATACCAGAAATTCCACAACCTCCCTCTCCACAACCAGAAATTCCACCTCCCTCTCCATAACCAGAACTTCATCCACCTTCACCTCAACCACCATCTCCACAACCTGAGTTTCAACACTCTGAAACTCCATCACCTGAACCTCTTTCACCTCAATCCTCTGAACCACAACCCTTGGCAATTCAGCTGCCTTGTGGTACAACTGTAAACATTCCCCAACTGCCATCCTCACCAGAAACTACCCCTCCAAATACTCCAAACAGTCCAATAATCATTTCTGATTCTCCCACTCCATCTCCCAAACAAAATACAGAAGACCACAGCAGGACCTTCATTGATTTAATAATCCTTGACCGTCTTGCTGACCTCAAAAATAAAATAGCCATCCCCAAACCCAAACAACTAGATGTTGGTGCTGGCATTTTGAATTTTGAAACAGGCCTGCGGAATTGGATTGCTTCTCTAAAGCAGGTTTGTCCTGGAATGATTGATCCTGCTGCTTCAGACCAACTCTGGACACATTTCAGAATGTGGGTACGCGCTGAAGCCCTCAAGCTGCAAGACATCAACTATGAACAGGCTCAACAGAACTTCAGCAAGCTGCTGAAGGAAGTTGAAGGTCAGCTGCTGAAGGAGGAAGTGCTACTTCTGGATAGTGAGCCATGGTCTGAAAAGTGTCCAGCTTCAAAAGTTCAGCCAGCAGAAGATCAGACAATTCAAGCTAGAGATGTTAGTCAAGCAGAAGATGTTGCAGAAAGCTCTCAGAAGCATCCTGTTTCTGACGTCTCTCAAGCTGCTCTGGACAGGCAGACTCTTAAAGAGCTGAAGCAGAATGATATTCGTCTGCAGCAAAGAATGGATGAGAATGATCAAAGGATTAAGGAAAGGATGGATGTGCAAGATGGCAAGATTGATACAGTAGTCAGCATGGTGCATCAGCAGAAGGAAACTGCTGATCAGATCAAGAACATGCTAGAAGCTCTGTTCACACGCTTTCCACCCCAACCTTAGATTTTCATTCATGATGTTTTCATTGTTTTCTTTCCATGTTTTCTGTACTATCTTCTATGCCTTGAATTAAATATAACAGTTTTTCTGCTCTGATCATTTTAGCTTATATTACTTGCACTTTTTGATTGCTGACAAAAAGGGGGAGAAAAAGAATGATATTTTTCAATAACGGACTACTGAGACAAAAAGTCTCAAACATTCTAACACTCTGATATACTTGAATGTTTTTGTTTTGCATAAGCCTACAGGTACAAGAAGTTAATCATCTCTGATACACTGAAGCTCTGATGTTCTGATGTTCAAAGAAAGTCAATAAAGATCTGATCCTGAAGGACTCATGGAATTAAAAAGGGAAGTAATAAATTCAGGGGGAGTATCTCCGATCTAAACTCTGATATCTCTTTATCCCTTATCCTCTTATCTTTGATAACTTCCTATTTAATTCTGATACTCTTTACTATTTGGTTATCTCTGATACTTTTTATGATGATTTTCAATTGAAAAAAATCTAGTTTTTGTCATCATCAAAAAGGGGAAGATTGTTAGAACAAAGTTTGAATCTACTACCCTAAGTTTAAGTTTTGATGATAACAAAATGCAAAGATATATTAATTGTATGATTCATGTAAGACATACATGCTACCTAAAAATTACATTCTGTTTTACAGAAACTCTGATGGGTATCAGCAAGAGAATATCATCATCAGCATCAGAAGATGAAATATCAACATCAGCATCAGAAGATGTTATATCAGATGCCAGAATCAGAAGATCAACATGTGCTTACGCTGAAGCGTGATGAACAGATCTACGCGTAACAATCTGAACTCTGATCAAGAAAACAACAACTCATCAGCACCTAGCAGCGTCAGAATAAGCCAAATCCAGAACACGCTTAAGTGGCAATGGTACTGTGCATTCAAGATACTTTATTATCAACGGCATTATTCCAGACAAAGATCTTCTCAATTTGGAAAGAATGTTATTGGCATTAAAACGGAATAACTGGCTCCAACGTAATCATTTCCAAAGCTATTTAAACAAGTCAGTGAAGATTGAATTGGCTAATGCTCTACAACTCTCTACACGCCTAAAGCTATTCATCATCTTCCTCACTCTCAGTTTGCTAAAGCTCTCAAATTCCTTACTCTATTGTTTTAGCATTCCAGTTCTCATAACCTTAAATTGTGTAGTATCACAGTTGTGATAAACAGTTTTGTAGAAAACATTTAACACACTTAAATTTCATTTATCTGTAAGAAAGTATTTCCTTGAGAAACCGGTTTGTGGTTTTGACTCAAGAAGGCTTTAGCAGTTGTTAAAGCAGTTGTAATATTAAGTTGAATATAATGGATTAAGACCTCGTTGGAGAGAGGCGAAATCACCTTGACGGGTGGACTGGAGTAGTTTCAGATCAAACGAACCAGGATAAAAATACCGTGTTGACTGCAATTGATTTCAAGTTTTTACAATTCAACCCCCTTTCTTGTGTTTTTCACTTCTTCAATAAAGTCAAAGCAAGCAAGCAAATAAGAGACAAGAAGTACTCAACTATGTATAGTAATGATTTATAACACCTTATCATATCACAAAATGTATCATGTTATCAAACATCACCTATCATATACACTTATCTAAGAATGGCGAAGAAGGACAAAAATTCTCAAATAAATTGCAAATGAAAGGTTAATCATCAAGCACGTTTTCAAACATTAGGAGGAATAAAATTCAAATCAATGTGAACAAAAATAAATTTTATCTAACCATAAGGGTCATGCCCAAGAGGTATATACATTAAGGAACACAAGAGAAGGCAAATACCTAAGAATGCTAGCATGTGAAGCTTTATGTGTCAACTGCCCAACCTAAACACGACATCAGAAGGTGAAGTGAAGTGAAATAGATGAAGAGGGTTAAAAGTAAGTAGAAAGTGCTTAAGGAACTCATCATTATCATCATACATTCATTCTTAAGGGAAAGGCGAAATAAGATTACACAAGAACATAGTCACAAACATCCCTAATGGAAGACTAGTCCTCTAATCAAGAAGTATTAACAAGTAAGACAAAGGGATAGAAATATGGTGGATGATATAGGGAAAACAAGAAAAAGATATTAAATTTAAACATATTCCAAAATTTGCAAAAGTTCACACAAATACCACATTCAATAATGATCAAGCAAGTAAAAATATTCCATCATGCATTGTCATCTTTAAAAGGAAACCTCAAATCATGGAAAATAAATGATAAAGTGAGCATGTGATAAAGAAATTAGATGATACAAATAATAAGCATATACAAGGTATTTCATATCTATCGTGACTTTAAAACATCAAGTGTTCATGCATAGGAGAGGGTCAAGCAATTAGAAAACCAACCCTAGGGTATCACCTAAATTGATCATTACCAACATAATAATAAAATGATCAAATAATATAAGACAAATAGGTATTCAAATCAAAGAAGTCATAGGTAAATGACATATAATATCAATCACACAAGCATCAAGAAGAAATAGCATGAGAAGCTTAAGGAAAGACAGCAAAGATAGGAAAGCACGCATGGTAAGTTTCAATCAATTGTGAACACAATCAAATGGACATGAAATGACCTATAAAATAAGCTGAGAAGGGTTTTACCACATGGTATCTCAAGCAAGCATAAGAGGCCATCACAATTTCTAAGTGGTTGCACAAGTGCACCTCTAAACAAATCACAAAGCAAGTAACATCAAGGAAATTAGGCATGCAATGTATCACACAAAATAAATAGTTATAAGGCTATAAAAATAATTTAGAAATTTTCATGGCATGGTGAAGTCAGAACTCGAGTGTTTCCTAATGGTGTGCCTAAAGGAAGTGCACAAAATTGCTCAAACAAAGACAAATCATCAAGCAAACACACAAACCATTGATCATACAAGTCAAACTTCAAAAAGAGATTCAAACATGAACCAAAATGAATAATCAAGGCATCAAATGGAAATTAAAAGGTCCTATATATACGTGCCTACATTTGTACAAAATTTGGGATCAAGGATCAAAGGGAAAGATCAATAATTAAACCCTAATTCAAAAGACTAGGTCCATTAAACTCATTCACAAAGTAATTCCAAATAAAATATCAAAATAAAATTAAAAATCAAACAAAAATAAAATATATACAAACCTAAGACTCTAAGGATCATGAGACATATTTTTTTAGATTTTTAATATTAAAGAGAAGTCAAGAATAAAATTGAAACAAATTTTTGATCACAAATAAAACCAACTAAAACACCTTTTGGAATTAATTTAAATAAAAATTTAAATTTAAATGGAAAATAAAAATAAAAATTATAGAAAATTAAATGAAACATTGAAATGTCAAAGTATATTTTTGTGGAATTTTTAGAATAAGACAACTATTAAGATAAAATGAAATTGGAAAAATAAAATAAAAATAACAAAACAAGTCAGGAGGTGTATCAACAAAAATGGCAAATAAACTAAGATTAGTTGACATATGCTATTGGGCCAGGGAAACAGAGGGTGCAAAAAGAGTAAGGAGTCAGGCCCAATACGATACTCAACCTAAACCAACAAACAATATCTCATTTTTGTTTTATTATATATTCAGATTTTAATCGTAATAAAGTTATGTGGAACTTATCTCAATTGAGCAAGTGACAACTTAAGTCATTATAAGACGAAAATAAAAATAACCAATCAAAATGCAGCTGCTATTATTTCCAATTTTGTTTTTTATGATTAAAATAAAAAACAAAAATAATAAGCAAATGATAAAATGTGTGGCACAAAGAGAGAGGATGTAATAAAAATTCATGACCAATGGGAGCACACATACTTCATCTTCAACCTCTTAACAACACAAAAACCAGAAATCTAAACCTTAGAACTGTGTATTCATGCGATTTTCGTTCTCCATTATCTCACTCAATAATCAATGAAATTAAAAAAATATAAAAAGCAAAAATGAAGTATTAAAAATGTAGATCATCAATATATCAATTGGATCTTAAAAACAAGCCTCAAGCACAGAGAAATATGGCACGAAAGTCAACTTCAGAACTAAAAACATGACTAAAAAATTTCGGACAAACTCAGATTCAAAGATTTAACCAATGTCTCTCTTAGAGGACTTCAAGATGCAATGAATGAACATGATTATAACATACTACATTATTTAAATCTAAAGATGAGAGAGGGAGAGTTTTAAAGGAAAATTACCAAGTGGAAGTTGAGTCCACTGCTCTCTTCCTTGCTTGAGAACTTTAGAAACCCTAACTCACTTATGTTATAATCTTCAGAGAGTGAGAAGAGAGTAAGAAATTCAGAGGAAAATGAAAGAAGAATGAGAGAAGTTGCTTGAGAGAAAGAGAAGCCATATCTGATTTGTAGCTTATTCTTTGCGTGTGTGATGAATGAGAGTGTGAGGGAGTTATATAGAGTGTTTGAGTAAGGTTAGGACTGACTTAGGTTATAAAAATAATTAAGGGGCAAGTTTGGAAGATTTTGAAAAAAATGAGAAAGTGGAATGGTGAGATACGTTTTGTGTGATTATGGGGTGAGTTTGTTTGTCGTTTTGGCAATAGAAAGAGATTAAGATAAGGTGAAAAGAATTAGTCATGTGGGGAGAGAATGAGGTCAGGTTTGCTTCACTCAGAGTTTTCTCTTTTTTTTTTGTTGCAAATTTGTGTAGTGTGTGCGCATGCAATATATGCATGTTGTTTGGCCATATTGGGTAATTAAAGGGAGTGAAAAGAATGTGATGTGTGGAACCTGAACAAAAGAGTTGATTTGCAATTCATAATGGCCTGAAATTGTAAAGGTTGTGCAAATAAAAAACGTGTCCATTCATGTGTCTTCTTATGGTCATAACTCAAGATCTTTTGCACCAAATGACATGAGAATATGTTATATGGTGTTGTACCCCAAAATTTTCCCTCCCATATTCTTCAAGATTTGGCAAGATCATGGTTCAAAATCTCTCAAGGGTTGCACAGTCCAATTGCCTCCTAACACAGTAAAAATTAGGGTTTTGGTTCTTGCAAAGAAATTGAGGTTTTCAAGGGTCCAATCAAGTCCCATATGCCTATATACATTGTCAAGCATCCATATACCAAGGTTCAAGACTCACAGCAGCAAATTGCACAGTCAAAAACCCTAAATGCTTCACAGTCAACTGCAGGGGTAAAATGGTCATTTGACAGTCAAAAGTCAAAAAATTTGGTCAACATATCATTTTGAAGCCACAATCATCATTTGATCAATTCTTGATCATGATTCCTCAAAGCATGGCTCAAAAAGTCTCAAGATGCAAAAGTTTCTATTTTTGGACAGCTGAAAAGTCAACTGCAAATTGACCAAGGCATAACTTCTTCATGGTTTATCAGAAAAATCCCATCCAAAGCTCATTTTGAAGGGGATGAAATTTCCTACAACTCATATTCACACTCCAAGTCCAATAAATGCTCTCACAAAAAGTTATCAATTTCAACATTATAGGTCATTTTCAAAAGTCAACAAAAAGGCACTTTAAGTCAAAGACCATAACTTGAGATTGGTAAATCAAAATGACATGGGACCAAAGGCATTGGTTAGAGGACTTCAAGACCTTTCGAAAATGTCCAAGAACATGTTCATAGCTTCAAAATTGAGCAAGATGTGCATTAGAGAAGTTGGGAAATTTTTGGGAACTTTCAAAAGTCAACATTGCCTAAAACACTTCAATTTTGCTAATGGGCCTCAAATTCTTTCTTGAATCATTACCCAAGGCCTATGCACGACCCATTGAGCTCAAAATAATTTATTTTCTTATTTTTAATTAATTAATTGAATTTATATTTATATTAATTCATTTAATTGGTTTTAATTATAGGAAAATTTAAAGATATGCTTTTTTAGATCTTTTTGTGCAGCAAATATGACTAGGGCAAGCTGGCAACTCGTTTCTCAATCAACAAGGCCAAAAAATCCATGATTGGCAAGGTTTCATGAAAGAAAAGATTGAAAAAGATATGATTAGGCAATCAAATATTCAAGTCATAATGCCATGGACTTTTGGGCTTATTCTTGACCTAATTCACATCACATACATATGCTGAGTGAAACCCTACTCAAGGACACGCACAATTACTGCTGAAATCATAGAACAAAATTACAAAAAAATCAAGAACATTGTGAAACTGAAATCCCATTTGCAGGACAATTCAAGGCCAAAAATCATTTCCAATACATTGCTGACATTGCCAGGAAGCTGTTACAATCAAGAACGAGGCTTAACACCGTCAGAATCATCCCCACTAAGTCACACGGTTTGCCCTATTTTTCAAACCTGCATATCATGTTTCACGTGCTGTTAATCCATTTTCTTGTTTGATTTATGCTAATAGGGACCTTCTGAAGCGATTGGTATAAGCTAATTGAACTAACGCTGCCTGAATCAAAATATACCATGGACGGAATTTAGGGTTTCTGAAGCTTGCAATTAGGGCTTTAGGCATCAGGGAAAATTGGACCATGTCATGACCATGGTTGAATTCGTCAAGGCCAGACGAATTTAACCAACCTATCGCGCCCTTTTTATATTGTCTCCACTTATATTCGCTATTTTTCACAGTTATAGTTAGTGGGGGTTTAAAACCCCCGCTATCTTGTTCATATTATTGCAGGTATACAAGGAAGAAGACGGGCGTGGCATCATGTGATTTGAGAGTTTAAATCTGGCGCGCTTTCTTTTTTGTTTTATACCATTAACATTTGTTTTTTATATAATAATTGTTTTCCACTTATACTACAAACGCGTTGGATAGCTCAGTTGGAAAAGGCATAGTGGCAAGAGGTATTGGGACCTGGGTTCGATTCCCAGGTCCACCATATAATTGTTGATTTTTGTTTTAAAACGTTCACATGCAGCACTCATTCAACGCTCCACCATACGTACCCATGCCTATGCTTGCCAAGTGGCCTTGATCCATAATCTGAAGGCCAAGAGGTGATGAACACTCTATGCTTTGGTCAATGAACATGCACACGATCAAGAAAGTCAACTGGACTCTATGCTTCTTGGGCCTGAATTCCAGTAATGCACCTCCACTTTGGGCCAGACACCCCCTTGGTTTGCAATATTTTTCTTATTTTTCTTATTCTTTTATCTTATTTCTTTTAATTTGTTTTAGTTATTATTAATTCACAAAATTAATTTTTTCCATAATAAAAATCAGAAATCATAAAATTGTAAATATATTTAATTATTTATTAATTTCATCACTAATTTATTTTTGTAAATAATTTCTCATAACTAATCTAGGTTAATTTAGGGTTAAAATTCAATCTCTTTTCTTAATAAATAAAAAAATACATAGAATTAGGTTTTGACACTTTTATCTTTTCTTAATTAATTATTATCATTATTTATTATTATTATTAATTACTATTTTTGTACATAAATATGTAAATTAATTAATTAGTAAATTAGGTCAACTTTGACAATTTCTTTAATAATTAAAATAATTTGGAATTAGGGTTGTTTACTAACTTTTAAATTCTCTTCTTTATTTTCATAAATACCAAAAAACCTAAAAAACACTTTCTTTTCTTTAATTAAATAATTAATTAGGTTTTAATTCAATTTAATTTCAAGCAAAGGGTCCAAAACCCTCGGACGTTCAGTTTAATTCTTTTCGCGCATTATTTTTTCTTATTGATTATTATGTAACTGTTCAAGGATGTAATAGTAATTAGGTTTATTGCTTTTTTTACTTTCCGCATCTTTATCAAAAACGGGTCTTTGTATTTTGGCGATGTATAGACCCGCGCCTTGTAATAGCATAGCTTTTATCTTTCCGTCTTTTAATTTTCCGCACTCCTAACTGCTAAACTCGCATGAAAGAATGTATGATAACTAAAAACAATGCGTAGCTCACAATGCCATGATCAAAGATAAAAAATAACATGAAAACAACACACAATACACACACCACTTCTAGGGTACGCCTCACTCGTTGCCTTCGAAACGTGTTCGTCAAGTATAGGACGTTTTAGCAGTCGCTCTTATGTCCAAGATCCAATTGCCTCGAAACAGTTGCCTCGAAACGGTTGCCTCGGATTAAAAATGATCTAGGACATTAGGGTTACTTCTAAGGTGTCCTAACTGTTGCTTCGGTGACCACACTGTCCCTAAAATTGAATTGACCTGAACACCTCCAACGGTGGTGCTACCTACCTCTCAATGGTGGGATGGCACTACCTTAAGGACTTTTACACAGCCTAATTCCTTAGGGTAGGTAGATTCTCATAGGTACTTGCTCTTTTCAAACAAACAAAACATCTTTTCACACTGACACTTTCAAAAGCTTTCAAAACAAAGTTTTCAAACACTCTTGAGGACAGATACAAGAGTCACTCAGAAATATTTCAATGGAACTTGTTCAAACCCACTCACATTTTGAAAAGCAAACATTTTGAAAACATAAAAGCAAGTATCTAAGAGCCCGTGGATAACCACGGATAGAAAGGGTGTTAACACCTTCCCTTTCTATAAATCTACCTCCCGAACCGAGAAACAATCTCATAAGGAATTTTGCCGTGCTTTTGTCCTGCCCATGTTGGAGAAAATAAAAGACGGTGGCGACTCTTGCTTACCGCGACATACGCGATCCAGCTAAAAACAGTCAGTTCTATTTCCACCGATCACAGAACTGGCGACTCTGCTGGGGATACTTAAAGTGAGGTGTACCTTAGGATAGATCATACTACTTATGTTTTCAATTGAATGTTTGTTTGCTTTATTATTGTGGGCATTGTCTTGGAGTTTCATAGATCCTAACCCGGATCTGGGGATACCCTGTTAGGTAGCATAAGCTGTGAGGGACCTGTCGGGCGTAGACCGACACGGGTGAAGAAGTGGCTACGTTGGTGTGGCACCTTAGTCTGTACCGATATCCCTTGTGTCGCAACGAGGAGAATATGGGTCTTCTGAGGAGTCATTAAGCACCAACCGACCTTAGAACCCTAATTTGACCCAACTTGGCCATAGAACAGTAGCAGTATGCTACACCCATTGAGGCTAAACTCTCGCGATGGTTCTGGCCTTAAGAAAAGATTGCGATGCTGGAGTTATGACCGATTGAGGGTAGTCAGTGATATTGGGATCCTCTAGAGCCTGGTTACTTTTGATAGGACAGGTCTTAACCAACAAACTGAAAGAGGGTAGTACCTGAACTTCATGCTGGCCTAAACTTTAAGGGCTATCTGATGTGACTTGTGTGCCTTATCATGTTTGCCTTTGTGAATACTTGTGGTGTGCTTTATCATGACATCATACCATCATAGACATTGCATGCATCCTGCATAAGAACTGACCCATTTCAAAGACAAGAGGGTTTCACCTTTGCTCTATTTTGTAGGACATCATGATGCCTATGCAAAGGAACACTATCCGGTTCAACTTTTTTCACCCACCTGAGTTGCTTGAATAATTGGTTAGCAGAATTCCAAATACTACTTCCTTCATCCAGAGGCATGGTTCTCTTCTCGGTTTAGTCACTTCAAAGTGGGACCAACAACTGATGAGTGTCCGGACCCAGTTTTATGATCCCTTGTATAATTGCTTTACCTTTCAAGACTTCCAGCTGGTCCCTACCCTGGAAGAATTCTCTAATTTGCTTGGTATCCCTATCTTGGATCAGACTCCCTTCACTGGTTGGGAAAAGACTCTTAGGCTTGAGGAGATTGCTGCAGCCCTTCCCTTGACCCACAAAGAGGTAATGGACAACTGGGTGACTAGAAGCAGAGTTAAGGGTTTCTTGGCCAAGTTTCTGATTGGTAAAGCTAACAGTTTCTGGAATGACTTAGACTTCAGGGCGTATGAAGACATTCTGGCTCTCTTAATCTATGGTCTAGTTTTGTTTCCTAATCCTGATAACTTCATTAACGTCACTGCCATAAAGATCTTCATGTCTCAGAACCCTGTGCCCACTCTCTTGGGTGATATCCTGCAACAACTCTATGCTCGTACTACCCGAAGACGAGGAACTCTGTGGTGTTGTATTCCTTTGCTAGCGAGGTGGTTTATTTCGCACCTCCCTAAGTTCGTGCTGAAGAATAAAGAAGGAAGAGGTTGGGCTCATAGGTTAATGTCTCTCACTGATAATGACATCATTTGGACTCTCAAAGGTTTGGATGAGGTAGCTGTTATTGATTGTTGCGGAGAATATCCTAATGTTCCTTTGATTGGTACCCAAGGAGGAATCTCTTATAATCCATGTCTAGCTCTCCGTCAGTTTGGAAGAGCCAGAAGAGCAGGGCCTCATGAGATGTTGGTGCCTCACATCAGTTTTGAGTTTCAGGTAGATAGTGACGAGCTACGTCGTAGATTCATCAAGGCTTGGGACAGAATTCACAAAGCTGACCCACATGAGTTAGGACCGAAGACTTCTCTACCTATGGAATCCTAATATAGATGGGTCCGCATCCGTGCTTAGAAGTTAGGTATGCCATATGAAGCTGTCAGACCCATCATTCTTGAATGTCCTGATAGAGATGGGGCTCCCCCAACTGTTCTCCCTCCTCAGATACCTACTGATGTTGATACACTAAAGAGGTCTTAGGCGCAACTACAAGAAGAACGGGATTCTTATCGGGAAAAGTTCAACGAGCAGGAATTCAAGATCCAGAAGCTGACAAAGCAATTGGAGAAGGAGCGAGCTTTGAATGACTATATCCGTACTGAGAAGAAGAGACCCTGGGATCAATGATGAGCTTTGGATGATCTTTTACAGTTTTTTTATTTATTTTATTTCCCTTTTTAGTATTTCCATTTTATGTAACGCCTAAGGGCAATCTGTTGAACAATCTAAATTTCAAAGTTGAATCTAATAAAGTGCGTTTCCTTTTTGTTTACAAAGTTGAATCCTGATTGTCTTTGAAAACATAAATCATACGCATTCCATTCATCATATGCATTACAGGTACTCTTCTTTTCAGGTTGCTTAATGTTCTTCGCTGTTTATTTCAGCAGCCATCATGAATCCTGAATCATCTACTGAGAAATCCATCAAGGCCCTCCAGGCCCAAAACGCCCAGTTCCAAGAGCTGATCATGAGTTTAGCCCAAGGTCAAGAGGAATTGAAGGCTCTGCTGGTCAAGAAGAAGAAGAAGAGAACTGTACTATTCAACACTGGCTGGAGGTTTGGCAACACACTACAAAATGAGGCTGATCAAGCTGGTTCTTCTGTAGGGAAGGGCAGTCCCCAAGGGGGAAGGGTTCCTAGTCCTGTGGTCTCTGACAACGAGACTGGTTTCAATGAAGAGCAGTACCCTCCCGCTGAAGACAAGTACAAGCAGTTGGAGGATCGCCTGAATGCCATGGAAATTCAACAGGTGCCTGGGTTGGATTTTGGAGACCTGGGTCTATCTTCTGGTGTGGTGATCCCACACAAGTTCAAAGCACCATCTTTTGCAAAGTATGATGGGGCGTCCTGCCCTAAGCTGCATCTCAGATCTTATGTGCGGAAGATTTAACCATACACTGTGGACAAGAACTTATGGATCCATTTCTTCCAGGAGAGTCTTTCAGGGACTCATCTCGAATGGTTCTATCAGCTGGATGGAACCAAGGTTCGTAACTGGGAGGACTTGGCTACTGCTTTTTATAAGCAGTATCAGTATAATGCCGACCTCGCTCCTACGCGTACCCAACTCCAGGGTATGTCGCTAGGATCGGGAGAAGGTTTTAAAGAGTACGCGCAGAAGTGGAGGGACCTGGCTGGCAGGGTGCAGCCACCGTTAAACGATCGTGAACTCGTGGACATGTTCTTAGGGACCCTATCCGGGCCGTTCTTCAATCATCTCATTGGCAATTCGTCTGCAGGGTTTACAGACCTCATTCTGACTGGGGAAAGGATAGAAGCTGGTATGAAATCGGGGAAGATACAGAAGGGTGCATCCTCAAGTTCTGAGAAAAAGCCTTTCAAGAAGGAAGCCAGTGTTGTGTATGGGCCCAGGAGGCAAAATAAACCAGAACGCCGCCAAGCTGTCAACACGGTGGTAATTGCAAAGCCTGCTGCCGCTCCTCGGCAACCTAACCAACCAAGGGGTGAGAGACCCAGAAGATAATATACTCGGCTTAGTATGACCTTGTCGCAGATCTTGCCACAACTGCTATCGACCAACTTGGTAACCGTCAGAGAAGCTCCAAAGGTGGTAAACACAACCTCTCCGAAGTACAATCCCAATGCCCGCTGTGCTTATCACTCTGATAGCCCGGGGCATTCTACTGATGATTGCTGGGCCCTGGGGAATAAGGTCCAGGACCTTATTGATGCCAAGGAAATACAGTTCGAGGCGCCCGAAAGGCCAAATGTTGTGACTGCTCCTATGCCCCAACATGGAGTAAATGCTATTGAGGAAGATCTATATGTAGGCTCTGTGGATGATATTGTGACTCCTTTATTGACTGTCAAAAGGAACCTGTTGCTGGCCAATTTATTTCCGGGTTGTAGCAAGGGTTGCCTTCTGTGTGTTGTTTCCCCTGCTGGTTGTCCGTTGCTGAAGTCAGGCATCCAAAACCTGATGGATAGAAAAGAGATCTTGTTCAAGAAGACTGCTGTTCCTATTGTTCCTACTGAAGAAGTATCCGTTGTCACCATTTTCAACAATCCTACCAAGTCTCCCCCGAGGAAGCCAGTCAAAATCATGTCTGTTGCACCTATCATCATTACTGTTCTGGGGCCCCTCCCCTATAAATCTGACAAGGCTGTCCCATGGCACTATGGGGCAGATGTGTATGTGCTTGGAGTGAAGCAGGAGTTCAACACTAGTACCGGCATCAGTAACATCACCGGTCCCACTAAAGTTACTCGCAGTGGCAGGCTCTTCTCGCCTGACATTGCGCCACCAGTCATCCGAAGACCTCTTATCATCACGCCTACAAGTGCGCCCGTTTCCCCTCCTGATCAAGTTTGTACCCCTGCTGCCGAGTCATCTGACACTCGGGGCAAAGGAATTGCTGATATGCCTGCCCAGATGGAGGCACCGAAGACTGTCAATGTTGAAGCGTCACAGCAAGAGATGGAAGAAATCCTTAAGATTATCAAGAAGAGTGATTTCAACGTCGTTGAACAGCTGGGGCATACCCCCTCTAAAATCTCTATGCTATCATTGTTGTTGTGCTCAGAGGCCCATGCCAAGGCCCTGATTTCTTTCCTAAAGACGGCCCATGTGCCACAAGAAACGTCTGCCGATCAATTTACTGACTGTGTGGCCAACTTGACCGCTGACAATGGGCTGGTTTTCTCTGATGCTGATATGACCGCTAAGGGAAGGAACCATAATGATGCCCTGCATGTCTCCATCGAATGCAGGGGCACTACTCTTGCACACGTGTTGGTAGACACCGGATCTTCACTGAACGTATTGCCCAAGAAGGCCTTAGACAGGTTGGGTTTTGAGGGTTTGGAGTTGAAGCCTAGTAACATTATTGTCCGAGCCTTCGACGGATCGAAGAGGATGGTACATGGTGAAGTAGATATTCCAATCCGGGTTGGTTCCCAAGTCTTTGATTCAACGTTCTATGTGATGGACATTCGTCCATCCTATTCTTGCCTGCTAGGTCGTCCTTGGATCCACAAGGCTGGACCTGTGACCTCCACTCTACATCAGAAGCTCAAATACCCTGTCAGAGGGAAGATTGTTACAGTGCAGGGGGAGGAAGAATACATGTGTTGTACCCCAAAATTTTCCCTCCCATATTCTTCAAGAAATTGCCAAGTCATGCTTCAAAAGTCCCCAAGGGTTGCACAGTGCAAGGGTCTCCTGAACAGTCAAAATTAGGGTTTTTGTTCTGATCAAGAAAATGAAGTTTCCAAGGGTCCAATCAAGTCCCACATGCCTACAAATATGGTCAAGCATCCTCATACCAAGTTTCAAGACTTTCAGCACAAAATTGCACAGTCAAAAACCCTAATTGCACTACAGTCAACTGTAGGGGCAAAATGGTCATTTGACAGTCAAAAGTTCAAATTTTTGGTCAACATCTCATTTTGAAGCCACAAACATCATTTGATCAATGCTTGATCATGATTCTCAAAGCTTGGCTCAAAAATCATCAAGATGCAAAAGTTTCCTTATTTGGACAGTTGAAAAAGTCAACTGTAAATTGACCAGGGCATAACTTTCACATGGATTATCAGAAAAATTCCATCCAATGCTCATCTTGAAGGGGAAGACATTTCCTACAACTCATCTTCACACTCCAAGTCCAAGAAATGCTCTCACAAAAAGTTATCAATTTCAACATTATAGGTCATTTTCAAAAGTCAACAAAAAGGGACTTTAAGTCAAAGACCATAACTTGAGATTGGTAAATCAAAATGACATGGGACCAAATACATTGGTTATAGGACTTCAAGACCTTTCCAAAATGTCCAAGAACATGATCAAAGCTTAAACATTGAGCAAGATATGCATTGGAGAAGTTGGGAAATTTTTGTGAAATAGCCAAAATCATTTATCCTTGAAATTTCATTTTTTGACAAAAGGGGCCCACTTTTTCCACTTGAATTAACTTGGCCATGCTTCCCACGTGTCCCACCTTTTATTTCAAATTTTTAATTTAATTTTTTCATTTTTAATTGATTTTATTGGATTTAATTAACTTTAAATATTTTAAAATCAAAGGAAAATCAAAAAGTTTAATTAAAAGGAATATTTGGTCTTAACTAACTTTGACTCATCATTATGCAACTTCCCAATTTCGTTTCAAGGCCAAATGGAGAAATATTTCAAAAATTGGTTCAAAAAGGAAAGTTTGTTAAGGGAGTTTATGTTAAAATCTCAAGCTTGAATGCATGGTATGATGAGCCTTAATGTTGATCAGAATCACCTACATAACCTAGAGAAAACTATCACAAGGCATAAGAAAAAAACGTGAGAGAGAGGCAGCCAAGAGAAATTTCTTTTCAAAAATTCCAAAGAATTGCACTAAGATCGAACTCAAGGATTCAGCCATCCACAAGTCCTCCCACCCATCCTATCGTGATCTACAGGAAAAATAAGGTATAAACACACTCTTTTCATATAACCATGCATGCTGAAATTGTAGCTACATGAACATCCATTTTGCAGAATTTCCATGGATCGTATTTTTGATTATAGCTTGATTTAATCCCTACTAACCATACCTTTGAGTTCCAGTGGATGTTTAGAGCAGGTCTGGGCTATCGCTTGGGATTTTTCGTGGCCAAAACGTGAACCTCCATGGCTAGGGTTCAGATTATGTGGAGTTGCGTTTTGATGAAAACAGGCTCATTTCCTTTTTCCCTTGAATTTATTTTCTTTTCTATTTTATTTTGATTTATTTAATTTGCTTTTTTATTAACAAAATTAATTTTTCTTTTTATTTCAAAAAATCACAAAAATATTCTTACCCAAATAAATTTTAGATTTTTCTTTTTTTTCTAAATTTAATTAATTAATTAGGTTTTTTTATTCTAGGAAACTCTAAATTATTTTGCAATATTAAAATTGATTAGGCTTAATTAGATTCTAAATACTAATTTAATTAGTTTTATTTCTTAATATAAAAACCAAAAAAATCAGGAAATCATAAAAGAGGTATAAAAATATTTTATTTAATCAATTAATAGTTCCATTTTTATAAATAAAATTCAATAATTAATTTAGTTTTGATTTTAGGTTATTAACTTTAATGCTTTTTTTAATAACTAAAAAATATAAAAAAATAAGTCTTTAGCACATTTTCATCTTTTTAAATAAATATTTTATTTTCTTATTATAATTATTTTTAACCATTAATTAATTTCATAAATACCTGTAATTAATCAATTATGTTTAAATTAGTTTTAACTTAGGTAATTTTTCTTTAATAAATTAAAAAACAATTAGAACTAGAATTATTTGACTTTTAATTAATTTAATTTTCTTTAAATCCACAAATCCAAAAAACATAAAAAATAAGCCATTTCCTTTATTTAACTTAATTAATTAATAAATTCATTTTAACTTCTTTAAAGGGTCCAACGCCCTCACGTTCGATTATATTTTCTTTTCGCGCATTTCATTTTATTTCTTTTTTGTGAATGTAATGTATTTGCCCCAAAGCCCTGTAATAGTTAATTAGGCATTTATTTTCTGCATTTTATTTTAAATCGGGTTTTGTATTAATTTGGCGATGTAGACCCGCGCCTTTGTAATAGCGTAGGACTTTTATCTTTTCCGCACTTTAAATTCCCGCACCTTTAACTGTTAAACAATAACATGAAAGAATGAATGCCCAAAAATAAAATCAAAACGTAGATCACCAATGCATGACAAGACAAACAATAAACTGAAAATGACACACAATTCACACACCACCCCTAGGGTACGCTTCACTGTTGCCTTGCCCCTCGAAAGGTGGTCGTCGAGTAGAGGATGTCTTAGTAAGTCCTCATGATCCGGGAACCTGGCATGAGGGTAGCTTCTAAGGTGTCTTCCCATTGCTCTGGTGATCACCATGTCCCGAACCTCGAATTGACCCGAACACCTCCAACGGTGGTGCTACCTACCTCTCAATGGTGGGATGGCACTACTTTAAAGGACATTTACACAGACGAACTCCTTAGGGTAGGTAGATTCTCATAGATACTTGCTCTTTTCAAAAACAAACAAAATACTTTTCACACCTACACTTTCTAAAAGTTTTCAAACAAATTTTTCATACACTCTTGAGGACAGATACAAGAGTTACTTAGAAATTTTTCAAACGAAACTTTTTCAAAACCCACTCACCTTGAAAAGCAAACAAACATTTTGAAAACACAATGAGCAAGTATCTAAGAGCCCATGGATAACCATGGATAGAAAGGGTGCTAACACCTTCCCTTTCTATAATCTACCTCCCGAACCGAGAACCAATCTCAAAAGGAATTTTTCTGTGCTTTTGTCCTATCCATGTTTGGAGAAAATAAAAGACGGTGGCGACTCTTGCTTCCGCGACATTTCGCGAACCAGCGTTAAACAGTCAGTTCCAGATCCACCGATCACAGAACTGGCGACTCTGCTGGGGATATTTTTAAAGTGAGGTGTACCTTAGGGCTAGTTCATAACTGTGTTTTCAATTGTATTGACTTGTCTGCTTTAACTTTGTGGGTTGCATGGGAGTTACATAGATCCTAACCCGGATCTGGGGATACCCTGTTTAGGTAGCATAAGCTGTGAGGGACCTGTCCGGCGTAGACCGACACGGGTGAAACAGTGGCTACGTTGATGTGGCACCTTGGTCTGTACCGATATCCCTTGTGTCGCAACGAGGAGAATATGGGTCTTCTAAGGAGTCAGTAAGCACCAACAACCTTAGAACCTTAAATGACATAACTTGGCCATTAGAACAGTAGCAGTATGCTACGCCCATTGAGGCTAAACTCTCGTGATGGTTCTGGCCGCAAGAAAAGATTGCGATGCTGGAGTTATGACCGATTGAGGGTAGTCAATGATATTGGGATCCTCTAAGAACCCGGTTACTTTTGATAGGACAGGTATGAACCAACAAACTGAAAGAGGGTAATACCTAGACCTCATGCTGGCCTAAACTCTAAGGGTTTCTCTTGTGTGACTTGTGTGCCTTTGTACTTGCCTACTTGCATGCTTGTTAGCTGACACATGAACTACTTGCAGGTTTTGTTTATGGTCCTTAATTAGGACTCATAACAGGGTGTACTAAGTTTCTTGCAGGTTTTGTTTATGGTCCTTAATTAGGACTCATAACAGGGTGTACTAAGTTTCTTGCAGGTTTTGTTTATGGTCCTTAATTAGGACTCATAACAGAGTGTACTGAGTTCTTGCAGGTTTTGTTTATAGTCCTTAATAGGGACTCATAACAGGGTTTACTTACATTACCCCATGCATAGCATAACATCATACCATTGCATACATCCTAACCCATTTCAAGGATCTCAAGGGCTTGTGATGCAGGTCATGATGAATCAAACATCTAGCAAGGGGCAAAGAGGATTTATTTTCCTCTAGCCAAAGTTGTCAGAGGCTATGACCCACTTAATATGGTGAGCTTTGACACTGGAAGAAGGTTGCCCTAGCCAAGGCTGTCAGGGGCTATGACCCACTGGATATGGTGAGCCTTTGACCCTTGAAGAAGAATTCTCAATAACATGGGTTTCCTTCAATCAAGCTACCGGACCCAAACTCTAACCAATTTTCTTGTTTACCCCGCGAGGTCCTTGAAAACATTACATGCATGTCATACTTATCATTGCATAACAGGTACCCTCTGTACAGGTCACTTACCCTTCTCGCTGTTTATTTCAGCCATGGCTTCCCAACAAGACAACCAGGACCTTATTGCTCAAGAGACTCGGTTCGGGGAAATCCTCCTGAATCTATCCAAGGGGCAGGAGGAGCTAAGAGCACTTCTCATGGGGACTTTGGTCAGGAACGGTGCTGAGGAAGAAAGGCTGAAACACCTACAAGTTGAGGTGGATGCACTGAGGGTCCAGATGCTGGGGCAGGTGACTGCCATTCAAGGGTTAGCTCAAGGACAAGATGAGCTCGGGGTTCTCATCAACCAACTGCTTCGGGATAACCAACTGGGGCAAACATCTAAGGGCAAAGAGCCAGTCATTGTTCAACCACCTTTGAGACAAGGAGATAAGGGGAGAGCTCCTCAAATGGCTCCAGTGTCACAAATTCAACATCAACCTCACCAGCGTCAACCAGACAAGCCTAAAAGGCAGTTCACCAAGATCAACATGTCGCTGGATCGAGCACTACAACAAATGTTGAAGGCAGGGCTGATCACCTTAAGGGCTCCTCTCCGGAATCCGAACACTTCTGCTCCTAACTATCATCCCAACGATAGGTGCGCATATCATTCTAATAGCCTGGGGCATACTACGGACAACTGCTGGCCTCTCAAAAACAAGATTCAAGACATGATCGACGCTGGAGAGATTCAGTTTAAAGTACCCAAGACTCCCCACGTGATCACTGCTCCCTTGCCAAAACATGGCTAGGATTGAGAAATTTTTGTTCATTCGAATGTTCAAGTTGCAATTCTCTTTTGTTCAAACATTTACTCATGTTAAACATTGTTATTTCATTAATGCATCGCATATGTCTGTTCTGAAACAATATATTCGTATTCACTAAATGCAAATTATTTTCATATTTTTTTCTGATGTCAACTCTCGATCTAAAATTCTAAGCCTCTTGAGGGAGGATGACGAAAACGATACCACAATCTACAATATGCTTTTGAACAGACCCCGCTGATGAGGTACAGGCATTGTTTCAAATCCTAAACACTGGAGTTATAAGGATGATAATCCCTCGTCAACCCCTTTGAGCCAAAGAAGTAGGAGTTTTTCTTTTCGAAATTCAAAACCCTTCATCATAACCTGGGGCAGGGTAGTCTCTCAGTTGATCCAAGTGCATAACGAACGGCACCAAAGAGATCCTTACAAAACGAAGAAAGACAGTGATGGTTCCGAATAATCAATAAAGAAAGGCAGTCATTATCTCAAAAAATAAAAAACCCAGTAGGTCAAAACCCATGAAGGAGACTTACAAAAACTGGGGCATCCCGCTGACTGTAATTCCAAAAAGGAAACAGTTCAGGCAAAAAAGAAAGGGATAACAAAAAATCAGACAAGAAAGAAGTCCTACAAACCCTCAACAAAAACAAGGAAATGACTGCCTATTCAGAATAAATCATCAATATCTGAACCATCATTGGAACATCAGAGCAAAGACTCAAACAAGGTCTAACGTATGATCAACTGAGTTTAGGTTTGGAGAACATCACGAAGAACGGGTGGGTACAAATAAAATTTGAGCCTTTATCCTTTGTTTCTTAAACCGTGAACCAGGCCACGTTATAACCCTTAAAAGTCCTAGCTGAAGCATGGGTTAGTTCGAAAGCATACTGTTACGGAAGGTATCCTGACTCCTGAAGGCTCGCAATAAAATAACAAGTTGACATCACGTTTTACAAACATTCACTTGTTTTATGAAAAAGAATGCATTTTTAAAATCTTCAAGACAGACATAGGCTTTGCATTTTTAACATAACTTTGTTTGCATATGACTTTTTGTTTGAACAGCATAGAAATTCGCATGACGAAAGTCTAATGAACAAGAGTATCTCCAATCAAGGGGCATGGCATGACTATTGTCTATTATCTGGGGCAATTCAGTCAAGATTCGGAGAATCTTTCAAAATGCCAAAACAACCTGGGGCAAATCTCCGTCTAAGTCACTTGGGGCATTGGACGATCAAACAAAGATCTTCTGGTGGCATGGCAACACAAGCAGCCAGGGGCACCTCCCTGCATTCTAAGAGCGTGGACATAGTCGAAAAAAGATACTACGCATAATCAAAGACCCGCTAGGTTGACATACCTAGGCAAAAATTAGGGCTTCCCGGCGAACCAAAAGGGTTCGGGCAAAATGAAGGGATGAAATGAAAAAAAATCTGTACACCCGGCGAGTCGAAAACCTGAAAAGGCGGCTTGGGCAAAAATGGGTATCCCGGTGGACTGAAAACCCGAAAGGGCGGTCCAGGCAAAAGTTAGGGATCAAAGCGTACGACTATGTCCTGTCATCTTGTCACCTGCCTACCAGAAGAAGATTGGTCTATCAACAACTATCAGTACCTCACAGGTCTTCCTCTCCAATATCAGAAACAGGGGCAATGATGAGCTGTCCAAGCAAGCTAATGGGTTTGTCCGCCTAAGTATCAAGGTGAGTTCAGCTAAAGAACATAACCAGTACATCTTAATTCCCCAGAGAGTGAGCCAGCAAGTCAGTGCACTCTTCTCCAAGCAAAGTTATCAAACCTTAAGGAAGTTGGGTATCCTCCAGCAGATGTCAACATTCCCCAGCAGTACATATTCTTAACAAGCATCCCCGGCAGTCTTGATCTAAGATTGTTCCCCGGAGGTATATCCAACATTCAGTGGAGTCACTTCCCCAAACGCAGTTCAAAACTTCCCCAAGAAAATCCAACCCAGCTCCCCCCAGGAAAGTTGGAATCCATCTCTCCAAGCAGTAAGCTTATCCCCCAGTAGATTCTGGAAGCTTATCCTCGCAGAACACGAACGCGTCGACCGACTTTATTCAAAGAGTTATTTCCCTACCAGGATATAACTGGGTTATCCTCAGCCAAAAGCCACGGAAAGGTCGTCGTCAACATAGTTCTTTCTTATCCCCAGCGAAGTCTATCAGCACTTCCAACACAACAAGGGTATCCCCAGCAAGTTATTATCAACATTCCAGCAAAGTACCTCTCTCCCCACAGAGTATCACTTCCCAGCAAGATCGTCAGGGTACTTCTCCCCCCGCAGAGTTATTCCGTTCGCCAAGTATATCCCCCAACGGAGTTATCTTCTCCTATCGGTATTCTTGCAGCTATCATCCCCAATGGAAGCAAAATCTATTCTTCGACATCAGCCCAGGATATGACTTCCCGGCACCCGTCAAGGATTTACTTTCCTAGACGAAAACATACATTCCTAAACATCACATACATCATTATAGCACGCATGTACGCATCATATCTTACAAATCTCACTTATGTTGAGAACATCATTGCTTGGTCCATATCATGCATTGCATATGACTGACCTTTACCTTTCAGGAAAGATTCAGCTAAATTCTCAATCATATTTCAAGACTCTAAGACCTAGACCGGTTCAGTTAATCGACTCCAAAGATTTCTTATCCAGTCCAAGGCCTTCTCTAGTCCAGCTAAATCGACCCTAAACAGATTTTTCTGATGAAGACTCAGTAGAAGTTATCGAAGGTTTTTCTCAATGATTGCTTTTGAGATTATAATTTCCTATGGTTCTCTCCCCAATGCTGTGGAGACGATAATTCCATTCCAGGTTTTTCTCAATGATTGCTTTTGAGATTATAATTGCCTATGGTTCTCTCCCCGATCCTGCGGAGACGATAATTCCATTCCAGGTTTTTCTCAATGTTTGCTATTGAGATTATAATTGCCTATGGTTCTCTCCCCGATCCTGCGGAGACGATAATTCCACTCCAGGTTTTTCTCAATGTTTGCTATTGAGATTATAATTGCCTATGGTTCTCTCCCCGATCCTGCGGAGACGATAATTCCATTCCAGGTTTTTCTTAATGTTTGCTATTGAGATTATAATTGCCTATGGTTCTCTCCCCAATGCTGCGGAGACGATAATTCCATTCCAGGTTTTTCTCAATATTTGCTATTGAGATTGTAATCGCCTATGGTTCTCTCCCCGATGCTGCGGAGATGATAATTCCATCCCAGGATTCTCTCAATGTTTGCTATTGAGGTTGTAGTCGCCTATGGTTCTCTCCCCGATGCTGCGAAGATGATAATTCCATTCCAGGTTTTTCTCAAACGTCCGCTTTTGAGATTATAATTTCCTATGGTTCTCTCCCTAATGCTGCGGAGATGATAATTCCATTCCAAGTTTTTCTCAAACGTCCGCTTTTCAGATTATAATTTCCTATGGTTCTCTCCCCAATACTGCGGAGATGATAATTCCATTCCAGGTTTTTCTCAAACGTCCGCTTTTGAGATTATAATTTCCTATGGTTCTCTCCCCAATGCTGCGGAGATGATAATTCCATTCCAGGTTTTTCTCAAACGTCCGCTTTTGAGATTATAATTTCCTATGGTTCTCTCCCTAATGCTGCGGAGATGATAATTCCATTCCAGGTTTTTCTCAAACGTCCGCTTTTGAGATTATAATTTCCTATGGTTCTCTCCCCAATGCTGCGGAGATGATAATTCCATTCCAGCTTTTTCTCAAACGTCCGCTTTTGAGATTATAATTTCCTATGGTTCTCTCCCCGATACTGCGGAGATGATAATTCCATTCTAGGTTTTTCTCAAACGTCCTCTTTTGAGATTATAATTTCCTATGGTTCTCTCCCCAATACTGCGGAGATGATAATTCCATTCCAGGTTTTTCTCAAACATCCGCTTTTGAGATTATAATTTCCTATGGTTCTCTCCCCAATGCTGCGGAGATGATAATTCCATTCCAGGTTTTTCTCAAACGTCCGCTTTTGAGATTATAATTTCCTATGGTTCTCTCCCCAATGCTGCGGAGATGATAATTCCATTCCAGGTTTTTCTCAAACGTCCGCTTTTGAGATTATAATTTCCTATGGTTCTCTCCCCAATGCTGCGGAGACGATAATTCCATTCCAGGTTTTTCTCAAACGTCCGCTTTTGAGATTATAATTTCCTATGGTTCTCTCCCCGATCCTGCGGAGATGGTAATTCCCACCAAGATTTCCTCAAATTGCTGTTGAGGTTAAGGTCATCCAAGGTTCTCTTACCGTTCCTGCTGAAGTAGTAATCACCCCTGGTTCATTCATCATCTTTTGAAACTCCAGATTCAGCTCCTGTAACCAGTCAGGACATATCTATACAAAGCATCTGAAGACCAACTCCTGCAACATGTCAGGTACTCATTTTTCTTTTGCAGGTACGCAAGTTCTCGCTAAGGAATCCCTTACGCGATCAACATCCAGATGGCATCTATAAGCCCATCCACCTTCCATCACCTCTTAGCATGGCATCTATAAGCCCATCATCCTATCCATCAATCTCTAAATGGCATCTATAAGCCCATTCCATCATCACTGCTACTATGTGAGCGCAAATTTCTGGGCACTCTAGTGTTCAATCATCTTCCACCTTCGGATTACGAAAGGCACGTCAGCCAATCTGCATCCTCAGGTCTAAGAAGATTGAATAGGGGCAACTGTTGTACCCCAAAATTTTCCCTCCCATATTCTTCAAGAAATTGCCAAGTCATGCTTCAAAAGTCCCCAAGGGTTGCACATTGCAAGGGTCTCCTGAACAGTCAAAATTAGGGTTTTTGTTCTGATCAAGAAAATGAAGTTTCCAAGGGTCCAATCAAGTCCCACATGCCTACAAATATGGTCAAGCATCCTCATACCAAGTTTCAAGACTTTCAGCACAAAATTGCACAGTCAAAAACCCTAATTGCACTACAGTCAACTGTAGGGGCAAAATGGTCATTTGACAGTCAAAAGTTCAAATTTTTGGTCAACATCTCATTTTGAAGCCACAAACATCATTTGATCAATGCTTGATCATGATTCTCAAAGCTTGGCTCAAAAATCATCAAGATGCAAAAGTTTCCTTATTTGGACAGTTGAAAAAGTCAACTGTAAATTGACCAGGGCATAACTTTCACATGGATTATCAGAAAAATTCCATCCAATGCTCATCTTGAAGGGGAAGACATTTCCTACAACTCATCTTCACACTCCAAGTCCAAGAAATGCTCTCACAAAAAGTTATCAATTTCAACATTATAGGTCATTTTCAAAAGTCAACAAAAAGGGACTTTAAGTCAAAGACCATAACTTGAGATTGGTAAATCAAAATGACATGGGACCAAAGACATTGGTTATAGGACTTCAAGACCTTTCCAAAATGTCCAAGAACATGATCAAAGCTTAAACATTGAGCAAGATATGCATTGGAGAAGTTGGGAAATTTTTGTGAAATAGCCAAAATCATTTATCCTTGAAATTTCATTTTTTGACAAAAGGGGCCCACTTTTTCCACGTGAATTAACTTGGCCATGCTTCCCACGTGTCCCACCTTTTATTTCAAATTTTTAATTTAATTTTTTCATTTTTAATTGATTTTATTGGATTTAATTAACTTTAAATCTTTTAAAATCAAAGGAAAATCAAAAAGTTTAATTAAAAGGAATATTTGGTCTTAACTAACTTTGACTCATCATTATGCAACTTCCCAATTTCGTTTCAAGGCCAAATGGAGCAATATTTCAAAAATTGGTTCAAAAAGGAAAGTTTGTTAAGGGAGTTTATGTTAAAATCTCAAGCTTGAATGCATGGTATGATGAGCCTTAATGTTGATCAGAATCACCTACATAACCTAGAGAAAACTATCACAAGGCATAAGAAAAAAACGTGAGAGAGAGGCAGCCAAGAGAAATTTCTTTTCAAAAATTCCAAAGAATTGCACTAAGATCGAACTCAAGGATTCAGCCATCCACAAGACCTCCCACCCATCCTATCGTGATCTACAGGCAAAATAAGGTATAAACACACTCTTTTCATATAACCATGCATGCTGAAACTGTAGCTACATGAACATCCATTTTGCAGAATTTCCATGGATCGTATTTTTGATTATAGCTTGATTTAATCCCTACTAACCATACCTTTGAGTTCCAGTGGATGTTTAGAGCAGGTCTGGGCTATCGCTTGGGATTTTTCGTGGCCAAAACGTGAACCTCCATGGCTAGGGTTCAGATTATGTGGAGTTGCGTTTTGATGAAAACAGGCCCATTTCCTTTTTCCCTTGAATTTATTTTCTTTTCTATTTTATTTTGATTTATTTAATTTGCTTTTTTATTAACAAAATTAATTTTTCTTTTTATTTCAAAAAATCACAAAAATATTCTTACCCAAATAAATTTTAGATTTTTCTTTTTTTTCTAAATTTAATTAATTAATTAGGTTTTTTTATTCTAGGAAACTCTAAATTATTTTGCAATATTAAAATTGATTAGGCTTAATTAGATTCTAAATACTAATTTAATTAGTTTTATTTCTTAATATAAAAACCAAAAAAATCAGGAAATCATAAAAGAGGTATAAAAATATTTTATTTAATCAATTAATAGTTCCATTTTTGTAAATAAAATTCAATAATTAATTTAGTTTTGATTTTAGGTTATTAACTTTAATGCTTTTTTTAATAACTAAAAAATATAAAAAAATAAGTCTTTAGCACATTTTCATCTTTTTAAATAAATATTTTATTTTCTTATTATAATTATTTTTAACCATTAATTAATTTCATAAATACCTGTAATTAATCAATTATGTTTAAATTAGTTTTAACTTAGGTAATTTTTCTTTAATAAATTAAAAAACAATTAGAACTAGAATTATTTGACTTTTAATTAATTTAATTTTCTTTAAATCCACAAATCCAAAAAACATAAAAAATAAGTCATTTCCTTTATTTAACTTAATTAATTAATAAATTCATTTTAACTTCTTTAAAGGGTCCAACGCCCTCACGTTCGATTATATTTTCTTTTCGCGCATTTCATTTTATTTCTTTTTTGTGAATGTAATGTATTTGCCCCAAAGCCCTGTAATAGTTAATTAGGCATTTATTTTCTGCATTTTATTTTAAATCGGGTTTTGTATTAATTTGGCGATGTAGACCCGCACCTTTGTAATAGCGTAGGACTTTTATCTTTTCCGCACTTTAAATTCCCGCACCTTTAACTGTTAAACAATAACATGAAAGAATGAATGCCCAAAAATAAAATCAAAACGTAGATCACCAATGCATGACAAGACAAACAATAAACTGAAAATGACACACAATTCATACACCACCCCTAGGGTACGCTTCACTGTTGCCTTGCCCCTCGAAAGGTGGTCGTCGAGTAGAGGATGTCTTAGTAAGTCCTCATGATCCGGGAACCTGGCATGAGGGTAGCTTCTAAGGTGTCTTCCCATTGCTCTGGTGATCACCATGTCTCGAACCTCGAATTGACCCGAACACCTCCAACGGTGGTGCTACCTACCTCTCAATGGTGGGATGGCACTACTTTAAAGGACATTTACACAGACGAACTCCTTAGGGTAGGTAGATTCTCATAGATACTTGCTCTTTTCAAAAACAAACAAAATACTTTTCACACCTACACTTTCTAAAAGTTTTCAAACAAATTTTTCATACACTCTTGAGGACAGATACAAGAGTTACTTAGAAATTTTTCAAACGAAACTTTTTCAAAACCCACTCACCTTGAAAAGCAAACAAACATTTTGAAAACACAATGAGCAAGTATCTAAGAGCCCATGGATAACCATGGATAGAAAGGGTGCTAACACCTTCCCTTTCTATAATCTACCTCCCGAACCGAGAACCAATCTCAAAAGGAATTTTTCGGTGCTTTTGTCCTATCCATGTTTGGAGAAAATAAAAGACGGTGGCGACTCTTGCTTCCGTGACATTTCGCGAACCAGCGTTAAACAGTCAGTTCCAGATCCACCGATCACAACATGGTTAGTCATCTGAGCTCGTTCCGGTATATAGAGATGGACGGGGAGTTCATTGAAACCCCCTTTCAACATTTTGAAGAGGTGCCTCCAACATTGGCGTCAACAGAAACAGTGATTGAAGAAGACTCTCCTTTGAAGATGGCTTCCTTGAAGGACGCCCGGGCTGTGATTGAAAAAGGTGAATGTGCAAACTGGGGCAGGCTCCCTGATTTTACTCCAAAGACTGACAAGTTTGGGCTGGGTTTCACTGCAGAGGCTCAGAGGGCTGTACGCAAAGCAAGGATCGGAAGACCTCCCGTGTTCATCACCAATCCGGGAGTGAATGCTATTGAAGGCGATGCGGAGGAATCTGAGTTCGATAGCTGGATCTACCCGACGACCGACGGTGGACTGAACAATTGGACTGCAAAAGACTACATACCTGTTACTTATGTTACTCAGTAATGAATTCCTTTGTTTTAAATTTGTAATGAACAATAAATTGAAACTTTATGGCCCGGTGTCTTACCCGGGGCACCGTTGGCTTCATTTGTGAGGGATTATTACTTGTCATTTCTATATATCATGAATAAAAACATTGGACGTTTTTCGCATTTCAAATCTTGTGCTCCTTTTCTTTCTTTATATATTGCAAAACAACTATATTTACACACACTCACCTATACAGGTTTCAATCCACTCTGGATCTCACTGGTAACGACTCTGCTACTGCCAGTTATGACTTCGAAAATCCGATCAACTTAGCCGAAGACGAAGGTGAAGATGATTGCGAAGTGCCTGGTGAGCTTGCAAGACTGTTACTCCAGGAAGAGAGGGCCATTCAGCCACATGAAGAGCCAGTGGAAACGGTAAATCTGGGTACTGAGACAGACAGAAAGGAAGTCAAGATTGGTGCCAATCTAGAGCTCAGCATAAAACAACGGTTGATTCAGATGTTGCATGATTATGTGGAAATCTTTGCCTGGTCTTACGAAGATATGCCTGGGTTGGATACCGACATTGTGGTTCATCACCTGCCTACCAAGGAAGACTGCCCGCCAATAAAACAGAAGGTCCGCCGTATGCGCCCAGAGATGTTTGAGAAGATCAAGGCTGAGGTTATGAAACAATTTGACGCCGGGTTTCTAGCAGTGACTTCTTACCCTCAGTGGGTTGCCAACGTGGTTCCGGTGCCGAAGAAAGATGGTAAGGTCATAATGTGTGTTGATTACAGGGATTTGAATAGGGCGAGCCCCAAGGATGATTTCCCCCTGCCTCATATCGACGTTCTGGTTGACAATACTGCTCAGTACAAAGTGTTCTCCTTCATGGACGGTTTTTCAGGTTATAATCAGATCAAGATGGCTCCTGAAGATATGGAAAAGACTACCTTTGTTACTCAGTGGGGCACCTTCTGCTACAAGGTCATGCCTTTTGGGTTGAAAAATGTCGGGGCAACCTACCAACGTGCCATGGTTGCTTTATTTCATGACATGATCCATCATGAGATAGAAGTATATGTTGACGATATGATTGCAAGGTCCCAAACTGAGGAGGAACACCTTGACCATCTACAAAAGCTGTTTGACCGTCTGAAGTTATACAAGCTGAGGTTGAATCCGAACAAGTGCACCTTCGGGGTAAGATCTGGAAAGTTGCTAGGCTTCGTCGTGAGCGACAAAGGTATTCAAGTGGACCCTGCCAAGGTTAAAGGCATACAAGAGATGCCAACTCCCAAGACAGAGAAAGAAGTCAGAGGCTTTCTAGGACGGTTGAACTACATTGCCCGATTCATCTCACATCTAACTGCTACCTGTGAAACAATCTTCAAGCTGCTGAAGAAAGATCAGGTAGTACGTTGGAATGATGAATGTCAGGCGGATTTTGACAGAATCAAAGAGTATCTCCAAGAACCACCCATTCTTATGCCACCGGTTGAAGGGAGACCTCTAATACTATACTTGACGGTACTTGACAGCTCAGTGGGGTGTGTGCTGGGACAACATGACGAGTCTGGCCGAAAAGAGCACGCCATTTATTACCTTAGCAAAAAGTTTACCGACTGTGAGACCCGATATTCACTGCTCGAGAAAACTTGTTGCGCTTTGGTATGGGTTGCTCACCGGCTGAGACAGTATATGCTGACTCACACTACTTTGTTGATCTCAAAGATGGATCCAATCAAGTACATATTCGAAAAGCCTGCTCTGTCTGGAAGAATAGCAAGATGGCAGATGATCTTGACAGAATACGACATCCAGTACACGACTCAGAAAGCAATCAAGGGAAGTGTATTGGCAGACCATTTGGCACACCAGGCAGTGGACGACTACCAGTCAATGAACTTTGAGTTTCCAGACGAGAGCATCATGGTAGTAACTGATTATGAAGTACCTGGACCGGATGAAGGACCTGAGGAAGGATCTCGATGGTCTATGCACTTTGACGGAGCCTCCAACGCTTTGGGTAACGGTATCGACGCTGTGATCATATCCCCCAAAGGCACTCATACTCCCCTTACTGCCCGGCTATGTTTCAATTGCACCAACAACATGGAGGAGTATGAGGCATGCATCGTGGGTCTTCAAGCTGCGATTGACTTAAGGATCTAGTTTATGAGTGTCTTCGGAGATTCCGCTCTCGTGATCAATCAGATCAAAGGTGAGTGGGATACGAAACACCCAAACCTTATTCCTTACAAAGAGTGTGTCTTGACGTTGATCCCCCATTTCATGGAGATAACTTTTGAACACTTCCCAAGAGAGGAGAATCAGCTGGCGGACGCGTTAGCTACGATGTCTTCCATGTTCAAAGTCAAATGGGACAACGAGGCTCCCCGGATCTGGAAATTGGACGAACCTGCATATTGTTGTGATCTTGAGGCTGAGATAGTAACTGAAAAACCCTGGTATCATGAGGTGAAGAGGTATCTGGAAGCTCAAGAATACCCCGAGGGTGCATCTGTCAATGACAAGAAGTTTCTGAGAAGGTTCGCAGCGAAGTTCTTCCTCAGCAATGGCATTCTATACAAGCGAAACCATGATTCAACCTTACTGCGTTATGTGGATAAGACTGAAGCAGAAAGAATCATGGCAGAGCTACATGAAGGTACCTTCGGAACATATTCCAGTGGGCATACCATGGCAAAGAAGATCCTTCGGGCAGGATATTTCTGGTCCACAATGGAAGCCGACTGTTACCAACATTCTCGGACATGTCATAAGTGCTAGATTTATGCAGATAAGGTGCACGTTCCTCCAGTTCCTCTGAACGTCTTGACAGCATCTTGGCCTTTTGCAATGTGGGGCATTGATATGATAGGCGAGATCAAACCTACGGCATCCAACGGACATCGCTTCATCCTGGTGGCGATCGATTACTTTACAAAGTGGGTTGAAGCAGCTTCCTACGCTACCGTAACCAAGAACGTCGTGGCACGGTTCATTCGACACAACCTGATCTGTCGATACGATGTCCCAGAAAGGATCATTACGGATAATGGTACCAATCTTAATAACAAGAGGATCACTGAGCTCTGCGAGCAATTCAAGATACAGCACCACAACTCTTCTCCCTACCGGTCGAAGATGAATGGGGCTGTAGAAGCAGTTAATAAGAATATCAAGAAGATTATGCAGAAGATGACAGTGACCTACAAAGATTGGCACGAGATGTTACCGTTTGCTCTTCATGGGTACCGTACCTCAGCAAGAACGTCAACCGGGGAAACCCCCTTTTCCTTGGTCTACGGCATGGAGGCAGTCTTGCCTATTGAAGTCCAGATACCCTCTCTCCGGATAATGAAGGATGCAGATTTGAGCGAAGATGATTGGATCCAGACTCGACTTGATCAATTAAACCTAATTGACGAAAAGAGACTCACCGCTATTTGTCACGGTCAGACGTACCAAAAACGGATGATCAGGGCATTTAACAAGAAAGTCAGACGCCAAGAGTATCAAGTTGGGGACCTGGTAATCAAACGCATCATTCTTCCACAAAGTGATCCCAGGGGAAAATGGACCCCTACGTATGAAAGGCCATTTGTGGTTAAGCATGTCTTCTCAGGAGGAGCCATGATTCTAACCACCATGGATGGTGACGACCTTCCTCACCCCGCCAATGCAGACATAGTAAAAAAATACTACACATGATAAAAGACCCGCTAGGTTGACATACCTAGGCAAAAATTAGGGCTTCCCGGTGAACCAAAAGGGTTCGGGCAAAAATAAGGGATGAAATGAAAAAAATCTGTACACCTGGCAAGTCGAAAACCTGAAAAGGCGGCTTGGGCAAAAAGGGGTATCCCGGTGGACTGAAAACCCGAAAGGGCGGTTCAGGCAAAAGTTAGGGATTAAAGCGTAATACTATGTCTCATTGGATCACCTTGCATCCAGAATCCGGTATCAACATCAACTTCAGACAACATCGATCAGTCAGCTTCATCTTCAACTAAGCAGCCAAGTGATGAGACGCTCAAAGACATAAAGGCGATAGCAGAGTTGGAACCCAGTGGGATTATTCCTTTCACATAGCTGTTTTGTTTTCCTTTCACAAAATTGTATAAACTCTGTTGTTCGGCGGTGTTCTCTTACTAGGACGTCAGCCTCTTGTACATAAACGCCTATTTACAGGCAAATTCAAAAATCAATACAAATTCACTTTTCAGACCAATTGCCAATTGTTTTTTTTCCTTTTTCTGATTTGTTTTGTAAAGAACGTCCAATGTTCATTTTTGATATATGCATTTGACACTAATTGCTAACTCATAAATAGTTGAACACGAAACAAAGGACTAATTACAGGTGACATCAGAAACAGGGGCAATAATGAGTTGTCTAAGCGATCTAATTGCTCTGTCCACCAAGGTACTAAGGTAAGTTCGGCTGAAGAATGTAACCCAGATACTTTCACTCCCCGCCGAGTAAGACAGATCTCAGCAATACTCTCCCCGAGCAGAATTGGTTTCCAATCAACCCTAACGAGGCACAGTATCCCAAGCAAGTCAGCAACACTCTCCCCGAGCAGAGTTATCCTCAGTCAGCCTCAAGAAAGTGGGTATCCCCATAAGATCTCAACATTCCCCAACGGAGTATACAAACATTCATAACAAGCATCCCCGGCAATCTTGATCTAGGATTATTCCCCGGCGGAATACCGGACCCCAGTGGAGCCTTTCCCCAGTGCAGTCCAAGAGTTTCCCCAGGAGAGTTCAATCAATCTCCCCAGTAGGAAGTTTATCCCCAGTAGATTCTGGAAGCTTATCACCTGCAGAGTATGAACGTGCCTCCCCGGGTTTATTCAAAGGTTATTTCCCCACCAGGATATAACTGGGTTATCCTCAGCCAATTGCCACGGAAAGATCGTCCCCGGCGAAGCCTTCCTATCCCCAGCGGAGTTCATCAAATCTTCCAACAGAGCTCAACAGTGGAATCCCCAGTGGGGTTATCACCAACATCTCAGCGAAGTATCTCTTCCCACAGAGTAATTCCCCACAGAATAATCTCTCCAACAAGTTTATTCCTCAACAGAGTCATCTCCTCCTACAGGTTATTCTTGCAACCATCATCCCTAGCGGAAACGAAGAACTCTTCTCCTCAAACATCAGCCCAGAATTTGATTTCCCGGCATTCGTCAAGGATTTATTTTCCCAGACGGAAATATAATTCATAAACATTTACATACATAATGCATGCACATACGCATCATGGACATACAATCTCATTTATTCTGAGAACATCACGCATGTCATACATCATGACATTGCATACAACTAACGTTTTGTCTTTTCAGGACCAAGATCAATACAAAGATGATTACTATCAACTGTCGCAATTCCAGATTCGATACCTGTATCTAGCCAGGGCATATCTGTGAGCGATTATTTCCGGACTCGATTCCTGTATCCTGCCAGGGCACGTCTGAAGAGTTTGAAGATCCGATTCCTGTATCCTGCCAGGGTGTATCTGTTGACGACTATTTTCCGGACTCGATTCCTGTATCCTGCCAGGGCACGTCTGAAGAGTTTGAAGATCCGATTCCTATATCCTGCCAGGGTGTATCTGTTGACGACTATATTCTGGACTCGATTCCTGTATCCTGCCAGGGCACGTCTGAAGAGTTTGAAGATCCGATTCTTGTATCCTGCCAGGGTGTATCTGTTGACGACTATTTTCCGGACTCGATTCCTGTATCCTGCCAGGGCACGTCTGAAGAGTTTGAAGATCCGATTCCTGTATCCTTCCAGGGTGTATCTGTTGACGACTATTTTCCGGACTCGATTCTTGTATCCTGCCAGGGCACGTCTGAAGAGTTTGAAGATTCGATACTTGTATCCAGCCAGGGCATATCTACATGAAGAGTTTGAGGATCAACTCCCGTAACAGGACAGGTAATTATCTTTCTTTCTCAGGTACACAAGTTCTGGCTAAGGAATCTCTTACGCGATCGACACCTAGATGGCATCTATAAGCCCATCCACATACCAACAGTCTCCAAATGGAATCCATAAGCCCATTCCCGACAAAAGTCTGTCACATCTCCAGATGGCATCTATAAGCCCATCCTCCTATCCATCATCTCTCCAAATGGCATCTGTAAGCCCATTCCCTACATCACACTGCTGACATTCTACTATGTGAGTGCAAATTTCTGGGCACTCTAGTGTTCAATCATCTTCCACCTTCGGATCACGAAAGGCACGCCAGCCAATCTACATCCTCAAGTCTAAGAAGATTGAACATGGGCAATTGTTGTACCCCAAAATTTGCCCTCCCATATTCTTCAAGATTTGGCAAGATCATGGTTTAAAATCTCTCAAGGGTTGCACAGTCCAATTGCCTCATAACACAGTCAAAATTAGGGTTTTGGTTCTTGCAAAGAAATTGAGGTTTTCAAGGGTCCAATCAAGTCCCATATGCCTATATACATTGTCAAGCATCCATATACCAAGGTTCAAGACTCACAGCATCAAATTGCACAGTCAAAAACCCTAAATGCTTCACAGTCAACTGTAGGGGTAAAATGGTCATTTGACAGTCAAAAGTCAAATTTTTTGGTCAACATATCATTTTGAAGCCACAATCATCATTTGATCAATTCTTGATCATGATTCCTCAAAGCATGGCTCAAAAAGTCTCAAGATGCAAAAGTTTCTATTTTTGGACAGTTGAAAAGTCAACTGCAAATTGACCAAGGCATAACTTCTTCATGGTTTATCAGAAAAATCCCATACAAAGCTCATTTTGAAGGGGATGACATTTCCTACAACTCATCTTCACACTCCAAGTCCAAGAAATGCTCTCACAAAAAGTTATCAATTTCAACATTATAGGTCATTTTCAAAAGTCAACAAAAAGGCACTTTAAGTCAAAGACCATAACTTGAGATTGGTAAATAAAAATGACACGGGACCAAAGTCATTGGTTAAAGGACTTCAAGACCTTTCCAAAATGTCCAAGAACATGTTCATAGCTTCAAAATTGAGCAAGATATGCATTGGAGAAGTTGGGAAATTTTTGGGAACTTTCAAAAGTCAACATTGCCTAAAACACTTCAATTTTGCTAATGGGCCTCAAATTCTTTCTTGAATCATTACCCAAGGCCTATGCACGACCCATTGAGCTCAAAATAATTTATTTTCTTATTTTTAATTAATTAATTGAATTTATATTTATATTAATTCATTTAATTGGTTTTAATTATAGGAAAATTCAAAGATATGCTTTTTTAGATCTTTTTGTGCAGCAAATATGACTAGGGCAAGCTGGCAACTCGTTTCTCAATCAACAAGGCCAAAAAATCCATGATTGGCAAGGTTTCATGAAAGAAAAGATTGAAAAAGATATGATTAGGCAATCAAATATTCAAGTCATAATGCCATGGACTTTTGGGCTTATTCTTGACCTAATTCACATCACATACATATGCTGAGTGAAACCCTACTCAAGGACACGCGCAATTGCTGCTGAAATCATAGAACAAAATTGCAAAAAACTCAAGAACATTGTGAAACTGAAATCCCATTTGCAGGACAATTCAAGGCCAAAAATCGTTTCCAATACATTGCTGACATTGCCAGGAAGCTGTTACAATCAAGAACGAGGCTTAACACCGTCAGAATCATCCCCACTAAGTCCCACGGTTTGCCCTATTTTTCAAACCTGCATATCATGTTTCACGTGCTGTTAATCCATTTTCTTGTTTGATTTATGCTAATAGGGACCTTCTGAAGCGATTGGTATAAGCTAATTGAACTAACGCTGCCTGAATCAAAATATACCATGGACAAAATTTAGGGTTTCTGAAGCTTGCAATTAGGGCTTTAGGCATCAGGGAAAATTGGACCATGTCATGACCATGGTTGAATTCGTCAAGGCCAGACGAATTCAACCAACCTATCGCGCCCTTTTTATATTGTCTCCACTTCTATTCGCTATTTTTCACAGTTATAGTTAGTGGGGGTTTAAAACCCCCGCTATCTTGTTCATATTATTGCAGGTAAACAAGGAAGAAGACGGGCGTGGCATCATGTGATTGGAGAGTTTAAATATGGCGCGCTTTCTTTTTTGTTTTATACCATTAACATTTGTTTTTTTATATAATAATTGTTTTCCACTTATACTACAAACGCGTTGGATAGCTCAGTTGGCAAAGGCATAGTGGCAAGAGGTACTGGGACCTGGGTTCGATTCCCAGGTCCACCATATAATTGTTGATTTTTGTTTTAAAACGTTCACATGCAGCACTCATTCAACGCTCCACCATACGTACCCATGCATATGCTTGCCAAGTGGCCTTGATCCATAATCTGAAGGCCAAGAGGTGATGAACACTCTATGCTTTGGTCAATGAACATGCACACGATCAAGAAAGTCAACTGGACTCTATGCTTCTTGGGCCTGAATTCCAGTAATGCACCTCCACTTTGGGCCAGACACCCCCTTGGTTTGCAATATTTTTCTTATTTTTCTTATTCTTTTATCTTATTTCTTTTAATTTGTTTTAGTTATTATTAATTCACAAAATTAATTTTTTCCATAATAAAAATCAGAAATCATAAAATTGTAAATATATTTAATTATTTATTAATTTCATCACTAATTTATTTTTGTAAATAATTTCTCATAACTAATCTAGGTTAATTTAGGGTTAAAATTCAATCTCTTTTCTTAATAAATAAAAAAATACATAGAATTAGGTTTTGACACTTTTATCTTTTCTTAATTAATTATTATCATTATTTATTATTATTATTAATTACTATTTTTGTACATAAATATGAAAATTAATTAATTAGTAAATTAGGTCAACTTTGACAATTTCTTTAATAATTAAAATAATTTGGAATTAGGGTTGTTTACTAACTTTTAAATTCTCTTCTTTATTTTCATAAATACCAAAAAACCTAAAAAACACTTTCTTTTCTTTAATTAAATAATTAATTAGGTTTTAATTCAATTTAATTTCAAGCAAAGGGTCCAAAACCCTCGGACGTTCAGTTTAATTCTTTTCGCGCATTATTTTTTCTTATTGATTATTATGTAACTGTTCAAGGATGTAATAGTAATTAGGTTTATTGCTTTTTTTACTTTCCGCATCTTTATCAAAAACGGGTCTTTGTATTTTGGTGATGTATAGACCCGCGCCTTGTAATAGCATAGCTTTTATCTTTCCGTCTTTTAATTTTCCGCACTCCTAACTGCTAAACTCGCATGAAAGAATGTATGATAACTAAAAACAACGCGTAGCTCACAATGCCATGATCAAAGATAAAACATAACATGAAAACAACACACAATACACACACCACTTCTAGGGTACGCCTCACTCGTTGCCTTCGAAACGTGTTCGTCAAGTATAGGACGTTTTAGCAGTCGCTCTTATGTCCAAGATCCAGTTGCCTCGAAACAGTTGCCTCGAAACGGTTGCCTTGGATTAAAAAGGATCTAGGACATTAAGGTTACTTCTAAGGTGTCCTAACTGTTGCTTTGGTGACCACACTGTCCCTAAAATCGAATTGACCCGAACACCTCCAACGGTGGTTCTACCTACCTCTCAATGGTGGGATGGCACTACCTTAAGGACTTTTACACAGCCTAATTCCTTAGGGTAGGTATATTCTCATAGGTACTTGCTCTTTTTAAACAAACAAAACATCTTTTCACACTGACACTTTCAAAAGCTTTCAAAACAAAGTTTTCAAACACTCTTGAGGACAGATACAAGAGTCACTCAGAAATCTTTCAATGGAACTTTTTCAAACCCACTCACATTTTGAAAAGCAAACATTTTGAAAACATAAGAGCAAGTATCTAAGAGCCCGTGGATAACCACGGATAGAAAGGGTGCTAACACCTTCCCTTTCTATAAATCTACCTCCTGAACCGAGAAACAATCTCATAAGGAATTTTGCTGTGCTTTTGTCCTGTCCATGTTGAAGAAAATAAAAGACGGTGGCGACTCTTGCTTACCGCGACATACGCGATCCAGCTAAAAACAGTCAGTTCTATTTCCACCGATCACATATGGAAATAGGGACAAATTGTGAACAAGTTTGATGTTGAAGTGGTTTTGAAAAGAGGGTTGTAGTTAGCTTGAAATTGACTTCAAATATGATCACATGAGACTGATTATAGAACTTGTGATTTCTCTAAGGGTTGACAAATTTTGCATATTCAAATACCCAACTTCTCATGATGATATCTTGGAAATCAATGAGTCATTTGTGATGAACTTGATATGGTTAGAAAAATCAGAAACAGAAGAAGAACTTTCGTGTTGAAGCCAAATTAAATTGAAGCTTTAAGCATAGGGAAATCTGGCCATGAAATCAGGTGCATGAGACTGGTCACAAGTCATAAACTTGCCAAAAATAGTAAATTTCTAAAACCCTAATTTTCAAATTTAGGAAAATTTTCTCAATTCTTGATTTTTTTTATCATTCTCTTGACTTTTCTTGAACAAATCTCAACCATTGATCATGTTTGACTTGTAGAACACAACTTTGAAAATAAAAAGTCAAGATTTGACTTTTTGGATGTACATTTGACTTTTCCCCAACACAATCAATTCACTTGTCATCTAACCAATTGAACATCTTCTGACTAAAATGAATGGCCAATACTTCATACCTAGACACTTTGGAACATATAGAAGGCCATGGAATCAAGTTTTGCACAAAGAATCAGAAATAAACTGATTTAATGACAATCTCTAATTTCAGGGACCAAATTATAGGAGATGACTGTACATCTTTAAAACCCTAATTCCTATGGGGAATTTAGAGAATCTCTTGAACACGAATACCTTGAGTATTGAGAATATGCTCATCATGACGAGGCTTCAAGTTTATAGCCCTTGCTTAGGAGGTGGTATGAATACCTTTGTATCAATGCCTACACCATACAAAACATAAAGAGAAACAAGAAATCTTTTTGGATTTTGGTTAAAGGTTAGTAAACATAAGATACACATATACAAGATGCACAATTTAAGGTTGCTTGGTGATCCCTCAAGGAAAAACTTAAAGATAGGAGAAAGTAAAAGTGATAGCTAGCCTAAAGATATGATCCTGATGCATTGAGATGATATGAAATGATGAGGGATCTTAGGGAAAAAAATCAGGGTATAACACCCGCGCTAAGCGAGCAACCTCGCGCTAAGCGCGCTCTGCGATTTATCCAAAAAAAACTGCGATGACAACACAACCCCAATGCGAGTTTCTTCACCCAAAACATGTTTTTAACATCCTAATACTACAATTTAAGGCATTTTAACATATATACAACATCTATTGATCAACCAAAACATCACAACATAATCACATACCAATTCCATGGATTCTCAATCAAAACCTAAGTAATTCGAAACATGGAAAACTAGATAAATTGATCCTAATACATGCTACTACCCATCATGCATTATTAACAATCCCAATAACCAAATGAAAACCCACCATTACCTTGTTCTAGATGGATTCCATTTACTTTTACATTCATTCCCTTTTTCTTCTTTCTCACTCTTCTCTTCTTTTCTCGTGAAACTCTTTTCTCTTCTCTTTTGCTATTCCTCTTACTAGCTCTTATTTCTTTTCTTTTTATTAAACTAATAAAATAATTCCAACTCAAGTAACTAAGATAATGGGCTTACTATCCACACCCTCACTAATTCTTCCCATTCTTACAACTAGGACTAATTATCAACATTCTACAACTATCACTAATTAAAATATTCCTTCTCTAACCGACATTAAAACTAACCATAATTCTACGGTTCTCCATTTTTAACCTGACTAACCCATCACATACAACATACATCAAATCATCATTTATTCACAAAATCACACAAATAATCAATTAATCAAATATATAACTAAATATAAAATTAGGGTGTTACAACTCTCCCCCACTTAAAAGATTTTCGCCCTAAAAAATTACCTCAAACGAACAGATCAAGATAAGACTCCTTCATCTGACTCTCGAGCTCCCAAGTCAGGTTTCCACCTTCTGGTCCTCCCTAAGCTACCTTCACTAAGGTAAACTCCTTACCTTGAAGCTGCTTCAACTCCCGATACTCTATCCGCATAGGAGATGTCTCCACAGTCATGTTATCTCTCACCTACACATCATCTACTTGGACCATATGAGATGGATCCAGTGTATTTCCTCAATTGAGATACATGAAACACATCATGGAGATTAGCAAGCGACGGTGGAAAAGTAATCTGATAGGCCACCTCACCTATCTTCTCTAACATCTGGTATGTACCAATAAAATGCTGCGTTAACTTATGCGACTTCAATTGTCGACCAACACCAGTTACTAGAGTAACTCGAAGAAACACATGATATGCCTCGTGAAAGTCAAGTGATTTCCTCCTCTTGTCATGATAACTCTTTTGACGACTCTGAGAAAACTTCATCTTCTCTGAATCATCTTAATCTTATATGTAGTCAGCTGGACTATCTCAGGTCCAATCACAACACTCTCTCCTGACTCATACCAACATAATGGCGTCCTACACCTCCTACCATACAATGCTTCAAACAGTGCCATTTTGATACTCGAATGGAAACTGTTATTGTAAGGAAACTCAATTAAAGGAAAATAGTTATCCCAAGCACCTCCCTTTTCCAACACACAATCTATCAGAAGATCCTCAAGTGACTAAATCATTCTCTCAGTCTGACCATATGTCTGTGGATGATAAGGAGAACCCAAATGCAACTTCATACCCAAAGCATTTTGCAAACTTTCCCAAAATATCGAAGTAAGTCATCTCTATTTGACATAATACTAGACGGAAATACCGTGCAAACTGAAAACCTCTTAATGTACAACTTTGCTAGCTTCTCTAATGGATAATCCATTCTCATTGGAATAAAGTGAGCAGATTTCGCCAACCTATCCATAATAACCCAAATAGCTTCATAATTAATCGGTGTTCGGGGAAAACTAGACAAAAATTCCATTGATATACTATCCCATTTGCACTCAGGAATGGACAATGGTTGCATCAAACCCGATGATTTCTAATGTTCGATCTTCGACTTCTGACAAGTCAAACAAGAATACACAAACTCTAAAATTTCCTTCTTCATACTAGGACACCAAAATATTTTCCTCAAGTCTTGATACATCTTCATAGCACCCAGATGAATACTAAATCCACTACGATGCCCTTCCTTAAGAATACTATTTTTGAGCTCATCTATATCCATAACACAAATTCTATCACGACATCTCATGATATCATTTTCATCAATCTGAAATTCACTATCTTGGCCTTGATTGATCAACGTCAATCGATCTACCAAACTCAAATCATATTTCTGACCTCTCCGAATCTCATCAAGAATACCACTAGTAAGCTTCATTAGCTTCATAAGAAGTCTCCTCACAAACTAAACTCATATCTCAAAACTATTCAATCATTTCCAGCTCTTTTACCATCATCATTGACATATGCAAAGATTTCCTACTCAATGCATCAACTACCACGTTTGCTTTACCCAAATGGTAATTCAAACCAAAATCATAAAACTTTAGCAATTCTAACCATCTCCTTTTCCTCGTACTCAACTCTTTCTGATCAAAGAGATATTTCAAACTCTTATAATCACTGAAAACTTTGAATCTTGATCTAAACAGATAATGCCTCCAAAGCTTCAATACAAACACCACAACAACCAACTCTAAATCACGCGTCAGATAATACCTCTCATGCACTTTAAGTTGTCTTGAAGTATAAGCCGTAACTTACTGATTTTGCATCAATGCACCTCTCAATCCCATCAATGAAGCATCACAATACATAACAAACGATTTTGTTGGATTAAGAAAAATCAAAACAGGAGTTGTCGTCAATCTTCTCTTAAGTTCTTGGAAACTTTCATCACATTTTGTATTCCAAACAAAAGCTTGACCCTTCCTAGTCAATTGCTTCAACGACAAAGCTAACTTGGCAAATACTTAAATGAATTTCTGATAATAAACTGCCAACCCAAGAAAACTTCTATTCTCAGAAACAGATTTTAGAGCTTCCCACTGAGACATAGCTTCAACCTTCGATGGATCAACTGGAACACCTCCACTCAAAATCACATGGCCAAGGAAACTCAATTCCTTCAGCCAAAACTCACATTAGAAAGTTTATCATAAAAATGCTTCTCCTTTAACATTGTTAACACAATCAGCAGATGCTCCGCATGATCTTCTTCACTCTTCGAATAAATCAAAATATCATCAATGAATACAACCACAAACTTATCCAAATACGGATGGAAAATCCTGTCCATGTACTCCATGAATACACCAAGCGCATTGGTCACACCAAATGGAATCAGAGAATACTCATAGTGAACATACCTCGTTCTAAAAGTAGTTTTATGAATATCTTCAGCCTTCACACGAATATGATGATACCCAGATCTCAAACCTATCTTGCTGAACACACTTTCACCAACCAACTGATCCATCAAGTCACCAATACTAGAAAATGGATACTTATTCTTGATATTCACCTTGTTCAATTGTCTATAATCCACACAAAGTCTCATAGAAACTTCTTTCTTCTTAACCAACAAAATTGGTGCACCCCACGGTGACACACTCAGACGAATGAACCTCTTCTCAAGCAGATCTTCAAGTTGATCCTTCAAATCTTTCAATTCTGATGCTGACATACGATATGGAGCCATCGATACCAGACGAGTACCTGGAACTAAGTCAATCGCAAAATCCACTTCATGTTCCGGCAGTAAATCATTTATATCTTCTAGAAATACCTTTTTAAAATCACAAACTATTGGTGAATTACCAAATGCTCTGTTTTCGCTAATACTCAAAGTTTCCATCAACATAAATATCTCAACACCATCCCGTACTGACTCATTCACTTGCTTAGAAGACATAAACAAGTCTCCTTCATTATCAGGTTCAAGAAAAATAACTGTCTTTGCAAAATAATTGATATAAACATGGTTAAATTCCAACCAGTTCATTCCAAGGATAACATCAAGTTGATCTAACGGAAGACACACTAAGTTGACTCCAAAATCTCTACTATAAATACTCAACAGACAATTCAAGCACACATACAAAGTAGTCACTGAACCCATATCATGAGTATCAATAACCATACTTCCATTCATATCAGATAACGCAAGATTCAATCTCTTCACACAATCCAAAGAAATAAAATAATGTGTCATTCCAGTATCAATTATAACAATCAAACATGTACCATTAATAAAGCACATACCTCTGATAAATCTCTCTTATAGTCTCAGAACCTGATAGATCAAATACTTTTCCTCTAGATTTCTCCTTCTTTGGTTTATCACAATTGGTGTTATTTCTCTGAAATTATGATTGGCATGAATTTTGGTAAAATTAACTTTGCAACAACATGTTGAACAAGATGTTTCAACTTGCAGTTTCAACATGTCGAATGGGATATCCTAACCAGAAGTATAGGACATTTGGTCTGTTACAGTTTTGTAGTTTGGAAAATGTTTCAACTTGCAGTTTCAACATGTCGAATGTGATGTCCTAACCAGAAGAGCAAGACATCTGGATTGTTACAGTTTTGCAGTTTGGAAGATGTTTCAACTTGATGATTGAACATGTCGAAAGGGATGTCCTAGCCAGAAGTATAGGACACCAGGTCTGCTACAACCGACAGTTTGGATTCAGTTGTTGTGATTTAATTACTAAATATTTTGAGAATATTTAGTAATCCTATGTGGCTTCCAAGATTGATAAATAAAAGATTTTATGTGAGTATTCAAGATATTAAAAGTTTCTAAATATGGAGACATTTAAATAAAGTTTTGATTGAAGACATTTTTTTGGAGAAGTTTTTGCAGACTTTGTGCAACCTCTTTATTGTGTTTTTGAAGCCTAAATCCAGTTGGAAAAAGTTTATAAATAGAAGTGTTTGTAACCTAGAAGAGTACAGGTCCATGATGTAGAACCATTAGGGCTTTTTCATTGTGCCACTCTCTAAGAGAGTTGGTTTGTGTGAACCACTCGGGTTGTGAGCTAGACTGTGTTACAGAGTTGTAATCTCTGTTATTCTTCTCCAAAAAACTTTTAAGCAAAAGGTAGTATTATTCTTGGAGGAAGCTGTTAAGCAACTCTAAGTATTGTTCTTGATCATAGCTTTTAAGAAAGATCAAGTAGGTTGTTCTTAATCAATGGGTGTCTTGATTAAGGTTTTTTTATTTGAAGTGTGATCTTCATTTAGGTGAAATATCGTCGATACAGTAACTGAGACTGAGACTGTTAGATATCATTGCAGTGATTGGAGGTGAGATGAGATTTCTCATATCTAGGGAGGGCCTAGGTAGAAGTTACACAGGTTAGTGATTAAGTGATAATTTGTACACTTGAGATTAGTTTAGCTTTGAATTGATATTGTCTAGTAGATTTCCTTCTTGGCTTGGTAGGCCCTAGAGTAGGTGTTGGTTTGCACCGAACTGGGTTAATAATTTTGTGTGTTGTATATGCTTTTCAATATTGTTTTGTATGTTTATATATTGCCTCTGTGTTTTAAGTCAGATAAGATGTCCCAATATATCATAGGACATATGTGATATGATATACCAGAATTTCAATGGGTACTAATGTGCCCTTACTCACCATAGTTGTAGCAAGTCACCTCTGCACCACTCTTGCACTCGAAAGCCTTGTGACCTAGCTTGCCACACTTGAAACTTTTTAGTTCAGCACTTGTGCGCTCTGGAGCATGATGTCCTTCGACACCACACTTAAAACACTTAACCGGAGCAGGAGCTCCTCCCCCACTTGGCTTCTTGGCATAACCATCTTTCTGTTTCCCTTTATCAGCATGAGTCACATACAACTTTCCTCTAAATTGACCTTTTCCTTTCTTTTCATTCAATCTCTTATAGTGAGTAGAACGAGCTCTACCATCTTCATCATAGATCCTACTCTTGTTAACCAACTCAAAAAATCACGTGATCTACTGGTAACCCATGGCTTGCTTGATCTCAGGCCTCAAACTATTCACAAACTTAAGACATTTGGATCTCTCAGCATTAGCAATATTATAATGAGGACAAAACTTATTCATCTCTTTGAACCTTGCAGCATACTCTGCCACAGTTGAATTACGCTGCTTCAGCTTAAGGAACTCAATTTCCTTCTTCCCAGGCACATCTTCTGGAAAATACTTCTCCATAAACGCTTCTCTGAACAAAGCACATGTAAGTTCAACTTCCTCTTTTTCAAACTTCTAACTAGTGTTATTCCACTAGTCCCCAGCTTCCTTCTCAAGCATATGGGTGCCAAACTGTACCTTTTGCGTATCTGAACAGTTCATGACTCGAAAGATCTTCTCAATTTCTTTCAGCCATACTTGTGCCTTGTCAGGTTTACGCGCTCCCTTGAAAATTGGCGGATTGTTCCTATGAAACTTCCCCAATGCATGGAACTCATCATCATTGTTGTTTCCAGCATTCACGTTGACTTGCGGATTCTGCCCAATTGCCCCATCCAGCATTGCCAAAGCTTCTGCAATCGCCTCATCATTCCTTCCTCCAACAATTGTTCTGAGAATTTCAACCAACAAATCCTTGTTAGAACAAGCAATACCAAAAGTGTCATATACACATATCAAATATAAACAGGAATAAACACATTAACTAATCGAGTATGCTCTGATTCCACTAATGTAATACCCTCTAAACCCCGTTGAATAATACCATATAAATCATAGTAAAATTAATCATACTTCTCAAAACAAGGGTGTCACACATACTCCATACATCATATACACCTGTCATGCTCGACAACACAACTAAACTCATGCTCCTTATATCACTTCCATATAACATGTAGCAGCAGATAAATCTTCATTCAATAAACATAATATTGAAGTCACATAATCAATTCTTTTATTGAAATAACTTAGGCATAAAAGCCAATTCACTGCATACTCAAAATATCAAAACAAATAAAATAGAGTACATAAAGTATCTCTCCAAAAATATGAATCCAAAATGTTCCCCAGTGTTACATGACCAGAGCATGACTCAACCCAAAATAAATACAGAAATGAAATAAGATAGCTTCTTCAGCTTCACTCTTTTCAAAGCAACTCTAATATTCAGTAACTGAGCGATGTCGTATAAAACATCATTTCAACATAAGGGTGAGAATTCACATAATTATCAAAATCGCATAGTAATACATATTACATAACATACATGCATACAAATAATATTCTCACACTTCAAATGCTTTATCAACGTAACATCACCCAATGAAATCATATTATCCACGAGTACACCATCACAATCCATAATTTCGAAAAACACAACAATTTCACATAGTGCACATGATTTCATATCATGACAATAACCCAATGTTACTCGATGCAACTCAAATGCGATACTCGTGCATGTGGTACCAATCTCTTTTATTTTTATTCGGTTTTTACTTTAAACTGGGTCCGCCTCTAAACCAATAACACACCAAAATCCCATCCTCTAAGCTTTTAAACCCCTCTCTAAGTTTGAGACAAGTCACTAGCTCTCTCAGAACTAACAAGCATGCCGCTTGACCACAAATGATGCATGTGCATTTACAACAACCATATACAAATTAAAACCATTCTCTAATCTTAACATCATGCATATCTTCAATAATTCATTACACTTGAATTACCATACATTTGCACATACAACACATACTCATGAATTATTCACAATAATTCATATTCATAGCATCTCTGCACCAAAATATCATCACAACACATAGCAAGTAATATACCAAGTTTCATCCCAATCCAACATCAATTCATAAAACACATATAGTCATATAACCAAGTTTTATGTCATTAACTAATAGCATTCAAAAACCATTCAAACATGCTATTTAAATTCCAAAAAATTAATTAGAAATTAGCATAAAATATAAGCATACATAATCCCAAAAAAATTTAACAAAATAAATATTTTTCAACTCCCAGTGGACTGCGCTAAGTGAGCTTTTAGGCGCTAAGCGCCAAATTCACTGCATCATACTCCAAATTTGCCTGCTTTATTTTTAAAAATTCAAATGATTTTCAAAATTAGGTTTTATAAATTTCTTTGATTTATTTACACTAGCACTTTGGATTTTACAAATATTTGTTTCAAATTTATTTCATTTATTTAAAAAATATAATAGTTTACTCGTAAATTATTCGTATTTCTTAACTAACATATACTTGCTCACTCTTCATATGCTTCCATGTGCCTTTTTATATTGAATAGAATGACATAGCACAATTGGTTAGGGAGTAAGACTTGTGAGTGGAAGGTCCTGTGTTCATATTCCAACTTCCCCAATTTTGTATTTTTATGTATTCCAATTTCCTTTCATTTTGTCATTATTCCAAAAAAATCATTAAAAAATACAATTTTTTTAATTATTTAATCATAATTTTCGTTTTATTTTTTATTAATATTTTAATATTAAAATTTTTATTTTTTATATTTGATTTAATACAAAAATAACTTTTGAGCTTTTCATTTGTTTTGGATGATTTTCCTTTTCAAGTTTTTAAACCTAATTTCAAATCTATAAATAGGATTCTTGTTCATCATAATAGATCATCCACAAAAACCTACGAATTTCACACCTATAATTTTTATAATCATCCACTAGGGTCTTGAACAGGACACCTAAAATTTTTCTCACAACTTTTATCTTGGATTGTTGTTGTCTTGAAAAGACAATGACTTAAGAACATTTACCAACAATCACCCGCAACTTCACAACACACACTACACACGATTGTTTTTTAATCAACTTAAAAATATTGTCCATATATTTCTTTTCAAACCATTCTTCTTACCAAGTAAAAAATCTAATTTCTTAGAAAAAAACTTATTTTTCATTTGATAGTTGGTTATTAATTGTTATTCATGTGTTTTTTTTTTTCATTTAACTAATGTGTTTTTTTCAATTAACCATTTGCACCACTAATTTTCTTTTTATCCAAGTTTACTAAGGTTTACTAATCCACTGATTTATTTTTTCTAACAATTTTCAAACCACCACACTAGCTTTCAAATTTTCAACACATTCATGCTCCAAACTAAACATAAACCCTAATATTTTTTCTCATGAAATTTTACAATCAGTAATCAACCTCATTCACAAATTCATATACAAACTAGTTTCATAAATTGTTTTTACACAATAAACAACATTGATACATTAATTAACCCATGAAACAAACTTCAAACACCACTTGCATAATTTCTGTAGCATCCAAACATAAAATTTTCAAAAAAAAACAAAATATCATAACATCATCAACCGTAATCATTATTTACTACAACTTGTAAATTAGAAGAAATTTGGTTGGATCCCTTTGTTCGTGGACATGACCAACTATGCCGACCACCACCTCTGCTCCGCCCCAAATCACGTCGCGGGTATCGTGAATGATATGTGAGTTTTCTTAATTTGATGATGGCTTGAAAGATTCTTTTGTAATTTTATTTGGATCCAAGAAGAGATCTTTGTTGTAGTTTGTGTTGGTGAGGGTAAACAAAAATATGCAAAAGAAGCCTCAGTAATGAAACGAGAAAGATGAGGTAATTCTAGTTTCTTTGGTTTTTATGTTCACGGGTTGAAATCCACTCCTTGTTTTCAATTGTTTTTATTTTATTTTATTATGGCACGTGTAGTAATTCAAGTGGTTATGGTTATGTGTTGAAAAGTCAGTTGCAAATTTCACAATAACAGGTATCAGGAAGTGGGATGCATCCCCCAATCAAACTCTTCTTTAATCCACCGAACTTAATCAAAATAGCTAACCAATTCTAAAACATTTTTTACTAACTTAACAAAAACTAAAATATTTTAAAAAAAGGATTACATAGTATTGCTTTCAAAGTTAACTGCAAACTACGTCTACACTAACTCAACTTTTGAAACCCATACAAGGTTCAAGGATAAATTCAAAAGTAATTCTATGCAATCCTATAAAAAAAATTAACTAAACACATATGAACTACGAAATTGGACTCTGATTCTTCGCAAGGAGACATGTAGGCACGCGGTTAAAACCAATGCGAGTCTCATAACTAAAAAAAAAAATATTTTCTCAAATACATTAACATTAAGATACAGTTAAGTAGAAAATTCCCTAATTACCCTTAGACCTATAGTAGAGCCCCTTGAGAACAAGGGAGATGAAGGGTGCCTAACGCATTCCCTTTGTCTAATTGACTTACGAATTTAGAGTCTCTGTACAAATTAAGGTTACCCGTTATTCCCTCGTCCTTAGGACAAAAGTTAATGGTGGCGACTCTTCGTATTGTTTTCCAGTTACGACACACTGTCTCAACCCACGCTAAGCGAGCAACCTCGCGCTAAGCGCGCTCTGCGATTTCTCCAAAAAAACATGCGATGACAACACAGTCCCAATGCGAGTTTCTTCACCCAAAACATGTTTTTAACATCCAAATACTATAATTTAAGGCATTTAACATATATCCAACATCCATTGATCAACCAAAACATCACAACATAATCACATACCAATTCCATGGATTCTCAATCAAAACCTAAGTAATTCAAAACATGTAAAACTAGAGAAATTGATCCTAATACATACTACTACCCATCATGCATTATCAAAAATCCCAATAACCAAATGAAAATCCACCCTTACCTTGTTCTAGGTTGATTCCACTGACTTTTGCGTTCTTGCCCTTTTTCTTCTTTCTCGCTCTTCTCTTCTTTTCTCGTGAAACTCTTTTCTCTTCTCTTTTGCTATTCCTCTTACTAGCTCTTTTTATTTTCTTTTTATTAAACTAATAAAATAATTCCAACTTAAGTAACCAATCTAATGGGCTTACTATCCACACCCTCACTAATTCTTCCCATTCTTACAACTAGGCCCAATTATCAGTATTCTACAATTCTCACTAATTAAAATATTCCTTCACTAAACGAAATCAAAACTAACCATAATTCTATGTTTCTCCATTTTGACTCAACTAAACCGTTACATACAACATACATCAAATAATAATTTATTCACAAAATCACACAAATAATCAATTAGTCAAATATATAACTAAATAGAAAATTGGGGTGTTACACTAACACCAAACTGAAATATTAAATCTTTGAGAAGCGTAAGGTCAAATTTCATATTTACAAAGAAGTTTGGGTTTGAGGAACCACAAAGAATGAGGGAGCTACTCACTCGGGCTTAACAATACATCAATTACAAGGAGAAGTTATTGGATAAAGATGTAGAGAAGAACAAGACATCTAGAAAGCCTTTAGAAGACAACACACATTGTGAAGAATGGACAAGGATAGGAACAAAGGACTCCAATCTTAGTTCTCAGAGTATACCCCGTTAAACACATCCAGAAAGAGAATCCTGCAAGAATGTGCCAACACATGATTCAAAGAACCCGAGGTGAAATACCCCTAAGCCGTGAAATATTCAGTATGTTGTGACAAAAGAAAGTACTACAGGTTTCATAAATATCACAGGTATGAGACCGATGAATGCATCCATCTTAAGGATGTAATTAAGCATCCGTCCAAGAAAGGAAAACTTAGTAGATACACCAAGGAGGATAACCGAAGATGAGAGAACAAACTACAAATGGACTCTCCATAAATGTATTCAGAAACAAAGCATTCTCCTCGTCAAAGTGATATCTCCACCTAGAAAAACAATATAAGAAATACAAGGAACTAGTAAGGAGAAGAGAGATAGAAGTAAAAAGGAAGATGATAAGAATGGGAAGAGACCCTTTATATCCCCAATTTTTGGAGGTTGTTATTTCATTTCATCAATCACATAAGGGTTCCCATACCCGAAGAAGCCATCTAAGGGAACCGTAAATATAAAAATAACAAAGTTGTTATTTATCAATTAAAATAAAAAACTAGATTCAAGAATTAGCTTCGGAGAATGACACACATTATAGGATTTAGAGAAAATAACAGGATTTGAGGCATATAAAAAAAGATATTTTTGTTGATAATCATGACAATTTTTAACGTTTCACGAATTTGGGCATGATAAAAAACCCTTAATATTATACATGTTGTCACACCCCAACTTTGCCCCATCTTTTTTAAATCATCTAGTCATATCAAACAAAATTCCATACCCATTAAATTCAGCTGGCCCTTGTTTTCTGTCTTAGTGCTACATGCATCTGCACACCTAGTACTTGAGTTAACCATTCATCTAGGTCATATGCATGCATTTTTCATCTGCATACATATCTTGTTCATTGTTCAGTCATATGTGTCATTTATCACTATTAGGGATAAGGCACAATGGAATAGATTAGTTTCTCAAGGTGTGGTGATAAGATGATATCTCATTAAGGTTTTTCTCTACATTATGATGCTTTGGTCATTGCCTTGAATTTTAGGTGAGACAAAGATATTGGTTCAAGAAGAGTTTTGATAATACTTTACTTAAGGAAGAATGTGAACTAAATTCAAAAAGAGGAATTTGCTTTAGTACTCAAGAAATAGATTTACAAGCTTGTTTATCATACAAGATACTGTACAAGATACATACAAGTAACTTAGCTACACTAAAAACCTAGTTTCTATAAGCTACGATTCACATTTTGAAGATATAAAGGGAAGTAAGAAGCATTTGATCTTAAAAAAGGGGAGAATCACTTCACAAGATGTAAAGTAGATACAAGTTGTTTGTTTTACAGAATGTTACTTATACTACAATCCATTGCATTATAAGGCAAGGGTATATTATGAAATTACATGTAAAAAAGGACAATTGACTTTTGGTCAACAAGGTTAACCCTATTGACCAAGTCTTTGACTAAATGCTCTAACTCTATGATAAGTGAAAATTGTAGTTATTTCTGTATATACTTTTTGTTGCACTTATCGTCTCTTTGTTGTTAATATCAGTTGAATAACCCGACTTTGTGCATAAATACGTTTAGTTTGTGTATATGTGTGTTTTTGTGTACATAGTGTACCATTTGATGTTTTTCCATTCTTTTTGTAGGTATTTATGTGCGCTTGGAACATTGAGGAATAAATAGCCAATTGACAGCTTCAAAGATGCATGATTGAAGCAATAAAGCCATTGCTGTGCACCAAGAAAAGAAATAAAGAAGTGCTTTCTGTCAAGCCTCTTCTGGCGAAGCCTGGGCGAAGGGCTTGCGCGTCATGCTCGTCGGGCGAATGTGGGGCGAGAGGAAAATAAGAATTTTCCAGTGGCTACAAACTTGGGCTGCCAGCAGCTCGCTGGGCGAGAAATAAGGATGTCGTCGGGCGAAGCTTCCCTTTGCCGGGCAAGGGTGAATATTTTTTGCCAGTTGCATACGTGGCACAACCTGGGCTTTATGTTTAGGAATCATCGTCGGGCGATGCCTTTAATGTCGCCGGGCGACGCGTGCAGACCAGATTTTTCTATATATTTTCATTTCATTTATTTTGTAAGGGTTATGGTTTCGAGCGTGGTTTTTGATCTCCCAACTCCATCAACCTCATTTTTGTAGTGGATTGGCTTAGATAACAACTATGGAGCTTGCATAGGGATGATCCAGGGTCGATTTCTCTTTGATCGGCATTGACAAACTGGTTGATTTGTGGTTCATTTCTCTTTTTCTTTGTGTATTCTCTTTTAGTTGAGTTTGTATATGTATTTAATTTGATCTCATGTATATTTTTCGCTGATGGCGTTGTATAAAACTTGCTTTACAAATCTTTGTCGATTGTTATCCTCTATTTTTGCTCTATGCTAGGGATTTGGGTTATTATAGACATATTCTGCTCGAATTATCATCTAGGATTATTATCTAATAGTGTATGGGTTGTAGAGATATACTTAACGCTATTATTGACTTAGGGTGTGTGTGATTAATGCCTCTATGTTGGTTGTGTCTCTCTGAGAGATCGTTGATGCGATTAGCATGGTTGACTTCTGTATTGTTGAGGTGGTTGAGAGATTGCTATCGAGATGATACAGTAGGCTTCTCAATTTGGGTTAGAAATGACTTAGGTTATGAGTGATACATGGTGACATTGACGAGTATTGTAGGTTGAGTATAACTGGTCGATGGGTTTAAGTCTGAGGAGTATGACCTCTGCTCGTCCAAGAACTGAAGGTTGTTGCGCTCGACATTGACTGAATCTGGGGACATAGTCTGTCCATCTCTGACGTCGAGGTCATCCTCAAGGTGGGGATGCTCCTGGCTTCCGTCGGTCTTGTGGACGGGAGAGATACAATCTTTCTAGAGAGGTGATGGTCATCATGGTCAGCCATGATTAAAGTAGTGAAGGTATCTTTGGTCTTCGGTTTTGAGGAAAAGGAAAACGAGGAAGATAAATTCTCACAGACTGCGCCCCTGATCTTACCGGTTGATCAGAACTTGCAAGTGGATCGAAGGATGACGTCTAATTTGTTGGAAAGTTGAGGAGAAAAGGGGGTTGTATCTATAAGACACTCCGACGTTCAAGTAAGAATGGATGCAAAGAGATACAAGAAAGATATTAGGGTTTTAGGTTTGAATATTGGATACTAGCCCTCACATGTGTGAGGGTTTATATAATGCCCCTGGCGCTTGGCCATTGGTCCTTACTTCTGGGCATAGATATGCGGGTCCGAAAAAATAGGTAACTGCCAAGACTTGGTCAAAATAGGCAGTCGTGCCCATAACTAGCCGTTTCATCGAGCAAGGATGAGATGATGGGAAAATCGTTTTACGAGCGTTTCCTGGGTGTCTGCTCTTCGTGCATCGAGCAGACTGACAGGTGACTGCTTGCATGGACAGGTGCGCGCTTCGAGCATCGTTGGTCGTGCCGCTTAAAAGCGCGGTCGACTAGAGATGCTGGGCCAATGTTGTTGGGCCATGCCAACGGTAGAAGTGGATTTGGCCAATTCTAGTTATTGGGCCAGTCCAAAACAAAAATCGTTAAAAGGAATGACGCAAGCGCCATACTTGTCGCATATTCTTTCGTCCTCAGAATGACTCACAGTTCTCCAATCATAGGGCAAATCGACTTATGTAAAAACACCATTAAGGTCACTTGGTCTGGTGAAAACAAAAGTAGTGGAAGAGTAAATAGGGTCCCCCCAAGGAAATGGAATATCCTTTTGAGGCTTACTAATAATTTTCTGATTTCTTGTTCGTAGTGCACTAATTTTATAGTCGCAGAAAATGAAAGACAAAAGAGCGAAACAATTAAAATATAAAAATATGAAATAATTTTAAAGTAGGGAGTATTAAATGCACGTTTCCTTAAAATAATTGAAACTGTTCTCAGTCAGCTACCTTAGAAAAAAATCAAGGGTTGGCCGACATCCGGAATTGTGATATCAAGTTCCCGCCTTCCTACATGACGACAAAGGCTTGGGGGACATCTATTTTGGGCCTGTCAGGCCGCAGATGAATTTTTGCCAATCATACCGATCCCGACCAACAATCATTTGAAAATCTCACTTCTTTCAAAATCTTCATAATATGCAAAGATTATCATTCTAATAATCATCAAAGATCTCTATTGTAAAATATCTAACAACTATTCACAATTCACTCCTTATTAATAACAAATTAGTTATTCAGTCACCGTTTTCAACCTACTCGAAAAAAAGTTAAGAAAAACTCATACATATAGTAGAGAAAAAAATGCCATTAACTCATTTAAAAATAAATAATATTCAAAACATAAGTTAAGATGTGAAAATTTCTTTGTGAAAATTTGGGAATCTTTTTAATTTGTCTTATGGTTGGAATTTTGAAGGGTTGGAAAAATATTTGAAAATTATATTCGAACGACACAACGGTAACTTTTCTTTTCTTTTCTTTTCTTTCCATTCCTTTTCTTTTCTTCTCTTTTCTTTTCCCTTGCTTCTTCCACACTCATTCTATCTCTTTCCATCCAACACCAAAACCGAAGCAAATCGTTCGTTTTTTCGCAATCTCTGCAGCAACAGCATCAACATGCAAACAGAACATCGCAAAATGCCGAAGAAATCGATCGGAAACTTAATGCGAAGAAGACTCTCCGATATCACAAATTCTTCCCATTCTCAACAAGAAAACAATAATCATCCACTCACTCTCGATAACAATTGCATTCAACAACTGTTAAAGGTAACCTAAATTACTCTTTTCTTCTTCTTCAAGTAATTTATTTGTAATCGTTTATAATTTTTCTGTTGTTGAATTCTGCTTCAGGAACGAGCGAATTTGATCAACCTCCTTGCAGACAGAAAGTATCCTTTGAGTCAGATAGTCATGATCGTGATAGTAATTAGGGGTTTTGATGATTTTTGTTTTTGAATTGAAATTGTGGTAGATGTGAATTTGATTGTGGTTTGTGGATTTGAAATGCTTGTTTCTGTTATAGAAAGTGATTAATTTTGGTGTTTATTTTCCTTGATTTGGTTTGAATAGTAAAATCATAGAAAGGAGTGGAGCTGAATTGCAGAGATTGAGAGGTGATATGAAGAAGCTTCAAATGCAAAACTGGAATCTTGCTCAGTCCAATAGTCTCATGTTGGCAGTAAGTCAGTTCATCATTCAAATGCATAATGCATAGCCAATTTGTGGTTTAGTGATTATGAAGCACTGACGGGGACATTGGATACGACACCAACACAGACACGTCAACACTGGTGGTAGTTTGAAAAATGAATAAATTGAACGTAATCATAAGGGTCAGTGTCATGTCGGTGACTAGACACGGACACACTATTTTTCAGAGGTGTTGGTACTATAGAGTTATTCAATAATGGTTAAATATGTTTTTTAATTCGTATTATAGTTCTACAACTTACAAAATTGCATGTTTTAGTCCTCTTTGGTGATTAAAAACATATAGTTTTGTAAATGATAGACTAAAAGATGGGTATAAATTTTGAGAAATCTATTAGGGAATTTGGACTAAGTAGTAGAGATAGTGATAATTGAGAGACTGAACTAGAGTTTACATGATTATTATTGAATATCATATTGACTTTGAGGGCATGATAGTGATTCTGTGTTTCTTGTGGTTGATTTTACAGGAACTTAACTTGGGGAGGGATAAGGTGAGTTCATTCATAGGACTTTTCTCTTTTTTGTTCAGGAACTTGAAATGCTTGTCTTACTGAAGCTTTGATTTTTAATTTGATGGTACCTGGGTTTCAGATAAAAACACTGCAGCATGAAATTTTGTGGAGGGCTGCTTTGATTAATGGAAAGGCCTTTGAGATACAGGTATGTTTTTAAGCCAGATTCTAAATTACTAAGCCCGTGTTTGGTTGAGCGGGGTATACTGTATACATGGTCTTGGGTGGAGTATACTATAGTGAAACAAATAGACACTAAATGTATGTTTGGATCCACTTTTGAAAAAGGGAAAAATGATTTTGGAGGTATATAATTAATTTTGTTATGTCTGGTTCCTCTAAAGGAAAATTGATTTTACCTTTAGAATTGATTTTACCTTTAGAATTGATTCTACATTAAGATAAGATTTGTAGCTTTCGAGTCTAAACGTGATTTTTACACAAGAATTTACAGATCAATTCACTTTTGCGTGAATCTATCCAAACTTTAATCTCTTTATCTTTAATTTACATTTCACCGGAATCAATTTCTAGAATCAACTTTTTTCTAGAATCATTTTTGTTTATCTCTTGGCATAAATATTCATGTCCTTATTTTTTTATTGCTGGACTGCATGGAAACATCAAGTACCGATAGTATACTTTTTTTTATTCCTTCTTTATGGAAAGATTAATACCGCCTAGTTATTTTAAATTGTGATTCAATAGCTATTGTTAATGTGCCGTCCTCAAAACTTTTTCCTTTTCACTCATCTTGTGATTGTGGTCTAATTAAGTTTTTGTCTAACTTCACAATGTGCTATATAGGCCTAAAATAGTGGTCTGTCTTTACTATATCCCCCTCTTATAACAAACGGTTTTGGCAGGAAAAAGAGGAGATTGACTCTGAGAAGAATGCGTCATTATCACATTTACAGGTGCCTGATATTTAAACCATTCATTTATTTTTATCATATTGATGAATGCACTGATGAATGGTGTTCCTCATTTTTTTCTTTCTTTGTTGTATATTTGGATTGGCTCAAGGAAGGAGATGAAAAGGAAGTACTGCAATCCCCTAGAACTAGCAATGATGAAAAACAATGTTGTTTGAGCAGGAGACGCATAAGGAGTAAATGTAAGTGTTAGAACTTACCTTCTTCATTGACATATTGTAATTACATTTTCTTCTTAATTCTGTTTATAAATTTGTTGTGGAATTTTACAGCTACTGGTTCTTCTACGGTTGCCACAAAAAATACAAGCAAAGAAAAGAGTAAAGACAGGTTAGTTCTCACGCTCATTACCAAAGCTTATTGAACGAAGCATCTAAATTTAGTTCTGATGAGTGCTAGAAATTAATTACATCAATGAGATTCCAAAGTTCGAAAAACATAATTTTATATGATAAGTTGTTAAGCGCGAATAATTCGTAAAATTCAGTAACTATTTTGATCGATGTTAACAATTTAGTAACATTTTTTTGCCTATTGGCTCAAAATTGTCATTGTGATAAGTTACTCATTTTCGTTGGCACCCAGAAGACGTTTGAGGAGACATTCTGCTACGTCAAAAGTCCATGAACTCGAACCTCTAGAAAATTTATTTGAGATAGAGGATGCTCAATACGCTATTACTCAATCTGGATCTTCTAACAAACTGAATACTTCATCTGTAAAAACTGAAAGAGGAGTAAGTTCTGATTTAAGAAAGGAAGCTCCAAGGCATTCTTTTGGAAGACCCCTGCGAAGGGCAGCTGAGAAGGTTCCGTCTTACAAAGAGATTCCTCTAAATGTCAAGATGAGAAGGCTAGCATAATATAGGAGGACTATATACCCTTCCTTTAGTAATTTCGCATTTTGTTAAAACTTATGTTGTAGCCTACGTCTTTTGTTTGTTAAGATTTCATTCATGTAGTTTTTATACACTTTTTTCTATGAAATGAAAATGGTGGACACTTTAGACAAGTATTAATTTTCATGGTTTCATTCATCTGCAATTATGTGTCATTTTTGTTTTCATCCTCAATCAGTTTTAGGAGACCAAACAAATCGATGGGAGTTCAATGAAACATATTTAGCAAATGTAAAATTCAATAATGTTAAACACTTCCCTATCTTATCAATTATAACAACGACAAGACTTTATTCTACTAAATGAGATCAATTACATGGATCAATTTCGGCCATAAAATTCTATCTATAACTCTTTCTTATCAATTATCATAACAAAAAGGTTTGATACAATCACATTAATTTGTTGAAGATCTAAAGTGTAGTTTATACAAATTTATAATAACTCAATGTGATTTATGAAACTCATCTTGAATCTAAATATCCTTTAATAATATTTCTGATTAATGAAATACAAATTTCGACACCAACGTCAAACACATACACTAGATATATATAATATTTGATCTTCATCTATCTATTACTAAAATAAGTTAAAAGTGACTTAAGAGTGTTGTAATTAAATTTAACATTTTTAAATTTTTAATTGATCAATATTAAATTCAAACACATCTTTAACCCGTTTAGATGAGTTTAGTGTATCTAAAACAAATAAATAAATAAAATAAAATTTGAATATACTTGTTTGAGATGTATCATAAATGTCAAATGTCAAACACGAGTTTAAATAGTGTCAAAAAAATTTGCATACATGTTCGAGTTTTGCAATAAGAAGGGTGAAAATATGTCGTACCAATTAAAAGGAGCCTATAACCTATCTTACATAAGTTTAGGTTAAACCACATTTTCTTTTTAAATAAAAAATAACTAGATTTTTTTAAAGTCTATTTAATTAAAAAGACTAAATTTCAGACCTTAAAAAAGTCTTTTAATCTATCAGACTGAATTATTTAAACAAATATGAATGATTTTATATTATTATTATATTATATATAGTACTTTAAATTAAAATATAAAAATAAAATTTAATTATCTTGAAGAACTTACGAATAAGAATGAAAACACCTTATAAACAATATCATAAGTTATTTTTATAAGTTTTCTTAAATAATAATTTCACAAAAAATTTATTCTATTAAGTAATATCAATATCAGATAAGTCAATACAAATAAATTTTTAGTATTATTAATCTTTTAGTTTTTTGTCTATATAAATATTAATTGAATTGTTTATTTATATAAATATTAACTAAATTGTTTATTTATATATCTTCAAATGAAACAGACTTTTAAGTATGCTAATAGGTCAATCAGACATTCGAGAAAATCATATTCAAGTATAAACATAAGTCAATAGCATATTAAAAATCAGATTTAAGCTTTTTAATATTTTTAACATGTTCGATTTAGACTTGACAGAATCTAACTCGATTCAACTTATTTTTGTTGAAAGTGTAATTCCTTATGTTGAAGCAGGTTGTTGCTCGACACAAGATGTGTTGAAATAGGCTTAGTCTGTTAAAGTATGTCGAGTTGTGTTAGGTATGTCGAAGCAGTTGCTACACACAAATTTGATTTAGATTTGATTTAGTTCCAAAATAGGTATTTTAGGCTTTCATAGTTTTGAGTTTTTTTGACTTAGGGAGAAAGCAAGCTCAATTATAAATAAAGGGAGTAACCCATATTTTGTAATCAATTCATTCATTCACAGTATTTGTAGTTGCAAGTGAATAAGAAAGTTTTCCACAGTTTGTAGACTGAGAGAAACTCTGCATTGTGGTGATAACAATCTTGTTCATCAAGATTGATAGAAATTCATCATAGGTTTTGGTGGATTTTCAACATCTAGTATCAAGAGCTCTGGTTGAGAGATCAATAGCAGAAGGATAAGAAAATCATGATGACAATGAATCATCCAAACGGGTAGTTTCTGAAGAGTCTTCCAATTCTTAAATCTGATAAGTATGATAATTGGTGCAAGCAGATGAAGGTAGTGTTTTATTGTCAAGATCTTTGGGATCTTGTGAAATATGGATTAGAACCGCTTGAAGAAGACGCTTCAGAAGAAGAAGAGGAGAAATACAAAGAATCAAAGAAGAAGAATTATAAAGCTCTCTTTATAATTCATCAATTTCTGAGTCCAGATAATTTTAAAATGGTTAGTGATATAGAATATGCAAAAGAAGCTTGGGAAGTTTTGAAGAAATCTTTTGGAGGTGTTGAGAAGGTGAAAGAGGTGAGGATACAAACTTACAAAAGAACTTATGAATTGCTTCAGATGGAAGATAGTGAGAGTATATCTGATTTCTTCACAAGGATTATGAAACTGGTTAATCAAATCAAGGTTTGTGGAGAGACGTTAATAACAAGAGATGTTATTTCAAAGATCTTGAGATCTTTGGCTCCGAAGTTTGACCATGTGGTAATTGCCATAGAAGAGTTGAAGGGCATGTCAAATCTCTTGAAGGAAGAGCTTTAAGAGACGTTTAAATCTCATGAGCAAAGAATGACTGAGAGAGCTGAAGGTAAGTCGAAAAGTGATGTGGCTTTGCATGCTCAATCAACAAAAGATAAGAAAGACAAAGGAAAGTGGTTTGACAATAAAGGTAGAGGAGGCTACAACAATTCGACTGGTAGAGGAAACCAACACAAAGAAAATGTGTCGAATCAGAGAAGACCATACCAACAACCAAAGAGGTGGTGTTTCTAATAGAGGAAGAGGTGATGATCGAAAGCCTGACAAGTGTCACATTCAATCTTTCAATTGTCAAAAGTATGGTCACTATTCTAGTGACTGTCCATAAAAGCGAAAGAATTAAGAAAGTGATGCAAAATTTGCAAAACATGAAGAAGAAGAGATGATATTGGTAGTCACAACAAGAGATGAAGATAAATCCAAGGACCAATGGTACTTGGATTCAGGATGCTCATCACACATGACTAAAAGGAAATATTGGTTTGTCAACATAAAACCCTCGATGAAGAACATGGTGAAATTCACAAATCACAATACCCTAGCAACTGAAGGTATTGGTGATGTTATGATTATGAGGAAAGATGGCAAGAGGTCAGTAATTTCCAATGTGTTGTACATACCAGACATGAAGAGCAATTTTCTCAGTATAGGATAGTTGGTCGAAAAAAATTATAAAGTGTCAATAAAAAACAAGATGATGAGAGTCGTCTATGCAAATGAAACATTAATCTTTAAGGCTTCTATGTCTCAGAATAGAACCTTCAAGATCAAACAAAATGTGATGGAGCATAAGTGCATTTTAACTATAGATAGCAGGGATGAATGTATATGGAACTATCGACTAAACCATCTCAACTTTAAAGACATCAGATATTTGAAAAGAAGAAATATGGTTTTAGGGTTGCTAGAAATTGACATTCCAAACTAGGTGCGTGAGAAATGTGTGCAGGCGAAGCAGCACAAGAACAACGTCAGCAAGGATGCAGGAAGCAAGTCAAAGGATATTCTTGAAATCAAATACTATGATGTATGTGGATCAATCGAGGTGGATTTGAATGGAGGTAAAAATACTTTGTAACATTAATAGATGATTTTATTCGAAAACTGTGGACTTACCTGATCAAGAAGAATAGTGAAGTGATCGAGGTATTTACCAAGTTTAAATCTATGGTAGAAAGACAAAGTGGTCAAAAGCTTAAAGTTTTGAGAATTGATGGTGGTGGAGAGTATTTGTCGAAAGACTTCGATACAATATGTGAGAAAGAAGGGATTCTTAGAACAAGATTTGGACCTGTGTCTAAATCTCTATGTTTTAGTGATAACAATGCATATATTTTATGTAGAAATTTTTTAGTTCTAATGGTTTCATTGAGTCTGCAGATATTAGAATTTTGGATAGTCTTAATTAAGATATCCTCATAATCACTTTATCACTTAGAAGAGGAACCATTGTGTTTTTTTCTAATGAAACATCAGTAGTTCTATTGAATGCTGAATGTTCGACAATAAAAAAATCTCGATGAGTTTCTAAGATGAGCCCAAGATTCAAAAGATCATAATCAAGAGCTATGAAGTCAAGATATCAGAAATCAAATAAGTAGTTGATAAAAGCTTTTGCTTACAACTCAATATCAAGAATGACGATATCAGAAATTAAGATGCTCAAAAAGAAAGATATCAATATCAGAACTTAGAATTAAAGATCTCAAGATATCAAGAATGAAGATCTCAAATATCAAAAAGAAATAATTCATGATCAGAAACAAAGATATAACTGACATAAGTTATTGCTTCCAGCTCAATCCAAAGATCATAATTCAAGAGATCAGAAAGGAAAGAATTCAAGATCAGAAACTAAGATGTAGTTGACATAAGCTATTGCTTCCAGCTTAATCCAAAGATCAGAATTCAAGTGACCAGAAAGAAAGAATTCAACGACAAAATCATATGTACTGAGATAAGCTTCTGCTTTAGAAATCAGACATCAGACATGCAGCTCAGAAAAGTTGTTATCAAAAATCAAAGATCAGATCAAGACGTATAGATCAGAAAATATTTCACTCACAAACACAAAAGTTGTTCCTCAGATTAGATGTTAATTGTATATCTGAAGACAATGTTCAACTATCTGAAAGACTCTGACTCTACAACAATAAAGTATCTTCTGGATCACTATCATTCTTCAATCAGAATCAATCCAGCAAGAAGAAAACAATCAAAGCCCAAATTTTAAAGACTTGGAAATCAGAAAGGTTGTTGCCATAATATTTGATTTCAAGACCCAAACATCAGAAAATCTTTTGACATCAACATCAAAAAGCTTTCGCCTACAATAACAAGACTTGTTTCCCATATAAATTATTGCTTATATATATCTGAAGACAAGAATCCACTAATGGAAGTAGTTGTTGCTCATATCTGGCTAAACCCTTTTGGGTTTTTATCATGTACTTAAACTAGGAGTAATCTGCTTATTAAGAAGCATTTTTGTAATCTCCAGAAATAAATCTTTCTAGAATTGGTGATGCCTCAAGTGATCGAGTGAAGATTTCTATACTTGAGAAGACTTTGATAGCTGGTCATTGTAGATGAAATCCTTTCTAAGGGACTGGTGAAGGTGTGAAAAACTCAAGAAAGGGGGGTTTGAATTTGGTTTTTAATACAAAACTATTCTTTTGAAAATATTCCCCTTTAAGTTAAAATGTTTTTTCCTTCACTCTTGATAATAACAATAAGTAAGAACAGGAAGTAAAGAACAATATATGTTTATACTAGTTCACTTGAAAATTATCAAGCTAGTCTAGTCCACCCACCAAGGTGATTTCGCCTCACTCAATCGAGGACTTAATCCGCTATAACCAAACTGATTACAATTTGCACAAGCTACCTGCAAGTGACTAACAACCTCTAGACTCGTAAGCCCTAAACTTATTAAGGATTCAGACCTACCTGGTCCCTTAAGGAATATTAACTAATAATCAACCTGATTATTACAATGCACAGGCTACCCGCAAGTGACTAACAACTTCTAAAACTCACAAGCTCTAGACTTCTTAAGGATTCAGACCTACCTGGTCCCTTAAGGAATATCAAACAACAGTTTGAATACAAGTTTTGTTTACAAGAGTATTGCTTCTAAAAAAATGAGTATGTAAACTATTTTATGAACAATGACTTAGAATGTGAAAACAATAAGCAACATTTACACGTGAATGTTCAGTAGTTAGCCTTGCTTTCTTTCTTAGTCTTCAAGGCTTTATATAGCCATTAACCTAATGTATCCATTGAGGAATACTCTTGGAATTTCCAGAAACATTAGCAGGTTGAACAGTAACGTGGGGGACAAGATCGTGCGACGCGTCTGTCCTTTCATGGTAGTGGAATAAAACGTTGATTGTACCATGTACTGTTTGTATAATGTTAATGTTTTCTTCTTTCCTTCTGCACTTCAGAGGCTTCTGCGAGCATGCGTTTAGAAGTAAGAACATAACATCAGGTCATCAGAACTTCAAGTCTTCAGAGTCTTTAGAACTACGTCTTTAAAGTCTTCATCACTTGGTTATGAGACTCTTGTATTTGAACCTTGGGTCTTTAGAACTTCAAGTCTTTAGAATATTTAGACCTTATGTCTTTTAGAGTCTTCAACACTTGGTCTTTAGAACCCTTATCTTTAGAACTTCAAAAATAGAAACACAAGCTTTCAGTATCTGGACTTCAGTAGAAACTTTGTCTTCAGATCTTCTAACTTTGTTTCTTTGGAACATGTTGTCTTTAGAAACGTGAGTCTTCAACATCTGGACGTAAGTAACAACTTTTGTCTTCAGATCTTATGACTGGTTTTCTTAGAACACATTGTCTTTAGAAGCTTGAGTCTTCAGCATCTGGACAACTTCTGTCTTCAGCATCTAGACAACTTCTGTCTTCAGACCTTTTGACCGGTTTCTTCAGACAAATATCAGAGTTTACAATTTAAAGCCTTTTAGAGTGTCTTGCTACTTGTAATATGGTGGGGGAACTGACTTGGGTGTTTTGTATTTTATCGTAATTTTTGCAGATAGTAAGAGTCGACACCGACTTTCAGGAAAGACCTTTTGAGAATTTTCTTGAGTTCGGGGGATAAGTTATGAAAAGGGAAGGTGTTAGCACCCTTTTCATCCATAGTTATCTACGGGCTCTTAGTTTCTAGCTCACTTTAAAATGCTTTGTTTGAAAGGTGTTTGTGATAGTTTGAAAGTATTTTTGAAAAGTGTCTTTGTTTAGGCGAATTTTGTAATGATTCTCGTCTCTATAAGAATGCATACAAAGTGTTGACTTTTGAAAATATTTCATTTGAAAGTATTGGTGTATTTTGAGGGATGTTTTGAAAATGGTTGTGAGCAAGCAACTATGAACGTTCTACCTACTCAAAAGGTCTTAGTTCTTTTCCTCCTTCTTTAGATATTGCCATCTTATCCTTGATTGATAAGAAGCCCTATCATTGGATGTGAAGGGACAAGCGTGGGTCATCGTATAGTTATAGAAAGCAATGTTGTAAGATACCTTAGCAATTTTGTAAGGGTTTAAAATCATTTTAAGAAGGAAACATTTGAAGGGTCATTGAGGGACTATGATCTCATGTTTGATTGTTTTTTTGCTAAAGTATCCCACATGTGAGACATGACTATTTTTCTTAAGGAAACAAGTGAGGTTAACCCTAGAGGTGCAAATGTGCAAAGTGTTTTGGTTTCATGCATTTTGTTCTTGAATTTGGGTTTTCTATTTGTTGATTTTATATCTTGCCATATACAACCTAATTACTAGCATTTATATTTAAAGCGATAAATTGCAAAAATGTGAATTCTATGCTATTACATCATTTGGGAGATGGAGGTACAAATTTACAAATGAGGGCTGACAAATAATTTAAAAAAAAAACCTAATTACTGTTGCAACCATATTGAATTTGAATAAGAATGTACAAGATTGTGAAATAATATACAAGAAAAGAAGAAATTGTTTTTTTTTATGTCTTTGAAAGGTTTTAATTCTAATTAGGTTAAGTAAAAAAGAAAATAAAATGACTAATTCGAATAAAAACTAAACCAAATTGATTTAAGAAAAGAAAATAAATTGTTTAAGAGAAGGCAAGTCTTTTAGGTTTTTGTATGAAAAAGATTTTATATTAATTAAACTAGTATAAAAGGTTAATTAATTAAAAGGAACCTAAGTTCTAAATTAATTTTAGTTAAAAGAAAATAAAATAAACCTAAGTCTAATTATTATTTAAATTTAAGAAAGGAAATTAAATTTGTTAGGAAAATGTTTTTGGTCTTTTTATCTTTAAAAGAAATAAAATAAAAGTATTTTAAATATGTAAATAAACAAATAAAATATTTTTGGATTTTTGATTAATAAAAAAAATAATGATAACAATATTAATAATAAAAAAAAGGGAAAAGAAAAGAAAATAAAATATAAAGTTTAAAGTCGGGATGGTATGAAAATGATTTGGATGGTTTAGAAGTAAAACAAATTTTATTTTGTACTAGGCCCAAATGGTGTTTTTCTCTTTAATCAGAAAAATGTCAAAAATAAGAAAAACGAGCCTGCGCGGTATGAAATGTCCAGGGGGTGATGGTGAGTAAAAGTAATCAGGCTCAACCCAAAGGAGGCCCATGCGCACTTGTGAGTGAGAAAAGGAAACAGAATCACAAAAAAATGACAAAATGTCCCATGCCTGGCTCAAACCCACGACCAAGCATAATAAGGCCTTATACGCGCGCGCTCTTTACCACTGGGGTGGCTACATCCGATGTCTTATATCAAACCATATATATATATATATATATATATATATATATATATATTAAAAAACCAGTTCTAATGATAAACTTCATCTTCTTCCTCGCGCCAGTCAGAGCCTCTGCAACTCATTCATTTCTTAACCATTCTCAAAAGTATGAACATAAAACTTATTAGAAATTTCACCATGATTCCAGAAATGTAAATAACTTAAACAATGGCTCAAAGATGAGCACGAATTTTGACTAGTACTAATTCTAACCTAACTTTTTCAGAAAGTTCAAACTCAAAATTCACACTACTTAAGCAATATAAATGAAATCTAAGGGCATGGTTAGTTTCAGGGCTATGATATCTACATTTTATCTTAACAAATGGAAAGCTAACAATGCCTATATGAAGAGTTCAAAAGTAAGAAAACTCACCTTGAAAATGGAAATCGTGTTTTGAGTTTGAGTCTGTTTCAAGGTGCTGCAATGATTAGGCTATCTTGCTTGGACCTCTAGGAAGCTAATGCAATGCTTAGCCTGAATTGAGAGTGGCTGGGATGGACTGGAGAAGTCCAACTGCACAACTCTGTTTTTGAGTTTGGACAATGGTGAAAATGGTGTTACAGTTTGGAATCAAGGGTTGGGATAAGTTGTATTTGAGGTAAGGAAGCTTTTGAGATGATTTGGAGAAGAAACGCACGAGTGGTTTGAGAGTTGAGAGTTTTTGGTCAGATCCTGCACAACAATGGAGTTTTTGTGCAATCTCTGTTTTCAGAGAGTTTTAGTGCTTGTCCATTCGTGTCTTTGCTTACAAATGACTTGTGCATCTATAAGCAATAGGTTAGAGATGTTTTGCACAAGGGATTTCTGAGTTATAGGGTTATGGCTAGGTTGCTTGATTTTGAAGAAAAGTGGGAAATGTAGTTTCAAGGTAGAGAGTACAAGCATGTAGAATAGTTAGGAACTTTAAACACATTTTCTCCTGATCATTTATGTTGAGTATGGACAGAGACAACAAGTTAGGAGCTCAAGGAGAGTTAACCTTTGCAAAATCAATGCTTTATCAAAATAGAAATGGTAACTTTGTTCATAAATGGAAAACCAACTTGGACAAAGCTTCAAACACTTGGATAAGGGCTTAATAAATTATGTAAACCATTAATTATGGAGTGAAACACAAGTTTGAGGCCTGCAAAGCAAAGATTATGCAGTATGGCCATGGCTTTGGTTATGCGTTCATCACAAAATTGCCTTGTAATTCAAGTTTGAAACCCTAACTTCATCTCTTCGATTATATTAGCTCAAGCTTGATAACAATGAGTTTTATAACATTTTAGAAAGTTTTTAACATCCCCTACAACTTTCATGTTTTTCATTTTTGAAGAATCCAATTGGAACCATGTGAAAAATTATCATGAAGTTGGTACCAAAAATCTGCCTAACTAGGTCAAATTTTCACTAAGTGTTTTTATACAAAGTGCATGACTTTGTGAATCTATAACTAAAGATCCAAACATTTATAGGACTTGATAATTAAAGAAAATTTGTATATATCATCAAGATCTACAACTTTCATGTTGAAATTTTTTTTTGAATCATCTTGCATCTTGGTGAAAAGTTGGCATGAATTCATGAAAAAATAAGACTTAATGAAAAGTTTGACTTTTTAAGATGAATTTTGAATTTCTTGATTTCTTGATGATCAAGTTTCATATTTTTGAATGTCTTTATGAAATGTGATCTTTGAAACTTAAATTTGATCAAAAAGTCAAAGTTTGACTTTTGGTGTATCAGTTGACTTTTCATCAGTTGACTGAATTTCAACTATCAATCAATTGATCTTGAGAAATGTTTTGAGCCATGAAATTAGGTCTAAATGTTGTATTTGAATCCTTGAGATTGTGCTTTAAGCCATTATATCATGTATTAGGTCAAAAACTCTTGATCAGTCAAATACAGTCAAAAACCCTAATTTTGACCATTTTGCCCTTTTGGTGATTTGAACAATTTTCTTGGGGAATTGTGATACAAACTTGATCAATTGATGCATATGATTTCAAAATGTTGATATTGGTCCAAAATCTTGAAGTTTGACTGCAGGTTGAGCATAATTGACTTTTTACCCAATACAGCTGATTTTAGGTCATCTAATCAATTGACTGAGCAATTTTGTGATTCAAGACTTGAAACTTGATATGAGAAATCTTGAGGGTCCATAATGGTCCATGAAAGTCATTTGAAGCATTATAAGCCCAATTGTCCTTGTGCAAACTCAAACCCTAATTTGATGTATCAGTGTGGAGGAGATGGCTTGACCTAGTAAATACTTGTGCAAGCTTGAAATTTTGAAGATCTTTGTAAGAAATGTCTTGATAAAAGCGAGGGAAAATTTTGGGGTACAACACTACTGTTCAAAAAAACTTGTGTAGCATAGAAGAAGAATCATTTCTCTTCTAATGTCTTGGTCACGCTATCCATCAGAAGCAGAACCTGTTTGTTAAGTACTCAGCAATAACAAACATTAGTATAAAAAATTGTTCAGACAATCATACTCATTCATTATTATCAAAACTCATAGGTAATATTGCAGAACCAAATCTTGTTCTTACAATATCCCCCTTTTTGATGATGATAAAACTATGTATTTTGATGACACAACTTTCTACATATAATCATAATCAGTGAACTTTAGAAGGGTAAGAAATACTTATCATTTTACTGATACCCCCCCTGAGTGAATGACTTGATGAAGATCGAATATCCTGACTCTGAACCATTTGAGTAAAAACTCCCCTGGTTCCAATAGACTAGATATCGAGATCTTAGAAGTCTTGACTTTGGATTACAATAGACAAATTGAGATCTTGATTTCACACAACTTCTTTGTTGAATCTTTGAACTTTAATAGATATTAGAAATTTTCTAGATTCTTAATAGATTCTCAATTTTGGAGTCTGATTCCAGGTTTCACTTTTTGAATTATGAATGAAGAACATCTTCAGAGTCTGAAGCCAACAACTTTCAGATCTTTGTCTTTTAATCACAGTTCTAATTTCCTGAAACAGAAAAACAATTCTAACAGAAAAAAAAAGTTTAACTGGGTTATAATGTAAGCATATATTTTCAGAGAATATTTTCCAGAACTTGATTATTGAAATCAAAATTACGTTCATTTAAATTACTCTCTCTTTTTGTCATAATCAAAAAGGTAATTATGTGTGAAAAACATAAAAACCAGAAAAATGAAAAGAAATTTCAATGATATTCAAAAGAGATTACAACATAGTGATAATAGACATGGAAATCTTATATAAACTTCAAACACATAACAACTTTCATCAAATAGAGCATTGCCTCTGATGAACAAATTTCGTTGAACAATTTCAGTTATACATGCTAACTCAAACAATTCAGACAACAAACGTCCATAAGGAATGAATGATTTTTGAGAGTTCATGAATGCTTGGATTGATAGCTTGAGATGATTGAATATTATTTCCGAAAGATGAATTGGAATATTTTTACGAAGGCAATAAATAAGACACATATCCCTAGGAAAGACTATACCAAGATCTTCTCCCCTGGGATAATGATTTTTCGACAAAAACTGAAACCCGACTTTTGAAAGTGGTTTCAAGTAATTTGCACTAAGGGGCTCAAATCTAAATGAAGAGTTAGGAACAATTGGAAACATGTCAGAATTCATGTAAGAGTTGGGTAAAGGTGGACTCTGGATGGCTACATCAATGGAGGAGCGAGTGATGGTAATCAAAAGATCGAAGATGTGAGAATGAATGGTGTTTCTATCAGGACTAACAAAAGCATGGAGCCAAAAAGTTCTTTAAGAGGTTAGGATAAACAGGACCTCGCAGCATTGCTGGATACGCAAACCATCCTTGATTTTCAATGACCATGTTGATGAAACCATCATCAGACACATAATTGGGTCTTTTCTCTTTGATTACCTCGAGAAGATTTTCATCTCCTTGAAAAATTCTAATAGCCATGATATGTAAATAGGTTTTGAAAAGAAGAGACGATCGAAGATGATACAAGGATAATGACTTTATAAATGACTATAGATGAAAGGAGATATAAATAGTCAGTCAAGCAGTTCTCAATTTAAGACAACTGAAACACTAAAGTTACGTCTCAGACTACTAAAAAAAGGAAATAAAAAGAGAAGTAAATCAAACGCTAATATGAGAGAGCACGAAAGCATTTAATCATGATATGGAGTGTCAGACATAGACCTATATGTATGACATGAAACGACTGTTCCCAAGGAGTAGTTAACTAAATTTAATCATGATTAATCAATTTCAAGAAAAATAACTGCTCGTGCATGACCTAGGTAGAATATCACAGACACTAAGTCTATTTAGGTAATGCGTTTGATATTCTCACAGTCTGGAGAACCAAAAGGTTTCCAACGGATCAGGGACATTTCTGACTGAAACATCTTCTGATAATTTGAGATAAATATATTAGAAGTATTTTGATTAAGTCAGAATCATATTCCTTCAGACTACACTAGAACACGGTTGATTCTAATAATGTCTTACTCTGGACAGAAATCCATTTTTAGATTCTGTAGAATAAACATATATCTATCTTTAGCCAAGGGTTTTGTAAAAATATCAACCCATTGATGGTTTGTATCTATAAGTTTTAAATATAGAATCCCTTTCTGAACATAATCTCTAATAAAATGATGTTTGATTTCTATGTGTTTAGCCCTAGAGTGTAGAATAGGATTTTTACTTAAGCAAATAGCAGCAGTGTTATCATAGAAGATAGGGATGTTACTTTCATATATCTGGTAATCTTCCAGTTGATTTTTCATCCATAGCATCTGAGTACTGCATAGTGCTTCTGATATGTACTCTGCTTCTACTATTTAAAGAGTAATTTTTAATTTCCTCTTGCTTGACCATGAGATTAGATTCTTTCCTAGAAACTGATAATTTCCAGAAGTGCTTTTTCTCTCTAGTCGATATCCAACGTAGTCTGTATCACAGAAGACAGAAAGAGAATACTTTGATGTTTTCTCATACATCAAGCCCAGGTTAGGGGTTTCTTTTAGATACCTTAGAATCCTTTTAACAACAGTTAAGTGGGATTCCCTAGGATCAGATTGAAATCTAGCACAAATATGTACAATGAATAAAATATCAGGTCTAGATGTAGTTAAATATAGAAGAGATCCTATCATACCATGATAGAGCTTCTGACAAACCTTTCCACTTGTCTCTTATTTTTCCAAGATACATGTAGGATGCATTGGAGTCTTTGCTACAATGCAGTATGTCATGTTGAATTTCTTCAGAAGTTCTTTGTTGTACTTACTTTGATGTAAGTAAGTAGCCTCTGTTTTTTATCAATCTGGATTCCTATAAAGAACTTCAGTTTCCCCATCATGCTCATTTCAAACTCAACCTGCATTAGCTTAGAGAATTCCTTGTAGAGATATGAATTAGAATAACCAAAAATAATATTGTCGACATAAATTTGAACAATTAGAGTATCATTTTTGAATGTTTTACAGAAGAGTGCAGTGTCAACCTTTCCTCGGGTAAACTTATTTTCTAGCAGAAAATTGCTTAATCTGTCATACCAAGCTCTGGGAGCTTGTTTCAAGCCATAAAGAGATTTCTTTAGTTTAAAAACATAGTCTAATTTTTCAGATTTTTCAAAGCCAGGAGGTTATTTAACACACACTTCTTCTGAAATGTAACCATTCAGAAATGCACTCTTAACATCCATCTGATAAAGAATGATGTTATGATTTACGAAAAAGGAAACTAATAAATGAATAGCTTCTAACCTGGAGAATGGTGTAATGGTTTCTGTATAGTCTATGCCTTCTTGTTGATTATAACCTTGTGCAACCAGTTGAGCTTTGTTTATGACCAATTCTCCTTTCTCATTGAGCTTATTTCTGAACACCCATCTGGTTCCAATGACATGGACACATTTAGGTTTCTAAACAAGATCACATACGCCATTCTTTGATAATTGATTCAGTTCTTCCTCCATATCCAGAATCCAATCCTTATCCATAAGGGCTTCCTCAATTGATGTAGATTCTATTAAGGAGACTAAATCCATAAGCACTTCATCAGATGGTTTTAGAGTCGATATTGTTCTGACTGGAGCATCTTTACTTCCAAGAATAAGATCTTAAAAATGAGAGGATACGATTCTTTTTTTTCTTTGTTTGAGTTGAATTAGAAGGACTATCAACATTGTCATAAGGAGGAGCTTCTGATTCTTTATCTTCTTGAAACTTCTCCTTTGGTTTAGTGAATATTATCGTCACATCTGCAAGCTTTTCACACAACATTGACTTTTCATGGTCAAGCTTATCATCAAGTCTAACATGAATTGATTCCTCCACAATTTGCTGAAGCCTTTAGAGCGTTCATAGTATCCTAATAGCAAACACTTTTGTGCTTTAGAATCAAACTTACCTAGATTCTCTTTAGTGTTTAACATATAACAAGTACATCAGAATGGATGAAAGTAGGAAATGTTAGGCTTTCTATTCTTTCACAATTCATAAGGAGTCTTACACAAAATAGGTCTTATGGAGATTCTATTTTGAATATATCATGCTGCATTTACTGCTTCTACCCATAAATGCTTAGCCATTTGAGGTTCTTGGATCATGGTGCAAGCCATTTGCTGCAAAGTTCTATTTTTCCTTTCTACAACCCTATTTTGTTGTGGAGTTCTAGGGCAAGAAAAATCATGTACTATGCCATTTGATCAAAAAGATTTTCAAAATCTTTATTTTCAAATTCTCCACCATGATCACTTTGAACTCTAACTATTATACAGCCTTTTTCATTTTGCACTTGAGAACAGAAGGAAGCGAATACATAGTATGACTCATCCTTGTGTTTCAAGAATTTTACCCATGTCCACCTGTTGTAATCATCAACGATGACAAGTCCATATTTCTTACCATTGACAGAAGCAATTTTCACTGGTCCAAATAAGTCAATGTGAAGAAGTTCTAATGGCCTAGAAGTAGAAACAATCTTTTTATCTTTGAAAGAGGTTTTTGAAATTTTGCCTTTCTGACAAGCTTCACAAAGAGAATTTGAAGTATACTTCAGATTGGGGAAGCCTCTGACTAATCCAAGTTTATTTAGTTGAGACATTTTTCTTAAGCTAACATGACCCAAACGTCGATTCGAGACCCATCGCTCTTCTTGAACAGTCAGATAACATTTTACATTTTTATTTTTCAAATATAATAATCATATTTTGTAAATATTGTTCTTCGTCTTGCCATTGAACAAAACTGAGCCATCCTTCTGACTAACAACTTTACAGGATGTTTGATTAAAGATGATGTCATAACCATTTTCACTAAGTTGACTGATTGACAATAAGTTATGCATCAGACCTCAACTAAAAGAACATTATTAATAGAGGAAATTTACCATTACCAAACATTCTAGAGCCGATGATATTTCCCTTCTGATTGCCTCTGAAACCAATGACGCCTCCAGACTTAAGTTCCAAATCTTAGAACATATGCCTTTCGCCCATCATGTATCGCGAGCATCCACTGTCCAGGTACCATGACTGGTGTTTCAATGGCGCCATTAAGGAGATCTGCAATGTAGATTATCTGATCCTTAGGTACCAACTTTATGGGTCATCTTTTTTTAGAAGTTCTAGAGGTTCTTACCCCTTTAGATATTCGTGCAACAAAATAATCATGTGAAATTTGTGCATGATACTTTGGTTTAAAAATTTTCTTCTGTGTCTTTGTTCCTGCTACAGAAGTATCAGAACTTCCTTTTTCTGGACATTTCAAATTCGTGCCAGCAGGCACGAAATATTCAGAAAGAGGTTTTGGTTTGACATTCAGAGTCTCATCAGATTTCTTTGATGGTCCTGAATACCCCAAGCCTCTGCTTCCATTTCTGCTAACACATAGATCATTGAAGCCATTTTTATTCTATCTATGCTTTTAGAAAGGAAGTGTTGAAAAGCTCTATCATATCTGATTACTTCGTCAGTAACAGACGTGTCAGAGAGAATCTCTTCTTCTAATCTAGACACTTTACTTTTCAGAGCAGTGTTTGATTTTTGTAAAATAAGTAATTTTTCATTTAAAACAGAAATACTTTTCTCATCTATAGTCATGTTCTCTAAAGTAGACACAACACTCTTTTTCAATATTTTGTGTTTACTTAGAAGAGATTGATACCTTTTCATTAATTCAGTTAAGCTAATTTTAAGTTCAGAACAAGATAAAGAAGAAAGTACCTCTTTGTCGTCATCAGAGTCTGACTCATAATTAATTGTCAGTTCGTCTTCTGATGTTGTTTCTCCCATGTTAGTCCTGGCCATGAATTCCATGTTTGCCTATTCTTCATCAGAATCTTCATCTTCTGATTCTGAATCATCCCATGTTGCCATGATACCATTCTTAGCTTTGTAATCCTTTTTAGGCTTTTTGTTTTTCTTAGGCTTTGGACAATCATTTTTGTAATGTCCAGGCTCGTTCCATTCAAAACAAGTGAATTCTTTTCCAAAAGCTTTTTTCTGACCGAAAGTGGATTCACCTCTTCCATACGTCCTTTTTTGACCTATGAACTTGCTTTGTTTGTGCTTCCAGATTTGACTTATTCTGCTGGATATCAAGGAGGGTTCATCTGAATTTGAATCTTCTTCAGGTTCTTCCTTAGCTTGGTAATACTTGGTTTTCCCAGAAGTAGACTTTAGAGCAAATGATTTTACCCTCTTTTGAGGTTCATCTTGTTCCATCTCTATTTCAAGGCTTTTTAAAGAGCTAATCAGCTCCTCAAGAGAGGTTTTGTTCAGATCCTTTGCCAATTTTAGGGCACTTATCATTGGTCTCCATTTAATAGGAAGACTTCTGATAATCTTTTTAACGTGATATATGGTGGAGTATCCTTTGTTCAGAACCTTAAGTCCTGCCACAAGAGTGTGAAATATTGAAAACATTGTTTCCACAGGTTCGTTGTCTTCCATCTTGAAGGCTTCGTACTTTTGAATTAAGGCCAGAGCCTTTGTTTCTTTTACCTATGAGTTGCCTTCATGTGTCAACTGTAAAGAATCAAAAATAGACTTTGTAGTCTCTCTATCTGTGATTTTCTCATATTCATTATATGAGATAGCACTTAGAAGAAATATTCTTGCTTTATTGTGATTTCTGCATACTTTCTTCTATGCTTCAGTCATTGCAATTCTTGCAATCTTATGAACTTTATAATCTACTGGGTGAGTGTAGCCATCAACTACCAAGTCCCATATATCCAAGTCATATGCTAGAAATTAACTTTCTATTCTATCCTTCCAATAGTCAAATTTATGCCCATCAAACATAGGAGGTTTTGAACTATAGTGATCTCCATCATTATCCCTATTATCAATATTGGAAGTAGATGTGGCCATTGGTTTTTCACACACGCACTGGATCGGTATTGGACACTATTAAGTGTTGATAAAAATCCAAACTTTTTATCTTCTCAGAACCGGAGCTCTGATACCAATTAAAGGTGTGAAAAACCCAAGAAAGGGGGGGGGGGTGAATTGGGTTTTTAAAACAAAACTATTCTTTTGGAAATATTCCCCTTTAAGTTAAAATACTTTTTCCTTCACTCTTGATGATAACAATAAGTAAGAACAAGAAGTAAAGAACAATGTATGTTTATACTAGTTCACTTGAAAATTATTAAGCTAGTCTAATACACCCGCCAAGGTGATTTTGCCTCACTCAATCGAGGACTTAATCCACTATAACCAAACTGATTACAATTTGCACAAGCTACCCGCAAGTGACTAACAACCTCTAGACTCGCAAGCCCTAGACTTCATAAGGATTCAGACCTACCCGATCCCTTAAGGAATATCAACTAATAATCAACCTGATTATTACAATGCACAAGCTACCTGCAAGTGACTAACAACTTCTAAAACTCACAAACTCTAGACTTCTTAAGGATTCAGACCTACCCGGTCCCTTAAGGAATATCAAACAACAGTTTGAATACAAGTTTTGTTTACAAGAGTATTGCTTCTAAAAAATTGAGTATGTAAACTATTTTATGAACAATGACTTAAAATGTGAAAACAATAAGCAACATTTGCGCGTGAATATTCAGTAGTTATCCTTGCTTTCTTTCTTAGTCTTCAAGCCTTTATATAGCCATTAACATAATGTATTCGTTGAGGGTTACCCTTGGAATTTTCAGAAACATTGGCAGCTTGAACAATAACGTGGGGGACACGATCGTGTGACGCGTCTGTCCTTTCATGGTAGTGGAATGAAATGTTGATTACACCATGTACTATTTATACCACATTAACATTATCTTCTTTCCTTCTGCACTTCATAGGCTTCTGCAAGCATAAGTTTAGAAGCGAGAACATAACATCAGGTCATCAGAACTTCAAGTTTTCAGAGTCTTCAGAACTGTGTCTTTAGAGTCTTCAGAACTTGGTTATGAGAACCTTTCTTCGAACCTTGAGTCTTTATAACTTCAAGTCTTTAGAATATTTAGGCCTTCTGTCTTTTAGAGTCTTCAACACTTGGTCGTCATAACCCTTATCTTTAGAACTTCATAAAAAAAACACAAGCTTTCAACATATGGACTTCAGTAGAAACTTTGTCTTCAGATCTTCTAACTTTGTTTCTTTGGAACATGTTGTCTTTAGAAACGCGAGTCTTCAACATCTGGATCTAAGTAACAACTTATGTCTTCAGATCTTCTGATTGGTTTCCTTAGAACACGTTGTCTTTAGAAGCTTGAGTCTTCAGCATCTGGAAAACTTCTGTCTTTAGAGCTTTTGACTGGTTTCTTCAGACAAATATCAGAGTTTACACTTGTGAGCCTTCTGGAGTGTCTTGCTACTGTTCAACATAACTTGTGTAGCATAGAAGAGGAATCATTTCTCTTCTAATGTCTTGGTCACGCCATCCATCAGAAGCAGAACTTGTTTGTTAAGTACTCTACAATAACAAACATTAGTATAACAAAATTGTTCACACAATCATACTCATTTGTTATCATAAAAACTCATAGATAATATTGCAGAACCAAATCTTGTTCTTACAATTTCCCCTTTTTGATGATGACAAAACTATGTATTTTGATGACACAATTTTGTACATATAATCATAACAGGTGAACTTTAGAAGGGTAAGAAATACTTATCCTTTTTTCTGATACTCACGCCGAGTCAATGACTTGATGAAGATCGAATATCCTGACTCTGAACCATTTGAGTAAAAACTCCCCTGGTTCCAATAGATCAGATATCGAGATCTTAGAAGTTTTTGGATTCTAATAGACAAATTGAGATCTTGATTTCACACAACTTCTTTATTAAATCTTTGAACTTTAAAAGATCTTAGACATTTTCCAGATTCTTAATATATTCTCAATTTTGGAGTTTGATTCTAGGTTTCACTTGAATTATGAATGAAGAACATCTTCAGAGTCTGAAGCCAACAACTTTCAGATCTTTGTCTTTTAATCAGAGTTCTAATTTCTTGAAACAGAAAAACAAAGGCTATGAATGCTATAATTTCAAATGAAAGAAATGAGATCAATTCTAAGCATTCAGTTTATCAGAAAAGCATCAAGATTCTGAAAAGCAAAACCAGAAATATGAAGAACAAATGCATCTAAGGAAATTCTTTCAACCGCTAGCTGAGCAAATCATGAAAAGAAATTATCAGAGGCTTATAGAAGAAATGAAGATCATGCATGTATACAAAAATCTAGACGAATCAACTCTAGAAGAAGGTGTTATCAGCTCTTAGAATCATACAAGTCTGGATCAGAATCAAATCTCTCGTGGACAGAACCAGAATCTGATAAAAGCAAACTCCAGTCAAGCATACAAAGGCCAAAGTTGGAGTGTGAAATATTCAATACACAAATTAAGATTTATTTAATTTGAAGAATCCACTCTATAATCATCAAGAAAGAACTAATCACTGATTGAAGATCTAGAAGCAGAAAATTCCAAACTCAGAATCAATCATAGAAGGGCAGTTTCAAGAAAAGCGCTCTTAAAGTCCAACAGACCATTATAATAAAAACCTTAGTGGAAGGATACTCTTCAGAAACCTTCAAATTGGTTTAAAAAAGGTTCTGATAGTTATCAGACTACCACTTTGGAATCATACAAGGAAACTGTTGAAATCAAGGAAGAAATGAGATTACACTGAAATATGATATAAACTCATCAGTTCCGAAAAAGATAATCAAACTGTATTTCTGGATGAGTTACTTCAAAAGAGAAATCCTATTGTCAGAAAAAGATTCATTCTCCAGGAAAATGAAGAAATAATATTATAACAACTGTCTCTAATCACTCATCAAGGGCCAATTCAAGAGATATGTACGAAGTAATAAAAGTTTATGATAAAACTCTCTAGGAAGAATCTGATATCTAAGGATCTAATCAAAAGGATCAGAAACAAGTACAACTGTGCAGGAGAACCATCAAAATCCAAGGAAATAAGAAGACAAAATTATTTTCTTAATCGGTCAAATCTTTCTAACTCTTTTTACTTACATATTTTTTATACTTAGTTAGAAATCTTTTTATTCTTAATTGATATATTTTCCTTACATATTTTTCAAAAAAGTGACTGTGATTTATTGTGACACTTGTTAAAGTAGTCATAAATGCATCAATGGATTGACATCCTGAACAATGGGATTTTCTTGAGATTAGCTTAATTCTCGAAACAAGACTGAGCAACTATCTATATAGCCAGGTGGTATGAATTCCTGAAACAAGACATGTTTACCAATAAAAGGCAGATCAAAGATTAATTCCCGAGACAAGACGGGGAAACTATCTATATGGCCAAGCGGTATGAATTCCTGAAACATGATGGGTTTACCAACAAAAAGCACATCGTAGATTAAATCCCGAAACAGGATGGGGCAACTATTTATAAGACCAAGCGGTTTGAATTCCCAAAATAGGACGGGTTTACCAACAAAAGAAACAAATTGTAAATCAATTTCCGAAATAAGCCGGGGCAACTATCTACATGACCAAAAGATTTCCTTCGAAAACTGAATTCTGACAAGCATCCCCCCAGAGATTGAATTCTGGCAAGCATTTTTCTTCTAAAAAGCATTCTTCACAGTCAGGCGTAGACTCATTCTGATACTCCTATCAACAGTTATTTTGGGTGGCATCTATAAGCCCATCCCCGGTGACATTCTATCATCTCTCCAAATGGCATATTTAAGCCCATTCAAGCAATACTATCCACCAACAGTGTTACTTTATACACCGGCGAGTGCAAATTTCTGGGCACTTAAGTGTTCAATCCTCTTCCACCTTTAGATCACGAATGATGGACGTGCCAATCTAACTCTTTAGTTTAAGAAGATTGAACATGGGAAGATGATGTACCCTAAAATTTTCCCCCATTTTCTTCAAGACACCTCCTTATTCTCCTAGGGTTTTCAATTGCTCAAGGCTACTCAAGGTTTGATCAGACAAATTCTCCTCCTATGCAGTTGACATAGAACTAAGGTTTCACTTTTTTCAAGGAAATTTGAGCTTATAATGCCTCAAGTGGATTTCATGGTTCCTCATACGTCTCAAGGAATGCTCATGCCAAATTTCCAACCTTGCATCACAAGTTTGGTCAGTCAATTGCTCATATGACTAAAAATCAACTATATTGGGTAAAAAGTCAACTGTGGTCAACATACAGTCAAACTTCAAGATTTTTGGTCAACATCAAGATTTTCAAGTCAAATTCATCATTTGATCAAGGGTTGATCATGTTTCATTAAGAAAACTCTCAATTCATCAAAAGTCAAAGTTGCCAAATTAGGGTTTTCTTAAGGAGAAGTCAACTGGACTTTGACCAAGCATAACTTTCACATGCTTCATCAGATTTTTCTAAACCAAATCTCATTTTGAAGGAAATTCAATTCTCTACAACTTTGTCTTTCTAAGAACAAATCCAAAAAATTCTTCATTTGAGAGATATGGGCCAAAACATTATAGGTCATTTCAAAAGTCAACAAAAAGACACTTTTTGTCAAGGCAACTTATATACAGACAAAATCTTCAAATGAAAAAATGATCAACATAGAGATTATAGGGGACATCTCGAGCTTTCCAAAAAGTATAAAATTATCTTCATATGATAAAAATTCAGAGAGTTATGATTGGCACAAGTTGGGAAATTTCGAGAAAATGCATGAAACCCAAATTGATCAAACTTGAATTTTTGGGCTAATGGGCTTGTGTTTCAAGGTCCAAACGTGTATTAGGCCTCATAGTGAACCTCTGAAACTATTCATACACCCCTTTGATTTGTATTACATTTATTTTTGGTTTTATTTATTTAAATTCAAAATAAATTAAATAAAATCAAGGCTTTCATACAAAGGTCCAAGCCCACTTATTTTGACCTAATTTTCCTCTATATATTCCATATTTAGACAATAACAAGGACATGAAAAACTTGGCAAGAGATCACTATTCCAAAAAACTAAAAAATCATCCAAAACTAGGGCAAACTTCAAACCCTATTTTCAGCCTCTATCAAAGCAAGCCAACCATCCCATTCAATTCCAGGAGTGCTATAGAGTAACTGGGGATTAGTTTTGATGATCCAAGAGGCTTGAAATTCATGAGCATGCATCATCAGTCTGTTATATTTACATGAATTCATATTTTTCATTTTATCATGCTTTGATTGAAACTAACGTTACTAACATGCTTTTGAGATGTATTAGTGCATGATAGAACCATTGCATGAGCCCCATAGTACCTGGGTGAGGTGTTGCCGTGTTTACACCGATTTTCCATATTTACGTTGTATCTCTTTATACAGGGAGAATCAGCCAAAACCAAGGACACCATTGAACTTGTGCGTCCCAAATTAGGGGGATAAGGTACCACCCACTTCTGGCATTTTCACTATTTTTTGTTTTCTAACCCTATTTCCCATTGATTCTTCTTCCCCTATCTATTTTTTTGCAAGCCATGCCTTTGTGAAGGCAAAGGGCGTGGATTCAATACCCACCCCTGGCATTTGCACTGTTTTTGTTTTCTAACACTATTTTCCATTGATTCTTCTTCCCCTATCTATTTTTTGGCAAGCCATGCTGTTGTGAAGGCAAAGGTCGTGGGTTCAACACCCACCCCTGGCATTTGCACTATTTTTGTTTTCTAACCCCATTTTTCATTGATGCTTCTTCCCCTATCTATTTTTTGGTAAACTTAATTCTTTTTTATTAATCATTAAACATAAACCTTTTTTAAAACCCTAATTAATTAGGTTTTAGGTTTTTTAATTAATTTTTTCAAAATTAACCTTTTTATATTAATTAAAATTAATTAGGTTTTTTAATTAACTTTTTTCAAAATTAACCTTTTTTATTAATTAAAATTAATTAGGTTTTAGATTTTTTTTAATTATTTTTTTTAAATTAACCTTTTTTTATTAATTATAATTAATTAGATTTTTTGGTTTTTTTAATTAACTTTTTTCAAAATTAACCTTTTTTTATTAATTAAAATTAATTAGGTTTTAGGTTTTTTAATTAACTTTTTTGAAAATTAACCTTTTTTTCATTAATTAAAATTAATTAGATTTTTAGGTTTATTTAATTAATTATTATAAATAATTTTTTCATAAAAAAATCACCAAAACATTTCACTAAAATTATACTATTTTTATAATAGCATAACTTTATTTTTTTTCTGTATTTTTCTATTATGTAACTGCTCCTAGTATGTAATAGTTATAGGTTTTTCTTTTCCGTACTTCACTATTATGTAATGGCCCCAAAACTCTGTAATAGCCTAGGTTTACATTTCCGCCTTAACCTTCTGCTACTATATTTTATACAATTGTTAATAATTAGGGTTTGTATGTCAAGATAAAAATGAACGATAGAAAACCCTAATTGCAAGACTAAATAACTGAAATGAACACACTTGCACACTCACACCTTTAGGGAAACCTCTCTTTGTTGCATTACGATAAACGATCATGTCCCTCGAACGTAGGGATGCTTTAGCAAAAGACCCTCGAATAAAATATCATACTCCCTCGACGATCCTTCGACGTTTCCTACGAAAATGATATAGTCCCTTACGAAACTGCTAAAGCATCCTTACAAGTTTCCTTCGATGACCGTACAACGACCCTCGATTGTCCCTTCACATCCAACAAATGGGGCTACCTACCAACTAATGGTACAGATAGAACTATCTCTAAAGGAGGAGGAAAATAACAAGAACGACCTTTAGTGGGTAGGATACTTTTAATCGCTTGCTCACAAATGTTTCTCACAAACATTTCTCACATCACACTTTCAAAACAATGAATATTTTCAAAACACTTTGTACGCATTCTTGAGGGCTGATTCAAGAATCATTACAAAGTTTGCCTTACATCGGCATTTTCAAAATATTTCAAACAAATCACACAAAAAAAGAAGCAAGTTTTCAAAGTGAGCTAAGCGATTAAGAACCCGTAGATAACTACTGATGAAAAGGGTGCTAACACCTTCCCTTTTCATAACTTACCCCCCGAACTCAAAATCTTCAAGGTATTTCCTGTTCTTTTCACCCTTTCCTTATTGGATAAAAGAAGAGTCGGTGGCGACTCTTACTATCCGCAACATTTATGATAAAACATAAAACAAGTCAGTTCTTCCACCATATTACACATTTGGAAGATTAATTTCAGATATTCTTGTTGAGAGTGGTGTAGTGGAACATCTCATTTCACACTGTCTTGTGAAAGACTTAGTTACTGAAATTGGAAAAGTCTTTTAATGGGGAAAATCTGAAATATTTGAGTGTATTAGAAAAAGGTTGGGAAGTTATACCATCAACAATATCTACATATCCTCAAAGCATTAAAACTCAAAGGATACTAATAGACGGATATCCTCACTTCACAAAAGATGTTTCATCTAGTGACCTTGAAGCCTATCTTAGTAGAATTAAAGCTGAAGGAACTGACATCACTGCAAAATAGTATGATGCATCTCGTGAAAAATCTTTTAAAAATCTCAAAAGAAAAACCAGCTCTCATCTGAAGAAATCCAAGGTTAAGAAGCTGAAAAATGTTAGAACATCAAAGCCAAAAAAGTTTTTGACTATCACAAATCAAAACCCTGATACCAAAATTGCATTAAAAACCACTACTACAAAATCCAATACAAACCTAGATTCCTCATCAATTCCTCCACCTCCTCCATCAACTTCAACCACAGTTTCAAATACCTCCATTATATCACCATTAGAGAAGACAACTCATAGTGAAAAATCCAAATCACTACCACAAACCTCTTTTATTCATCAGATCTCTATTGACACTGTTCCTGATCTTGATTTTACTGGAAAACTATCTCAACTCAAAACCAATACTGAAAGAAAAATGGGGAGACTCAAAGAAAATTCTGGTTCAAGCAACAGTTCTTCTAAAGTAAAAGCTTTATGGAGAAGGTTTGACAGGTGGATGAATGTCGAATATTTGAAAATCCGAAGATTATCCACTAAAATGAAAAACAAATACACTAAGGATGCTGAAGAAAGATGTAAGGCTCTTGAAGCTCAAAAGGCTGCTGAAAGGAAAGCAGCTGAGAAAGAGGCAATAGAAAAAGAAGCCACTGCAGAAAGAGAAGCTGCATAAAAGATAGTTGTTGAAAAGCTTGGAGCAGAAAATGCAAGAAAAGTAGAGGAGGAAAGAGAAATAGCAGAACTTTCAGAAAATTATGGTGTTTTCTCGCGTCTTCAAAGTTCCTTTGATGCTATGCAAAAAGAGCAGACAATGATCAGAGAAACACTGAATGAACAAGTCGAATTTAACAAATCCAGTCAAGGAAAGCTTGAAAAATTTCTTCAGCAAAGCCAAAATTCTTCCAAGTCCTAGGCACTCTTATTTTGGTCCTCATTCTATTTTTGGTTGTCTCTTATAAGTGTTGCGTATGTTTTATCTTTGGAATATGTGTTTAATTTTTTAAAACATTGCCTTTCTCTACAATTATATTGTGTTCTTTATGAACTCACTATTGCATGCTTTAAATGTCTCAAAAATCAATTAAGCATTTCTTATATATTTTTAATTATGACAAAAAGGGGGAGAAAGAGTAATTATTTTGATTAATAACCATTATCTAAACCCTATGATTTACATGACATTCTAACATGATATAAACTTCAAAATTCTTTAGAATGTACATGATTGCTACAAAAACATTTCGAATGAAACATTACACTCACTCTGATAAATCAAGTTCTGATATAGAACGACCATTGTGTCAAATGTTCTGAGAAAGAATGGATAATCTGACAAGTTTAAAGGTTAAATCGATGATGTTGATAAGATTTAGAAAATATAACAATGCTCCTAAAGCTCTGAAAGATCACAAGTTTATGATTCAGGAGGAGATTGTTTATCCCATGGGGAGTTTCCAACTCAGTGGGAGTTTTCTAAACTCTTATATTATTTTGTTTATGATTTAATCCTGTAAAATTGTTCCATCAAAATACATGGTTTTGTCATCATCAAAAAGGGGGAGATTGTTAGAACAATATTTGGATATGTATTTAAATCTCTATGTTTTGATGATAAAAATGCATATATTTTATGTAGAAATTTTTTAGTTCTAATGGTTTCATTGAGTGTGAAAATATTAGAATTCTGGATAGTCTTAATCAAGATATTATCTGAATCACTTTATCACTCAGTAAGAGAACCATTGAGTTCTTTTCTAATGAAACATCAGTAGTTCTATTTAATGTTGAATGTTCGACAAGAAAATAATCTCGATGAGTTTATAAGAAGATCTCAAGCTTCAAAAGATCACACTTAAGAGCTATGAAGTCAAGATATCAGAAATCAAAGAAGTTATTTATAAAAGCTTTTTCTTATAGCTCAATATCAAGAATGAAGATATAAAAAATGAAGATGCTCAGAAACAAAGATATCAGAAACCAGAGCTTAGAATTGAAGATCTCAAGATATCAGAAATGAAGATCTCAAATATTAGAAAGAAATAATTCATGATCAGAAACCAAGATATAACTGACATAAGTTGTTGCTTCTAGCTTAATCCAAATATCAGAATTCAAGATATAAGAAAGGAAATAATTCAAGATCAGAAACCAAGATGTAGCTGACATAAGTTGTTGCTTCCAACTTAATCCAAAGATCAGAATTCAAGAGATCAGAAAGAAAGAATTCAACGACAAAATCAGATGTACTAATATAAGCTTCTGCTTTAGAAATCAGACATCAGACATGCAACCCAGAAAAGCTGTTATCAGAAATCAAAGATCAGATCAAGACGTATAGATCAGAAAAACTTTCACTCACAAATACAGAAGTTGTTCCTTAGATTAGTTGTTGCATGTATATATGAAGACAATGTTCAACTATCTGAAAGAATCCGAATCTACAACAATGAAGTATCTTCTAGATCAATATTATTCTTCAATCAGAATCAATCCAGTAAGAAAAAAGAATCAAAGCTCATAATTCAAAAACTTGAGAATCTGAAAGGATGGTTCCACAATATCTGATTTCAAGATCTAAACATCAGAAAAGCTTTTGACATCAACTTCAGAAAATATTTTGCCTACAATGACAAGACTTATTTCCCAGATAAGTTGTTGCTTATATTTATGAAGACAAGAATCCACTAATGGAAGATTCTAAAATGAAACATATTCTCACTTAATCTTCACCTCTCAGATCAGATAAGATATATGCTTTCAAGACTAGTTCTAAGATCAGAAGTCAAGCTTCGTGTTTCAGAAAAGTTGTTGCTATTATTTCTGAAGACAAGTCATAGTTCTGACAACTCTAATGTTCCTATGCTACAACAACAAAGTAGTTTTTGAACTACTCATCAGTTATTCATCAGAAGAACAAAGACAAAGTAATTGATCTCTTCCAAGCTTAATACTTCAGAATCAAAAGTGCATCATTAGAAGATAAAGATCAAGAAACTTAGTCAAGAAGAATATAGTACAAACAGTACACCACAAATTCCACTATGATAATATTGGTTGTACTATTCACAGAAGTCGTTGATATTAACGATAATGAAGTCCACAAACACAAAAAATGAGAGATAAAAAGAAGATATGAAAATAAAGTAGAAGATGAAGATGAAGATGAAGAAGACTACAAGATGTTGCACTCAAACTTAAATTATATTCATCTTTGTAGAATTATTTAAAAGAAAGGAGTTGTTTCTCATATCTTGCTAAACACTTTTGTGTTTTTATCATGTACTTAAACTAAGAGCAATCTGCTTGTTAAGAAGCATTCTTGTAATCTCCAGAAACAATTCTTTCTGGAATTGGTGATGTCTCAAGTGATCGAGTGAAGATCTGTATATTTGAGAAGACTTTGACAACTGGTCATTGTAGATGAAATCCTTTCTAAGGGATCGGGTAGGTCAAAATCCTTGAGGGGTCAGTTATTGTTATATCTCTTAGGGAAACAGGTAGGTCAGAATTCTTAAGGGATCACTAATTGTATGATTGTTGTTGTTGTTAGTCACAAGCGAGTAGCCCGTGCATCTGTAATCTGTTAAGATTAGTGGACTACGTTTGTATCTAAGGCAAAATCATCCGAGGAGGGTGGACAAGATGTAGCTTTGTTAAAGGTGAACTTGGATAAACTGAATGCATCTCCTGAATGGATCTATTGCACATAGACATGTGCCAGATCAGTTGAGAAGAAAACTTGATGACAAGTCGAGTCAGATGATCCTAGTAGGATATCATTCGACAAGAGGTTACAAGTTGTTCGACCCACTGAACAAGCAGATTGTGATCAGCAGGGATGTGGTCATAGATGAGCTTAAGGAATGGGATTGGATAGAAAATGTCAAGAAATATTCAGTAAGAATATTATTTGAAGAACCAACAGTTGAAGTTGAAAGAGAAGTTTGACAAGAGGAAGCTATAGATCAACCAGGATCAAGCAGACCTCAGAGAATAAAAGACATGCCTACAAGGTTGCAAGATTGTGTTATTATATAAGATGATGTGGTTGATAATGAAGGTGACCTGGTGGTACATTATGCTTTATATGCAGATGTCAAACCAGTCAATGCAATTGAAGCATTGGAAGATTCGAAGTGGGTGAAAGCAATGAATGGAGAAGTGAAGTCCATCGAAGACAATAACACTTGGACACTTGTCGAATTGCCTCAAGGAAAGAAGGAAATCGATGTCAAGAGGGTATACAAGGTGAAGTTGAATCCCAGAGGGGAAGTAACTCGACACAAGGAAAGACTTGTGGAGAAAGGATTTCTTCAGAAAGAAGGAATCGAATTTGATGAGGTTTTTCCACCTGTTGTTAGAATTGAAAAAATCAGGTTGGTTGTTGGTCTAGCAGAAATGAACAGTTAACACATATGTCATATGGACGTGAAATGTGCATTCTTGAATGGACCCTTAGACGAAGAAGTTTATGTTGCACAACTAGTTGAGTTTGTGAAGCACGTCGAAGCGAGAAAGGTTGCAGGTTGCATAAAGTCCTGTATGGATTTAAACAAGCTCCAAGAGCTTGGAATAAGAAGATTGGTAGTTTCATAAAGGAGAAGGAATTTGTGAAGTACATAATTGAACATGGAGTATATGTAAGAAGAAGCAATAGTGAACTGATTATACTATGTCTCTATGTCGATGACTTGTTAATAACAAGTAGCTGCAAGAAGGAGATCGAAGATTTTAAAGGTGATCTCGGCAAGGAATTTGAAATTTCTAATATGGGTGACACTTCTTATTTCTTTGGCATCAAACTCTACAAGAGTAGTAGAGATTTAATGATGCATCAAAGAAGATATGCAAGTGAAATTCTCAAGAGATTTGAGATGGAAGAATACTCAACTTCGACACCTGTAGAACCATAACTCCGACTGTCGAAAGATGTAGAATAAGATAATGTCGACTCAACCCAATACAAAAGACTTGTTGTGTCATTACAATACCTTTTTCACATAAGGCCTAACTTAGCATATGGTGTAGGTATGATGAGTATATTCATGGAGAAGCCAAAGATATCACACCTAGCAGCAGCGAAGAGGATATTGAGGTATCTTAAAGGAACTATTGACTATGGAATTTTGTTTCTTGTAGATGATAAAGGAAAAGAATGCAATCTAGTTGGATACACTAACTCAAGTTGGTGTAGTGATGTTGAGGATCAAAAATACACAACATGATATGTGTTTATGCTAGGTGGTGCACCAATTACTTAGGGTTCGAGAAAGGAACCAGTAGTGGCATTATCATCATGCGAAGAAAAGTACATATTTACTTCTCTTTGTGCATGTCAAGCAACATGGATGGTGAACTTGGTTAAAGAGATCACATGGAAAGACCATGGAGAAATTATCATGAAGATCGACAACATGTCAATTGTCAACCTGGTGAAGAATTCGACCGCACTTGGTCGAAGCAAGTACATCGAGATGAGGTTTCATTATCTTCGAGAGCAGGTAGTAGATGGGAAGATGAACTTATAATACTGTAGAATTGAGAATCAGATTGCAGACATCATAGCGAAGGGTGTGCAGGTCAAAGTATTCAGAAGTCTAAGAGATATGATGAATATAGACAGCTTAGACCAAATGAATTAGGTGGTGTGTTAAAAGTGTAATACCTTGTGCCGAAGCAGGTTGTTGCTCGACACAAGATGTGTCTTAATAGGCTTAGTCTGTCGAAGCATGTTGACTTGTGTTAGGTGTGTCGAAGCAGTTACTACACACATATTTGATTTAGTTCTAAAATAGGTATTTTGGACTTTTATAGTTTTGGGCTTTTTTGGCTTAGGGAGAAAGCAAGCTCAATTATAAATAGAGGGAATAACTCCTATTTTTGTAATAAATTCATTCACTGTATTTGCAGTTGCAAGTGAATAAGAAAGTTTTCTATAATTTATGGGCAGAGAGAAACTTTGCAAAAACCCTAAATCTTTTTTCTTATTTATTTATTTATTTTTTCATTGTCATTGTGTGGTGATAACAATCTTGTTTATCAAAATGGATAAAAATTCATCATAGATATTGATAGATTTTCAACAATTTTCACCCTGAGGTTAAGTGTGTGTTAGAATTCTACTTGTATGTAAATCATATATTATGACATAAATGTTAAATGCATCACGAGTTTAAAGAGTTCCACTTTTTTGGTTAGGAATTAAAATATAATTTACTCTTACAATTTCTGTTGTTAAAAATGGTGTTCAATGTTCACTGTTACAATATTTGGGCCTTACGTAGTCCAATTTTTTCCGCCCAAATCTATTGAAGTTCTATGAATTTTTATATTGTCACTTCCAAAATTTAATCTGCCATCCCTTCAGATCTTATGAAATTGCCATTAATCCTATAAAATATAAAAAATTTGTTTACTATTTTATTGTAATATTTCGAGTAATTTAAAAAGCTTATGCTGTTTTCAAAATTTTCAAGCAAACTATCAAATTTATGAGCAGTAAATATCTAATTTTACCAAATTTTTATTTTTATATTGGATTTTTTTGTAAAAACTCATGCGCTTTTAACGTATTTTATAAATGTCAGGTAAAACTCATGTTTTTCATGTATTTTTATCGAATATTTTGAAAAAACTAGAAAAAAATACATACTTTCTATCGAATATTTTGAAAAATCCTATAAAAATAAAACGGTAAAAACGCAAGGTTTCACCCAGATATTTTGAAAAAACAATAAAAATGCATGTTTTTTTTACTATTTTTTTGTTAAAACCAATAATGCCGATGATTTTGAAAAAAATCGATAGTGAACAAAAGTTGCTTATTTACCGCTAATTTAAAAAAATCGTGAAAAGCATGAAGTTTTTCGGATTTTTAAAAAAATGGTAGTTTAAATTGCATCGTTTTTTGTATTTGTAGTGAGGACTAGAGGATCAGACAACATGATTGCTTCTAGTTCTAGACAACGTGATAGAGTTGCTGTTGGTGCAACGAGGGCTCGTGCGAGGGGAGATGATGTCGAAGACATATTTGGACGGGAAGAGTATCCTGGATAGGTTCTCACAGGAGGTGGATGGAAGCCGAGCTATTTCGTGCACCCCACAGTATCCGACATAGAGGATCTAGACCCGATGTTGGATATACTTGACATTCTGATGATGAGCCAATTATTGAGGATGTACATGCAGTAGTTAAGGGAGACAAGTAGATCGTGGTCGAGACAGAGGTGTCCCATCATTCTAAGACAGAGGTTGCAACTACTACAAAGTTTACCTCGCAAACAACTATTGAGTTCTCTGCTACGGGTGATATGGGGGTTACTATTATGGTTGAGACAGAGGTTACTGCTCTAGCTTCGAGAGAACCGCCTGTACCCAGAGATGAAGATGAAGGGTTTCCTAAAAGGCCCTTTGATTGTTTTGTGCTTACTGGATATGCCAATCATGTGGCATTCCGATTATGGAAGTGAGATGTATGTATATGTTATGTTGAACTTGACTTTATTTATTATTGATACGTTGAAATTAACTTATGCTTCTTTTACTTGGTTTGTTATAGGACCAATTGCTAATGAAGGTGTCCACCCACATGGGAAGCTGAAGAATTTCTTAGATGCCCTGATGTCTCAGGAAATCAGGGAGAGTGTTGTAGAATGCAGTCTTATTTCACTAGTGGACTGTTCATTGACAATTCTCGACACTCAACTATTGATAACCTTTATTAAGAGATGGCGTAAGGAGACATCTTTATTCTATATTCTATTTAGTGAGATGATAATTATCTTGGATGATGTCTTATCTTTGTTACATTTCCCCTTGTAGGTAATTTCTTCACCGCTTCTCTCATTAGCCAGGAGTAGCACATATTACTTAAGTACATGACTTAGGAGTTACCAAGAGCAGGTGATATAGGAGTTTAGGGTTAACATGGGTGCTCACTTTTGCTTATCTTGACTCAAGGATATGTATGGTGAGCTAGTGTGCCGGTCTATACATGAGGCCGCTAGGGTATACATGCTACATCATGTAGGATGTACTATCTTAGTGGATAAGTCTCATGTATATATTGATGTGAAGTACATGTGGTTATTTAGTAGCCTTCTTCATGTCTGTTAATTCTCTATTTCTGTGATTGATATTATATTTGGTAAAACTAACTTAGCAGAAACATATTGAAATAAGATGTTCTATCAACTGGAGAAACATGTTGAACAATATGTCCTATGCAGAATCATTCGACGTCGTGCCTATGTGCAGCTGAACAGTTGGACGTTTTAGTTTATTACAGATGCAAAATATTCTAGAAATATTATGCTATCCTATGTGGCGCTCAGTTTAAGGATTAAGAGTTTCAATATGAATTGAAGGAGTATTCTTAATTTCTAATTGTGGAGATAATTTAGGAAACTAATGATTGAAGTCCTATTTTATGCAGAAGTTTTTGTAGATTTTTAGCAGCTGATTTGCTGCGTTTTTGAAGCCCAATCCAGCTCAAAAGATTGTTTTAAATAGATTGTTACAAACCTAGTTTTTGTGTGGAATTTACATGTATTTTTGTTAGGGTTTGTGTGTGTTAATTGTGAGCCTCTCTAATATTATCTTGATAAAAGAGTAGGACTGTTCTTTTTAGTTGTAAGTTCTGTCAGACATTCTAGAGCTTTTTAGTAGTGAATGATTGTGTGTTTTTGAAGGTTGTCTTCTAATTCTTTTGAATTGTGTTCTTGTCACTATTTGTGACTGGAAGGGATTTGAGAAGGGTCTCATACCTAGGTGAGTCTTAGGTAGAACTTAAGCACGGGTAATGATTAAGTGAGTAGATTGTAAACTAGTAAGACTTTGTTGAGGGTCTACATATTGATACTACTTAATTAATTTTGTCCCTGGCTTGGTAGCCCCCTGTGATATGGTGGGAGAACTGACTTGGGTGTTTTGCGTTTTATCGCAATTTTTGCGGATAGCAAGAGTCGTCACCGACTTTTCTTTTATCCAATAAAGGAAAGAGTGAAAAGAACAGGAAATACCTTTTGAGAATTTTCTTGAGTTCGGGGGGTAGGTTATGAAAAGGGAAGGTGTTAGCACCCTTCTCATCCGTAGTTATCTACGGGCTCTTAATTTCTAGCTCACTTTGAAATGCTTTAGTGTTTGTGTAAGTTTGAAAATATTTTGAAAACGCCTAAGTTTGGAAAACTTTGCAATTATTCTCGTATTGTTGAGAATGTATACAAAGTGTTGATTTTGAAAATATTTGTTGAAAGGGAATGTTTGGAAAGGTGTTTGAAAATGCCAATGTAAGGCCATTTTGTAATGATTCTCGTATCATTGAGAATGTATACAAAATGTTTGTTTGAAAAGTGTTTTTGAAAGTGTGAGGTGTAAATGGTTTTGTTTGTGAGCCAGCAATTACGAGCAATCTACCCACTCAAAAAGTCTTTGTTCTTTTCCTCCTCCTTTAGATAATGCTTATCTACCACTAATTGATAGAGAGCCTTATCATTAGATGTGAAGGGACAGGCGTAGGTCATCATACAATCATTGAAGACAACTTATAAACTGTTTTAGAAATTGTCGTAAGGGACTAAGATTGTTTACTGAAGACAACATTGAAGGGTCATCGAGGGACTACAATCTTTTAATCGAGGGTCTTTGCTAAAACATCCTACGTTCGAGGGGCACGATTGTTTCATCCAAGGCAATAAGTGTGGGTTACCCTAGAGGTGTAAGTGTGCAAAGTGTGTTGTTTTCATGTATTTGTCTTGTATTTAGGATGTCTAGTATTGATTTTAAGTCTTACCATACAAACCCTAATTACTAGCAATAATATAGAAAGCGATAAATTGCAGAATTTAAATGTCCCACGCTATTACAATACTTTTAGGGATGGGGGATACAAATTTACAAATGGGGAATATAAAGCAATAAAACCCTAATTGCTATTACAAATCATATACATGAATAATAATGCGACACAATAAAATGCGCGAGAATAATGTAAAGAGAAAAGAATTTGTTTTTGTGGTTTTTTTATGAAAAAGGTTTTAATTAACCTAATTAACTAATTAATTTAGAAGAGAAGTTAATTAATTTATTTAACAAAAGCCTAAAATCTAAGTTAATTTGAAATGAAGAGGAAAAATAAACCTAAGTGTAATAATTTTTGTTTAGCAAATAACTTGGATATCAATTTGTAAAAATAAATAATAAAAATTTAATTTAATTAAAAAAATAAAACGTTTGAATTAATTTAATTATTTATGAATATATATATATATATATATATATATATATATATATATATATATATATATATATATATATATATATATATATATATATATTTGTGTGTGTGTGTGTGTGTGTGTGTGTGTGTGTGTGTGTGTGTGTGTGTGTGTGTGTGTGTATTTGTATTTTTAGGTTAAATAAAATAAATACATAAATGAAATATAGAAAATGTAAAGAAATAAAAAGAAATTGGGCTAGGTGTTTAAAAAGTGAAAAGGGTGTGTGAAGTAGCAAAAAGGTTAGGCCCAAGATAAATTTTTGTAATCAGAAAAAAAAATGAATGGCCATGCATTTTGAAAAGTAGAATGGGGAGTATGATGATAGCAAAAATAAAAAGAGAAAGAGGTCCAAGACTGAAGGGCCCAACGCCTGTTTGGATTCCATTAGGCTGACTTGTGGGAGCTCATGATGGACAAGCGCATCTGGTGTGTTAGATTTGTTGGCATGGTGATCTGATGGTGTTGGAATGAGGGTGTATGGCGCGCGTGTGGAGCTTGCTTGCACAAGATCTGTAATGTAAATGTTAGAAAAAAGCAAAATGCCTCACCCTTGGATCGAACTCAGGACAAGGCATAGTTATGCCTCACGCGCGCTCTACCATTGGGGTGGCTATACATCCAGTGTTTAATACACAAAATAATAAATATGTTACAAACCTAGTCCTGATTATAACTTCATCTTCTTCCTCGCGAATGTTCATCAACATTTTTGAAATCTATAACTTCCTCATTTCTCAACCAAATTGGAAAATGTAAACATGAAAGTTGCTTGAAGTTTAACCACGATTTCAACCATGTAAATAACTTAAGCTAAAAATCAAAGATGAGCATGAATTTTATCTGGTACCAAATTAAACCCAATTTTTCCAGAATGTTCAAACTCAAAATTTGCATCACTCAGGCAACATAAATGGAATCTAAGGGCATGGTTAGCTTCAGGGCTATGATGTCTACATTTTTTATTCATAAAGTAACCATTAATGATGCTTGTAGAGAGAGTTCAAAGTTGAGAAAACTTACCTCAAAACTGGAAATCGTGTTTTATGATTTAGAACTCCTTGAGATGTTATGATAATCGGATAGCTTCACTGAACCTCCAGGAAGCTAATGCAATGCTTACTTTGGATTGGGAGTGGCTATATTGTTCTGGAGAAGTCAATGTGCAGAGCTCTATTTTTGGTTATGGAAGATGGGGAAGATGATGTTACAATTGTGTTGTAGGTGTTTGGATAGGCTCTTGTTGAGTTATAGAAGCTTTTTGATGGATTCAAAATGAAAACGCACAAGTGGATTGAGTGTTTGAGGTTTAAGGTCAGAAATGGCACAAAAATGGAGTTTGTGTGCAAAATCTGATTTCATGGAGTTTGAGGGAGTTTCAAGGCTTGTGAATTTGTGTTTTACTTACAAAATAATGCCTCTATTTATAGGGAAAGGTTGGAGAAGCTCAAGTTGATCAGAATTCAAAATCACATGTTAAGTTCAACATGTGATTTTCTTGAAAAATCAAGTTTCAATGCTTTGTACCTTTGATCATTGTACCCCAAAATTTTCCCTCTGTTTTCTCAAGACATTTATCATAAAGATTTCCAAAAGCTCAAGTTTACACAAGTACAATTGGACTTTTTAATGCCCCATATAGTTTCCATAGATCATATTGGACTTTCAAGCATTAGGTCAAAGATGGAACTTTTGAATCTTCAAAAGGAGGAAGAGGAAACTGTCGAAAGGGAAAAACAGATAAAAGAAAAAGTGTGCAGCTGCATATAACTATGTCGAATTCGAAATCTGGTTCAGGATGTTCGAACTACATGACTAATCGAAAGGAGTGGTTGGAAGATTTTGACAAGTCGAAGAAGAGCAAGCTTGCTTCGATCCACAAGCTTCGACTGAGCAATGGCTTCCTTTGAGCAACCTGCTTTGATCCACCTCTAAACCCTTCGACGCACATAGTTTTGACACTATGAATTACAATTTGACACACCACATAATTCACTGTGTCTGCACAATCTATAGTCATCATGGTTTTTAGTCTTCTGAATACTTCGATCTGCACTCCCTTTGTCATGATGTCTGCAATCTGATTCTCAGTTTTGCAGTGTTCCAAATTCATCCTCCCATCTGCTACCTGCTCTCAGAGATAATGGAACCTCATTTCCATTGTGTTTTCTTCGACCATGTACTATTGGGTTCTTCGCCAGATTGATAGCTGACATGCTGTCTATCTTCATGCTTGCTTCGATCCACAAGCTTCAAATGGGCAATGCCTTCCTTCGAGCAACTTGCTTCGATCCACCTCTAAACCCTTCGACACACATAGTTTCGACACTATGAATTACAATTTGAGGTTTGGACATTTGAACTTTCGACCACTTAATCAACTAATTACTCAAGATATGGTTACTGGCAGGAAAGAAATCTAGAAATTATTTCGTTTCAACTATGCCAATGAGATCATCTTGCATACTCAAAGTGGTACATTAAGATGAATATGGTCCATTCTAAGAACATACAATTGGTGGAAACAAATATTGTTTTGTCTGATTGATGAGTTTGGTCGAAGGTTGTGAATCTATGTGATCAAAACGAAAGGATGAAGTATTTGACATCTTTTAGAGATTCAAGATGCTTGCTGATCAAAGTCCTATATGCTGCCAAGCCCAAGCTTGTTGTACTGTCCTCATAATAGCTTAAAACCATGTCAAAAAATAGTCTGTTGTACTGCTATGAAACAACCCTGCACCAAGCTGTCACAACACTCTAAAACTGCTGCAAAACAGTCCTGCTATGCTGCTCCTAAACCAGTCCAAGCGTGCATTATCTCAGTCCCATATTTGCACCAAATTAGCATATAAGAGTTGCACCTCAAAATCTATGAAAAGAGCATACCCAAACAGTTCAAATTTTATTTGTTTTTCCCCTCAAAACCCCAGCAAGACTCTTCTATAAATAAGTTGTTTCACAACACACAAAGGGGGCTTTTGGACAAGGAAAAAGGAGAAGAAAAAAAAAGAGAGGAGAGAACACGAATGTTGAAGCCTTAAAACACTCTTAAAACAAGAACAAAAAAAAACTACACCTCTGTTCCTTTTTTCGAACTCAAGAACATTCAAGGCAGCAACTCAAGTTCGAAACACAAATTCCAGCTTCAAGGTAAGTCTTCTTGACTTTAAACCCTTCATTTTAAGCATCATTGATGATTAATCTTCGAAGATAATATGTAATAACTATTTCCTTCGAATCTAATCTTTTGTTTGTCTTCCTTTCTTGTCAATTATATGTTAAGAACTAACATGTACAGACCATAAAACAATGTTGGAGTGAAAAAATTACAGCATGATTCGTCACAAAGCCTTAGGCTTCGACACATACTGCTTTATAGGCCCAAACAGAAGGGAAAAAGGGTGCATGATTCGACACATAACATTATGCTTCGACTCATACTGAGTTCGATTTGGAATTACAGGGTCGAAAGAAGGATATGTTCGATGCATATAAGCATGCTTCGACACATGCTTCGATACATGATGTCAAAAGATTTGTTTTTTTCTCTCCCTTGCGCTGTTTTTTACATATTTCATATATTTGATTCATAGCTATTCAATATGGTTTGTAATAGATAATTAGGTTTAATTTCTTGCAATCCCCATTTGTACATTTGTATCCCCCATCCCCCAAATGATGTAATAGTGTATAACATTTACTTTCTGCAATTTTATTGCTTTCATAAATGTTAGTAATTAGGGTGTGTATGGCAAGATAAAAAATCAACCTTAGAAAATCCTAATCCAAGACAAGACAATGTATGAAAAATAAACACTTACACACTTACACCTCTAGAGTTAACTCCACTTGTTTCCTTGAGAAAAATAGTCATGATGTGCATGTGAGCCATCTAAGCAAAAATGATCAAAATATAAGATTATAGCCCCTCGATGACGCTACGAATGTTGCCTTACAAATGATCTTAGTCCCTTAAGAGAAATGCTAATATATATCACAATATTTCCATTCATGACTATACGATTACCCACGCTCGTCCCTTCATATCCAACGATGAGGCTTCTTACCAAATCAATGCTAAGATATCAATATCTAAAGGGGTAGGAAAAGAACAAAGACCTTTTGAGTAGGTAGGACGCTTGTAGTTGCTTTCTCACAAACTAAGACCATTTCCACACTTACACTTTAAAAAACATCTTAAAAAACAATCATCTCTTTGAACTATTTTCAAAACCAACACTTTGTATGCATTCTTATAGAGACGAGAATCATTACAAAGTTTGCCGAAACAAAGGAGTTTTTAAAATATTTTCAAACTTGCACCGAACACAAACACATTTCAAACAAAGAAATTTCAAAAGTGATCTAGCAAGCAACTAAGAGCCCGTAGATAACTACAGATGAAAAGGGTGCTAACACCTTCCCTTTTCATAACCTACCCCCCGAAATCAAGAAAATATCTCAAAGGTCTTTCTTGTTATTTTCACCCTTTCCTTATTGGATAAAATAAAAGTCGGTGGTGACTCTTGCTATCCGTAATAATTGCGATAAAATGCAAAACGACCAAGTCATTTCTCCCACCGTATCATAGGACTGGAGACTCTGCCGGGGAGAGAGTACTCTTTAAGTGGGGTTACCTTAGAGTTAGATCACATTTAATTGCTCTCATTGTTTGATTTGTTTGCTTTACATTTATGGGTCTTTGTTTGGGTTATATTGATCCTCTACCCGGATCTGGGAATACCATTAGGTAAGTAGAAATAGATTGTGGAAACTGTACAACGTAGAATGATATGGTTGAAGCAATGGCTATGTTAGTGTGACGCATTTGTTGATACCGGTATCCCTTGTGTTGAATCGAGGAGAATACGGGGCCGCTGAGTGGTGTCATGAAGCACTAACTGACTGTAGAACCTTAAACAAATAACTTGGCCATTAGGAAGTAGTGAGATAGCCGACTTTGGTGTAAAGCTGAAGATTGATTAATACTCTATACTACACTCATTGAGATCGGAATTTAGGGATATTTTGGCTGCAATAAAAGATTGATTGTGATGAGACAATGCCCAATGAAGAAAGATCAACGATATTGAGATCCCCTAGAACCCGATTACTTTCTAAGATAGGTTGAGCCAACTAAACTTCAAGAGGGTACTTACCTATGAACCTCATGCAAGCTTAAACCTAAGAACTTGTTTGCTTTGCTAGTGTATGATTACTTGCACATAAACATCATGATATCATACCATGGCATTTTTCAATAACCATTTCAAGGATCTCAAGGGTTTGTGTTGCATGATTATGTTGAACCAGACGTCTATCAAGGGGAAAGAGGATTTATTTTCCTCTAGCCAAATGCTGTCAAAGACTAAAGCATGATAACTTCAGTCAAGGGCTATGACCCACTTGACATGGTGAGCTTGATTCTTGTGGAAGGACATTCAATGATACAAAGTTCTTCAGTCAAAGCTGCGGTTAAAGTTCAGCTTCTGGAATTTTCTTGTGTTTATCCCGCGAGATCCTTGAAAATATTGCATCCACATACCATGCATCATATCATGACAGGTTTTCCCCACACACGTTTCTCATCTGCTTACTGTTTATTTCAGTAGAGATGGCTCTAGAACAGACTTTCATAAATCATCAGACCTAAAATGCTCAACTTCAAGAATTGTTCCTGAACCTATCCAAGGGGCAAGAAGAAGTGAAAGCACTCCTCATTGAGAGAATGACCAAGAAGATTCCTGAAGACAACAAGGATGACTAGTTGGAACAATTACAAACTGAAATGGCAACTGTAATACGGTGGGAGAACTGACTTGGGATGTTTTGTGTTTGATCGCAAATGTTGCGGTTAGCAAGAGTCACCACTGACTTTTCTTTTATCCAAAAGGAAAGGTGAAAAAGAACAGGAAAGACCTTTGAGATTATTTCTTGAGTTCGGGGGGTAGATTATGAAAAGGGAAGGTGTTAGCACCCTTTTCAACCATAGTCATCTATGGGCTCTTAGTTGCTTGCTAGATCACTTGCTTTTGTTTGAAAATGTGCTTTGTGGTGGTTTTGAAAGTATTTTGAAAATGCGCCTTCGTTTAGGCAAACTTTGTAATAGTTCTCGTTCGTAAGAACGTATACAAAGTGTTGGACTTTTGAAAACATTTCATGTTTGGAAAGTGTTTGGTATTTATTTTGAAAGTGAGCAAGGATGTTTATTTTGAAAGTGAGCAAGCAACTAGGAACAATCTACCTACTCAAAAGTCTTTTATTCATTTCTTCCTTTCCTTTGATATTGCTATCTTACCATTAATTGGTAAGAAGCCTTATCTTTGGATGTAAAGGGACGGGCATGGGTCATCGTATAATCATGATAGCAATGTTGTGAGATATCTTAGCATTTGCCTTTGAGGGACTAAGATCATTTGAAAGGCAACATTTGTAGCGTCATCGAGGGACTATGATCTTGTATTTTTGATTGTTTTTGCTAAGACATCCCACATGCATAACATGACCATTTTTATAAGGCAACAAAGTGGAGTTAACCCTAGGGGTGCTAGTGTGCAAGTGTGTTTGATTTACATGCATTGTTTATCTTGAATTAGGGTTTACTAATTGTTGATTTTAGTCTTTCCATACAAACCCTAATTACTAACATTTATATGAAAGCGATAAATTGTGAAAAGTAAAATTACTACGCTATTACATCATCAGGGGAGGGGGTATACAAATTTACAAATGGGGATTGCAAGAAAATTAAACCTAATTATCTATTACAACCATATTGAATAATATACGAGAATTGAATAAATGTGCAAGAGAATAAATGGAAAGGAAGTGATTTTTGTTTGGTTTTTGTTAAGGGTTTAGTTTTGACCTAATTAAGAAAATGATTAATTAAAATTAAATATAATTAAACTTAAACTAATTAAGAAAAGAAATTAAGTTAGAAATCATTTTTAGGGTTTTTTGTGAAAGGTTTTAAGTTAATAAAAGTAATATGAAAATTAATTAATTGAAAGAAACTTAAGTTCTAAATTAATTTTAAATAAAAAGAAAAATAGTTAAACCTATATCTAATTATTTATAAGAAAAAGAAATCAAATTTGTTAAGAAAATGTTTTTTGTCTTTTTGTTTTATAAGAAAATAAAATATAAATGTGTAAATAAAAAATAAAAATATTTTTGGATTTTTTATTATTAATAATAATAATAATAATAATAATAATAATAGTAATAAAAATAATAAAGAAAACTGAAATAAAATAAAATAAAATAAATAAAATAAAATAATTTAAAATAAAAAATGTTTGGGCCAGGTGTGTGAAAGTAAAGGCAGGGGTTAGAAGTTAGCAAAAATCCAAGGGCCACTGACTTAAGGCCCATGCGTTGTTGTTTGTGACAAAAAAGGAGAAAAATGTGAAAAATGAAAACAAAAGGTATCGCTAGATCTTGAACCCATGACCCTTACCATACACGCGCGCTACCTTTGCCACTGGGGTGGCTGTACATCTGTTAACATAAGCAAAACAATAAATACATAACACAAGTCAAGTCCTGAAAATGACTTCATCTTCAACCTCCAGCCATGGTTCCTGTAACATGCTCATTTCTCAACAAAACTGAAAGATGCAAACATGAAAGTTGCTCCATTTTTCCATACGAATCCAACCATATAAATATCATAAGATATAAATCAAAGATGAATGAGAATTTCTAAAAGTACCAAATTCTGACCTAACTTTTTTTAGAGATTCAAACCTAAAATTCTCTAAGCTCAATCAATATAAATGAAATCTATGGACATGTACAGTTTCAGGGTAATGATATCTACATTTTATCTTGATAAATGCAAGCTTAACAATGCCTAAATGAAAAGATAGAAGTTCAGAAAAGATACCTCAAAACTGGAAATCGTGAAAGGAAAATGAGCTTGATTCAAGGTGTTGCAATGATCAGGTTAGCATCCTCAAGTTCCCAGGAAGCTAATGCAATGCTTAGATTGAGCAATGGATGACTGGGATGGCCTGGAGAAGTCAAGGTGCAAGCTTCAGTTTTTGAAAAAGGAGGATGATGAAGAAGGAGTTACAGAAGTGTAGCAGGGTGTGAGATTGTTTATGTATGATGTTTAGAAGTTTTAGGAACTAAAAGGCCAAGAAACGCACGAGTAAATTTGAAGATTGGGTTCAAAACTCAGAAATGACAAGTTTTGAGGTGTTCTTGGCGATTCTCTGTTTTAAGGTGTTTCAGGGCTTAAGCATCCGTCCTTTAGCTTGCAAATAGTGCATGTATTTATAGGCAAGAGGTTTCAAGTGTTATAACAACTCAAAATTTGAATTCTCAAGTTGTGGAAACTTTGCTTGTTTTTGAAGTAAACAAAACAAACATCTTCCCAAGGCTTGTACCATGCTATCTTGAGTGGTTGCAAACTTTAAACATATTCTTCTGAATTTGTAGAGGAATCTTGTGCAGGCGGAACAAGTTAGAGGCTCAATGCAATTTGACTTTGTGATTAAAGTCACTTTTCAAGAATGGCAATGTTGCTTTCTTCCAAAAATGGATGAATCTTTTGAACAATGGCTCTAATGCTTGGATCATGGCTCTAGAAATTGTGTAAAACATTTATTATGGAGTGACAAACAAGTTTGAGGTCTGAAAGGCAAATATTATGCAGCCTAGCATGGATTTGGTTCATGTTCATCCTACAAATCTGCCTTGTAAAACAAGAATGAAACCCTAACTTCTTGCCTTCGATTCTCCTTGCTCAAGTATGATCTTAAAGAGTTCTTGGACATTTTGGAAATCTTGTAACATCCCCTACAACCTTAATTTTAGACATTTTTGAAAATTCAAATTGGAACTAGGTGAATTTTTTTATGAAGTTAGGTCAAAATCCTGCCTAAACTAGGGCAAAATTTCACTAAGTCCTCAACTTTCATGAGCATGTCTTCACAAAATCATAACTTTAAATCTAAGAATTTATAGGAAAAGTTATACCATACAATGTTTTAGATTTCATTGAGATCTACAACTTTCATGTTGGAAGTTTCCTTTGAATCATCTTGCATCAGGTGTAAATTTGGCACAAAGTTATGAGAAAAACATGAATTTTCAACACTTAGAAAAATTCTATGTCTTGGAAATTTTGACTTTTCAAAATGAAATCTTGACTTTTGATTTATTGATGAAAAAGTTTCATATTTTGACATGTCTTGATGAATTGTGATATTTGAAACTTGATTTTGACCAAAAAGTCAAAGTTTGACCTTTCAGTGTACAATTGACTTTTCATCAGTTGACTGAATTTTAACTATCAATCAATTGATCTTGAGAAATGTTTTGAGCCATTCCATTAGGTCAAAATGATGTATTTTAATCCTTGAGATCATGTATTAAATCAATAAGTCATTGATTAGGTCAAAAGTCAAAAATTGCACCTTCTCAATAAAAACCCTAATTTTGACCATTTTGCCCTTTTGATGATCTGATCAAATTTCTTGAGGAGTTGTGATCCAAACTTGATCAATTGACATATATGAGTTCATAATGTTGATGTGGATAAAAAATTATGAAGTTTGACTGTAAATTGACCATAATTGACTTTTTCCCCAATACAACTGATTTTAGGTCAACTGATCAATTGACTGAGCAAAAATGTGATCCAAGACTTGAAACTTGACATGAGCAATATTGAGGGTCCAAAATGATATATGAAAGTCAATGGGACATTAAAAGTCTATTTGTCCTTGTGCAAACTCAAACCCTAATTTTCAGTTGATAGTGCTTAAGGAGGTGTCTTGAGCTGATCAAAACCTTGTGCAATCTTGAATCAATGGAGATCTTCATGAGAGATTACTTGAGAAATGAGAGGGAAAATTTTAGGGTACACTAGATTCCCCTATTCAATCTTCTTAAACCTGAAGAGTTAGATTGGCGGATCCGCCATTCGTTACTTGAAGGTGGAAGATGATTGAACACTAGAGTGCCCCGAAATTTGCACTTGAAGATGTATTGGGAATGGGCTTATATATGCCATTTGAAGGAACGGTGGTAAATACTGGAAGAAGTATCAACACAAATCTTTGTTCAATTTATACTAAAACTTGATATTTTACCTATGGGAAAAAGGTTAGTTAAATGTAGATGTATGCATGATGTTCACAAGATGAATGAGATCATGCTAAATGCATTTTGTATGTATATGCTATATGTATGAACGTGGGATGCATATTTGTCCGAGAAAATAAATCCCTGACTACGGCTGAGGAGTTTTGGGAAGCTGAATCCCGGATTACTGTTGGAGGCGAAGAATATACACATCTTCAAACTTTGTTTACAGAATGCTTCTGCTGGGAATTATCTCTTGAATGTCAACTGTTATCTGGTCGGGTCCAGGCTTCGACAACAATTTGCTGAGGATGAGGAAGTCAATTGCTATCTGGTCGAATCCAGGCTTCACGGTAACACTGGGGAAGGATAAATTAACTGTTATCTGGTCGGATTCCAGGCTTTGCAGAAAATTTCTTGAAATTGAACTGTTATCTGGTCAGATCCAGGCTTTGCAGATTTCTTGAAGTGGTAACTACTATCTAGTTGGGTCCAAGCTTCATGGTTTTTGAAAAGTTATACTATTATCTGGTTGGGTTCAGGCTTCATAGTGTCTTGTTGGGGATTGTTGCTAATTGTTATCTGGTCGGGTCCAGGCTTCACAATAACTTGCTTGAATAGACGAAAATGAATTGATATCTGGTCGGATCCAGGCTTCATAAATTTTGAGGTGGATGAAGTTAATTACTATCTGGTCGGGTCCAGTCTTCACAATAAACTTGTCTGAAGAGATAAGGTTGAAATGATATCTGGTCGGGTCCAGGCTTTACAGTAACTTGCTTGGAACTTAGTTGTTATCTGGTCGAATTCCAGGTTTCACAACAAACTTCTGAGGGGAATTTCTATCTGTTCGGATCAAGGCTTCACAATAACTTACTTGAAAAGATGAAGTTGAAAACTGATATCTGGTCGAATCCAGGTTTCACAGTAACTTGCTGGGGTAGAGGTAAACTCTATTGGGGAAAATAAGTTAAACCTTGGTCTGGTTAAGTCCAAGTTCTTCAATATCTCAAAGAATTGAACTATTATCTGGTCGAGCCCAGGCTTCATAGTGTTTGAAAGTTATACTATTATCTAGTCGGGTCCAGTCTTCACAGTATCTGGAAAAGTTACATTGTTATCTGGTCGGGTTCAGGCTTCATAGTAACTTGAGAAGTTACACTATTATCTAGTTGGGTCCAGGCTTCATAGTAGCTTGAAAATTGTACTATCATTTGGTCAGGTCTAGGCTTCATAGTATATGGCAGAGTTACACTGTTATCTGGCCGGGTCCAGGCTTTATAGCATCTTTTGGAGGTAGTAAAGGTTTTATTGATGACTTTACTGGGGATTAGGGGTTGCGGCCCTCTGATTTGTAATAGTCTAAAAGACAAAATCATGTTGGAGAGGATAGACTCAGCCCGGGAAGACAAATTCAATTGGGGAAGGTAGACTATGCCGGGGGAATTTTGCTGTTCGTTGGTTGTTGTATGTTGGGGAAATAAACCCTGTTGATGAATACTTGATGAACTGCTGATGAGGTGAGTTCTTTTAGGAAGAGATCCATAATGATTCTTCTTGTAGGATCAACTTAGATGGAAGATAGCTGTCAAGAGATTGAGACTCTGGCTGGAGATCAACCTATGCAAAGAGACTTTGTGGGTAACTTTGTTGAGGATTGGTTTATTGTAGCCGATCTTGTGGGGATAATGTTAATGAAATAAATCTATGGGGATATTCCATATACATTAAAGAGATGCTTGCTGTCGCTTAGCAGGACACATGTTCCAAATAGTTTTAATTATGTTCACATGGATATGTTCGTTCAATTTTAGTCATTGGATATTTTTGCATTAAAAACAAAAACAGAAAGTTTGTACTTCAAAGTATATTTGTATTAATATTTTTCCCATGAATAAACATTTTTTGTACAAAGAGACGGAGATCCTAGTAAGAGGAAATCGTCGAAAGGAAAACAAAAATTTGAAAACAAAACAAATAGCCATGTGGAAATGATCTCACTGCATTCCAACTCTACTATTGCCCCAATGTCTTTGAATGCCCCTTGCCGTTGACAGAAATTGATTGGATTGATCTTGGACCGTTTGAACTTGGACCTTGGTAATAAAGTTGATTGTGGTGATTCCACAGGACATAATCATACGCTTTCAATCCTTAACTTTTGTCTGGACCACCCTTTCAGGTTTTCATCCCACCAGGATACCCATTTTTGCCCAAGTCGCCCTTTCGGGTTTTCAACTTGTCGGGTGTACAATATTTTGCATATATCCCTAATTTTTTCCCAAACCTTTGGGTTTGCCGGGATGCCCTTATTTTGCCTAGGTGTGTCAACCTAGCGGGTCCTTTATGCGTAGTATTTTTTAACTATGTCCGCATTCACAGGATGTGTGAAATCTTCACCATCCATGGTAGTCAGCATCATGGCACCACCAGAGAACACTCTCTTGATAGCAAATGGCCCTTCATAGGTGGGAGTCCATTTTCCCCTGGGGTCGCCTTGTGGCAGAATGATGCGCTTTATCACTAAGTCACCAGCTTGATATACTCGAGGCTTGATCTTTTTATTGAAAGCCTTGATCATACGTTTTTGGTACGTCTGACCATGACAAACAGAAGCCAGTCGTTTTTCATTGATCAAGTTCAACTGATCCAATCTTGTCTGAATCCACTCGTCTTCACCTAGGCCTGCCTCATTCATAATCCTTAGTGAGGGAATCTGAACTTCCACTGGTAAAACAGCTTCCATGCCATAGACTAAATAAAATGGAGTTGCCCCAGTTGATGTCCTAGCTGAAGTACGGTAGCCATGAAGAGCAAACGGTAACATCTCATGCCAGTCCTTGTAGGTTGCTACCATCTTCTGCATAATCTTCTTGATGTTTTTGTTGGCCGCTTCGACTGCGCCATTCATTTTAGGTCTATAAGGAGAAGAATTATGATGCTTGATTTTGAACTGAGTGCAAAGTTTGGTAATCATAACATTGTTGAGGTTAGTCCCATTATCGGTGATGATCCTTTCGGGGACACTATAGCGGCAGATAAGGTTATGTTTGATAAATCTGGCTACCACATTCTTTGTGACTGAGGCAAATGAAGCGGCTTCGACCCATTTGGTGAAATAATCAATAGCGACCAGAATGAAGCGATGTCCATTGGAAGCAGTAGGCTTGATCTCTTCAATCATGTTAATGCCCCACATTTCAAATGGCCATGGAGCGGTCATGACATTCAGAGGGATAAGAGGCACATAGACCTTGTCAGCATAGATTTGGCATTTGTGGCAAGTCCTAGAATGTTGATGGCAATCAATCTCCATTGTTGACCAATAGTAACCAGCCTCAGGATTTCCATAATTTCCTCTGCCTCCTTCTTGTCCACACATCGGAGTAGAGTAGACTCATGGTTGCGCTTGTATAACATTCTGTTACTTAAGAATAATTTGGTTGAAAATTTTCGTAAGAACTTCCTGTCGTTGATGGATGCCCCTTCAGGATACTCTTGTGCTTTAAGGTATCTTTTCACCTCATGGTACCATGGCTTTTCCGTGTCGGTGTCAAGCTCACAGTAGTGTGCACGCTCGTCGAATCTCTCAATTGTAATCATATGAGCTTCGTTATCCCATCTGACTTTGAACATAGAAGACATGGTGGCCAAGGCGTCATCCAACTGATTTTCTTCCCTAGGGAAGTGCTCAAAGGTGATCTCTTCGAAGTAAGGAACTAGAGATAGAACAAGTTACTTGTAAGGGATGAGATTAGGGTGTTTAGTATCCCAATATCCTTTTACTTAGCTAATCACTAGAGCGGAATCCCCAAACACATTCAAATGCTTGATCCTCAAATCAATGGCATCCTTCAGACCTAGAATACATGCTTCGTACTCAGCCATGTTGTTCTTGCAATCGAAGCAAAGTTTAGCAGTGAAAGGAGTGTGTCAACCTTCAGGGGAGATGATCATAACACCAATTCCGTTAATCAAGGCATTGGAAGCCCCATCGAAGACCATAGTCCATCGGGATACTTGTTCAGGTCCGTCATACGGTCCAGGTTTCACACAGTCGGTCACTAGCATGATATTCTCATCTGGGAAGTCAAAGTTCATGGACTGATAATCATCAACAACTTGATGGGCCAAATGATCTTCTATTACGCTTCCTTTGATGGCCTTTTGCATTGTGTATTGAATTTCGTACTCAGTCAAGATCATTTGCCATTTTGCTATCCGTTCAGAAAGAGCAGGCTTCTCGAAGATGTACTTGATTGGGTCCATCTTAGAAATCAATAGAGTGGTATGAGTCAACATATAATGTCTTAGCCAGCGAGTAACCCATGCCAGAGCGCAACAAGTTTTCTCGAGCAGTGAATATCTAGTTTCACAGTCGGTAAAAGTTTTGCTCAGGTAGTAAATAACATGCTCTTTTCGGCCAGACTCGTCATGTTGGCCCAAAACACAACCCATAAAATTCTCTAGCACTGTCAAGTACATGATCAAGGGTCTTCCTTCAACCGGAGGCATGATAATAGGAGGTTTTTGCATATATTCTTTGATTTTGTCGAAGACATCTTGGCATTCATCATTCCATCTGACTACCTGATCTTTCTTCAAGAGTTTGAAGATTGGCTCACAAGTAGCAGTCAAGTGAGATATGAAGCGGGCGATATAGTTAAGACGACCCAAGAATCCTCTAGATTCCTTTTCAGAGTGGGGGATTGGAATTTCTTGGATGGCCTTTACCTTGGCAGGATCGACTTCGACGCCTTTACCGCTGACAGCGAAACCTAGAAGCTTTCCAGATCATACTCAAAATGTGCACTTGTTAGGGTTTAACCTCAACTTGTACTTTTTCAACCTTTCGAATAACTTGTACAGGTGATCAAGGTGTTCCTCCTCAGTTTGTGACATGGCAATCATATCATCCACATAGACCTCTATTTCATGATGAATCATGTCATGAAACAAAGCTACCATATCCCTTTGATATGTTACCCCTGCATTCTTCAATCCGAACGACATGACCTTGTAACAAAAGGTGCCCCATTGTGTAACGAAATTTGTCTTCTCCATGTCTTTGGGAGCCAACCTAATTTGATTATAGTCGGATAAACCATCCATGAAAGATAAGACTTTATGCTGGACAATGTCATCGACCAAGACATCAATATGAGGTAGAGGGAAATCATCCTTGGGACTTGCTCTATTCAGATCCCTATAATCTACGCACATGCGAACTTTTCCGTCTTTCTTTGGCACTGGCACCACATTTGAAACCCATTGGGGATAAGATGTCATAGCTAGGAATCCTGCGTCAAATTGTTTCATTACTTCATCTTTTATCTTTTCAGACATGTCAGGCCACATGCGACGAACCTTTTGTTTGACAGGAGGATAATCTTCTTTTGTCGGGAGACGATGAACTACGATGTTGGTATCCAACCATGGCATATCTTCATACGACCAAGCAAACACTTCTGCATAGTCATGCAACATCTGAATCAACCTGCTCTTGACACTACTTTCTAGGTTAGCGCCGATCTTGACTTCTTTCTTGTCTGTCTCAGTACCTAGATTGATGACTTCAACTGACTCATTATGCGACTGAATAACTTTTTCCTCTTATAATAGAAGTCTGGCTAGTTCTCCCGGTATTCCACAATCTTCCTCGCCTTCGTCTTCGGCTTGGTTAATTGGACATTCGAAATCATAGTTGGCAGTAGTAGAGTCATTGGCAGTGAGATCCAGAGTGGATGAGGACCTGCAAGAGTGTGTGTGTGTGTGTGTGTGTTGCACCCCAAAATTTGCCCTCTCTTTTTCCCCAAGAAATCACAACTTCGGGCTTCCCTTGACTTTTTCAGATTGGCGTAAGAATCAGTCAAACAGACTTTTTCTTATCAGTCTATCCAAATTAAGGTTTTCATGGACTCTGGAACAGTTCAAGCAGATTGCTAAGGTTTTGTTTGAGTTTGGATCAGGTTTTGATCAGGCAGGCACTTCTGTGAAAATTTAATCAAGAATCAGGGTTTTGTGCGCGCATTCTCAGAAAGAATTAATTCTACAGTTCTTTTCAAGTTATTCTGGGATATGAGCTGAGGCATTTGGATTGAGAGTTTGCAGTGTTGGATTTAATCAGTGAAAAAAGAACATGTGGACGTTTGTTGTTTAGCTGTGCAATGCTTTGGTTATTCGGAACGCCAGTTATTTATTGATTATTTATTTATTCTAAATTAGAATAGTTGGGATAAATTCCAGTTATTATAATTTAAGAAATATGAATAATTAAATAAATAATTGAAGAAGAATTAAAAGGAATATCAATAAAAAGACTTTTATTTATTTTTAATTATTTGTACAATTGTTATTTAAATACAGTAATTATTTACAAGTGTTTACAATAATAATGTTACAATGATTAAAAGGAAAATAAAATTGCATCCTAAAATTTCCTAAGTCTTCATCTGCTACTCATCCTTTGCTCAGCTGACTTTTATCTGCAAAAAGAAAAAGAAAAGAAAAGAAGTCAATGCAGATAAAATAAAAAAAAGGCACACAGATATTTTAAGATTCATCATTAAAAGTAACTGGCCGGAATCTGTTTGTTTGCCCTCTCTGCAAATCACGAGATTACTCTCGGTTCACAAAGAGGGATAGAAATATGCTTGCAAATAAAATATGAAATGCACAAAGTTACAATTGCACAAATTCAAATTGTCAAACATACTGCATAAATCCAAAAATTGTCAACCAAGTACAAAGGCAAACTAAACTGGCCAGAATTGCCAAATAAACTACAAAGTCACAATTTCAAAGTAAGCCAAAGCTGTCAAAAGCTGTCCAAGAGATATAGAAAGATATCAGGCTATCCACAAGTACAAAAAAAGTTGTCAACAATATGCAGGAAAGCAGGAATTATGCAGAGGAAAACAACTAATGCAAGTAAATATTCAAAATGTCATCACTTTCCAGCCTGTCACTTTTTCAGCATAGTACAATATAAGCAATAAAAAATGCTTTTCTGTTGGAGAGAGAGAAGGGAGAAGAGAAAAGGGCTTACATGTTTAGGCTTGAGAAAAAGATATAAACAAGCATATCTGAACACAGTAAAGGAGAGGCAGAATATATAACAAAAGAACAAACCAGCTCAAAGCTTGAAAACCATCAACCTGCCTCAAACAACACAAAATCCTGTAAAACTATTCTCAAAACTGAAACCTAAACTCAGTTTCAAAAACAAACATACAAGCCTTGCATCCGGTCACAATAAACAAAACAACAAAGCCCTGCATCAACCTGTAACACAAACTAACAACACAAGCTTCAAACCAGAACCCTGTAATGAAGCCTTCACCAACCTCTCAAACCTGCCTTGAACATTAAAACACCCCAAAACCTGTTTCAACACAGAATGCCACAAGCTCTAAACCTGTAATACAAGCCTCAAACAGAAGCCTATAACCTGTGTCAAGCCTCAAGCCTAACCTGCCTACAAACTTATTCAAGCCCTCAAGCCACACAAAACCTTGAAGCGAACCATACAAAACCTGCATAAGCCCCTTATCCAAACAATATTCAAACCAGTACATCAAACCAAAAGCCAACATACTGATATGCTTTGAAGCCTGATGTAAGTATCCAACACAAGCCCTCAGAGCTAGGCTCATCACAGGGTCTAAAAAAACAAATCCATATTCAGAATCAACACTAGCAAGCTCAGAGGAAAAACATCTTCAGAAGCAAAAAACAAAGGCAATTCAGAATATCATCATAATCACTCAGAGCCATCACTCAGAAGCAAATAGGAAGCAAGCATACATAAGCGAAGTGTAAGCATACAGAGCAAAGAAGCAAGCAAATCATCAGAGGAAAAGAAGAGAGTTATACAAAGGTTTTCAGGAAATCACCATAAAACCCTAAAAGGAAAAGCAAGATACTAGACAAACCAGGGCAGAATTCCAAAGCTCACAGCATCGCTCCCTCCGTCTCCGGCCACCCTAGGCACCTCCTGTCCATCTCGCCTCCATCTCCAAAATCCAAAGGTAGTATCTCATCCTCTTTCTTTTCACGTGCCTCAAACAAACAACAACATATAAAATCAGAAGACATAAGAGCTAATAACATGCACAAAGCTTGAAAACCTAAAAAGCGTTAATACCTAAAACAGAGCCATTACCTTATATGACCACCGCTTGCGTGACCTTGGAGATGAGGAGGAGGAGGCGGCGCCTGGTAGCTTAAGGTTGGGGAGCGTCAGTAGGCCGTGCTTGGCTTGAGTAGTAAAGAGGACGAAGCAAAGTGAGGAACGGCGCCGTGCTAGACTATAACCCTAATTCCCCTTTCTGAAACAAAACTCAAACAACCCTAAAACAAATGTGTAAACGCGTTGGGCCGGATCCCATCCTAATCATCCTAAGCCCATGCGAAATCTGGAACGCACCCTCCCCCTTTTCCTTGTTTCAATCAGTGTTTGCCTTTTGGGCCTGCCCTCAGCTTTCTCCTTTTAGGCCCATTTGATCTTTTATCCCTTTTTTTTAATTATTTTTCAATACTATTTTCTATCACTTCTTTTATATATAACTTATACTAATATTTTTTTTAATAAAAATGACACTTTAACTTTTTTAGATGTTTCTTTTATCTTATTATACTCAAAATATATAGATATTAGGTTTCATTAAGTTTAAACATTTTTTTTTATTAAAACCTTTTAAAACCTTGAATAAAACATTTATAGAGAATCCATAAAAAATAGCCTTTTTTTTTTATTTTTTAGGTCAAATATTTCATTTTTTATTTTATTAGTTTATTAAAACTTTTGTACCTAAAAATACTAACTAAAACACCTTAACATTAACACATAAAAAATAGAATTTCTTTAAGCATTTTCTTTTCTTTTATTAAAACTTTTGTTTTGTACATATTTAAGGAAAAAACACAAAAAATGATATTAATACTTAATTATTGCATTAAGTTAACATTTCTCACCTTGTAAATAATCACATGCACTTACACCAATACATTTGCTTGTCTTTTATTCTTATACATTGCCACATTTTACATTGCGATTGATTCGATTTGGTTGTAAATATATTTGGACACTACTCTCCTATTAAGTCTCATCCCCATTTGTAAATATTTGTACCCCCATTCCCGGATACTCATTTGTAATAGTTTAGGACTTTAAATTCCCGCAATTTATCGCTTTCGAATTATGCCATGATAGATCTAGGGTTTGTATGTAAATAAAATCAAACGCTGGATAACCTAACACAAAGATAAATGCATGACAATCAATACACAATTCACACTTGCACCCCTAGGGTAATCCTGCTTGTTGCCTTCCAAAATGGGCCATGCTTGCACGTTGAGTTTCTTTGGCAAAACAAAACAACTCAAATGATCATAGTCCCTCGACGACGCTTTCGAAATTTGCCTAAAAAATGATCAAGTCCCTTCAAGCAAATTGCCAAAGACACTTGGCACCATTGCATTCATGGTCCATACGATGACCCGCGCCTGTCCCGTTAACATCCTAACACAAGATTGTCCACCAAATACAATGGTGGAACAATACTGTTAAAAGGGTTAAAACATGAGAAAAACCTTTGAGTAAATTTAGGGGTAGACAACTCTTAGTTACTTGATCAACTTGTAAAACACGCTTGCCTACTTTTCAAAACCCACTCCACAAACACTTCCAAAACAACTTTCAAAAACATTTGAAACATCTTTTCGAAAAGACAAACACCTTTGTAAAACATTCGAGTAAAGAATTGTTACAACGGTTGCCTAGACAAGGCATCTTTTTTCAAAAAATTTTCAACACACACACACACACACCACAATTTCAAGCAATTGAAAATCAAGGCAAGTGATCTAAAACAAGTAACTAAGAGCCCATGGATAACCATGGATGAAAAGGGTGCTAATACCTTCCCTTTTCATAATCTACCCCCCGAACCCACGAAACATCTCAAAAGGTTTTTCCTGTGCTTTTTAACCTTTCCTTAGGATAAAATAAAAAGTCTGTGGCGACTCTTGCTAAACCGAACAAGTGCGAATACAAACGCAAAACCTCAAGTCAGTTCTCCCACCGTATCACAGAACTAGCGACTCTGCTGGGGACAAATTTAAAAGTGGGGTTACCTTAGGGTTTAGATCACCTTTACATTCTTGCTTTGATTGCCTTGATTGCTTTACTTTTTAGGTCCTTGTTTGGGTTTGTTGTAAATCCTACACCCGGATTTGGGGGCACCTTCTTAGGTAAATAGCAATAAAACTGTGAGGGAACTGTGCGGGGTATACCGACACGATTGAAGCAGTAAGCTATGTTAGTGTGACATATTTGTGAGTACCGGTAACCCTTGAGTTCAATCAAGGAGAGTACGGGGCCGCTGAGTGATGTCGTGAAGCACTAACGAACTCTTAGAACCTTAATTGACCATCTTAGCCTTTTTAGGGGTAGTGAGATGACCGACTTTGGTGCAGTCCGAAGTTGGTAGATACTCGATACTACACTCATTGAGGGTTGTTTTCTTGGAATATTTTGGTCGCCAGTTAAGTGGCTAAACCAAAACAATGAACACAGAAAATAATCCAATGATATGGAGCTCCTTAGAACCCGGTTTCTATTTTAGGACAGGATGAGCCAACTAACTTCAAGAGGGTACTTACCTACAAACCCCATGCAAGCCTAAACCTAAGGACTTGTTTGCTTTGTGTGAATATGATTACCTGTATATACACTTACTTGCTTTTGCATACATGTACATAACATCATGACATCATACCATAGCATTTTCAATAACCATTTCTAGGATCTCGAGGGTTCTTTTGATGCAGGGTTACGTTGAATCAGACGTCTACCAAGGGGAAAGAGGTTTCTCCTCTAACCAATACCATCAAAGATCAAGTGCAACAACTTGAATCAGGGGCTATGACCCACTTGACATGGTGAGCTTGATTCTCGTGGAAAGACATCCACCGGTGCAAAGTTCTCCAATCAAAGATCAAAGTTCAACCTCTAACATTCTCTTGTGTTTACCCCAAGAGATCCTTGAAAACATGCATCCACATATCATGCATTGCATCATAACAAGTTTTCCTTTTCAGGTTTCCTTACTCTCCTACTGTTTATTTCAGTAAGAGATGGCTCTAGAGAGGACTGTCAAGGACATCCAGGACCAAAATGCTCAGCTTCAGGAAATGTTCTTGAACCTGTCTCTGGGGCAAGAAGAAATGAAAGCTCTCCTCACAAAGGGCTTGGTCCAGGAGAATTCAAACAATTCCAGGAGTGATCAGCTGGGGGAACTACAGTTTGATTTGGCAACTTTGAGGATCTAGGTGATGGGACAGCTGGTGGGCCAGATGGCTCTCATCCAGGACTTGTCTCAAAGACAAGAGGAACTCAGAATTCTCGTCAACCAACTGGTTCGGGACAATCAAGTGGGGCAAACGTCTGAGGTTGAGGAGCAAGTCACCACTCAACCCCCCTCCAGACAAGAAGACAAAGGGAAGGCTCCCCTACTTTCTTCAGGGTCACAACCCCATCAACAACCTCGCCAGCGTCAACGGGGTAATCGGCGTAAGCAAAATACGCCGGGAAGACAGTTCACTGAGACTGACATACCGTCATCTCTAATTCTGGAGCGCTTGTTGGAGGTCAATATGAATGCTTTGAGGGATCCTATTCGGAAGCCCAATACCTCCGCTCCTAACTATCATCCCAACGCATTTTGTGTATACCACTCCTATAGCCTGGGATATGACACTGACGACTGTTGGGCCTTGAAGAACAAGATTCAAGATCTGATTGGCATTGGAGTGTTGAGGTTCATGCCAGATGGCGAGATGAAAATCTTCCGTTAAGGGATTCCCCACCTGAATTGACAAGGCTCAAACTGAGAGGCTTTTGTTTCATTTTAATTTTCAAAGTTATAATTTATTTTGTTATTCAAACATTTATCTATTAATGTCAAACTTTGTTTCATTAATGCATTGCATATGTTTGTCTTGAATTCATCCATTCGTTCTCACTACTCTTATGCTTTCTTTATGATATTTAACTCTTGATAAAAAGCTGCAAGCCTTTAGAGGGAGGATGACGAAACAATACCATAATCTCGTACAGTATGCTTTTGAACAGACCTTGCTGATGATGTACAGGCATTTCTTTCAATTCCCAAACACTGGAGTTATAAGGAAGATAATCCCTAGTCAACCCCTTCGAGCCAAAGAAGTAGGAGTTTTCTGTTTTAAACAAATTGAAGCCTTTGATTTAAACCTGGGGCAGGGTAGTCTCTCAGTTAATTCAAAAAAAAATGCGCATCAAAGTCACAAACTCTCAGTTCGTAATACAACGAATGACATCAAAAACATTCCTCTGGAATCAAAAGACAGTGATGGTTCCCTATCACATAGGCAGTCAATCTCTCAAAAAAAAAGAAAAAGCCCACTAAGCCAAAACCTATAAAAGAGGCTTAAGAAAGCTGGGGTGTCCCGCTGACTGTGATCTCGAAAAACGGGGACAGTCAGGCAAAAGTTAGGGATAACAAGTCAAAAGAACGAGGTCATTACAAATCCTCAACAACATGAAAAATGTTGCAAAAAAAAAAAGGAGATGATGACTGCCTTTCATAAAATTCAATTGGTGAATCATCACCCAAAAGTCGTTCCAAACTCGAATAGAGTGCGACGCACAATTAACTGAGCTTAGGATTGAAGAACATCACGAAGAGCGGGTGGGTACAAATATACTTTGAGCCTTTATCCTTTGTTTCTTAAACCGTGAACCAGGCCACAATACAACCCTTCAAAAGTCCTAATTGAAGCATGGGTTAGTTCGAAAGCATACTGTTACAAAAAGGTATCCTGACTCCTGTAAGGCTTTGCTCTAAATCTTGTGTTGATTTGGTCTTATGAAAAGTTTTCTGCTAAAAAACGCATTTTTCAAAACTTCAAGACAGACATAAACTTTGCATTGCTTGAATATCACTGTTTGCATTTGGCTTTTTGTTTGACAGCGGAGAAATTCACACAACGAATATCCGATGAACGAAAGCTCTCTCAGTGAACAAAATCACTTCAAAAAGGATGACACTTCCATTAACGAAACTCCTATCAACAAGGGGCATCACATGTCACTATCCAGCTAACCTGGGGAAGTCCAGTCAAGGTTTCAACAGATCTTTCAAAAGTTCAGTTAACCTGGGGCAGTCCAGTCAAGGTTTCAACAAAATCTCTCAACTTGCAGAGTTAACTTGGGGCAAGTCTCCTTCATCATCACTTGGGGCATTCAAATGTCAAAACCAAGGTCTTCAACAATTCCTTCATCACCTGCTGGAAGTTACAACCACCGACAGAATAACAGACAACTGAAGCTCATAAAAATCTGTTTCTCTCAAGCATGAAGATTCTCATCACCTCAGAAGATTGGTATACTCCCAGTTTCTGACCGTTAACAGCATGAAGATTCTCATCACCTCAGAAGATTGGTATACTCCCAATTTCTGACTCCCAACAGAATGAAGATTCTCATTCTCAAAGTGGTGTATTTCTTAAGTTCCAGATCAACACCTGTAGCAAGCCAGGAAAATATCTGTGGACGACTGATTGTGGATCAACACCTGTAACAAGCCAGGAAATTATCTACATGAAGAGATTGAAGATCAATACCTGAAACAAGCCAGGAAAACTATCTTTCTTTCTCAGGTCAGAGATCAATACCTGAAACCAGCCAGGACAGTATCTCATTGACCAGCCTTTCTTAAGTTCCAGATTAATACCTGAAGCAAGCCAGGAAATTATCTGCAGGAAGAGATTGAAGAGTAATACCTGAAACAAGCCAGGGAACCATCTTTCTTTCTCAGGTCAGAGATCAACACCTGAAACAAGCCAGGACAGTATCTCCTTGACCAGCCTTTCTTAAGTTCCGGATTAACACCTGTAGCAAGCCAGGAAAATATTTGTGGACGACTGATTGTGGATCAACACCTGTAACAAGCCATGAAATTATCTACATGAAGAGATTGAAGATCAACACCTGTAACAAGCCAGGAGAACCATCTTTCTTTCTCAGGTCAGAGATCAACACCTGAAACAAGCCAGGACAGTATCTCCTTGACCAACCTTTCTTAAGTTCCAGATCAATACCTGAAACAAGCCAGGAAAATATCTGTGGACGACTGATTATGGATCAACACCTGAAACAAGCCAGGAAATCATCTACATGAAGAGATTGGAGATCAATACCTGAAACAAGCCAGGGAACCATCTTTCTTTCTCAGGTCAGAGATCAACACCTGAAACAATCCAGGACAATATCTCCTTGACCAACCTTTCTTAAGTTCCACATCAATACCTGAAACAAGCCAGGAAAATATCTGTGGACGACTGATTATGGATCAACACCTGAAACAAGCCAGGAAATCATCTACATGAAGAGATTGAAGATCAATACCCGAAACAAGCCAGGGAACCATCTTTCTTTCTCAGGTCAGAGATCAACACCTGAAACAAGCCAGGACAATATCTCCTTGACCAACCTTTCTTAAGTTCCAGATCAATACCTGAAACAAGCCAGGAAAATATCTGTGGACGACTGATTGTGGATCAACACCTAAAACAAGCCAGGAAATCATCTACATGAAGAGATTGAAGATCAATACCTGAAACAAGCCAGAGAACCATCTTTCTTTCTCAGGTCAGAGATCAACACCTGAAACAAGCCAGGACAGTATCTCCTTAATCAACCTTTCTTAAGTTCCAGATCAATACCTGAAACAAGCCAGGAAAATATCTGTGGATGACTGATTATGGATCAACACCTGAAACAAGCCAGGAAATCATCTACACGAAGAGATTGAAGATCAATACCTGAAACAAGCCAGGGAACCATCTTTCTTTCTCAGGTCAGAGATCAACACCTGAAACAAGCCAGGACAATATCTCCTTGACCAACCTTTCTTAAGTTCCAGATCAATACCTGAAACAAGCCAGGAAAATATCTGTGGAAGACTGATTGTGGATCAACACCTATAACAAGCCAGGAAATTATCTACATGAGGAGATTGAAGGTCAACACCTGAAACAAGCCAGGACAATTATCTCATCAACCAACCTTTTCAAATACCTGCAACGATCAAAAGATTCTCGCAATCCCCAGCCAGAGAGCCTTCCAGAATCTAATTCCCCTCAGAGTCAAGTTTCAAGATCCCCAGCGGAGCTAAAACTTCCAACTATCAATCCCCAAGCAGAATGAAGACTCTCATTCTCAGTTCCTCACAGGATATTCGAATATTCTCCAGTGAAGATCTCCTCAAGACAGGAATCCCCCAGTAGATTGGCATACAACCCAAGCTCCTGATCCCCCAACAGTGGTCCCAGGACTTCTCATCTTCAACGATCAAAAGATTCTTGCCCTCCCCTGCAGCAGTCAAGAATTCACTTTCCTTGGCAGAAGTCAAAGATCTCATTATCCAGGATTCATCTATCCTCGGCAAGACAGCTCATCAGCCTACATGTGCATTCATTACATTCATATCACAAACATTGATATAACATACATTGCATCATACATTTCATGCAACATGACTTTGTGTTTCAGCTAATATCTTACCCTTTTTCAGGATAAAGATTAGTGAGCTTCAATCTCCAGACTTCTAAAAACAGTTCACGGGTTCTCCAGTAACGGATGTTAACCTATCGCTTGTTCAGATTCTTCTCAACTTCTGAAAACAGTTTACGGATTCTCCAGTAACGGATGTTAACCTATTGCTTGTTCAGATTCTTCTCAAATTCTAAAAACAGTTTACGGATTCTCTAGTAACAGATGTTAATCTATCGCTTGTTCAGACTCAAGACTTCTGAAAACAGTTCACGGGTTCTCCAGTAACGGATGTTAACCTATCGCTTGTTCAGATTCTTCTCAACTTCTGAAAACAGTTCACGGGTTCTCCAGTAACGGATGTTAACCTATCGCTTGTTCAGATTCTTCTCAACTTCTGAAAACAGTTTACGGATTCTCTAGTAATGGATGTTAATCTATCGCTTGTTCAGACTCAAGACTCCTGAAAACAGTTTACGGATTCTTCCCAACAACGGATGTTAATCTATCGCTTGTTCAGACTCAACTTTTGAAAACAGTTTACGGACGCTTCCCAACAACGGATGTTGCTCTATTGCTTATTCAACTCCAACTCCTGAAAACAGTTTACGGATTCTCCAAACATGGATGTCAATCTATCGCTTGTTCAGAACCCCAGTTCAGAGACGTTCCAAAACATGGATACCTTTCTGATACTCGTCCACTCACCAATGACATACAGTTCGACAACGTTTCCAGATGGCATCTTTAAGCCCATCCTCCTACCAACAATCTCCAGATGGTATCTCTAAGCCCATCACCAAATGGCATCTTTAAGCCCATTCCCTCTACCATCACATCACCGAGTGCAAACTTTTTTGGGCACTCTAGTGTCCAATCTCCTTTTACCTTCGAGTCGCAAACGGCAAACTTGCCAATCTAACTCTTCAGGTTCAAGAAGATTGAACAGGGGAAACTATTGTACCCCAAAATTTGCCCTCTCTTTTTCCCCAAGAAATCACAGCTTCGGGCTTCCCTTGACTTTTTCAGATTGGCGTAAGAATCAGTCAAACAGACTTTTTCTTATCAGTCTATCCAAATTAAGGTTTTCATGGACTCTGGAACAGTTCAAGCAGATTGCTAAGGTTTTGTTTGAGTTTGGCTCAGGTTTTGATCAGGCAGGCGCTTCTGTGAAAATTTAATCAAGAATCAGGGTTTTGTGCGCGCATTCTCAGAAAGAATTAATTCTACAGTTCTTTTCAAGTTATTCTGGGATATGAGCTGAGGCATTTGGATTGAGAGTTTGCAGTGTTGGATTTAATCAGTGAAAAAAGAACATGTGGACGTTTGTTGTTTAGCTGTGCAATGCTTTGGTTATTCGGAACGCCAGTTGTTTATTGATTATTTATTTATTCTAAATTAGAATAGTTGGGATAAATTCCAGTTATTATAATTTAAGAAATATGAATAATTAAATAAATAATTGAAGAAGAATTAAAAGGAATATCAATAAAAAGACTTTTATTTATTTTTAATTATTTGTACAATTGTTATTTAAATACAGTAATTATTTACAAGTATTTACAATAATAATGTTACAATGATTAAAAGGAAAATAAAATTGCATCCTAAAATTTCCTAAGTCTTCATCTGCTACTTATCCTTTGCTCAGCTGACTTTTATCTGCAAAAAGAAAAATAAAAGAAAAGAAGTCAATGCAGATAAAATAAAAAAAAGGCAGACATATATTTTAAGATTCATCATTAAAAGTAACTGGCCGGAATCAGTTTGTTTGCCCTCTCTGCAAATCACGAGATTACTCTCGGTTCACAAAGAGGGATATAAATATGCTTGCAAATAAAGTATGAAATGCACAAAGTTACAATTGCATAAATTCAAATTGTCAAATATACTGCATAAATCCAAAAATTGTCAACCAAGTACAAAGGAAAACTAAACTGGCCAGAATTGCCAAACAAACTACAAAGTCACAATTTCAAACTAAGCCAAAGCTGTCAAAAGCTGTCCAAGAGATACAGAAAGATATCAGGCTATCCACAAGTACAAAAAAAGCTGTCAACAATATGCAGGAAAGCAGAAATTATGCAGAGGAAAACAACTAATGCAAGCAAATATTCAAAATGTCATCACTTTCCAGCCTGTCACTTTTTCAGCATAGTACATTATAAGCAATAAAAAATGCTTTTCTGTTGGAGAGAGAGAAGGGAGAAGAGAAAAGGGCTTACAGGTTTAGGCTTGAGAAAAAGATATAAACAAGCATATCTGAACACAGTAAAGGAGAGGCAGAATATATAACAAAAGAACAAACCAGCTCAAAGCTTGAAAACCATCAACCTGCCTCAAACAACACAAAATCCTGTAAAACTATTCTCAAAACTGAAACCTAAACTCAGTTTCAAAAACAAACATACAAGCCTTGAATCCAGTCACAATAAACAAAACAACAAAGCCCTGCATCAACCTGTAACACAAACTAACAACACAAGCTTCAAACCAGAACCCTGTAATGAAGCCTTCACCAACCTCTCAAACCTTCCTTGAACATTAAAACACCCCAAAACCTGTTTCAACACAGAATGCCATAAGCTTTAAACCTGTAATACAAGCCTCAAACAGAAGCCTATAACCTGTGTCAAGCCTCAAGCCTAACCTGCCTACAAACTTGTTCAAACCCTCATGCCACACAAAACCTTGAAGCAAACCATACAAAACCTGCATAAGCCCCTTATCCAAACAGTATTCAAACCAGTACATCAAACCAAAAGCCAGCATACTGATATGCTTTGAAGCCTGATGTAAGTATCCAACACAAGCCCTCAGAGCTAGGCTCATCACAGGGTCTAAAAAAACAAATCCATATTCAGAATCAACACTAGCAAGCTCAGAGGAAAAACATCTTCAGAACAAAAAACAAAGGCAATTCAGAATATTATCATAATCACTCAGAGCCACCACTCAGAAGCAAATAGGAAGAAAGCATACATAAGCGAAGTGTAAGCATACAAAGCAAAGAAGCAAGCAAATCATCAGAGGAAAAGAAGAGAGTTATACAAAGGTTTTCAGGCAATCATCATAAAACCCTAAAAGGCAAAATAAGATACTAGACAAACCAGGGCAGAATTCCAAAGCTCACAGCATCGCTCCCTCCGTCTCCGGCCACCCTAGGCACCTCAAGTCCACCTCGCCTCCATCTCCAAAATCCAAAGGTAGTATCTCATCCTCTTTCAATTCACGCGCCTCAAACAAACAACAACACATAAAATCAGAAGACATAAGAGCTAATAACATGCAAAAAGCTTGAAAACCTAAAAAGCGTTAAGACCTAAAACAGAGCCATTACCTTATATGACCACCGCTTGCGTGACCTTGGAGATGAGGAGGTGGAGGCGGCGCCTGGTAGTTTAAGGTTGGGGAGCGTCATTAGGTCGTGCTTGGCTTGAGAAGTGAAGAGGACGAAGCAAAGTGAGGAATGGCGCCGCGCTAGACTATAACCCTAATTACCCTTTCTGAAACAAAACTCAAACAACCCTAAAACAAATGTGTAAACGCGTTGGGCCGGATCCCATCCTAATCATCCTAAGCCCATGCGAAATCTGGAACGCACCCTCCCCCTTTTCCTTGTTTCAATCAGTGTTTGCCTTTTGGGCCTGCCCTCAGCTTTCTCCTTTTAGGCCCATTTGATCTTTTATCCCTTTTTTTTAATTATTTTTCAATACTATTTTCTATCACTTCTTTTATATATAACTTATACTAATATTTTTTTTAATAAAAATGACACTTTAACTTTTTTAGATGTTTCTTTTATCTTATTATACTCAAAATATATAGATATTAGGTTTCATTAAGTTTAAACATTTTTTTTTATTAAAACCTTTTAAAACCTTGAATAAAACATTTATAGAGAATCCATAAAAAATAGCCTTTTTTTTTATTTTTTAGGTCAAATATTTCATTTTTTATTTTATTAGTTTATTAAAACTTTTGTACCTAAAAATACTAACTAAAACACCTTAACATTAACACATAAAAAATAGAATTTCTTTAAGCATTTTCTTTTCTTTTATTAAAACTTTTGTTTTGTACATATTTAAGGAAAAAACACAAAAAATGATATTAATACTTAATTATTGCATTAAGTTAACATTTCTCACCTTGTAAATAATCACATGCACTTACACCAATACATTTGCTTGTCTTTTATTCTTATACATTGCCACATTTTACATTGCGATTGATTCGATTTGGTTGTAAATATATTTGGACACTACTCTCCTATTAAGTCTCATCCCCATTTGTAAATATTTGTACCCCCATTCCCGGATACTCATTTGTAATAGTTTAGGACTTTAAATTCCCGCAATTTATCGCTTTCGAATTATGCCATGATAGATCTAGGGTTTGTATGTAAATAAAATCAAACGCTGGATAACCTAACACAAAGATAAATGCATGACAATCAATACACAATTCACACTTGCACCCCTAGGGTAATCCTGCTTGTTGCCTTCCAAAATGGGCCATGCTTGCACGTTGAGTTTCTTTGGCAAAACAAAACAATTCAAATGATCATAGTCCCTCGATGACGCTTTCGAAAGTTGCCTAAAAAATGATCAAGTCCCTTCAAGCAAATTGCCAAAGACACTTGGCACCATTTCATTCATGGTCCATATGATGACCCGCGCCTGTCCCGTTAACATACTAACACAAGATTGTCCACCAAATACAATGGTGGAACAATACTGTTAAAAGGGTTAAAACATGAGAAAAACCTTTGAGTAAATTTAGGGGTAGACAACTCTTAGTTACTTGATCAACTTGCAAAACACGCTTGCCTACTTTTCAAAACCCACTCCACAAACACTTCCAAAACAACTTTCCAAAACATTTGAAACATCTTTTCGAAAAGACAAACACCTTTGTAAAACATTCGAGTAAAGAATTGTTACAACGGTTGCCTAGACAAGGCATCTTTTTTCAAAACATTTTCAACACATACACACACCACCATTTCAAGCAATTGAAAATCAAGGCAAGTGATCTAAAACAAGTAACTAAGAGCCCATGGATAACCATGGATGAAAAGGGTGCTAATACCTTCCCTTTTCATAGTCTACCCCCCGAACCCACGAAACATCTCAAAAGGTTTTTCCTGTGCTTTTTAACCTTTCCTTAGGATAAAATAAAAAGTCGGTGGCGACTCTTGCTAAACCGAACAAGTGCGAATACAAACGCAAAACCTCAAGTCATTTCTCCCACCGTATCACAGTGTGCATGTAAGATACATGGCTATTTTGAAAAATGTATTTGAAGAAAAGAAAGAAAAATGAGCACAAAGATTTGAATGCAAAAGAGTCAAATGATTTGTATTGAATGATCATATGAACATAAATAAAACCCTTGACAAATAGACCATAATGCCCCAGGCCAAGCACATGGCATAAAAGTCATTGTTTAATATTACAGACAAAATGTTCTTAAATTAAAAGAAAACAATAAACAAGTGATTACTCCTCATTGAAGGAGATGGGCATGAAGTCCTTTGCATGCCAATTCTTGAGCTCCTTTGTAGTTGGATACACCCAATCTTCAAATGCAACTTCATCATCAGAATCATCTACAATGTTAACCTCGTGGCTTCCAATACGGAGAGGGGGATTTCCTGCACGAGCGTGCCTCACTTCCTTCTGAGCCTTAACGGTGAAACCTAAACCAAATTTGTCTGCTTTGAATGGGATCTTGAGGAGTTTCCCCAAGTATCACATCTTCCTTCTTCAACTGTAACACGAGCATCTTTGAATGAAACCATCTTTGGCGCGACCTTAACAACTTTGGACACATCAAAGGAACATTTGGTAGCAGCAACCATTGGTGGAACAACCTCAAAAGCTTGACACGGGGTCTCTATGAACTCTCCATCCATCTCCACGTATTTGAAAGAGTTGAGGTGACTTACCATGAACTCCTCCTCACCACAGACAGTGACAATTATTCCCTTGACCGGATACTTGAGATTTTAATGAAGAGTTGAGGTTACCGCCCCAGCTCCATGGATCCAAGGGAAACCCAACAAACAAGAATAGGCAGGACGAATATCCATGATGTAGAAGGTGGAGTTGAAAATTTGTGAGCCCACCTTGATCGGGAGGTCCACTTCTCCATAAACTGTTCTTTTGGACCCATCGAAAGCCCTCACAATAATATGACTTGGTTTCAAGACTAAACCTTCACAGTCTAGACGGTCTAACGCCCCATTGGGTAGTACGTTTAAAGAAGAGCCAGTGTCAACCAAAACATGTGCTAGGGTGGTCCCCTTGCACTCGACAGAAACATGTAGAGCTTTATTATTGTTCTTCCCAAGCGGTGTTAGATCAACATCCGAGAATCCTAAACCATTATCAACCGTCAAGCTTGCCACGCAATTCTCAAACTGGTCAATTGTGGTCTTATGAGGGACATGAGCCTTCTTCAAGAATTTGATTAATGCCTGAGCATGGGTGTTGTACCCCAAAATTTGCCCTCTTATTTATCAAGACTTTTCTCACAAGACTTCTTGGACTCAAGACAAGATTAGGGGTTGGTCAACTCAGGACATCTCATCTTGCACTGATACCCTAAATTAGGGTTTGAGTTTGCACAAGAATTTTTCGACCACCAATGGTTCATATGACTTTCATACATCATTTTGGATCCCTAAGATTGCTCATGACAAGTTTCAAGCCTTGAACCACATTTTTGATCAGTCAATTGGACAGTTGACCTAAAAATCAGGTGTATTGGGGAAAAAGTCAACCATGGCCAATTTAAAGTAAAAATTCATAATTTTTGATCCAAATCAACATTCTAGGCTCCTATGTACCATTTCATCAAGTTTGGATCACAACTCCTCAAGAAATTTGATCAAATCATCAAAAGGGAAAAATGGTCAAAATTAGGGTTTTGACTGAGAAACGGCAATTTTTGATTTTTAACCAAGCCAATGACCAATTGGGTTCAAACATGATTTCAAGGGTTCAATGGCATCATATTTACCTAATTACATGGTTCAAAAGATCTCAAGTTCATTGGATTGACAGGTGAATTTTCCAGTCAACTGATCAAAAATCAATTGTACACTGAAAAGTCAATCTTTGACCTTTTGGTCAAAATCAAGTGCCAAGGGTCATAATTCATCAAGATGTGTCAAAATATGAAACTTTTTCACCAAGAAAACCAAAATTGCAAATTAGGGTTTTGAATTTGAAAAAATTCATAACTTAGAATTTTTCTAAGTATGGAAATTTTCTTATTTTTTTCCAACTTTCCACCACTTTTTCACCATGATGCAATTTGATTAAAAGAAAACTTCCAACCTGAAAGTTGTAGTCCTCCATGAAATCTAAAACTTTTCTTCACAAACATTTCCCAAAATATGCTTGGATCTCAAGTTATGAATTTGTGAACATGGGTCCATGAACTAAATAACTTAGTGAAAATTTGCCCTAATTTAGGCAGTTTTTTAACCCAACTTCAAGGACATTTTTCACCTAGTTACAAGAGGTATCTCAAAATGAATTTCAAATATGGATTATAGATCATGTTACAAGCTTTCCAAAATGTCCAAGAACTCTCCAAGATCATTTGTGGTTAGGGAGAATCGAAGAAGAGAAATTTGCATTTTATCACTTTTGTTCATGCCATTTTTACAAAGTATCAAGTTGCAAATCTGATCTTGGATGATTGTACCTTTCGTTACAGGTCCTAAACTCATTCTACACTCCATAATTTAATGCTAACTCAGAAGATAAAGACTTTATTTTGTCTTTTGGAACATTGTACATGAGATAATTCCATTAATGGCATAAAGGGCACATTGCTATTTTCATAAAGACAAGTTTTTGTAACTTTATCAACATTGAGCCATGGACCTGTTCCTTTGGTACAAACAACTTCCACAGATATCAAGCAATGTATACCAACTCTATGCAGCTAGCAAGCCAGCCAGTACAAGCATGTTTAGTGTGGTCACTTCACTTTTCTTCAAAAGCAAGAAAAGTTGCAAAAGTCCAAAGGCTTGCACATCTGATGAAGAGTGGACTTTGTATCCATTCTATACATATTCACAAACTTGTCACAACTTAGAACACGAATTGATAGCATCCAAAACACTCTCAAGCTCAAAAAACATCATTTTTCTGCCCAAACATTGCAGTTCTGCAAAATCATTGCCAACTTCATTTTGGCTCGTGCGTTTTCCCTTTTAACACTTGAAACATCTTACCTACATAATATCAAAGCTATCCAAGCCCTTGTCCTGGTACTGTAAGCTCTGTTTCAGCCATTGCCATTTTCAAATTTGGAGGTTGCAGCTTGACTTCTACAGAGACTTCTGGCCACACACAAAGCAAGCTAGGTATTGGAATAGGTTGAAGGAAGTTCAAGGAAGCTCACACGATCCTCAGGCCTCACTCAAAGTCCCCACATTGCCATATCCAAATCCAGCTGAAGGAGGTATTTTTCAAAACTCTATCTCTCTATTTAGGCATCCTCAAGCCACGATTTGTGAAGCAAAAATGTAGTCCTTAACATGGTGAAGCTGTACATATGCATACTTGTCATTTATATTAACTGAGCAGTGAGACTTTGAAGCTTGAAGTTCATGAAATAATTAGGTCACAATTTAGGGCTGATTAAATTCTCTCTGATCTTTGAGAGTTAGCTTACAAATTTTATATCATTGGAATCGTGAGATTAAGTGCTACATGTTTCATGTTACAAGTTTTTGTTTTTAATGCAAGTATGAGCAAGTTGCAGGTTTGAGTTGAAAGCGCGCGCAGGAGGAGACAGAGGACAGGGACGAAGCTTGCCTTGGGCTTTTTTGCATTTCTAGTCTTTTTGTTTTTACTTTTCACACCCCCTGTATTACTTTTGCACCCCCTTGCATATTTGTTTTATTTTTCATATTTCTATTTATATTTTTATATTCATTGCTTTTATTTATTTTTTTTGAATCATAAAAATCATGAAAAATATTTTCTTTATTTTTTGCATTTTATTTTATTTTATTTTTTTATTATTTTTTGGCATAAATAATAGCTTATTAGGATAATAGACTTTATTTTCTTAAATAAATTATAAATACATTTAATAAATACTATACATTTTTATTTTATTATTTTACACATAAAATATTTATTTTCTCATACCTATTTAATTTTTAATATTGACATATAATATTATTTATTATTTTCTTGTACAAAAATGGACAAAATAAATAATAGGAAACATATTTTTTCTTTTAATTTGAAAACTAGGGTTTCATCCCTCCAAAAATAATACTATTATTTTTTCCTTTTTTCTAGGGTTTACATAAATTATTTTCTCATACCTTAAACAAATACAAAACATTTTTTTTCATAAATACATTGCATTGCATATTTAAATATTTGTATATTTATTTATTTCGCACAATATTCAATTGGGTTGTAATAGTATTTTTAGGGTTTATTTTGTGCAATATCCCCATTTAAAAACTTGTATCCCCCCTCCCATAATAATTGTTGTAATAGCTTAGTTTACATTTACGCAATTTATCGCATTTATACCATGCTTAGTAAACTAGGGTTTGCATGACAAGACCAAAACCAAACAAATAGACAAAACCTAATTGCAAGACAAATGCATGAAAATTACACACATTACACACAAACACCCTTAGGGTTTCACCCACTTGGTTGCCTAAATAAAAATGGCCATGTTACGCACACGAAGTATCTTGGCAAAGCAAAACAAAATAAGATCATAGTCCCTCGACGACGCTATCAAAAGGTTGCCTAAACAAAGATGATCTTGGTCCCTAAAAATTGCTAAGATACTTGGCAACATTGCTATCATGGTCATACGATGACCCACGCCCGTCCCGTTTAACATCCAAAGATAGGGTTGTTTACCAAATCAATGGTAAATCAACAATGTCAAAGGAATAAAAATGCACAAGAAAGACATTTGAGTAGGTAGATAGCTTCTAGTTACTTGATCAATTTCAAAACAATCCTTGCTATTTTCATAAACAAACAAACACACACACACACATTTCAAAACATTTCAAAACAACTTACAAAAACATTGAAACATTTTTCAAAAGACAAACATCTTTGTATACATTCTTGCAAACAAGAATCATTACAAAGATCGCCTAAACAATGGCCTCTTTTTAAAATACTTTCAAAACCACACAAAGCACCATTTAAAACAATTTCAAAGCAAAGAAAGTGATCTAAACAAGTAACTAAGAGCCCTTGGAAAACCATGGATGAAAAGGGTGCTAGCACCTTCCCTTTTCATAATCTACCCCCCGAACTCAAGAAAGCATCTCAAAGGTCTTTCCTGTGCTTTTTTACCTTTCCTTTTTGATAAAAGAAAAGCCGGTGGAGACTCTTGCTAACTGCGACATTGGCGAACACAAACGCAAAACCTCAAGTCAGTTCTCCCACCGCATCACAATGGGCATCGGAACTGAGTAGCAACAACAACATAAAAATCTTGGAAGGTGTTTGCCCCAACTGCTCCTCAATCTTGAAATCGCTCATTTTTATGATTTTCAAGATCTCGTCCATCTCACGAGCGGAAGGTTCTCCATCAGCAATGTCCTTTGCGGGTATTTCTATCACGACAGGTTCAATAACTTTCTCCTTCCCTCTTGTATCAGTACTTGGTTTAGTAGCAGTGATGTGGACGAGTGCCTTTGTAACAACTGGTGGTGAGATGTTGGGTGAGAAGATCCTCCCAGTTAGGGTTACCTTACTTAAGCCAGTTATGTTACCAACATCATCAGCTTTGTCTTATTCAATCCAAGCGTCTTGTTTTATCCCATGGTAAAACATCTCAGCACCATAGTTCCATGGCACTGCTTTATTGGAAGAGTATGGGATTGGTCCGAGAGCGACAATTATTAGGGGAGTAACAGTTGGTTCATTTGAAATCTTGATAGGACCTTTGGAGGAGAACCTAAAAGGCTTTTTTTAGATGGTTATTATTGTACCCCAAAATTTTCCCTCCCGTTTTACTCAACATATATTCATTAAGATACTCAATTTGCTCAAGGATGCCCAAGAGTTGACCAGACAAACTCTCTCCTAAAAGCAATGAACCTCCAACTAGGGTTTCCATTTTCATCAAGATGGGAGAGTCCCAAAGGCCTCATATGATCTCCATAGCCCTAATATGTTCTCAATACCATTCATGCCAAATTTCATGCCTTGTACAAGAAGTTTGCCCAGTCAACTGCTTAGATGCTTGAAAATCAACTGTACCATTTCAAAAGTCAATTGGGGCCCACATACAGTCAAACTCCAAGATTTTTGGTCAACATCAACATTTTGAATTGATATCCATAATTTGATTAAGGTTTGGTCATGATTCCTCAAGAAATGCTCCTAATTCATCAAAACTCAAAAGTTGCTAAATTTGGGTTTCTTAGGAAAAGTCAACCAAACTTTGACCAGGAATAACTCTCTCATACTTTATCATAAATTTCTTACACAAGGATCATTTTTAAGAGAATCCAATTTCCTAAAACTCATCTTCATCCCTCAAGTCCAAGAAATGCACTCATGGAAAGATATGAATTCAGACATTATAGGTCATTCCAAAAAGTCAACAAAAACACCTTTTGGGTCAAAGCTTCTTACATGAACATGGAAGATACAATTGGGATGAAACCAAAAAGGGTTGTTTATGGGACATCCTAAGCTTTATAAAAAGTACAAGAACATCCTTCTAGGGTCAAAATTGAGAAAGATATGCATTGTCAAAGTTGGCCATTTTTGGAAATTTGCCCAAAGTCAACAATGCTCAAAATTGCATTTTTTCCCACATGGGCCCATCTTTTCAAGATTGAATCTCAATCTTAGCATGGTCCACGACCTATGGGACCCCTCATGCATTATTCACTCATTTATTTAATTTATTTTGATTTTTATTCATTTTAAAATCAAATAAATTCAAATAAATTCAAATTAAATCAAAACAAATCAAAATTATAGAATGGGATTTATTTTGCATTGAATTGAAGATCATGCAAGCTGTATAACCTCAAGAAAATCGTGCCAAGCCATAAACAAGAGGAAATGTCCAATTTTGGAAAGTTTGGAATTAAAACTTCAAGGCCAATATTCTTTGGATTCTTGCCAAAAATATTGACCTAATTGGATTCAATACATATACTAAAGTTTGGTGAACCCTACGGAAGAGATTTTTCACGCGCAGCCTGCCTCAAAAGCAAGAAAGAAAACTCAAATTTTTTGTCAAAAAGTAGAGACCGGATCTTCCTCCGCTGGCCAGTTCAGAGCATTATAAGGATCAAACCACATTCCTGGAAACCTCCTGAAGCTAATAGCATCACTTGCACGCATCAATACCTTCAGAACGCTCCATTACGGTATCACGGTTTATCCTCCATTCTTGAATTTGATTTTGGATATTTACGCGTTATAAATGATTTCAAGACATTCATTCATGTTTGTATTGTCATTTATAAGATGTTTGTATAATTAATTATGAGTTTTGATGCTTGTATAGACATATGCCATTGTTAGGGTTTGAGGTCGTATTTTAGGGCTTTGTGATACAGGAGAAATTAAAGCAAAAGAAGGACACTATCATACTCGTGAGATCAAAATAAGTTGATCTATATGCTTGGAATGGATTTATCATGCTTGATATTAATTTTTGAGATTTACAGGGTTGTAGTTACAGCCATGAAATCGTAGGTAAAGGTTTCCGTCTAAAACGACAGTATCAGGGAAGAAGAAGACCGTGTGGCAACGTCCTGTTGGACCGTTTGAAAATTCGCGCATCTTCTTAGGCCAAGCGCTCTATTTGTATTATATTTATTTTATTTGATTATGTATATGACTAACAAACCAGCACAGATGGCAAGGGAAGAAGGCATGTGAGAGGGAGGACCTGTGTTCGATCCCAGGTCCAGGCCTTTTGCATTTTCTGAAATTACAATTCCAAACAGTGCACGTCATTTCCTGAGGACCATCACGCGCCCTCTGATCTCGTCCTCAGGATTCATCTCCATCACTGATCCAGTGCTCAGCAAACGCAGGTCTACCATGAACCCTCAGAAGATGCCCCCAACGAATCAGGCGCCAGATCCTGGGCCACCAGTTTTTGGGCCTAACACAGATTGGGCAACACCCCCCCTGATTTGCTTACAACATCAGGCCCATCTCCTCATTTTTTTCTATTCTTTTTATTTATTTTATTTTATTTTAATTTATTATTTTAATTACTTTCACAATAAAAAATCATTTTTTTAATTAAATCATAGAATCAGAAAATTTCAAAAAAATATTAGGTTTAGTTAATTTTTTCATAAAATATTTATTTGTATTTAATTAACTAGTTTAATTAGGTTAACCTAAATATTTTTTTTGTAATCAAAATTTAATAGAAATTAGGTTTAATTTGCAAATTGCAACTATTTTTCTCAATAAAAAATACAAAAACATTTTTAATTAATTAGATTTCTTAGGTTCTAATTTGTTCCCGTTTTAACTTTCGCGCTCGTCTTTACTTTCTTTATTTTTATTAATTATTGTAACTGTCCCCAGTTTGTAATAGTTAATTAGATTTACTAATTCACATTTATCATTTCCCCGTTTTTTGATTATGTAATCCCCTCCCCGAAGTCTTGTAATAGCTAAGGTTTTAATTTCTCGCTTTTAATTTCCACAACTATTAAACTGCTAGATGTATGGACATTAGGATTGTATGTGAAAGATAAATCAATTTAAAACAGTAAAAAACCATAATTGTGCAAAGATAATTAACTGAAAAAAACACACTTGCACATGTTCACTCCTAGGGTTTGCCCCACTTGGTTGCCTCGGAAAATGATGGTCGTGTCCCTCGAACGTAGGGATACCTTAGCAATGACCCGCAATTCAAAATCGTCTTAAATATCATAGTCCCTATTTGTCCCTCGAGTTGCTTATGAATTATTCTTATGACGACAACCCCTTTGAAATGCTAAGGTATCTTTACTTGTTGCCTTCATAGACCATTTCGTCCCTTCGAATGTCCCTTTACAAATCCAACGACGGAGCTACCTACTCCTTAATAGTAGGATAACGCTGTCTAAAGGAAACGAAAATGAACAGACTTTTTTTTGAGTAGGTATAAATCTTAAGTACTTGCTCAAAACAAAAACTTTTCACACAAACACTTTCAAAGCAGTTTTCAAAAACAACTTCGTCACACTCTTGAGGAAGGGTTATCACGAAGTTAAACAAAAACTTTTCAAAACACACACAAGCAATTTCAAAATGAGCAAGTACATAAGAGCACATGGAAAACCATGGATAGAAAGGGTGCTAACACCTTCCCTTTCTATAATCTACCCCCCGTACTTAGAAACATCTCGAAAAAGGTTTTTTCTATTCTTTTTCCTTTTCCTTTGTTGGATGAAATAAAAGTCGGTGACGACTCTTGCTTACCTCGACATTTGCAAATACAAAATGCAAAACCAGTATTAACAGTCGGATCTTCCATCGTATCACGGAACTGGCGACTCTGCTGGGGATTTTATAAAAGTGGGGTTTACCTTAGGATCTAGGTCATTTTTAATTGCTTTCTTGTTTGCTTTGCTTGCTTTATCTTTAAGGGCTTTTTCTTGGGTATTGTTAAAGATCCTACACCCGGATCTGGGGCACTTTTTAGGTAAATAACAATAGATCATAGAGACTGTACGGCGTAGACCGATATGGTTTAAGTGATGGCTGTGTTGATGTGACACTTTGGTTGGTACCAGTATCCTTCGTGTGGAAACGAGGAGAATACGGGGCCGCCGTATGGTGTCGTGAAGCACTAACGGACCTTAGAACCTTAGTTGAACAAACTTAGCCATTAGAAAGTAGTGAGATAGCCGGCCTCGGTATAAAGCTGAGGATTGGTTGATACTCGATGCTACACTCATTGAGGTCAGACTTTCGGGATATTTCGGCCACAAGAAAAGATTGCCTGAGCTGAAACAATTCCCGATAAAGGATGATCAGTGATATTGAGAATCTTTAGAACCCAGTTACTTTTCTAAGACTGGTTTAAAACCAACTAAACTTCAAGAGGGTACTTACCTTTAACCTCAGGCAGGACTTTGAACCTAAGGTCTATTATGTGCTTTGCTTGTGTATGTTGTACCCTATTTAAACATAACATCATGCATCATAACATAGCATCCATTCTCATTGCACTAACCATTTCAAATACCAATAGAATTTATCTTTGTTTTGTTTAGCAGATTATGGCTCCCACTCGTAGAAACACTATCCGAATCAGCTTTGTGAGAATACCTCCCCAACTCAAGGAACTAGTATCAAGGGTTCCTGAAACTTCTGCGTTCACTAAAAGACATAATCGACTTCTCAACCTGGTTACTTAAAACTTTGATGAAAAGATGATGGGTGTACTCTTTCAGTTCTTTGATCCTAAGCACCACTGCTTCACCTTCCCAGGCTATCAGTTGGTGCCTACCATGGAAGAGTTCTCTCAGTTATTGAATATACCCATTCTTGAACAGTTGCCTTTCACAGGTTTAGAAGAGGTTCCTAAGCCATAAGTTATTGCCTCAGCCTTGCATCTGAAACGGACCAACATGGTATCCAATTGGAAAACAAGAAGCAGAGTCAAGGGTTTTCTAGCCAAGTTCTTAATAGATAAAGCCCAGCTGTTTTGGGATGATTTGGACTTTCAGGCTTTTGAGGAGACCCTGGCCCTCCTAATCTATGGGTTAGTACTGTTCCCTAATCCGGACTTGCTCATAGATGTGAATGCTATCAAGAACTTCCTCTCTCGCAACCCCGTGCCTACCTTGCTCGAAGATATCTTGCACGCTCTCCATACTCATACCATGAAGAGAAGAGGGGTTCTTATGTGCTGGATGCCATTACTTTCGAGGTGGTTTATTTCTCACCTCCCTAAGTCAGTGCTGAAGAATGAAGAAGGTTTCGGTTGGTCGCAAAGGATAATGTCACTTGCTCACACGAATATTCTCTGGTATTCCCGAGCTATGGGAGATATTACTATTATTGACCGCTGTGGGGAGTTACCTAATGTCCCATTACTTGGCATTAGGGGAGGCATAACTTACAATCCTTGTTTGGCTCTACTACGATTTGGTTACGCTCGAAGGGATGGTCCTTATGAGTTACTTATCCAGGGCATTGTATTTAACTATGAGGATGATGTTCAAGGGTATCGCCAGAGGTTCATATGAGCTTGGGGCATGGTAAACAGATCTATCTCCAAGACTTTGGGGCCGAAGAATTCCATTCCTATGGAACCTTATCTCCAATGGGTATAAGCTCGTGCTCAGAAACTTATGATGCCCTACATATCCGTATTACCAGTTATCGTGGAACCCATTACTGAAGGGGGTATTCCTTGTGCGGTTCTTCATCCTAATATGCCCACTGATCTTAAAGAACTACAGAGGTATTGGATTCAGTTGAAGAAGGAGCGCAATACTTATAGGGACCAATTCTATGCCCAGGAGAAGAAGGTTTTAGAGCTCACAAAGCATCTTCATGAGGAAAGAAGCCTTAATGTCTATCTCGGCACGAAGAGGAAGCATCCATGGGAAATATGATTTTTTTTTTAGTTTTTAGAATTTTAAGTTGTAACGCCTAAAAGGAAATTGTACTTTGAATTCTATTAATAAAATCATTATTTCATTTTGGTTCGCAAATTTAAATTTCCCAAAGACCTTAAAATCACTGCATACGCATCCCATCCATAGCATTGCATAGACATGTATCGTTACAGGTTTCTCATCTTCTTCACTGTTTATTTCAGCAATAATGTCTTCTGAACAATGCATCAAAGATCTCCAGGAACAAAATGCCCAATTTCAACAGATGTTCATAACTCTGGAGAAAGGGCAGGAGGATCTGAAAGCCCTCATCCTGAAGGAGAAGAAGAAAAAGAAGAAGGTCTCTGGTATTCTGAATATGGGCAGAAGGTTCAGGGGGCAATTAAAGCAACCAGTCGATCTAACCTCCTCATCCAAGGAAGGGGAGAATCAAGAAAGGGAGACAAGGGAAAAGGACCCCAGTCCTGAAGTTTCTGACAATGATACGGACTACAATGATGAGTAGTATACTCCCATTGAGGATAGATACAAGCAATTGGAAGACCATTTGAGTGCTATGGAAGTCCAGAAGATACATGGGTTGGATTTCAAAGAACTGGCTTATTGACAGTCTTTGGGGAAATCTCGGGAGAGAAAACCCTTCCACTTCTGGTAATCTTACTGGTCCCGACAATGTTACTGACATCGGGATCATCCTCTTCATTCTTCAGGTCTTGTTTAACACCATGCTAGTAGACATTGACGCCATAATGCCAAGGGACAACTTTGTCCGAGGCGTATGGGACAGGACCAGGAAGGGTGATTATTAACGAAGCGACTCTAGGAGCAGATGTAATCCTAACAGGTCTTCTCGAGGAGACCTTGGAAGGATTTGCGGAAATGGTTATATTGGCAATATCTTCACATGGAACAGTTGGAATCAAAGTTTTCTCGAACAAAATTTCTCTGATGTCCATCAGGCGTTGGACACCTGTTTTCAGCAAATGGCAACCAGAAGGAAGAGATGAACACACGTGGCAACCTTCACCATAACCCGGAAATAAACCGGCCAACAAAAAATTCTTCTTAACAGTCATAAGAGGAGTAGAAACTTCATCAATTGAGGTCACAAACAGATCAATGTCAACATCATTAACTCCACGATTATGCTTAGGAATGGGAGCAATTATGACATTGGGCTTCTCTGGAGCATCGAACTCAATCTCTTTGGCTTCAATTAGATCTTGTACCTTATTTCTCAGAGCCCATCAATCATTTGTATTGTTTCCAGGACTCTCAGAATGGTAGGCACACCGGGCATTTGGATTGTACCGAGGAGATGTGGTATTCGGATTCTTGGGATCCTCTTTCAAGGTTGCCAAGTTAGATCTCAGTAGATGGGGTAGAACCTTTGTCAATGTCATGCTAATTCAGGTAAACTGCCTTTGTGGTCTTTCTACCCTTTGTTGATTGTTGCGTTGTGGAGCATCCACAGACCTAGGTATCATTACAGCACTTACTGCCGGACAGTGTTCAACTCTTCTTTGACCTCTTAGGCTATAGATAGCACTGGCTTCCTTATTACCAATGAAGGGCTTCTTTACCGAACTCGAAGAGGTGTCCTTTTGTATTTTACCACTCTGGATCCCAACTTCCACCCTTTCTCCTGTTAATATCAGCTCGGTGAAACCAGCTGATGAGCTACCAATCAAATGATTAAAACAAGGAACAGACAGCGTCCCAAGAAACATGCCAACCAACTCCCTGTCAGATAAAGGGGGTTGAACTCTCCCATCCAAGTCTCTCCACTTCTGTGCATAGTCCTTAAAACCTTCACCTGTACCCGTGGACATACTATGGAGTTGAGTACGAGTAGGGGCCAGGTCGGCATTGTATTGATATTGCTTGTAAAAAGCGGCAGCCAAATCCTCCCATTTTTGGACATTGATTCCTTCCAATTGGTAGAACCATTCGAGCTGAGTCCCTGACAAATTCATCTATAAATAAGTGGCTCCATCACACTTGCAAGGGGCTGGCTTTTAGAGAGAGAACCGTCAAAAAGAGAGAAAAGAAAAACTGTGAAATCTTCATAAAAAATCCAGAATTCCTAAACAGAAAACCAAAACCCTTGTTCTTCCCTTGAAGTAAAAGAACTTGATATTTTCTCTTTCGTTGCTCTTGCTGACTCCAGAATATCTGAAGGCAGCAGCTCAAGTCCCAAGCACACGTTCTAGATTCAAGGTAAGTCTCCCTGAATCTGCATCTTCTCATTTAGAACATTGATAAACATGTAATTTTCATAGTATTGATGTTGTCCATATCATTGCGTAAGTAGAAAAACTGTGGATTAGAACTTCCTGATTAGGGCTAGACTCAGGACCAGGATCAGAACTTCCATAAACTGTTGTGTTTTTATCCTTCTGATTTGCTATTTGCTAAAAACTGAATAAATTGCTGATCTGCTGATTGGTTTTAGAAAAGATTTGAAATATGACGTAGAACTTCTGATTTTTTTACATGTTGATAATACACTAAACTTCTAATATTCATTCACTATTTTAACATTTAGAACTTCTGATTTTATATGCTGATAATGCGCTGAACTGCTGATTTGTTTGTTCACTGTCTTAGCATCATACAGAACTTTTGAGTTCTTCCTATTGTTTTAACACGCACAGAGCTTCTAAGGTTTTCTCACTGTTCTCACGTTTAGAACTTTAGCTCGCACCATCCAGAGCTTGTGTTTCCCCTCTAACGTTTCCTGCAGGACCTCAAAGTTTACCAATCCAAAACTTCTGATACCCACTGACGTTTCCTCCTGAGTCACAGCGCGCCTGGCTTTAGAACTTCTGATCCTTGTTGCTCTGTTTGCAGCAGCACGTTGTTCCTATCTTTCATTTATTTTCCTTCTCATCATTCTTTAAATTAACCCTTTTTTATTAACATGAAAATACATAAGAATAATTTTTCTTTTATTAACTTGTTCTTTTTTTATTTATTTTCATTAAGATAAAAAACCATTTTCTAAGTAAGTCCTTTTTCTTTCTTATATTGTACATTTCAATATGGTTGTAATAGTAACTTAGGACTTATTTTCTTGCAAACCCCCATTTGTAAATATGTATACCCCATCCCCCTAATGATTGTAATAGCGTAGAATCTTTATTTTCTGCACTTTTATTACTTTCATATATTGTTAGTAATTAGGGTGTGTATGGCAAGACTAAAACCAATGTTTAGAAAACCCTAATTCAAGACAAAATTATGCATGCAATCAAATAAACTTGCACACTAGAACCCTTAGGGTAATCTCACTTGTTGCCTATCGGAAAAATAGTCATATCCCTCGAACATGGGCGTTTTAGCAAAGACCCTCGATAAAAGATCGTAGTCCCTCGATGACCCATGATGTTGCCTTTGATAAACGATCTAGTCCCTAAAACGACATTGCTAAAAACATTCCATGAGTTGCCTTCTATGACTATACAAACATCCCAACGTCCGTCCCTTCACATCCAACGATGGGGCTTCTTTCCAAATCAATGGTAAGATAGCAACATCTAAAGGAGGAGGAAAATAACATCTAAGACCTTTTGAGTAGGTAGATTCGCTCCTAAATGCTTGCTTGCTCACAAAAAAAACATTATATACACCGAAACTCTCACTTTGAAACATTTTCAAAAGACAACACTTTGTATGCGTTCTTATAGAGACGAGAATCATTACAAAGAAAACCCTTTTCAAGATCACTTCCAAAAACACATTCCACAAACACCTCTTTGAACTATTTTCAAAACAACACTTTGTATGCATTCTTATAGAGACGAGAATCATTACAAAGTCACATTTTCAAAATAATTTCAAAACCCACATCACAAGCACACATTCAAACAAAAGCAAGTGATCTAGAAAGTAACTAAGAGCCCATGGAAAACCATGGCTGAAAAGGGTGCTAATACCTTCCCTTTTCATAATCTACCCCCCGAACTTAAGAAAAAATCTCTAAAGGTCTTTCCTGTGCTTTTTCACCTTTCCTTTTGGATAAAAGAAAAGTCGGTGGTGACTCTTACTAAACCGCAACATTTGCGAACACAAACGCAAACCCTTCAAGTCAGTTCTCCCACTGCATCACATAACTGGTGACTCTGCTGGGGAAATTCTTAAAGTGGGGTTACCTTAGGGTTAAATCATATTTACTTGCCTTCATTTGTTTGAATTTCTTGCTTTACATTATTGGTTCCTTGTTTGGGTTTGTTTTTGATCCTCCACCCGAATCTGGGGCACCCTTTTAGGTAAGTAGCAATAGATTGTGGAAACTGTACGGTGTAGACCGATATGGTTGAAACAATTGCTATGTTAGTGTGACGCATTTGTGGGTACCGGTATCCCTCGTGGTGAATCGAGGAGAATACGGGGCCGCTGAGTGGCATCGTGAAGCACTAATTGACTTTAGAACCCTAATTGAACAACTTGGTCATTAGGACGTAGTGAGATAACCGGTTTCGGTGTAGAGCTGAAAATTGGTTGATACTCGATACTACACTCATTGAGGCTAGACTTTTGGGATATCTCAGCTGCAAGAAAAGATTGATTATGCTAGACAATTCCTAAGAGAAAGGCCGGTGATATTGAGATCTTTTAGAACCCGATCACTATTACTAGGAGAAGTTGAACCAACTAAACTTCAAGAGGGTACTTACCTATAAAGCCCCATGCAAGCCTAAAACATAGGGACTTGTCTGCTTTGTGTGTATATCTACTTGTACATAACATCATAAACATCATAAGCATCATACGCATGCTCACTAACCATTTCAAGGATTTAGAAATTTATCTTTGTTTTTATTTTGTAGGTCATGGATTCCGTCCGAAGAAACACCATCAAAATCAGCTTTGTAAAAGCACACCCTCAGCTTCAAGAGTTAGCCTCAAAAGTGCCAGGGGATTCTCCTTTTACCAAGAAATATGGTCGACTCCTCAGTTTAGCTACATCCAGTTCCCAAGAAGAAATGATGTGTGTACTGTTCCAATTCTTTTATCCCGTACATCATTGTTTCACCTTCCTGGACTATCAGTTGGTACCTACACTGGAAGAGTTCTCTCTACTCTTAGGGGTGACCGTGCTTGATCAGATACCATTCACCGGTCTAGAAGGGATTCCAAAACCTGAAGTCCTCGCCGGAGCTTTGCATATGAAGAGAGTCGACATCATAGCCAATTGGGAGACAAGAAGCGGGGTTAAAGATTTCCTAGCCAAGTTTCTATTGGAAAAGGCTCGTTCATTCTGGGACAACATGGATTTCCAAGCTTTTGAAGACATCTTGCCTCTTCTCATTTATGGTTTGGTTCTGTTCCCCAACTCGGACCAATTCATAAATATTAACGCCATCAAAGTCTTTCTCTCTCGCAATCCCGTGCCTACCTTACTGGGAGACATCTTGCATTGTCTTCATACCCGCACCATAAAGAAGAGAGGTACTCTTTTGTGTTGTATTCCACTACTAGCTAAGTGGTTCACTTCACACCTACCTCAATCAGTATTGAAGAACGAGCGAAGACTGACATGGTCTCAAAGGATGATGTCACTCACCCACTCTGATATCTGTTGGTGTTCGAGATCCTTGGAAGATGTCTCTATCATTGACCGTTGTGGGGAATTCCCTAATGTCCCTTTGCTTGGTATTAGGGGAGGTATCACATACAATCCCTGCTTAGCTCTTCGACAGTTTGGGTATGCCCGAAGAGACGATCCTCATGAGATGCTCATTCAAGGTCTGGTGTTCGACTACGACAAGGAAGACCAAGGTTATTGCCAAAGGTTTACACGAGCTTGGAGAATGGTGAACAAGGTGGACAGTAGAATTTTGGGACACAAAAACTCTATCCCACTCGGGCCTTTCATTAGGTGGGTACGGGCTCGTGCTCAAAGTCTCTTAATGCCTTACCCTTCTATCCTCCCTGTTATCATAGAGCCTGTTGTTGAAAGAGACGCCCCATACACTGTCCTTCATCCTGACATGCCTACCTCCCTCGAATACTTGCAGAAAGCTTGGGTTCAGTTGAAGGAAGAGCGGGACACCTTTGAAGCCCAATTTTACGCTAGTGAGAAGAAGGTTCTGGAACTCACCAAGCAGATTCATGAAGAACAGAATCTGAACACCTACATTACGCCAAAGAGGATGCGTTCAACCTTTTTTTCTTAAGAGTTTTGCTATATTTTTGTTTCTTTCATTGTAAGCCCGAAAAGGCATAATGTACTCAATCTTGGATTTATTAATATGACGTGTGTTCCTCTTTTGGTCTGAACAAATTTAAATCTCTAGTTTCCTTGAAATAATTGCATACGAATATCATCCATGACATTGCATAAGCAGGTTCTGTTACAGGTTTCTCATATCCTCCGCTGTTTATTTCAAGCAGATATGTCTTCTGAACAAAGCATCAAAGATCTTCAGGCACAAAATGCCCAATTTCAACAGATGTTCGTAACTCTGGCAAAAGGGCAGGAGGATCTGAAGGCCCTCATCCTGAAAGAGAAATAGAAGAAGAAGAAGAAGAAGAAGCACTTAGGTGCCCTCAATATGGGCAGAAGATTCGGGGGGCCACTAAAGCAATCAGCTGATGTGACTTCCTCATCCAAAGAGGAGGAAAATCAGGAAAGACAAACAAGGGAAGAGGACCCCAGTCCTGAAGTCTCTGACAATGATACCGACTATAATGATGAGCAGTATCCTCCCACTGAGGATAGGTACAAGAAGTTAGAGGATTGGTTGAGTGCTATGGAGATCCAGAGAATACCAGGGTTGGATTTTGAAGAACTAGGGTTGGTGTCTGGGGTAGTCATCCAACGAAAATTTAAGGCTCCAGTTTTTGCAATGTATAATGGGGTGTCTTGCCCGAAGCTTCATCTCCGTTCCTATGTAAGGAAGATCCATCCCCACACCGCTGATAGAAACTTGTGGGTTCATTTCTTTCAAGACAGTCTGTCAGGGACTCAACTCGAATGGTTCTACCAATTGGAAGGAATCAATTTCCAAAACTGGGAGGATTTGGCTGCCGCTTTTTACAAGCAATATCAATACAATGCCGACCTGGCCCCTACTCATACTCAACTCCAGAGTATGTCCATGGGTACAGGTGAAGGTTTTAAGGACTACGCACAGAAGTGGAGAGACTTGGCTGGGAGAGTTCAACCCCCTTTATTTGACAGGGAGTTGGTTGACATGTTTCTTGGGACACTGTCTGGTCCTTGTTTTAATAATTTGATTGGTAGCTCACCAGCTGGTTTCACCGAGCTGATATTAACAGGAGAAAGGGTGAAAGTTGGGATCCGGAGTGGTAATATACAAAAGGACACCTCTTCGAGTTTGGTAAAGAAGCCCTTCATTGGTAATAAGGAAGCCAATTCTATCTATAGCCCAAGAGGTCAAAGCAGAGCTGAACACCGTCCGACAGTAAGTGCTGTAATGATACCTAGGCCTACGGCTGCTCCACAACGCAACAATCAACAAAGGGTAGAAAGAACAAAAAGGCAGTTTACCCAGATTAACATGACATTGACAGAGGTTCTACCCCATCTACTGAGATCTAACTTGGCAACCTTGAAAGAGGATCCCAAGAATCTGAGTACCACATCTCCTCGGTACAATCCAAATGCTCGGTATGCCTACCATTCTGAGAGTCCTGGCCACGATACAAATGATTACTGGGCTCTGAGAAATAAGGTACAAGATCTGATTGAAGCCAAAGAGATTGAGTTCGATGCTCCGGAGAAGCCCAATGTCATAGCTGCTCACATGCCTAAGCACAATCGTGGAGTTAATGATGTTGATACCGATCTATTTATGACCTCAGTTGATGAAGTTTCTACTCCTCTTATGACTGTTAAGAAGAATTTTTTGTTGGTCGGTTTATTTCTGGGTTATGGTGAAGGTTGCCACGTGTGTTCATCTCTGCCTTCTGGTTTCCATTAGCTGAAAACAGGTGTCCAACGCCTGATGGATAGAAGAGAAATTTTGTTCGAGAAAACTTTGATTCTAACTGTTCCATGTGAAGATATTGCCATTATTACCATTTCTGCAAATCCTTCCAAGGTCTCCTCGAGAAGACCTGTTAGGATTACATCTGCTCTTAGAGTCGCTCCATTAATAATCACCCTTCCTGGTCCTGTCCCATACGCCTCGGACAAAGTTGTCCCTTGGCATTATGGCGCTGATGTCTACTATCATGGTGTTAAACAAGACCTGAAGAATGAAGAGGCTGATCTCGATGTCAGTAACATTGTCGGGACAAGTAAGATTACCAGAAGTGGAAGGGTTTTCTCTCTCGAGATTTCCCCAAAAACTATCAATAAGCCTGTTGTTATTTCACCTGCTATTCCTACTGGTACTTCAACTACTACTCCTGTTCTTACTGTTACGCCTGCCGTTGAGTCATCTAGTACCGAGGCAAAGAAGCTATAGGTGAGCCTGCCCAGACGGAGGCACCTAGAAAGATTGTCGTAGAAGCCTCTAAGCAAGAGATAGAGGAAATATTAAAAATAATTAAAAAGAGCGACTACAATGTGGTCGGGCAGCTGGGGAAGACCCCCCCAAAGATATTCATGCTGTCTCTGTTGTTGTGTTCCGAGGCCCATGCAAAGGCTTTGATCGCGTTCCTCAAAACTGCGCATGTTCCGCAAGAGACCTCGGCTGATTAATTCAAAGACTGTGTGGCCAGCCTGATTGCTGACAATGGGCTGGGTTTTTCAGATGCCGACTTGACACCGAAAGGGAGGAAGCATAATGATGCTCTGCATGTCTCGATCGAATGTAGGGGCACCACTATGGCTCATGTTCTGGTGGACATTGGGTCTTCGCTGAATGTTCTGCCTAAGAAGGCTCTCGATCGGTTGGACTGTGAATGCTTGACCTTAAAGCCTAGTAATATTATGGTAAGGGCTTTTGACGGGTAGAAGAGAATGGAGCATGGGGAGGTGGACATCCCTGCCAAGGTAGGCTCTCAAACCTTTGAGTCCACCTTCTATGTGATGGACATCAGGCCGTCATATTCTTGTTTGTTGGGTCGCCCTTGGATCCATGAAGCTGGGACTGTTACTTCTACACTGCACCAGATGCTGAAGTATCCGGTGAAGGGGAGGATTGCCACTGTGCGTGGCAAAGAGGAGTATATGGTGAGCCACCTGAACTCCTTCAGGTATGTGGAGATAGACGGGGAATTCATAGAGACTCCGTGTCAGAACTTTGAAGAGGTTCCCCAGATTTTGGCGTCGACTGAAACTACTACCAACAACAAACCTCCTCTGAAGATGGATTCTCTCAAACACGCCAGAGCGGTGGTTGAAGAAGGTGGGTATACCAACTGGGGACAACTCTCTGATTTTACTCATAAAACTGACAAGTTTGGTTTGGGATTTACTTCAGAAGCTCAAAGGGTTGTTCGACACGCTCGAGCTGGAGGACCTCCCCTATGCATTAGCAATCGGGGAATTAATTCCATTGAAGACAGTGAGGACGACTCTGACATTTACAGCTGGATATACCCGACTACAAACGGTGGACCGAGTAACTGGACGGCTAGGGATTTTATACAAGTTTCCTTTATTCCGTAGAAATTGTCTTACTTGTTTTTCTAAAGTTTGTAATAAACAATTTGAACTCTACAACCTTGTGTCTTGCCCGAGGCACATTGGTTTTTTTTGTGAGGGCTAGTATGTGTCATTTCATATATCATCAATAAAACATTGGACGTTCTTTGTATACAAATTTTGCGCTCTCTGTTTTTCTTTTCTGCCTCTATTTTTACAGCTATGCTCTTACACACACTCACGTATCAAACTGCAGATCCATATCCACTCTGGATCCCATTGATAACAATTCTGCTACTTCTAGTTATGATTTTGAAAATCCGATCAACCAAGCTGAGGACGAAGGTGAGGACGATTGTGAGGTGTCTGGAGAACTAGCTAGACTATTACAACAAGAAGAAAGGGTTATACAGCCTCATGAAGAGCCAGTTGAGACGATAAACTTGGGCACAGAGGAGGACATAAGAGAAGTCAAGATTGGTGCAAATATGGAGACTAAGATCAAACAACGGTTGATACAAATGTTGCACGACTAAGTTGAGATCTTCGCCTGGTCATATGAAGACATGCCTAGTCTAGACACTGATATTATGGTACACTGTCTGCCGACTAAAGAAGATTGTCCTCCGGTTAAACAGAAGGTCCGCCGCATGCGCCCTGAAATGTCAGAGAAGATCAAGGCAGAGGTCATGAAGCAGTTCGAAGCAGGGTTCTTAGCTGTCACCTCCTATCCGAAGTGGGTTACTAATGTCATTCCGGTACCTAAGAAAGATGGCAAGGTATGAATGTGTGTAGATTACAGGGACCTGAACAGGGTGAGCCCCAAGGATGACTTCCCGCTTCCCCATATTGACGTTCTGGTTGACAACACCGTGTAGCATAAAATCTTCTCCTTCATGGATGGTTTCTATGGCTATAACCAGATCAAGATGGCTCTTGAAGACATGGAGAAGACAACCTTCGTCACACAGTGGGGCACCTTCTGTTACAAGGTGATGCCTTTTGGGTTGAAGAATGCTGGGGTAACTTATCAGCGAGCCATGGTCGCCTTGTTCCACGATATGATTCACCATGAAATAGAGGTATATATTGATAACATGATTTCCAAGTCTCAAACTAAGGAAGAGCACCTTGATCATCTACAAAAGTTGTTCGACAGGTTGAAGACATACAAGCTGAGGTTGAATCCGAACAAGTGCACCTTTGGGATAAGGTTTGGTAAGCTTCTGGGTTTCATCGTCAGTGACAAAGGTATTCAGGTAGATCCTGAAAAGGTAAAGGCCATACAAGAGATGCCGGCTCCCCGCATAGAGAAAGAAGTTAGAGGTTTCTTGGGACACTTGAACTATATTTCCAGGTTCATTTCACATCTGACTGCTACTTGTGAGCCCCTCTTCAAGCTTCTGAAGAAAGATCAAGTGGTAAAGTGGAATGACGAATGCCAGACATCTTTTGAAAGAATCAAGGAATACTTTCAAGAACCGCCAATTCTAATGCCTCCGGTTGAAGGAAGACCTTTGATATTGTACTTAACAGTGCTAGACAATTCAATGGTGGTGTGTGCTGGGGAAGCATGACGAGTCTGGTCGAAAAGAGAACGTAATATACTACCTTAGCAAAAAGTTTACTGACTGTGAGACACGATAATCACTGCTCGAGAAAAATTGTTGTGCTTTGGCATGGGCTGCTCGCCGACTAAGATAGTATATGCTGACCCACACCACTTTGTTGATATCTAAGATGGACCCAATCAAGTACATCTTCAAGAAACCCGCTCTCTCCGGAAGAATAGAAAGATGGAAGATGATCTTAACTGAATACGATATACAATATACAACCCAGAAAGCAATCAAGGGGAGTGTATTGGCTGATCATTTGGCTCATCAGGCCGTGGATGACTACCAGTCCATGAATTTTGAGTTCCCGGATGAGAACATTATGCTGGTGACTGACTATGAAGAACCTGGATCGGATGAAGGACCCGAGGAGGGATATCAATGGACTATGGTTTTTGATGGAGCTTCGAACGCACTCGGTAATGGCATTGGCGTAGTAATCATATCTCCTGAGGGCTGTCAACTCCTTTCACTGCTCGGCTATGTTTCAACTGCACTAACAACATGGCGGAGTATGAAGCCTGCATCATGGGCCTCAAAGCCGCTATTGACTTGAGGATTAAGTTCTTGGACGTTTTCGGGCATTCAACCTTAGTGATAAGTCAGATCAAAGGCGAATGGGATACGAAGCATCCAAATCTCATCCCATACAAAGAGCATGTGTTGACACTGCTCCCACACTTTGAGGAGGTAACCTTTGAACATTTCCCGCGAGAGAAGAATCAGTTAGCGCACGCGCTAGCTACCATGTCTTCTATGTTCAAAGTCAGGTGGGACAATGAAGCTCCTCGAATCACCATCGAGAGGTTGGATGAACCAGCGCACTGTTGTGAGATTGATACCAAAGAGGTGGCAGACAAACCCTGGTTTCATGAAGTGAAGAAGTACCTTGAGACTCAAGAATATCTCGAAGGGGCATCTGTCAATGATAAGAAGTTTCTGAGAAGGTTCGCTATGAAATTCTTCCTCAATAATGGAATCCTCTACAAGCGCAATCCTGACTCTACCTTGCTGTGGTGTGTAGACAAGAGCGAAGCAGAGAGGATTATGAAAAATCTACATGAAGGTACCTTCGAAACCCATTCAAGTGGACATACCATGGCTAAGAAGATCCTACGAGAAGGATACTACTGGTCCACTATGGAAGCAAATTGTTATCAGCACTCCCGAACTTGTCATAAGTGCCAAATCTACACTGATAAGGTGCATGTGCCTCTGATTCCCTTGAACGTCTTGACAGCTCCGTGGCCTTTTGCAATGTGGGGCATTGACATGATCGGAGAAATCCGACCCACCGCTTCCAATGGTCATCACTTCATCCTGGTGGCCATAGATTACTTCACAAAATGGGTTAAGGCGGCCTCTTTTGTTACTGTGACCAAGAACATTGTGGCGCGGTTCATCAGGCATAATCTGATTTGTCGGTATGGTGTGCCAGAGAGAATTATCACTAACAATGGAACAAATATCAACAACACGATGATCACCGAGCTCTGTAAGCAATTCAAGATACAACATCATAACTCTTCTCCCTATCGATCGAAGATGAATGGCGCTGTTGAAGCGGCTAATAAGAACATCAAGAAGATTATACAGAAGATAATGGTAACATACAAAGACTGGCATGAGATGTTACCATTCTCTCTTCATGGGTACTGTACCTCAGCACGGACGTCAATAGGGGCAACACCCTACTCTCTGGTATATGGCATGGAGGCAGTCCTACCCATCGAGGTCCAGATTCCTTCTTTGAGGATTATGAAAGATGCTGGTTTGACTGAAGACGACTGGATCCAGACTCCACCTTATCAACTAAATCTGATCAACGAGAAGAGACTTACTGTTATCTCTCATGGTCAGATGTATCAAAAGCGAATGATTAAGGCTTTTAACAAGAAAGTCAGAAGACAAGAATATCAAGTCGGAGATCTGGTAGTCAAGCGCATCATACTGCCACAAGGTGATCCCAGGGGAAAATGGACCCCCACATAAGAAGGGCCATTTGTGGTTAAAACATTTTCTCGGGTGGAGCTATGATTCTAAACACCATGGATGGTGACGACCTTCCTCACCCTGTCAATGCAGACATAGCGAAAAGATACTGCGCCTGATCAAAGACCTGCTAGGTTGACTGGCCTAGGAAAAAATAAGGGCTTCCCAGTGAACCAAAAGGGTTCAGGCAAAAATAAGGGATGAAAATGAAAAAAATCTGTACACCCAACAAGTCGAAAACCTGAAAAGGCGACTTGGGCAACAAAGGGTATCCCGGTGGACCAAAAACACGAAAGGGCAGTCTAGGAAAATGTTAGGGATATAAAGCGTATCACTATGTCCCATTGAATCACCTTGCGATCAGGCCTCATTATCAACTATCAAGCTCGAACGACATTGATCAACCTAATCAACTTCAGACAGTAAGCAAAGTGGTGAGACGCTCGAAGACATAGGGGAAATAGCAGAGTTGGAACCCAATGGGATTGTTGCACATAGATAGTTTCTTTTCTTCTTACACAAAATTGTATAACTTCTATTTTTACGGCGGCGTTCTCTTACTAGAGCGACAGTCCCCTTGTACAAAAACGCCTATTATAGGCCAACTTCGAAAATAATACAAATAATTTTTACAAAACTATTTGTTTTTCTTTTTCTGTTTTGTTTTGCGAAAATGCCCAATGATTTATTCTTGACATATGAATATGAATATAATTGTTACGCGTAAACATTTACATAAGAAACGAAAAGACAATTGCTTGTAACTTAACAAACAGGGGCAAAAACAAGAAATGTCAAACCCAACAGTCACTCTATCCAGCAGGTACTGAGGCATAAACAACTTTGAAATATAATCATCAGTGCATACGACCTCACTCCCCACAGAGTAAAAGCAATCAAGGCATTTGATATCAGCTTTCCCAAAACAGGAAGTAATCTCCCCAGCCAGGGTCTTTCAGAAACCTGACAGTTGTACCCCTAGCCAAATTTCATAATCGCGAGCAGATTATCATAATTTTAATCTCCCCAGCAGAGTCTCCAGTTCTGTGATATGGTGGCAGAACCGACTGTTAATACTGGTTTTGCATTTTGTATTCGCAAATGTCGCGGTAAGCAAGAGTCGCCACCGAATTTTATTTCATCCAACAAAGGAAACAAAAACGAACAAACTTTTTTCGAGTAGGTAGAAATCTTAAGTACTTGCTCAAAACAAAAACTTTTCACTCAAACACTTTCAAAACAATTTTCAAAAACAACTTCGTCACACTCTTGAGGACAGATACAAGGGTTATCACGAAGTTAAACAAAATTTTTTCAAAACACACACAAGCAATTTCAAAATGAGAAAGTACCTAAGAGCCATGGAAAACCATGGATAGAAAGGGTGCTAACACCTTCCCTTTTTATAATCTAGCCCTCGTACTCAGAAACATCTCGAAAAAGGTTTTCTCTGTTCTTTTTCCTTTTCCTTTGTTGGATGAAATAAAAGTCAGTGGCGACTCTTGCTTACCGCAACATTTGCGAATACAAAATGCAAAACCAGTATTAATAGTCGGTTCTGTCATCGTATCACAGTTATAGTGGAGAGATCTTCACATTTATTAGGCAAACTTTTGGCAAGGGGAGTCTTCTCAAATAGGATCTCATGGCTATCCATCAGGCATTGAATTCCTTCCTTCAGTCCTTCGCATCCATTGAGTTATTTGGCACAACAAACACAATCCTTCAAACATCCAGGGAAAATCCCGGCTTTCAACATATTCTTTTTGATGATGTTTAATGGAGTAGTCAAGTCTTCGACATAAGCAACAAAAATGGTATCTTCAACAGCATTGACACCCTTGCCATGATTTAGCATAGGCGCATTGATTACATTCGGAGTTGGAGGAGGATCAAATTCACTAGTCTTGTTATCTATCAAGTCCTGAATTTTATTCTTCAGGGCCCACATTGGTCAGTCTCATGCCCAGGACTACTTGAATGATATGCACATTTAGCACTTGGATTATACTTTGGTGAAGAGGTATCTGGATTGGCAGGAGGATCGCGCAATGTCACCAAATTAGCCTTTATCAAGTGTTGTAAGGCTTAGGATAGTAACATTCCTATCCTCGTGAATTTTCTTCTCAGAGTTTCAAACCATTGATGATTTGTAGATGGTCTTTGAGCAGGAATTGGATTGGAGATTCGGACAATATTAACAGAAAGACGATCATCCTTCTTGGTACGGTCCCTTGCCCCATACGCAACATTTATTTCTTTCTTCGCGGTAAAAGGTTTCTTTACAGGATTGGAAATGGAGGCAGATGCCATGGGAATCTTCCCACTTTTGATGCCGCTTTCAACTCTTTCTCCGGTTAAGATCAGCTCGGTGAAACCAGAAGAAGAACAGCCAACCAATAGATTAAAGAACGGCCAGATAAAGTGCCCATAAACATGTCAATATGCTCCCTATCAGTCAAATATGGTTGAAACCTACTGGTAAGGTCTCTCCACTTTTGCGTGTATTCTTTGAATCCTTCATTCTTCCCAATTGTCATATCTTGCAACTGAACTCTTGTCGGCGCCAAGTCGGTATTATACTGGTATTGATGGTAGAAAGTGGTGGCTAAGTCTTCCCATGTAATGATACGGGAACCATCCAACTGGTAAAACCACTCTAATCACGTCCCGACCAAGCTTTCTTGAAAAAAGTGAACCCAAAGTTTCTTATCAGCAGTGTGAAGCTGTATCTTGGGCACATAAGATTTCATGTGAAGTTTTGGACAGGAAACCCCATCGTACTTTGCAAAGACTGGTATCTTGAATTTGTGGGGAATGACAACCCCAGATATCAAACCCAAATCATCAAAATCTAAACCGGGGACAGCTTGAATCTCGACGACCTTCAATCTGTATTCTAGCTGCTTGTACTTGACATCGGTAGGAGGGTACTGCTCGTCAAAATAGTCATCATCAGATGCTTGATCGCTGATGCACCCAGCCTAGGTACTCCTAGCTTCTCCAATCTGATTCTCATTTTCCTCAGATGAGTCTTCTACTACCGAGATCTAACGGACTGACTCTTTGAACCTTCTACCCATGTTGACAAGAGCTTTCATCTTGGGTTTCTTTTTGGCTGCCAGCAATGCCATCATATCTTGTTGCCCATTGGATAGGGCCAGTAGAGTCTCTTGGAATTGAGAGTTTTGTTCTTGAAGGTCCTTCACAGTTTTCTCTAGATCCATCTTGCTAAAATAAACAACAGAAAGATAAGTAAACATGTTGTGTGAAAACATGTTATGTTATGATGCATGCAAAATGTATATGCAAATGATTTCAAGGATTTATGAAATTTAAATTTGTATAGACAAAGAATGAACAAACATCAAATTTCATTAATTAGTTAAAAATGATTACAACACGCCTCTTGGGCTTACAAAATAACTCTCTAAGATAAAAAGACTGAACGCATCCTCTTCGGCGCAAGGTAGGCATTCACACTTTATTCTTCATGTAGTTGGTTTGTAAGCTCCAAGACCCTTTTCTTGCTAACGTAGAATTGAGCTTCGAAATTATCTCGTTCTTCCTTTAGCTGAATCCAACCTTTTTGCAAGTCTTCGAGAGAAGTAGGCATGCCGGGATAGAGGATAGTGTATGGGATATCTCCTTCAACCACATGCTCCATGATAACTGGTAAGATGGAGGGATAAGGCATCATATGTTTTTGAGCACGAGCTCGTACCCACCTAAGGTAAGGCTCAAGGGGAATGTAATTCTTATGTCCTAGCTTCTTACTATCCACTTTGCTTACCATCCTCCAAGCTCGTATAAACCTCTGACGGTAGCCTTGATCGTCACTCTCATAGTCGAATACCACTCCTTGGATGAGCATTTCATGAGGACCATCCCTTCAAGCATAACCAAACTGTCGCAAGGCTAAGAAAGAGTTGTAAGTGATACCCCCTATAATGCTAAGCAAAAGGACATTAGGGAATTCCCCACAATGGTTGATGATAGTAATATTCTCTAAGGATCGAGAACACCAATGGATATCTGAATGTCTAAGCATCATCAGCCTATGGGACCATCTCGAACCTTGCTCGTTCTTCAACACAGACCGGGGAAGATGTGAAATAAACCATATTGCCAAGAGGGGAGTGCAACACATGAGGATCCCTCTCTTCCTCATAGTGCGAGAGTGAAAATAATGTAGGATATCTCCCAACAAAGTAGGCACCAGATTGCGATACATGAAGATTTTGACAGCATTTACATCTATGAGTTGGTCAGGGTTTGGAAACAAACCATACCATAGATGAGAAGGAACAAGATTTCTTCAAAAGCTTTTAAGTCCAAAGAGTTCCAACAATCTTGAGCTTTTTCAAACAAGAACTTGGCTAAGAAACCTTTGACACAACTCCTTGTTTCCAAATTAGTCGTGATATCAGATTGTTGCAAGTGTAGTGCTTGGGCAATCTCTTCAGGTTTTGGATCTCTTTCCGTACTGTTAAAGGGTAGTTGATTGAGAATGGGAATCCTCAAGAGTTGAGAGAATTCTTCCAGGGTTGGTACAAGCTGATAATCGGGAAAAGTTAAGCAATGGTGTAGAGGATCAAAGAATTGGAAAAGCACCTTCATCATATCTTCATCAGTGTTTAAGGTAACCAAGTTTAAGAGGCGACCATATCTTTCGATGAATGAAGAATTCTAAGGGACCCTTGATGCTAACTCTTTGAGTTAAGGAGGAATTCTTACGAGATTGACTTGGATAGTATTCATGCAAATAGAAGCCATGTCCTACAAAACATAACAAAGATAAATCCCAATAATCCTTGAAATGGTTAGTGAGAATGAGTATGATGTTATGATGTTTATGATGTTATGTACAAGTAAGTATATACAAATAAGGCAAACAAGTCCTTAGGATTAGGCTTGCTTGGAGTCTCATAGGTAAGTACCCTCTTAAAGTTTAGTTGGCTCAAACTTGTCCTAGAAATAGTAACCGGGTTCTAAGGGATCTCAATATCACTGATCTTTCCTATCGGGCATTGTTTCAGTGCAAGCCTCTTTCACGGCGACTGAAATATCTCGAGAAGTCAGATCTCAATGAGTGTAGTATCGAGTATTAACCAACTTCGGACTGCACCAAAGCCGGTTATCTCACTACTTCCTAATGGTCAAGTTGGTCAAGTAAAGGTTCTAAAAGTCAGTTAGTACTTCATGACATCACACAACGGCCCCGTATTCTCCTTGACTACTCAAGGGCTACCGATACCCACAAATGTGTTACACTAACGTAGCTATTGCTTAGACCATGTCGGTATACCCCACACAGTTTCCACAATGTATTGCTACTTACCTATAAGGTATCCCAAATCCGGGTAGAGGATTAGAACAAGCCCAAACAAGGAATCAAAATGTAAAGAAATCAAGTCAAACAATGAAAGCAAATAAAGGTGACCTAGCCCTAAGGTAACCCCATTTTTAAGTTTTGCCCAACAGAGTCGTCAGTTTTGTAATACGGTGGGAGAACTGACTTGGGATGTTTTGCGTTTGATCGTAAATGTTGCCGTTAGCAAGAGTCGCCACCAACTTTTCTTTTATCCAAAAGGAAAGGTGGAAAAGAACAGGAAAGACCTTTGAGATTATTTCTTGAGTTCGGGGGGTAGATTATGAAAAGGGAAGGTGTTAGCACCCTTTTCATCCATGGTTATCTATGGGCTCTTAGTTGCTTTCTAGATCACTTGCTTTTGTTTGAAAATGTGCTTTGTGGTGGTTTTGAAAGTATTTTGAAAAGGAGCCTTCGTTTAGGAAAACTTTGTAATAGTTCTCGTTCGTAAGAACGTATACAAAGTGTTGGACTTTTGAAAACATTTCACTTTTGGAAAGTGTTTGGTGTTTGTTTTGAAAGTGAGCAATGATGTTTGTTTTGAAAGTGAGCAAGCAACTAGGAACAATCTACCTACTCAAAAGTCTTTTATTTATTTCTTCCTTTCCTTTGATATTGTTATCTTACCATTAATTGGTAAGAAGCCTTATCTTTGAATGTAAAGGGACGAACATGGGTCATCGTATAGTCATGATAGCAATGTTGTGAGATGTCTTAGTATTTCTCTTTGAGGGACTAAGATCATTTGAAAGGAAACATTTGTAGCGTCATCGAGGGACTATGATCTTGTATTTTTGATTGTTTTTGCTAAGACATCCCACATGCATAACATGACCATTTTTATAAGGCAACAAAGTGGATTTAACCCTAGGGGTGCGAGTGTGCAAGTGTGTTTGATTTACATGCATTGTTTATCTTGAATTAGGATTTACTAATTGTTGATTTTAGTCTTGCCATACAAACCCTAATTACTAACATTTATATGAAAGCGATAAATTGCGGAAAGTAAAATTACTATGCTATTACATCATCAGAGTAGGGGGTATACAAATTTATAAATGGGTATTGCAAGAAAATTAAACCTAATTACCTATTACAACCATATTGAATAATATACAAGAAATGAATAAATGTGCAAGAGATTAAATGGAAAGGAAGTGATTTTTGTTTGGTTTTTGTTAAGGGTTTAGTTTTGACCTAATTAAGAAAATGATTAATTAAAATTAAATAAAATTAAACTTAAACTGATTAAGAAAATAAATTAAGTTAGAAATCATTTTTAGGTATTTTTTTTTGTGAAAGGTTTTAAGATAATAAAAGTAATATGAAAATTAATTAATTGAAAGAAACTTAAGTTCTAAATTAATTTTAAATAAAAATAAAAATAGTTAAACCTAAATCTAATTATTTATTAAGAAAAAGAAATCAAATTTGTTAAGAAAATGTTTTTTGTCTTTTTGTTTTATAAGAAAATAAAATATAAATGTGTAAATAAAAAATAAAAATACTTTTGGATTTTTTATTAATAAAAAAATAAAATAAATAATAAAGAAAACTAAAATAAAATAAAATAAGAAAAATAAAATAAACTAAATTAAAATAAAAAATGTTTGGGCCAGGTGTGTGAAAGTGAAGGCAGGGGTTAAAAGTTAGCAAAAATCCAAGGCCCACTGACTTAAGGCCCAAGTGTTGCTGTTTGTGACAAAAAGGAGAAAAATGTGAAAAATGAAAACAAAAGGTAGCGCTGGGTCTTGAACCCATGACCCTTACCATACACGCGAGCTACCTTTGCCACTGAGGTAGCTATACATCCGTTAACATAAGCAAAATAATAAATACATAACACAAGTCAAGTCCTGAAAATGACTTCATCTTTAACCTCCGGCCATGGTTCCTGTAACTTGCTCATTTCTCAACAAAAATGAAAGATGCAAACATGAAAGTTGCTCCATTTTTCCATACGAATCCAACCATATAAATATCATAAGCTATAAATCAAAAATGAATGTGAATTTCTAAAAGTACCAAATTCTGAGCTAACTTTTTTCAGAGATTCAAACCTAAAATTCTCTGAGCTCAATCAATATAAATGAAATCTATGGACATGTACAGTTTCAGGGCAATGATATCTATATTTTATCTTCACAAATGCATGCTTAACAATAAATAAATGAAAAGATAGAAGTTTAGAAAAGATACCTCAAAACTGGAAATCGTGAAATGCAAATGAGCTTGATTCAAGGTGCTGCAGTGATCAGGTTAGCTTCCTCAAGTTCCCAGGAAGCTAATGCAATGCTTAGCTTGAGCAATGTATGGTTGGGATGTCCTGGAGAAGTTAAGGTGCAAGCTTCAGTTTTTGAAAATGAAGGATGATAAAGATGGAGTTACAGAAGTGTAGTAGGGTGTGGGATTGCTTATGTATGATGTTTAGAAGCTTTAGGAACAAAAAGGCCAAGAAACACACGAGTAGATTTGAAGATTGGGTTCAAAACTCAGAAATGACAAGTTTTGAGGTGTTCTTGGTGATTCTCCGTTTTAAGGTGTTTCATGGCTTAAGCGTCCGTCCTTTAGCTTGCAAATAGTGCATGCATTTATAGGCAAGAGGTTTCAAGTGTTACAACAACTCAGAATTTGAATTCTCAAGTTGTGGCAACTTTGCTTGTTTTTGAAGTAAACATGACAAACATCTTTCCAAGGTTTGTACCATGCTATCTAGAGTGGTTGAAAACTTTAAACATGTTCTTTTGACTTTGTAGAGGAAGATTGTGCAGGAGGAATAAGTTAGAGGCTCAATGCAAGTTGACTTTGTGATTAAAGTCACTTTTCAAGAATGGCAATGTTGCTTCCTTCAAAAAATGGATGAATCTTTTGGACAATGGCTCTAATGCTTGGATAATTGCTCTAGAAATTGTGTAAAACATTAATTGTGGATTGGAAAACAAGTTTGAAGCCTTCAAGGCAAAGATTATGCATCCTAGCATTGATTTGGTTCATGTTCATCCTACAAATCAGCCTTGTAAAACAAGAATGAAACCCTAACTTCTTGCCTTCGATTATCCTTGCTCAAGTATGATCTTAATGAGTTCTTGGACATTTTGGAAAGCTTGTAACATCTCCTACAACCTTCATGTTGGACATTTTTGAAAATTCAAATTGGAACTAGGTGAAAAATTTCCATGAAGTTAGGTCAAAATCCTGCCTAAACTAGGGCAAAATTTCAATAAGTCCTCAAGTTTCATGAGCATGTCTTCACAAAATCATAACTTTAAATATAAGAATTTATAGGAAACGTTCTTCCCTACAATGTTTTAGATCTCATTGAGATCTACAACTTTCATGTTGGAAGTTTCCTTTGAATCATCTTGCATCATGGTGTAAATTTAGCACAAAGTTATGAAAAAAACATGAATTTTCAACACTTAGAAAAATTCTAAATCTTGGAAATTTTGAATTTTCAAAATGAAATCTTGACTTTTGATTTATTGATGAACAAGTTTCATATTTTGACATGTCTTGATGAATTGTGATCTTTGAAACTTGATTTTGACCAAAAAGTCAAAGTTTGACCTTTCAGTGTACAGTTGACTTTTAATCAGTTGACTGAAATTCAACTATCAATCAACTGATCCTGAGAAATGTTTTGAGCCATGCCATTAGGTCAAAATGATGTATTTGAATCCTTGAGATCATGTCTTAAATCAATAAGTCATTGATTAGGTCAAAAGTCAAAAATTGCACCTTCTTAGTCAAAACCCTAATTTTGACCATTTTACCCTTTTGCCCTTTTGATGATCTGATCAAATTTCTTGAGGAATTTGATCCAAACTTGATAAATTGACATATATGAGTTCGTAATGTTGATGTGGATAAAAAATTATGAAGTTTGACTGTAAATTGACCATAGTTGACTTTTTCCCCAATACAATTGATTTTAGGTCAACTGATCAATTGACTGAGCAAAAATGTGATCCAAGACTTGAAACTTGACATGAGCAATCTTGAGGGTCCAAAATGATCCATGAAAGTCATATGGGACATTAAAAGTCCATTTGTACTTGTGCAAACTCAAACCCTAATTTTCAGTTGACAGTGCTTGAGGAGGTGTCTTGAGCTGATCAAAACCTTGTGCAGTCTTGAATCAATGGAGATCTTCATGAGAGATTACTTGAGAAATGAAAGGGAAAATTTTGGGGTACAACAACAACCATGAAAATCCAGATGATGGTACAGGTGGTGGGTCAGATGGCTCTTATCCAAAACATAGCTCGGGGACAAGAAGAGCTGAGAGCCCTCGTCAACAAGCTTCATCAAGACGGATGCAACCATATGGAACAAACAACTGGAATTAGGGACCGAGTCATTAATCAGCCTCCGAGGAGACAAGAAGTTAGTTTGGTCGAGAGAATACCCTTCAAAAGGGCTACTATACCAAAAGACCAACAACACAACCTCGCCAACCACAACAAGGTGGTCAACATAAGCAAGGAAGACAATTTGCCAAGATCAACACGCCACTGTCTCAAGAATTAAAACACATGTTGAAGATGAATCTGATTACATTGATAGGACCTCATCCAAACCCCAAAACTTCTTCTCCTAACTACAATCCCGATGCAAGATGTGCCTATCATTCCGACAGTCCTGGGCATGATACTAACGATTGTTAGGCGCTGAAATACAAGATTCAAAATATGATTGATGCCAAGGAGATTGAATTCGGCCCTCTTGAGATTCCCAACGTGATCACTTCTCCCATGCCAAATCATTGAGAGCGTCCAGTTCATTTGTAATTTCTTTTGTTTATTTAAACACTTACCTTAATGTCAGACTTTGGTTACTTTTATTAATTCATTGCATATGTTTGTCTTGAATTAATCCATTTGTTTTCACTATTTTTAAATTGTGCTTTTATTCCCTTGCTTTAGTTATATTCAACTCTCGTTAAAAGTTGCAAGCCTTTAGAGGGAGGATGACAAAAATAATACCATAATCTCATACAATATGCTTTGGACAGACCTTGCTGACGATGTACATACGTTGTTTCAAATTCCTAAACACTGGAGTTATAAGGAAGATAATATCTAGTCAACCCCTTTGAGCCTAAGAAGTAGGAGTCTTCTTTTTCACACAAATTAAAACCTTTAATCATAACCTGGGGTAGGGTAGTTTCTTAGTTAATTCAAAGGCGCGTTCAGTCACAAGCTGTCACTTTACAATGAAAATATCCTTCTGAATCAAAAGATAGTGTTGGTTCCCCAAAAAATAGCCAGTTATTACCTCTCAAAAGAAAAGCCCACTAGGTCAAAACCTATGAAGGAGACTTAAGAAAAACTGGGGCATCCCGCTGGCTATAATCTCAAAACAAGAACAGTCAGGAAAAAATTAGGGACAATAAATCAAAAAGAGGGCGCTACAAATCCTCGACAAACATGAAAAATGTTGCAAAAATGACTTCCTTCATGAATAAACTTCCAGTATCCGAACCATCACCAAAACGTCATTCCAGACTCAATTGGAATTCAAAATGCATAATTAACTGAGTATAGGGCTGAAGAACATCATGAAGAACAGGCGAGTACAAATAAACTTTGAGCCTTATCCTTCGTTTCTTAAAACCTTGAACCAGGCCACGTTATAACCCCTTAAAAGTCCTAATTGAAGCATGGGTTGGTTCGAAAGCATACTGTTATAAAAGGTATCCTGATTCCTGTAAGGCTTACTGTAAATCCTGAGTTGAATTCATATTCTTACAAAACTCTTTTATTTGTTAAAAATGCATTTACAAAACTTCAAGACAAACATAAACTTTGCATTGTTTGAATATTGTTGTTTGTATATAGCTAATTGTTTGATAAAAAGAGAAATTCGCATGACGAATATCCAATGAATGAAAGTTCTCTCAAGAAGCAGGATCATTTCAAATGGGAAGACACTTCCAATGACAAATATCCCATAATCAAGGGGGAATGACATGTTATAGTCCAACCCATCTGTGGCAGTCAAGTCGAGATTCCAAAAAAAACTCTCAAGAAGTGCTGAATAACCAGGGGCAAGTCTGCATCCGAATCACTTGGGGAATTGAACATGAATTCCAGCAGATGGTCACGTACGACTAAGTATACAATGTCTGGAAGCGCTATAACACTTATTACTATGGACAATAAAAAATCCCCACAAAGTCTCTTTCATAAGGTGATCCCCGTTGAAGTCGCCAGAGCCACCTCTATAAGGTTATCCCCACAGAATAATATTCACGGATAAGGGTATAAACCCCACAAGGCCAAGTTCATGGATATCCCCATAAAGTTGGATCCATGCAATCACCAGCCAGAGTTTCAACCTCCGGAAAACCTATCCCCAACTGAATTGGTCTTAAGAGGAACCCTTGAGGAGTTCTTCCAGAAGAAAACACCTCCCCAGTAGATTGTCAAATGGGTTTATTTCCCCAAAAAACTACGAATCCCCCAGACCAATACAAATCAACAGACAAAACCATTTAATCCCTGGTAGAGTCATTGATATCCCCAACTGAGTTGTTACTATCCCCAAAAGTTACTAAAGCCTAGACCCGACCAGATGGTAGTTTAACTTCTTCAATTGCTGAAACTTGGACCCGACCAGATAACCGTTCGAGTTACTATGAAACCTGGACCCAACCAGATAATAGTTTAACTTCTTCAAATAACTAACAAAACTCCTCTTCCCCAGTAGAGTTTTCCACTATCCCTAGTTGAGTTGCTGTAAAGCCTGGGACCCAACCAGATGCCAGTTAACCTCAAGATCAAAATTGCTAAAACCTGGACCCGACTAGATAACTGTTCGAGTTACTATGAAACCTGGACTCAACCAGATAATAGTTTAACTTCTTCAAATCACTAACAAAACTCCTCTTCCCTAGTAGAGTTTGCCACTATCCCCAGTGAGTTGCTGTAAAGCCTGGAATCTGACCAGATAACAGTTAACTTCTTTATCCCCAACAAATTATTATGAAGCCTAGAATCTGACCAGATAACGACTAAAGTTTCTTCCTCTCCAATCAAGAGATAACTCCCCAGTAGAGCAATGGACAACTAAAACTCCTGAACTTTCCCCCCAAGAAGAAATCAACACTCTCCACATATTTTCCCTTAAGCAAAATCAATGTTCCCCAGTGGATTTCTTCTCAAAACAACAAAATAGGAATTCACAGCGGAAACATTCTAAACAAGGTTTGAAGTTGTGCATAATCTTCATCCCCAACAACATTCCAGGATTTAACTCCCCAAAACTCCCCAGCACTTGTCAAGGATTTATTTTATGAGGCAAAGATGCACTTTAATAACATTTCACATTCATATATCATAGCATATGCATACGAAACACATATAGAATTCTCATTCATTCTGAGAGCATCATTACGCAATACATACATCATGCCCTTGCATGAAACTAACTTTATATTTTTAGGCCGGTAATTGAACAGGTAAATAACATTAACAGCCTATCATCTATCAAATATGATCCGCCAAAGATTATCTTTCAGAAATAGTTCACATACGATCCAGATGCGGATGTCATTTTGACACTCATTCAGCATATTTCTCAAATACATTTCATATACGATCCAGATGCGGATGTCATTCTAACACTCATTAAGCACACCTTTCAAATACAGTCCAGAATATGATCCAGACACGGATGTTATTCTGACATTCATTCAGCATATTTCTCAAATACAGTTCAGATACGACCCAGATCCGGATGTCATTCTGACACTCATTCAACACATTTCTCAAATACAGTCCAGATACGATCCAGATACGGATGTCATTCTGACACTCATTCAACATATTTCTCAAATACAGTTCAGATACGATCCAGATGCGAATGTCATTCTGACACTCATTCAGCACATCTTTCAAATACAATCTAGAATACAATCCAAACACGGATGCCATTCTGATATTCATTCAGTATATTTCTCAAATACAGTTCATATACGACCTAGATCCGGATGTCATTCTGACACTTATTTAGCACATTTCTCAAATATAGTCCAGATACGATCCAGATACGGATGTCATTCTGACACTCATTCAACATATTTCTCAAATACAGTTCAAATAAGATCCAGATGCAGATGTCATTCAGACACTCATTCAACACATTTCTCAAATACAATCCAGATACGATCCAGATACGGATGTCATTCTGACACTTATTCAACACATTTCTCAAATACAGTTCAGATACGATCCAGATGCGAATGTCATTATGAAACTTATTCAATACATATTTCAAATACAATTCAGATACGATCCAGATGTAGATGTCATTCTGACACTCATTCAGTACATCTTTCGAATACAGTCCAGATACGATCCAGATACGATCCAGATACGAATGTCATTCTAACACTCATTCAATACATTTTTTAAATACAGTTCAAATACGATCCAAATGCGGATGTCATTCTGACACTCATTCAACACATTTCTCAAATACAATCCAGATACAATCTAGATACGAATGTCATTCTGACACTCATTCAACATATTTCTCAAATACAGTTCAAATACGATCCAGATGCGGATGTTATTCTGACACTCATTAAGTATATCTTTCGAATACAGTCCAGATATGAACTAGATACGAATGTCATTCTAACACTCATTCAATACACTTTTCAAATACAGTCCAGATACGATCCATATATGGATGTCATTCTAACACTCATTCAGCATATTTCTCAAATACAGTTCAGATACGATCCAGATGCGGATGTCATTCAGACACTTATTTATTTCATATTTCGAATACAGTCCAGATATGATCCAGATACATATGTCATTCTGACACTCATTCAATACATTTTTCAAATACAGTTCGGATACGATCTAGATGCGGATGTTATTCTGACACTCATTGAGCATATTTCTCAAATACAGTTTAGATATGAGTCAGATACGATCCAGTTATGGATATTATTCTGATACTCATTCCACTACATCTTTCGACTCAGATTAAATTGGCCAAATATTTACTCTGATACTTCTCCCAGTAGTAGTCGAGGATTTATTTTTTCTCATTTCAACGATGCTACAACGAACAACTGATCAGTTTATATATTGCATTCATACATTATTTTACAAACATCATAGCATATGCATACAAAATATATATAGCACAATCTCATTTATTTTGAGAACATCATGCATCATGACATTGTATACATCTAAAATCTTTACCTTTTCAGAAAATATCAACAAACAAATATCATCATCAATTTTCAACAAGTTCCAGATTAATACCTGAAACAAGACATGACAACTATTTGTGAACAACTGATTGTAGATTAATACCTGAAACAAGACAGGACAACTATATACATGAGCAGATTTAAGATTAACTCTCGAAACAGGATGGGGAAACTATCTTTCTTTCTCTAAGGTCAGAGATTAATTCCTGAAACAAGTCAGGGCAACTATCTCTATGACCAATAAAAAAACAAGTTCCAGATTAATACATGAAACAAGATAAGACAACTATCTGTGAACAACTGATTATAGATTAATACCTGAAACAAGACATGACAACTATCTACATGAGCAGATTGAAGATAATGATCGCGACTTTGTGAGTCTTAAAGAATCTAGATCGTAAGTTTACAGTCCTATCATGTGTAACTTTAAAGATTATCGAATCCCAAGGGACTAAATATCGAACTACCGTTATCTTAGGTTACCACGTAAATCTAAGGCTAATAATGTAATTAATAGGGGGTTTAGGGAACCTAACTGATTATAATCTAGTTTATATTCAAGGGAGAGTATCGGTATGTAATGGTCAGACTTTGGGGATTTAGCAACTCATTGACCTAACTCGGATTAACAAAACAATTTTCAGTATGAAGTATTTGTTTGAAAACCCTCTTCTCACACTCTCGTGTTTATTGATTCAGATCCTACGATCAAACCTAAGTGAGTGCTCTCGCTGTTTCAATTAGAGTTTAAAAATATTTTTTGGAAACAAACAAAACCTAATCAACTTAAAAGCGCTCTCGGTGTATTTTAAGTTGATGCACAATTACCATTGTCCAGTTATTATCTGAAACTCTCGTTTTATTGATCCTAACTTCTATCTGTATTTTACTCTCGTAACAAAACAGTTAATATTTAGAACTAGTAACTGAAACCATAAAATTATTCTTTTTTTAAAAGGAACTAATCAATTGGCATTGCTAAACCCCGTTGGCTATATGACCTTACATACCGATAAATAAATTTAGCCTAACATGTTAAACAATTCAATAATAGTGCAACAGAGATAACTACCATCAAAAAATTTAAATAAACTAAACATTTCAGACAATCCTGGCATAAATAAATAAAGTACTTAATTTAAACCTGAAAATATTATGGAAGAATATTTGGCTGACATCAGATGTCTCCCACAGATCGGTAAATAAAATAATGCGGAAAGAGATAATGCGGAAAGAAATAATGCGGATAATATTCGACAAAGTAACAATAAAAATAAAGAAAAGAAAACGTTTTTAAAAATGGGGATTTGAGGTCCTATTTATAGGCTTGGATATGCACAGGGAGTTGAAATATTTTCTCCTTCGGATTTGCCTCCATAGCGACCGCTACAGATTGAAACACTTAGTGTAACGGTCGTTACACTCCTTCTTTTGAGGAGGGACTAGCGCTGCAAGGTGTAACGGTTGTTACACCCCCTACTTTTGAGGAGGAACTAGCTTAGCAAGGTGTAACATTCGTTACACCAGGGTTAGGTGACGTGTAACAGTCGTTACACCCCTTGGACCTTGGGTGGATTGGGCCCAGCGTGTATTTCTTCTTTTGGTCTTCCAAGGCTTTTTACTTGTAATGCACCCAGTTTTTCCACACACCCCTCAATTGAATAATTTCTCTTTCTTTGTGCGGATTTTAAATACGATTAGCTCGACTTTTATTTACTTTCTTCGCACATGCCTTGCAAACATCAAATTCTTGAAAACATAGAAAATACCATCATAATAGGAATAAAGAGTAATTTAATTAATTAAAATGCAGATAAAATTCATGTAAATTGATCCAAATATTTGATACATTTCCGGTTTATCAAACTCCCCTACAACCTTTGCTTGTCCTCAAGAAAATAATAGAGCAAAAAAGCGTTTAACGCACAATTTCCGACACTATCGCGTGACACAACTCGAATCGTATGTGGTTGAGGGGCGTTACATTAGAAAGATGGAACTAGGTTCTAACACTAATGATACAGAAATGACACAAAGATTTCTCAAGACATTTCTCACAAAGATCTCCAAAAGCTCAAGTTTGCACAAGTACAATTGGACTTTTTAATGTCCCATATAGTTTCAGGCTGTTCAAACTACATGACTGATCGAAAGGAGTGGTTGGCAAATTTTGACAATTCGAAGAAGAGAAAGCTTTCTTAGATCAACAAGCTTCTACTAGGAAATGGATTCCTTTGAGAAACTTGCTTCTATCCAACTCTAAAACCTTCGACGCCCATAGTTTTCACACTATGAATTACAATTTGACACACCACCTAATTCATTGTGTCTGAATAATCTATATTCATCATGGTTTTTAGTCTTCTGAGTACTTCAATCTGCACTCCCTTCGTCATGATGTCTGCAATCTGATTCTCAGTTCTGCAGTGTTCCAATTCATCCTCCCATCTGCTACCTGCTCCCGGAGATAATGGAACCTCATTTTGATTGTGTTTGCTTCGACCATGTACTATTGGGTTCTTTGCCAGATTGATAGCTGACATGTTGTTTATCTTCATGCTTTCTTTGATCCACAAGCTTCGACTGGGAAATGGCTTCCTTCGAGCAACTTGCTTCGATCCACCTATAAACCCTTTGACACACATAGTTTTGACACTATGAATTACAATTTGAGGTTTGGACATTTGAAATTTAGACCACTTAATCAACTGATTGCTCAAGATATGGTTACTGGTAGGAAAGCAATCCAGAAATTCTTTCGTTTCGACTATGCCAATGAGATCATCTTGGTCGAAGGTTGTGGATCTATGTGATCAAAACGCAAGGATGAAGTATTCGAAATCTTTTAGAGATTCAAGATGCTTGCTGGAAAAAAGTCTTATATGCTGCCAAGCCCAAGCTTGTTGTACTATCCATATAACAGCCTAAAACCATGTCAAAAAATAGTCTGCTGTACTGCTATGAGACAGCCCTGCACCAAGCTGCCACAACACTCCAAACTGCTGCAAAACAGTCCTGCTATGCTGCTCCTAAACCAGTCCAAGCCTGCATTGTCTCAGTCCCATATTTGCACCAAATTAGCATATAAGAGATGCACCTCAAAAGCTATGAAAAGAGCATACCCAAACAGTTCAAATTTTATTTGTTTTCCCCCTAAAACCCCAGGAAGACTCTTCTATAAATAAGTTGTTTCACAACACACAAAGGGGAATTTTGGACAAGGAAAAATGAGAAGAAAAGAAAACAAAGAGAGAGGAGAGAACACGAATGCTAAATCCTTAAAACACTCTTAAACCCAGAACCAAAAAAACACCTTTGTTCCTTTTTTTCGAACTCAAGAACATTCAAGGTAGCAACTCAAGTTCGAAACACAAATTCCAGCTTCAAGGTAAGTCTTCTTGACTTTAAAACCTTCATTTCAAGCATTATTGATGATTCATCTTCGAAGATAATATGTAATAACCATTTCCTTCAAAGCTAATCTTTTGTTTATCTTCCTTTCTTGTCAATTATATGTTAACAATTAACCTGTACAGACCATAAAACAATGTTGGAGTAAAAAAATTACAACATGATTCGACACAAAGCCTTATACTTCGACACATACTGCTTTACAGGACCAAACAGAAGGGAAAAAGGGTGCATGATTCGACACATAACATTATGCTTTGACTCATACTGAGTTCAATTTGGAATTACAGGGTCGAAAGAAGGATATGTTCGATGCATATAAGCATGCTTCGATACATGATGTCGAAATATTTGTTTTTTTCTCTCTTTTGTGATGGTTTTTTTACATATTTCATATATTTGCTTCATAGCTATTCAATATGGTTTGTAATAGATAATTAAGTTTAATTTCTTGCAATCCCCATTTGTACATTTGTATCCCCCATCCCCCAAATGATGTAATAGCGTAGAACATTTATTTTCCGCAGTTTTATTACTTTCATAAATGTTAGTAATTAGGGTGTGTATGGCAAGATAAAAAATCAACCTTAGAAAATCCTAATCCAAGACAAGACAATGCATGAAAAATAAACACTTGCACACTTACACCTCTAGGGTTAACTCCACTTGTTGCCTTGAGAAAAATAGTCATAATATGCATGTGAGCCATATTTTAGCAAAAATAATCAAAATACAAGATCATAGTCCCTCGATGACACTACGAATGTTGCCTTACAAATGATCTTAGTCCCTTAAGAGAAATGCTAAGATATCTCACAATATTTCCATTCATGGCTATACAATGACCCACGCCCGTCCATTCACATCAAATGATGGGGCTTCTTACCAAATCAATGGTAAGATACCAACATCTAAAGGAGGAGGAAAATAACAAAGACCTTTTGAGTAGGTAGGACGCTTGTAGTTGCTTGCTCATAAACTAAAACCATTTCCACACTTGCACTTTCAAAAACATCTTAAAAAAAACATCTCTTTGAACTATTTTTAAAAGTGATCTAGAAAGCAACTAAGAGCCCGTAGATAACTATGGATGAAAAGGGTGCTAACACCTTCCCTTTTCATAACCTACCCCCCCTAACTCAAGAAAATATCGCAAAGGTATTTCCTGTTCTTTTCACCCTTTCCTTATTGGATAAAAGAAAAGTCAGTGACGACTCTTGCTATCCGTAATAATTACGATAAAACACAAAACAACCAAGTAAGTTCTCCCACCATATCAAAATCACAAAGTAGTTAAACACTTTAATCACATTGCTTCTGACCTTGTAGATTAAGTGTGATCATAGGTAACAAGTGAGAGGCTCAAGAATTGACTTTGTGAATAAAGCTTGCTTTTCAAGAATGACAATGTTAACTTTCTCCCTAAAATGGTAAATTGACTTGGACAATGCTTAAACCACTTGGATCATAGCTTAAAAGTTTGTGTAATCCATTAATTATGGGTAGATACACAAGTTAGAAGGCCTTTAAAGCAAGATTATGCAGCATAACATTGAGATTGGATTATGTGTTCCTCAAGAAAATGACTTGTAATTCAAGAAGGGATGCCCAACTTCTTCTCTTCGATTCTCTTAGCTAAAAAATGATCTATTCAAGTTCTGGTACATTTTGGAAATATTGAAACATTTTCTACAACCTTCATGTTGACCACTTTGGCTAAATCAAATTGGAGCTAGGTGAAAATTGGTCAAGAAGTTAGGTAAAAAAATCTACCTAACTTGCCAAAATTTTCACTAAGTGTTTTATGAAAAATGCAATGAATTCATGGGCTTATATCTTAAAATCTAAGCATTTTTTGGACATCAACCCTATAACACAAAGTTGTAGAGTTCATCAAGATCTACAACTTTCATGTTGAAAGTTTTCCTTGAATCATCTTGCATCTTGGTGAAAAAATGTCATGAAGTAATGAATTTATCAAGTATAAAACACATAAAATTTCTAAGTATTGAAAACTTTGACTTTTTATGGACTTTATTGAATTTCTTGATTCTTGATGATAAAGTTTGATATTTTTGAGTATCTTGATGAATCTTGATATTTGAAATTCAATGTTGATCAAAAAATCAAAGTTTGACTTTTTGTGAATCAGTTAACTTTTCATCAGTTGATCCAAAATTCAAATATCAATCCATTGATCTTGAGAAATGATTTGAGCCATGAAGTTAGGTCACCATGTTGTGTTTGAATCATTAAGATCATGCTTCAAGCCATTAGGTCATGTATTAGGTCAAAAGTCAATGATCAGTCATTCTTAGTCAAAACCCTAATTTTGACCATTCTGCCCCTTTGATGATTTGAATGTTTTTCTTGAAGAATTGTGATCAAAACTTGATCAATTGATGATTATTACTTCAAAAATTTTATGTTGGCCAAAAATCATGAAGTTTGACTGTATATTGACCACAATTGACTTTTTACCCAATATATCTGATTTTCAGTCATCTAACTAATTGACTGGGCAATTTTGAGATGCAAGACTTGAAACTTGGCATGAGCATTCTTGGAAGTCTATAATGAACAATGAAAGTCATTTGAGGCATCAAAAGTCCAATTTTCCTTGAGAAAAACAAAATCCTAATTTGTGGCTTATTGCTTAAGGGGTAGGCTTATCTGATCAAACTTTTGGAGCTTCTTGAGTATTTGAGATTTTTTTTGAGAAATGTCTTGAGAATAGAGAGGGAAAATTTTGGGGTACAACAGCTGCCCCTGTTCAATATTCTTAAACCCGAAGAGTTAGATTGGCTTGTCCGCCATTCGTGACTTGAAGGTGGAAGATGATTGAACACTTAAGTGCCTAGAAATTTTCACTCTTTTGTGCATGAAGTAAAAATGTTTCCTAATTATACCGGGAATGGACTTAAATATGCCATTTGGAAAGATGATGGAGAGTTATCAGAGATGGTCTTAAAGATTCCATCCTAAGTAACTGTTGATAGAAATATCAGAATGAGTCTACGCTCGACTGTATCTGAGGAGTATCAGAATAAGTCTTTGGTCGATTTAATCTGAGTCAGAAAATGATATATTGAGAGAAGTATTAGAATAAATCTTAGATCAATTTAATCTGAACTATAAAAAGGTCTACTGAGAGAATTATCAAAATAAATCTTTGGTCGATTTAATCTGAGCTAGCAGATGTTTGAAAACCTTTAACTGAGAGAAGTATCCGAATAAATATTTTGTCGATCTAATTTGGCCAGAAAAAGGTCTACTGAGGGAAGTATCAAAATAAATCTTTGGTCGATGTAATCTAAGCCAGCGGATGTTTGAAAATCCTTTACTGAGAGAAGTATCCGAATAAATCTTTGATCGATTCAATCTAAGCCAGAAAAAGTTCTACTGAGAGAAGTATCAGAATAAATCTTTGGTCTATTTAATGTGAGCCAACATATGTTTTAAAATACTTAACTAAGGGAAGTATAAGAATAAACCTTTGGTCGATTTAATTTGAGCCAGAAAAAGGGTCTACTGAGAGAAGTATCAGAATAAATCTTTGATCAATTTAATCTGAGCCAACAGATGTTTGAAAATCTTTAACTAAGATAAGTATCAGAATAAATCTTTGGTTGATTTAATCTGAGCTAGAAAAAGGACTACTGAGAGAAGTATCAAAATAAATCTTTGGTCGATTTAATATGAGCCAACAGATGTTTGAAAATGTTTGAAAATCCATAACTGAGAGAAGTATCCGAATAAATCTTTGGTCGATTTAATCTGAGCTAGAAAAAGGGTCTACTGAGAGAAGTATCAGAATAAATCTTTGATCGATTTAATCTGAGCCAGCAGATGTTTGAAGGGAGTATCCATCATATAAATATTTGCCTTGTCTTGTTTCAGGGAATGACCTACAATCTGTTTTGACAGTTGTTGATGATATTCATCTGTTGACTGATCTTTCCTGAAAAGGTAAAGAGTTAGTTGTATGCAATGTCATGATGTATGAAATGCATTGCATAATGATGTTCTCAAAATAAATGAGATTGTGCTATATCGTTTCGTATGCATATGCTATGATGTATGAATGTGTAATGTTGTTGAAGCGTATCTTCGTCTGGGAAAATAAATCCCTGACTATTGTTGGGGAATGAAGAGTATGTGTATCTTCAATCTTGTATAGAATGCTTCTGCCGGGGATTCCTGCTTACTTGTTTGAGGAAAATCTGCAAGGGATGTATTAATTTCTGTTTGGTAAGTAGAGTTTAGGAGCATTGGTCGTCCGTTGATCTACTGAGGAATTTATTTCTTTTATACCCTGGCTGGGGATAAAAGAGACGGTTAGACTTCTGACTTGTCTGGGAAGATAATTCTTATATACCCTGACTGGGGATAAAAGAGATGGATAATTTTCTGACTTGTCTGGGGAGGATAAAGTTAACTTGTATCTGGTTGGTCTCCAGGTTTCACAACAACTTTCTGGGGATAGTGGTAATTTCTCTTGGGGGAGTGGCAACCTTATTGAGGAGAAGAATTTTGTCAATGATAGACTTGAGCTGGGGAATTTATAGGTTGTTGGAGAAATAAAACCAGTTGGGGAAATAAACCCTTGTTGATGGAGAAGTCCTATGCTGAGGAAACTAACTCCCTTGGAGTTATTGAATTTGCTAAAGAAAAGGAACTCTGCATGGTCTCTTTCTTCAGTTTTGGAGGAATAAACTCAGCTGGGGAAAGGAATTTCCATAAATTGTACTGATTGAGACTCTGTGGGGAGATTTGAAGAGATTAAGCTCCTTTATTTGTTAAAGTGATTTGTCGGGGATAACCTCATAGAAGTGGCTCTGGAGACTTCACTGGGGATAATCTTATGAAAGGGACTATGGGGATTTATAGTCGGCTTGAGTGTCATCCTTGTTCTTAGTTATTTGTTAACAATTAATGTTCATATGCACATGCTTATTCAATTTTAGTCATGGGACGTTTTTGCAAGCAAAACAAAAAAACAAAAAGTTTGAATTTTAAAGTATATTTGTATTGATAATTTGCCTATAAACAGGAAATTTTGTACAAAGAGATGAAAATCCTAGTAAGAGGAAGTCGTTGTAAAATGAAAGAGTACAAAGTGAAAACAAGTGTCTATAGCCATGTGGAAGTGATCTCATTGGGTTCCAACTCCGCTATTGCCCTTATGTCTTTGAACATCTCTTCTCTTGCAGTCAGAAGAAGTTGATTGCACTGATCTTGTACCTTTTGAACTTTTAATCTTGGTAATAAAACTGGCATGAAAGTGATCTAACGGGACATAGTCGTATGCTTTAATCCCTAATTTTTTCCTGGACCGCCTTTTCAGGTTTTCAGTCCACCAGGACACCCTTTTTTGCCCAAGCTGCCCTTTCAGGTTTTCAACTTGCCGGGTGTATGATCTTTTGTATATATCCCTTATTTTTTCCGAACCCTTTTAATTCGCCGGGATGCCCTTATTTTTTCCTAGGTATGTCAGCCTAGCGGGTCGTTCTTATGCACAATATTTTTTTGACTATGTCCGTGTTTACATGGTGCAGGAAATCTTTGCCATCCATAGTGGTTAGCATCACAGCGTCGCCCGAGAATAATTTCTTAACAACAAATGGCCCTTCGTAAGTGGGAGTCCATTTGCCCTTGGGATCACCTTGTGGTAGAATGTCGCGCTTTATTACCAAGTCACCAACCTGGTATACCCGATGCTTGATCCTTTTGTTGAAAGCTTTGATCACACGTTTCTGGTACATCTGACCATGACAAACAACATCCAACCTCTTTTCATAAATAAAATTCAACTGATCCAATCTCGTCTGAATCTCTTCGTCTTTGTCTAAGTCTTCTTCTTCATAATCCTTAGAGAAGGAATCTGAACTTCGACAGGTAGGACAACTTCCATGCCATAGACTAAAGAGAAAGGGGTTGCCCCAGTTGATGTTTGTGCCTAAGTACGATAGCCATGAAGAGAAAATGGCGGCATCTCATGCCAGTCTTTATAGGTCACCACCATGTTTTTCATAATCTTCTTTATATTCTTGTTAGCAGCTTCCACTGCGCCATTCATCTTAGGTCTGTATGGATAAGAGTTGTGATGCTTGATTTTGAAATGCATGCAAAGTTCAGTGATCATGGCATTGTTAAGGTTGGTGCCACTGTCAGTGATGATCATCTCAGGGATACCATAACGGAAGATGAGGTTATGCTTGATGAATCGGGCTACGACGTTCTTGGTAACCGAGGAAAATGAAGTTGCTTCAATCCACTTGGTAAAGTAGTCAACGACAACAAGAATGAAATAGTGTCCATTAGAGACGGTAGGCTTGATATTTCCAATCATGTCAATGCCCCACATTGCAAATTGCCAAGGAGCAGTCAAGACATTCAAGGGAACTGGAGGCACGTAGACCTTATCATCATAAATTTGGAACTTATGGCAAGTCCTTGAGTGGTGATGACAATCAATTTCCATGGTCGACCAATAGTAGCCAGCTCTCAGAATCTTCTTGGCCATAGTATATCCTCTAGAATAAGTATCAAAGATACCTTCATGCATATCCTCCACAATCGTTTCTGCTTCCTTCTTGTCCATACAATGGAGCAAAATCGAATTATGGTTGCGCTTGTATAAGATCCCATTGCTCAGGAAGAACTTGGCTGAGAACCTCCACATGAATTTCTTGTTGTTAACTGATGCCCCTTTAGGATACTCTTGAGCTTCGAGATATCTTTTCACCTCATGAAACCAAGGCTTTCCCTCTACACCATTAGTGTCAATCTCATAGTAGTGTGTTGGTTTGTCAAATCTTTCGACAATAATTTAGGGAGCTTCGTTGTCCCATCTAACCTTGAACATAGAAGACATGGTAGCCAAAGCATCTGCCAACAAATTCTCTTCCCTCAGAATATGCTCAAAGGTAACTTCTTCAAAGTATGGGATCAAGGTTAGCACAAGCTCTTTGTAAGGGATAAGGTTTGGATGTTTTGTATCCCACTCTCCTTTAACTTGAATGATGACCACAACTGAGTCTCCATATACACTTAAGAAGTTGATTCTTAGGTCAATAGAAGCCTTAATACCCAAGATACACGCTTCACACTTGGCCATGTTGTTGGTAGAGTCAAAGCATAGTTTGGCAGTGAAGGAGTATGGCAACCTTAGGGAGAAATGATCACAACCCCAATTCTCTTACCCAGTGCGTTGGAAGCTCCATCAAAAACCATAGTCCATCGGGATCCTTGTTCAGGTCCTTCATATGGTCTAGGCTTTTCACAATCTGCAATCAACATGATATTCTCGTCCGGGAATTCAAAGTTCATAGATATGTAATCATACACATCTTGATGTGCCAAATGATCTGCCAACACACTTCCTTTTATTTCTTTTTGTGTAGTGTACCAGATATCATACTTAGTTAAGATCATTTGTCATTGGGCCATCCTTCTGGAGAGAGCTAACTTCTCAAAGATGTACTTGATAGGATCCATCTTAGAAATCAGTAGAGTGGTATGAGTTAACATATATTGTCTTAGCCGACGAGCAGCCCATGCCAAAGCGCATCAAGTTTTCTCAAGCAATCAATATCTTGTTTCATAGTCGATAAACTTTTTTCTAAGGTAGTATATTGCATGCTCTTTTCGACCAGACTCGTCATGCTATCCCAGCACACACCCCATTGAATTCTCTAAAACAGTTAAGTACATGATCAGAGGTCTTCCTTCAACTGGTGGCATCAGGATTGGATGTTCTTATAAATATTCCTTGATCTTGTCAAAAGCTATTTAACAGTCGTCGTTCCATCTGACTACTCGATCCTTCTTCAGTAGCTTGAAGAGTGACCCACAAGTAGCAGTTAGGTGATAGATGAATCAACAATGTAGTTTAGAGGTCCCAAAAAACCTCTAACTTCCTTCTCAGTACGAGGAGCTGGCATTTCTTGGATAGCTTTAACTTTGGTGGGATCAACCTTAATTCCTTTGCCACTAACGACGAAGCCTAGGAGCTTTCTAGACCTTACCCCAAAGATGCATTTGTTGGGATTCAACCTCAGCTTATATTTCTCCAGCCTCTCAAACAGCTTGTGCAGATGATTAAGGTGCTCTTCCTCAATTTGGGATCTTGCTATCATGTCATCAACATAGACTTCTATCTAATGATGAATCATGTCATGAAATAGAGCCACCATAGCCTGTTGATAAGTTGCACCTGCATTCTTCAGTCCAAAAGGCATGACTTTATAATAGAAGGTTCCCCACTGTGTGACAAAATTAGTCTTCTCCATGTCTTTGGGCGCCACTTTGATTTGGTTGTAACCTGAGAAACCATCCATGAAGGAAAACACCTTATGCTGAGATGTGTTGTCAACTAAGACATCAATATGTGGTAGTGGGAAGTCATCTTTGGGGCTTGTCCTATTTAAATCCCTATAGTCTACACACATACGGACCTTACCGCCTTTCTTCGGTATTGGAACAACATTTGCAACCCATTTGGGATACAACGTCACTACCAAGAAACCTGCATTGAACTGTTTCATTACCTCAACCTTGATATTTTCAGACATGTCAGGACGCATGCGATGAACCTTTTGTTTCATTGGGGAACAACCCTCTTTCATTGGTAGATGATGAACCACGATATCAGTATTGAGCCTTAGCATGTCTTCATATGACCAAGCGAATACCTCAACATAGTCATGCAACATATGAACCAATTTTCTCTTGACACTATCTTCCAAGTTGGCACCAATATTGACTTCTTTCTTATCTGCCTCAGTACCCAAGTTTATTACCTCTACCAACTCTTCGTGCGGTTGGATGCCCTTTTTCTCTTGTATCAGGAGTCTGGAGAGTTCTCTAGGTATCTCACAATCTTCTTCACCTTTGTCTTCGGCTTGATAGATTAGGTTTTTGAAGTCGTAAACGACAATAGAAGAATTGTTGTCAATGAGATCCAGAGTGGATGTGGGTCTGCAAATGTGTGTGTGTGCATGTAAGGTCACATGGCTATTTTTTGAAAATGTAGTAAAAATAAAGAAAGACAAAGAGCACAAAATTTAAATGCAAAATCGTACAATGTTTTCATTAAATGAGCATATGATATATGAAATGACAAACCCTTAACAAATGGATCATTGTGCCCTGGGCAAGGCATATGGTTTAAAGTCATTGTTTTGAAAGAAGTTATACGCACAAAGTTCTTAAAGCAATAAAAACAGGAAATAACAATTACTCCTGGTTGAAGGAGATTGAGATGAAGTCTTTGGCCTTCCATTTGTTAAGTCTGCCATTAGCAGTTGAGAATATCCAGTCGTCCAAGTCACCATCACTGTCTTTCAGAGCATTGACTTTGTTGTTGCTAATAATGAGAGCTAGTCCACCAACACGGGCATGTCGAACCTCTTTCTGAGCCTTTGAAGTAAAACAAAACCAAAACTTGTCGTATTTGTAGGGGATATCAGGAAGTTGTCCCCAGATAGTGCAACCTCCATCCACCACAACAACTCGAGCATCCTTCAGAGAGGCCATTATTGGCGTGCCTTTAGAGATTTCAGGAGTAGCAGGAGTAGAAATAGAAACCATATGAGGGATTACCTCAAATGCTTGATAGGGGTTCCAATGAATTCGCCATCCATTTCAACGTATTTGAAAGAACTCAAATGACTGACCATATATTCTTCCTCTCCACAGACTGTGACAACCTTCCCTCTCACTAGGTACTTCAGCATTTGATGTAATGTAGAGGTAATCGCACCTGCCCCATGAATCCATGGGCATCATAGCAAGAATGAATAGGCAGGGCAGATATCCATTACATAAAAAGTTGAATTGAAAACTTGAGATCCCACCTTGATCGGGATATCAACCTCTCCATGGACCATACTCTTGGAACCATCAAAGGCTCTTACCATAATATCGCTGGGTTTCAGCACCAGCCCTTCACAGTCCAGCCTATCCAAAGGACCTTTTGGTAAAACATTGAGAGAGGATCCAATATCTACTAACACATGTGCCTGAGTGGTACCTTTGAATTGAATAGAGATATGGAGAGCCTTGTTGTGATTCTTCCCCGCCGGAGTTAAATCTGCATTAGAAAATCCCAAGCCATTATCAACAGTTAGGCTTGCAACATAGTTCTCAAATTTATCCGCAGTGGTCTCTTGTGGTACATGGGAATTCTTCGAAAATTTCAGCAAAGCTTAGGCATGTGCGTTGGAGCCTAACAACAAGGACAACATGGATATCTTTGAGGGTGTCTTCCCCAGTTGTTCCACTATTTTGTAATCACTTTTTTGGATGATCTTCAGAATTTCTTCCATCTCTTGTCTTGACGGGTCTTTAATTGTAATTTCTTTTGGTGGTGCCTCCGTCAAGGCAGACTCAATTACTTTCTCTTTACCTCGATTGTCAACAGTTGGTCTAGCAGCAGGAATGCAAACAAGTGTTGTAGTAATTGTTGGAAGAGGGATCTCCGGTGACAAGATCCTTCCGGTTCTAGTGACGTTACTAGTTCCAGCAATGTTTATAATTTCAGGCTCTTCATTTTCATTAATCTATGGGTCTTGCTTGACGGCATGATAATAAACTTCTTCCACATAGTTCCAAGGCACGACATTGTCAGAGGAATAAGGGATTGGCCCGGGTGTAGTAATGATCAAGGGAGCTACTATTGGCTCAACATTGATCCTAATAGGAGTATTTGAAATAGTGATTATGGAAACATCTTGAGGTAAACTCTTTACGGACAAAGTTTTCTCGAACAAAATTTCATGGCTATCAATCAGGCATTGAATACCTTTCTTCAGCCACATACAACCATTGGTTTGGGAAGCACAATGGTAAATTTTTTTAAGGAAGCCAGGAAATAAACCGGCTCTCAACAGATTCTTCTTAATGGTTAACAGTGAAGTAGTCAAATCATTGATGATGGAGACAAAAGAGACATCATCAATAGCATTGAAACCTTTAACATGAATGGGCATGAGAACAATAATGACATTAGGGATTTATGGAGGGTCAAACTCGATCACCTTGTTATCAATCAAATCTTGGATCCTTCTCTTTAAGGCCTAACAATCATTGGTATCGTGCCCAGAGCTATTGGAATGATAGGCACAATTTGCATTCGGATTGTATTTCAGAGATTACGTATTGGGGTTTTGATGAGGATTCCTCAGTGTTACCAAATTTACCTTCAACAGATGTTGTAAATCTTGAGATAGTGGCATGTTGATTCTAGTGAATTGCCTCCTTAGGACATCAGGCCTTTGTTGACTATTTAATTGTTGCGGTCGTTGAACTGGGCTCAAGTTTGAAATCAAAACAGGTCCTACCGACTGACGAGATCATTCTTGATGCGACTCCTTTTCCTATAAATAACATTAGTTTCCTTCTTATCAATGAATGGTTTTTTCACAGCATTAGAGGTAGGGGCCATTGGGATCTTTCGACTTTTGATTCCACTTTTAACTCACTCACCAGTCAAGATTATTTCAGTAAACCCTGACGAAGAACTCTCAATCAACAAATTAAAGAATGGACCAATCAAGATTCCCATAAACATGTCCACTAACTCTCTGTCAGTCAATGTGGGTTGCAATCTTTCAGTCAAGTCCCTCCATTTTTGAGCATACTCCTTAAAGCCCTCGTTCGAGCCCATAGTCATATTCTGTAACTGCACGCGAGTTGGTGCAAGATCAACATTGTATTGGTATTGCTTGTAGAAGGCAGCATCTAGATCCTCCCAGGTGTGGATATTAGTCCCCTCAAGTTGATAGAACCATTCCAACTATGTCTCAGATAAGCTTTCTTGGAAGAATTGCACCCATAACTTCCTATCGGCAGTGTGTGGTTGAATCTTACGGACATATGACCTTAGATGCATCTTTGGACAAGAGACCCCATCATATTTGGCATAAACAGGGACTTTGAATTTATGGGGAATTACCACCCCATAAATCAAGCCTAAATCTCCAAAGTCTATAACAAGGCACTGTTTGGATCTCTACAACCTTAAGTCGGTCTTCAAGTTGTTTGTACTTATCATCCGATGGTGGGTACTACTCTTCAGAATAGTCTTCATCCTCAGTAACTTGGTTATTTCCACCCCCAGATCTAGTGCTTCTAGCTTCCTCTTATTGATTGTCTTCTTCCTAAGAAGAAGCCTCTTCTATTTGAGCTAGTCGGGCAGGCCCTTTGAACCTTCTTTCCATGTTGAGGATGACAACCCTCTTCTTAGTCTTCTTTTTTGTGACAAGTAGTGCCATCATTTCTTGCTGACCTTTGGCTAGATTGAGGAGAGTCTCTTGGAACTGTGTGTGTTGAGTTTGCATATCTTTGACGGTTTTCTCTAAAGCCATCTTATACTGAAATAAACAGTAAAAAGATGAGGAAACCTATATCAGAAAACCTGCTTATGATATGACGCATGCTATGTGGATGCAATGTTTTCAAGGACCTCAAGATATTTAAATTTGCTAGCATAAAAGGAAACAAACACAACAATTGTATTAATGAGTTCAAGAGTTACAATTTCCCCTTGGGATCAGAATGAGTAAAGAAAAAAGGTCTCAAAGATAAAACAAAATGAACTCCTAAAACAAAAACTCAAATCTCCCACGAATGCTTCTTCTTTGGTGCAATGTATTCATTCAGGCTTCGCTCCTCGTGAACTTGTCTTGTGAGCTCCAACACTTTCTTCTCGTTCACGTAGAATCGAGCTTCAAAAGTGTCTCGTTCCCCCTTGAGTTGAATCCACGATCTCTATAATTCTTCGAGGTCGGTAGGCATGTCAGGATGGAGAATAGTATAAGAAGTATCTCCTCAGCAACAAGCTCCATAACTATTGGTAAGATAGATGGGTATGGCATCATGAGACTTTAAGCACGAGCTCATACCCATTTGAGATAAGGCTCAAGAGGGATCTAATTCTTATGCCCCAAAGTCTAACTATCAACCTTTCTTACCATGCCCCAAGCATGTACAAACCTTCGATGATAATCTCAGACATTGTTCTCGTAGTCGAATACAATACCTTGAATGAGTGCGTCATGGGGGCCATCTCTTCGAGCATAGCCAAACTGTCGTAGATCTAGAGACAGGTTATAAGTAATACCTCCCTTAATGCCCAAAAGTGGAACATTAGGGAACACCCCACAACTGTCAATGATAATAATGTCCTCTTGAGATCGAGAGCACCAATGGATATCTGCATGAGAAAGAGACATTATCCTTTGCGACCATCTCAAACTTTGCTCATTCTTCAATAATGATCAGGGAAGGTGCGAAATAAATCACCTAGGCAACAATGGAATACAACACATAAGAGCCCGTCTCTTTCTCATGGTGCGAGCGTGAAGACAATGTAGAATGTCTCCAAGTAAAGTAGGTACGGGATTACGAGTAAGGAAAATTTTGACAACATTCACATCTATGAGTTGGTCAGGTTTAGGAAAGAGCACGAAACCATAGATTAGGAGATCCAAAATCTCCTTAAAAGCTTGTAAATCTATAGCGTCCAAAAATAGTTGAGCCTTCTCTATCAGGAATTTATCCAAAAAGCCTTTGACCCCACTTCTTGTCTCCCAATTAGCTACAATGTCAGAACTCTTCAAATGTAAGGCTTTGGCAATAACCTCAGGCTTTGGAGTTTCCTCTAAAATGGTGAATGAAATTTGATCAAGGACCGGTACCTTCAATAGTTGAGAGAATTCTTCTATTGTGGGCACTAGTTGATAGTCGGGAAAGGTGAAACAATGATGTACAAGGTCAAAGAACTGAAAGAGCACCCTCATCACGTCTTCTTCAAAGCTTGAGAAGTCGACCCCTCTATGCGAGTGGAAGCCATACCCTACAAAATAGAACAAAGATAAATCCCTAGGTCTTTGAAATGGTTAGTGAAAATGCTATGGCATGATGTCATGATGTTTATGAACAAATAATCACATATAAACAAAGAACATAAGGCCTTAGGTTTAGGATTACATGGGGTTTATAGGTAAGTACCCTCTTGAAGTTTAGTTGGTTCAACCTGCCCTAATATTAGTAACTAGGTTCTAAGGAATCTCAATATCACTGATCTTTCTTACTTGGGAATTGTTTTAGCTCAAGCATCCAAACTGCGGCCAAAATATCCCAAAAGTCTGATCTCAATGAGTGTAGCATCGATTATCCACCAACTTTATTCTTGCACCAAAGCCAACTATCTTACTACTTTCTAATGGCCAAGTTGTTAAACTAAGATTCTAAGGTCAGTTAGTGCTTCATGACACCACACAGCGGCACCATATTCTCCTTGACTGTACTCAACAGACACCGGTATCAACAAGTGTGTCACACTAACGTAGCCATCACTTCAACCATGCCGGTATTACACCACATAGTCCCCACGATCTAATGCTAATTTTCTAATATTCCCCAAATCCGGGTATAGGATTTATACAAGAAATAAACCCAAGCATAACCCACAAATATAAAACAAGGCAAACAATTAAAGAAAACAAAGGTGATCTAGCTCTTAAGGTAACCCCACTTTTAGTGAAATCCCCAACAGATTCACCAATTTTGTGATACACTGAGAAAACTGACTTAGGTGTTTTGCATTTTATCGCAATTATTGCTGATAGCAAGAGTCACCATCGACTTTTCTTTTATCCAATAAATAAAAGGGTGAAAAGAACATGATAGACCTTTTGAGAATTTTCTTGAGTTTGGGGGTTGGTTATGAAAAGGGAAGGTGTTAGCACCCTTCTCATCCGTAGTTATCTACGGACTCTTAATTGCTAGCTCACTTTGAAATGCTTTAGTGATTGTGTAAGTTTGAAAATATTTTGAAAACGCCTAAGTTTGGAAAACTTTGCAATGATTTTCGTATTGTTGAGAGTGTATACGAAGTGTTTATTTTGAAAATATTTGTTGAAAGGAAATATTTGGAAAGGTGTTTGAAAATTCCAATGTAGGGCCATTTTGTAATGATTCTTGTATCGTTGAGAATGTATATAAAATGTTTGTTTGAAAGGTGTTTTTGAAAGTGTGAGGTTTAAATGGTTTTGTTTGTGAGAAAGCAATTACGAGCAATCTACCTACTCAAAAAGTCTTTGTTCTTTTCCTCCTCCTTTAGATAATGCTTATCTACCATTGATTGATACTAAGCCTTATCATTGGACGTGAAGGGACATGCGTGGGTTGTCGTACAGTCATTGAAGGAAACTTGTAAGATGTTTTAGCAATTTTCGTAAGGGACTAATATTGTTTACCGAAGGCAACATTGAAGGGTCATCGAGGGACTACAATCTTTTAATCGAGGTTCTTTGCTAAAACATCCTACGTTTGAGGGGCATGACTGTTTTATCCGAGGCAACAAGTGTGGGTTACCCTAGAGGTGTAAGTGTGCAAAGTGTGTTGTTTTCATGTATTTGTCTTGTATTTAGGTTGTCTAATATTGATTTTAAGTCTTGCCATATAAACTCTAATTACGAGCAATAATATGGAAATCGATAAATTGCGGAATTTAAATGTCCTACGCTATTACAATACTTTTAGGGGTGGGGGATACAAATTTACAAATGGGGAATATAAAGCAATAAATCCCTAATTGCTATTACAAATCATGTAAATGAATAATAATGCGATATAATAAAATGTGCGAGAATAATGTAAAGAGAAAAGAATTTGTTTGTGGTTTTTTGATGGAAAAGGTTTTAATTAACCTAATTAACTAATTAATTTACAAGAGAAGTTAATTAATTTGTTTAACAAAAGCCTAAAATCTAAGTTAATTTGAAATGAAGAGGAAAAATAAACCTAAGTCTAATAATTTTTGTTTAGCAAATAACTTGGATATAAATTTGTAAAAAGAAATAATAAAAATTTAATTTAATTAGAAAAAGTTTGAATTAATTTAATTATTTGTGAAAATATATATTTGTATTTTTGGGTTAAATAAAAATAAATAAATAAATGAAATATAGAAAATGTAAATAAATAAAAAGAATTTGGGCTAGGTGTTTAAAAAGTGAAAAGGGTGTGTAAAGTAGCAAAAATGTTAGGTCCAAGATAAGTTTTTGTAATCAGAAAAAAAAAATGAATGAGCCTGCGTTTTGAAAAGTTGAATGGGGAGTATGATGATAGCAAAAATAAAAAGAGAAAAAGGCCCAAGACTGAAGGGCCCAACGCCTGTTTGGATTCCATAGGGTTGGCTTTGTGGGAGCTCATGGTGGACAAGCGCATCTAGTGTGTTGGGTTTGTTGGCATGGTGATCTGGTGGTGTTGGAATGAGGGTGTATGACACACGTGTGGAGCTTGCTTGCAAAGGATCTGTAATGTAAATGTTAGAAAAAAGCAAAATGCCTCACGCCTGGATCGAACCCAGGACAAGGCATAGTTATGACTTATACACGCGCACTCTACCACTTGGGTGGCTATACATCCGATGTTTAATACACAAACCAATAAATATATTACAAACCCAGTCTTGATTATAACTTCATCTTCTTCCTCGGACTAGAATGTTCATCAACATTTTTGAAATCTGTAACTTCCTCATTTCTCAACCAAATAGGAAAATGTAAACATGAAAGTTGCTTGAAATTTAACCACTTTCAACCATGTAAATAACTTAAGCTAAAAATCAAAGATGAACATGAATTTTATCTGGTACCAAATTAAACTTAATTTTTCCAGAAAGTTCAAACTCAAAATTCGCATCACTCAAGCAACATAAATGAAATCTAAGGGCATGGTTAGCTTCAGGGCTATGATGTCTACATTTTTTATTCACAAAGGAACCATTAATGATGCTTTTAGAGAGAGTTCAAAGTTGAGAAAACTTACCTCAAAACTGAAAATCGTGTTAGATGATTGAGCACTCTTTGAGATGTTGTAATGATTTGGATAGCTTCACTGAACCTCCAGAAAGCTAATGCAATGCTTACTTTGGATTGAGAGTGGTTGTATTGTTCTGGAGAAGTCAACATGAAGATCTCTGTTTTTGGTTATGGAAGATGATTTTAAAGTTGTGTTGCAGGTGTTTGGGTAGGCTCTAGTTGAGTTATAGAAGCTTTGTGATGGATTTAAAATGAAAATGCACGAGTGGATTGAGTGTTTGAGGTTTAAGGTCAGAAATGGCACAAAAATGGAGTTTGTGTGCAAAATCTGATTTCAGGGAGTTTGAGGGAGTTTCAAGGCTTGTGAATTCGTGTTTTTCTTAAAAAATAATGCCTCTATTTATAGAGAAAGGTTGGAGAAGCTTAAGTTGATCAGAATTCAAAATCACATGTTAAGCTCAACACATGATTTTCTTGAAAAATCAAGTTTCAATGCTTTGTACCTTTGATCATAGAGTAGTTAAAGACTTTAATCACATTGCTTCTAACCTTGTATATGAAGTGTGATCAGAGGGAACAAGTGAGAGGCTCAAGAATTGACTTTGTGCGTAAAGCTTGCTTTTCAAGAATGGCAATGTTAACTTTCTCCCCAAAATGACAAATTGACTTGGACAATGCTTAAACCACTTGGATCATAGCTTAAAAGTTTGTGTAATCCATTAATTATTGGTAGATACACAAGTTAGAAGGCCTTCGAAGCAAGATTATGCAACATAACATTGGGATTGGATTATGTGGTCCTCAAGAAAATGACTTGTAATTCAAGAATGGATGCCCAACTTCTTCCGTTCGATTCTCTTAGCTCAAAAATGATCTCTTAAAGTTCTTGAACATTTTGGAAAGCTTGAAACATTTTCTACAACCTTCATGTTGACTACTTTGGCTAAATAAAATTGGATCTAGGTGAAAATTGGTCAAGAAGTTAGGACAAAAAATCGGCCTAAGTTGCCAAAATTTTCACTAAGTGTTTTATGAAAAATGTCATGACTTCATGGGCTTATATATTCAAATCTAAGCATTTTTTGGACATCAATCCTATAATACGAAGTTTTAGAGTTCATTAAGATATACAACTTTCATGTTGAAAGTTTTCCTTGAATCATCTTGCATCTTGGTGAAAAAATGTCATGAGTAATGAATTTATCAAGTATAAAAACACTTAGAAAATTTCTAAGTATTGAAAACTTTAACTTTTTGTGGACTTTCTCGACTTTATTGATTCTTGATGATTAAGTTTGACATTTTTGAGTATCTTGATGAATCTTGATCTTTGAAATTCAATGTTGATCAAAAAGTCAATGTTTGACTTTTTGTGTATTAGTTGACTTTTCATCAATTGATCTAAAATTCAACTGTGAATCCATTGATCTTGAGAGATGATTCAACTATCCTTCCGGAGAGAGCTGGCTTCTCAAATATGTACTTGATGTGATCCATCTTAGAGATCAGTAGAGTGGTATGAGTCAACATATATTGTCTTAATCGGCGAGCAGCCCATGCCAAAGCGCATCAAGTTTTCTCGAGTAGTGAATATCTTATTTCATAGTCGGTAAACATTTTGCTAAGGTAATATATTGCATTCTCTTTTCGACCAAACTCGTCATGTTGTCCCAACACATACCCCATTGAATTCTCTAAAACAGTTAAGTACATGATCAGAGGTCTTCCTTCAACTGGTGGCATCATGATTGGAGGTTCTTGTAAATACTCCTTGATCTTGTCAAAAGCTATTTGAAAGTCTTCGTTCCATCTGACTACATGATCCTTCTTCAGCAGCTTGAAGAGTGGCTCACAAGTAGCAGTTAGGTGAGAGATAAATCGGGCAATGTAGTTTAGACGTCCCAAGAAACCTCTAACTTCCTTCTCTGTACAAGGAGATGACGTTTCTTGGATAGCATTGACTTTGGCGCGGTCAACCTCAATTCCTTTACCACTAACGATGAGTCATAGGAGCTTTCCAGACCTTACCCCAAAGATGCATTTGTCGGGATTCAACCTCAACTTATATTTCTTCAAGCTCTCAAACAGCTTGTGCAAATGATCAAGGTGCTCTTCCTCAGTTTGGGACCTTGCTATCATGTCATCAACATAGACTTCTATATCATGATAAATCATGTCATGAAATAGAGCCACAATAGTTTGTTGATAAGTTGCGCTTGCATTCTTCAGGCTAAAAAGCATGACTTTATAACAGAAGGTGCCCAACTGTGTGACAAAAGTAGTCTTCCCCATGTATTTGGGCGCTATTTTGATTTGGTTGTAACTCGAGAAACCATCCATGAAGGAAAACACCTTGTGCTGAGCAGTGTTGTCAACTAAGACATCAGTATGTGGTAGTGGGAAGTCGTCTTTGGGACTTGCCCTATTTAAATCTCTATAGTCTACATACATATGGATCTTATAGTCTTTCTTCGGTACTGGAACAACATTTGCAACCCATTTGGGATACGACGTTACTGCCAAGAAACATGCATTGAACTGTTTCATTACCTCAGCCTTGATCTTTTCAGACATGTCAGGATGCATGCGACGAACCTTTTGTTTGATCGGGGAACAACCCTCTTTCATTGGTAGACGATGAACCACAATATCTGTATCGAGCCCCGACATGTCTTCTTATGACGAAGCAAATACCTCAACATAGTCATGTAACATCTGAACCAATCTGCTCTTGACACTATCTTCCAAGTTGGTGCCAATCTTAACTTCTTTCTTATCTGACTCAGTACCCAAGTTTATTACCTCTATCGGCTCTTCATGCGGTTGGATGGCCTTTTCCTTTTGTATCAGAGTCTGGAGAGTTCTTCAGGTATGTCACAATCTTCTTCACCTTTGTCTTCAACTTGATAGATTGGGTTTTCGAAGTCGTAAACAATAATAGCAGAATTGTTGCCAATGAGATATGGAGTGGATGTGGGTCTGCAAATGTGTGTGTGTGCATGTAAGGTCACATGGCTATTTTTTGAAAACATAGTAAAAATAAAGAAAGACAAAGAGCACAAAATTTGAATGCAAAATCGTCCAATGTTTTCATTAAATGAGCATATGATATATGAAATGACAAACCCTTAACAAATGGACCATTTTTCCCCGGGCAAGTTATATGGTTTAAAGTCATTGTTTTGAAGGAAATTATACAGACAAAGTTCTTAAAGAAAAAAAACAGGGAATAGCAATTACTCCTGGTTGAAGGAGATTGAGATGAAGTCTTTGGACTTCTAGTTGTTAAGTACACCGTTAGCAGTTAGGAATATCTGGTCGTCCAAGTTACCATCATCATCACTGTCTTCCAGAGCATTGACTTTGTTTTTGCTAATACAGAGAGGTGGTCCACCAACACGGGCACATCAAACCTCTTTCCGAGCCTTTGAAGTAAAACCCAACCCAAACTTGTCAGATTTGTAGGGGATATTAGGAATTTGTCCCCAGATCATGCAAACTCCATCTTCCACAACATCCTGAGCATCCTTCAGAGATGCCATTCTTGGTTTTCCTTTAGAGATTTCAGGAGTAGCAGAAGTAGCAACAACAACCATAGGAAGGATTACCTCAAATGCTTGACAGGGGGTTTCAATGAATTCGCCGTCCATTTCAACGTATTTGAAAGAATTTAAATGAATAACCATATATTCTTCCTCTCCACAGATTGTGACAACCTTGCCTCTCACTGGGTATTTCAGCATTTGATGTAATTTAGAGGTAACCACGCCTACCCCATGAATCCATGGGCGTCCGAGAAAGCATGAATAGGCCGGGAGGGTATCCATTACATAAAAATTTGAATTGAAAACTTGAGATCCCACCTTGATTGGGAGATCAACCTCTTCGTGGAACATCCTCTTGGAACAATCAAAGGCTCTTACAACAATATCGCTGGGTTTCAGCACCAACCCTTCACGGTCCAGCCTATCCAAATCACCTTTGGGTAAGATATTGAGAGAGGATCCAATATCTACTAACACATGCGCCAGAGTGGTACCTTCGCATTCAATAGAGATATGGAGAGCCTTGTTGTGATTCTTCCCCGCCAGAGTTAAATCTGCATCGGAATATCCCAAGCCATTATCAGTAGTTAGGCTTACAACACAATTTGCAAATTGATCCGCAGTGGTCTCTTGTGGTACATGGGCATTCTTCAGAAATTTCATCAAAGCTTGGGCATGTGCGTAGGAGCATAACAACAAGGACAACATGGATATCTTTGAGGGTGTCTGCCCCAGTTATCCACTATTTTGTAATCACTTTTTCGGATGATCTTCAGAATTTATTCCATCTCTTGTCTTGACGGGTCTTTAATTGTAATTTATTTTGGTGGTGCCTCCGTCAGGGCAGGCTCAGTTACTTTATCTTTACCTCGATTTTCAACAATTGGTCTAGCAGAAGGAATGTGAACATGTGTTGTAGTAATTGTTGGGGAGAGATCTTCGAAGAGAAGATCCTTCCGGTTCTAGTGACCTTACTAGTTCTAGCAATGTTTGTAATTTCAGGCTCTTCATTTTCATTAATCCATGGCTCTTGCTTGACACCATGATAATAAACTTCTGCCCCATAGTTCCAAGTCACGGATTTGTCGGAGGAATAGGGGATTGGCCCCGGTGTAGTAATGATCAAGGGAGCTACTATTGGCTCAGCAGTGATCCTAATAGGAGTATTTGAAATGGTGATTATGGAAACATCTTGAGGTAAACTTTTTAAGGACAGAGTTTTCTCAAACAAAATTTCATGGCTATCAATCAAGCGTTGAATACCTTTCTTCAACCACATACAACCATTGGTTTCGGAAGCACAATGGTAACAATTTTCAAGGAAGCCAGGAAATAAACCGGCTCTCAGTTGATTCTTCTTAATTGTCAATAATGGAGTAGTCAAATCATCGATTATGGAGACAAAAGAGACATCATCAATAGCATTGATACCTTTAACATGACTAGGCATAGGAGCAGTAATGACATTAGGGGTTTGTGGAGGGTCAAACTCGATCACCCTGTTATCAATCAAATCTTGGATACTACTCTTTAAGGCCCAAAAATAATTGGTATCATGCCCAGAGCTATTGGAATGATAGGAACATTTTTCATTTTGGGTTGTATTTCATAGATGAAGTATTGGGGTTTTGAGGAGGATTCCTCAGTGTTACCAAATCTTCCTTCAACAGATGTTGTAAAGCTTGAGACAGTGACATGTTGATTCTAGTGAATTACCTCCTTAGGACATCAGGCCTTTGTTGACTGTTTGATTGTTGTGGTCGTTGAAATGAGGTCAGGTTTGAAATTAAAACAACTCCTACCGACTGATGACAATCATTCTTGATGCGGCTCCTTTTTCTATAAATAAAATTAATTTCCTACTTACTAGTGAATGGTTTTTTCACAGCATTAGAGGTGGAGGCCATTGGGATCTTTCCACTTTTGATTCCACTTTCAACTTGCTCACTAGTAAAGATTAATTCAGGAAACCCTGACGAAGAACTCTCAATCAACAAATTAAAGAATGGAAAAGTCAAGGTGCCCATAAACATGTCCAATAACTCTCTATCAATCAATGGGCGTTGCAATCTTCCAGCCAGGTCCCTCCATTTTGAGCATACTCCTTAAAGCCCTCATTCGAGCCCTAGTCTTATTCTACAACTGCATGTGAGTTTGTGTAAGATCAGTGTTGTATTGGTATTACTTGTAGAAGGTAGTAACTAGATCCTCACAGGTGTGGATATTAGTCCTCTCAAGTTGATAGAACCACTCCAACTAGGTCCCAGATAAGATTTCTTGGAAGAAATGCACCCATAACTTCCTATCGGCGGTGTGTGGTTGATTCTTGCGAACATATGACATTAGATGCATCTTTGGATATGAGACCCCATCATATTTGGAAAAAACAGGGACTTTAAATTTGTGGGGAATGACCACCCAGATGATCAAGCCTAAATCTCTAAAGTCTAGACCATGCGTTGTTTGGATCTCTACAACCTTGAGTCGGTCTTCAAGTTATTTTCACTTATCATCCGTCGGTGGGTACTGCTCTTAGAAATAGTCTTCGTCCTCAGTAACTTGGTTATTTCCACCCCCAACTCTAGTGCTTTTAGCTTCCTCTTCTTGATTGTCTTCTTCCTCAGAAGAAGCCTCTTCTATTTGAGCTAGTCGAGTATGCCCCTTGAACCTTCTTCCCATGTTGAGGATGACAACCCTCTTCTTAGTCTTCTTTTTGGTGACAAGTAGTGCCATCATTTCTTGCTGACCTTTGACTTGGTTGAGGAGAGTCTCTTGGAACTGTGCGTGTTGAGTTTGCAGATCTTTGACGGTTTTCTCTAAAACCATCTTATAATGAAATAAACAGTAAAAAGATGAGGAAACCCTTATCGGAAAACCCGCTTATGATATGATGCATGCTATGTGGATGCAATGTTTTCAAGGACCTCAAGAGATTTAAATTTGCTAGCCAAAAAGGAAACAAACACAACAATTATATTAATGAGTTCAAGAGTTACAATTTCCCCTTGGGCTTAGAATGAGTAAAGAAAAAAGGTCTCAAAGAGACAACAAAATGAACTCCTAAAACAAAAAACTCAAATCTCCCACAAATGCTTCTTCTTTGGTGTAATGTATGCATTTAGGCTTCGCTCCTCGTGAAGTTTGTGATACGGTGGCAGAATCGACTGTTAATACTGGTTTGCGTTTTTTGTTCGCAAAATGTCGCGGTAAGCAAGAGTCGCCACCGACTTTTATTTTATCCAACAAGGAAAAGGAAAAAGAACAAAAAAAACCTTTTTCGAGAATGTTTCTGAGTACGGGGGGTAGATTATAGAAAGGGAAGGTGTTAGCATCCTTTCCATCTATGGTTTTCTATGGGCTCTTAGGTACTTGCTCATTTTGAAATTTCTTGTGTGTGCTTTGCTTTGAAAAGTTTTGTTTTACTTCGTTTTAACCCTTGTTTCTGTCCTCAAGAGTGTTACGAAGTGTTTTGAAAACATTAGTTTGAAAAGTTTGTTTGAAAGTGTATGGTGTAAAAGATTTGTTGTTTTGAGCAAGTACCTAACAGTTATCTACCTACTCGAAAAAAAACGTGCTTTTCCTCCTATCCTTTAGACCGTGTTATCCTACTATTAGTGAGTAGGTAACTCTAGTTGTTGGATGTTTGAGGGACTATCGAAAGGGACGTAATGGTCATTGAAGGCAACATGTAAGGATACCTTAGCGTTTCGAAGGGACTATCGTCATATAGGCAACATCGAGGGACAAGATCATTTCTCGTAGGAAACTCGAGGGATGTTAAGTGACTATGATCTTTATGATAACTTTTAGATTGAGGGTATTTTGCTAAGATATCCCTACGTTCGAGGGACATGACCATTGTTTTTCGAGACAACCAAGTGAGGCATACCCGAAGGGTGCAAGTGTGAAGCAGTGTTTGATTTCAGTTATTTTATCTTTGCACAATTAAGGTGATCTACTATTTTAATTTTATTTGTCTTTTGTATGCAAGCCTATTATCCATAAATCTAGACAGTTCATAGTTGCGGAAATTAAAAGCGAAAAAGTAAATCTATGCTATTACAAGGCTTCAGGGAGGGGGTTACATGACCAAAAACCAGGGATTAAATAGTAAATAATATGCGGTAAACTCTAATTAAAAACTATTACAAACCCGAAGCAAATACAATAATTGGAAAATAAAATATTGTGCGCGAGAATTAAGTACGAGAATCAAAGTTTAAATTCTAAAATCTAATCAATTAAAGAGAAAATATTTTTTTTTGTATTTCATTGTTGAGAAAAATATTTGAAATCTTAACCTAAATCTAATTAATTAAAGAAAAATATTTTTTGGTATTTTATTGAGAAAATTAAATATTTGTGAATTAAACCTAATTTGTATAATTAATTTTAATTATGAAAACAATCAAGTCAATATCATTAAATTAATTATTTTCCAAAAAAAAACAAATTTTAATAAAAAAACCTAATTCTACATTTTTGTGGTTTTCTTGATTTTATGATTAAATAAAAAAAATGATTTTTTTATGTTATTTTTGTAAAAGAAAATAATTAATCAAATAATTAAAATAAAGGAAATAAAATAAAAAAAGAAAAGAAATTGGGCCTGTATTGTTGAGCAATTCAGGGGGTGTAGCACTGAATTTGTTAGGCCCATTCCTTGCTCAGCCCAGTCAATGCCCTAGATCCAATGTGATGCTCTTTCTGATGGTCCATGGTATGACTTGAGCATTGGATCTGGATTGATGATGAATCTAATGGCTGGATGGTTAGTTGTAAATATAATAACAAATAAAATACAAAGGAAATAAAGTGGTCTTTTCCAAACGCGCGCGTGATTCAAATCATCCAATGAGATTCTTCCACCTAATTGTCTTCTTCCCCATAACTGTTGTTTTTGGACACACTTTTACCTAAAGTCGTTTCCGTCACTAAAAGTTATAGTTACGGATTTTGTTCTTAGCCATAAACCTGTAAAATTCAAAAACGCAGCACAAGCGGAATAAATTCAAACCAAAGACATGGATCAATTGTAAATCATCTTCTAAGCATGATAGTACCCTTGATTTTGTCCAATTTTGCCTCTATATGGAATTCCCAATTTGAAACCTCAAAACCCTAACAATGGCATTGTGCCATTCCTGCACTTAAACTTTAATCAAACCAATCAAAAACATTGCAAATATGATAGCAAGGATGGATATACGATCAAAACATGTTTATGATGGATAAATTATTGAATACGAATATTGAAAAAAGATGCAAACCGTGGCACTGTGAGGCGTGATTTCTGAAGGTTTTAAGGCTTGAGGATGACTGGAATGGCTTCAGAAAATGTCCAGGAACGGATTACTGGCCTTGGAATTGTTTGAATCAGTCTATGGAGGAATATGTGATCAGCACTTTTTTTGATAAAAATTTGAAGTTGGCTCCTTTTTTTTCATGACCAAGAACCCTTTTTTATGCTTTGGAAATGTTGTGTATATATCATAGAATGATTTAGGTCAACAAAATTTGATCATATCTTTGCAAATTATGGAGATTTGATTTCATTCTTTGCCTTGTATGATCTGTTTCCAAAATAGACCAAATTAAGATCTTTTCCAATCAATTAGATCTTGCACGAATATTTTGATTTGCTAGCTGTTCATGGATTCATAATATGCTCATAAAATCAAATCTTTGATTTTATTTGATTATTCTACTATTTAAATTGATTTATTTTGATTTAAATGGATAAAAAATCAAAATAAATAATAAAAATAACAATATAATATGTGGATAAGCTCAAGGGTCGTGGTCCATCTTAGGAACAAGTTTCAAACAAGAAAACATGGGCCCATTTTGAAAAAAAGTCATTTTGATCAATGTTGACTTCATGCACATTTCCAAAAATTGGTCAATTTTGACAATACATATCTCCCTCAACTTTAACCCTAAGAGGGTGTTCTTGGACTTTTTAGAAAGCTTAGGATGTCCCCTAAACAACCCTTTTGGTTTCATCTCAATTGGGTCTTCCATGTTCATGTAAGAAGCTTTGACCCAAAAAGTGTTTTTGTTGACTTTTCAAAAGGACTTATAATGTAGAATTCACATCTTTTGATGAGTGAATATTTTGAACTTGGGGGATGAAGATGAATTGTAGGGAATTGCATCATATTCAAAATGAGCCTTGGATGGAAAATATCTGATAAAGTATGAAGAAGTTATGCTTGGTCAAAGTTTCGTTGACTTTTCCTAAGAAACCCTAATTTAACAACTTTTGTGTTTTGATGAATTTGGGGCATTCCTTGAGGAATCATGATCAACCCTTGATCAAATGATGGATATCACTTCAAAATGTTGATGTTTACCAAAAATATTGAAGTTTGACTGTATGTGGGCCACAATTGACTTTTGACCTAGTACAATTGATTTTCAGGCATCTGGACAATTGACTGAGCAAACTTCTTGTGCAAGGCATGAAACTTGACATGGATGATCTTGAGAACATATTAGGACCATGGAGGGAATATGGGACCTTTGGAGCTCTACCACCCTGATTAAAATGGAAACCCTAATTTGAGGTACATTGCCTTAGGAGGGAGTTTAACTGATCAACTCTTAGGCATCCTTGAGCAAGTTGAGGACCTCAATGGGCATGTATTGAGTAAAATGAGAGGGAAAATTTTGGGGTACAACAGATGCCCCTGTTCAATCTTCTTAAACCTGAGGATGTAGATTGCTTGTCTGCCTTTCGTAATCTAAAGGTGGAAGATGATTGAACACTAGAGTGCCCAGAAATTTTCACTCGTCTGAGATGGTGTTGGACTGTGTAGGTAGTATTGGGAATGGGCTTACAGATGCCATTTGGAGGAGATGACGGAAAGTCACTGGATATGGGCTTAAAGATGCCATCTAGAAGATATGACGGAGAATCGTCGGAGATGGGCTTAAAGATGTCATCTAGAGGATGTTGATTTCCCAAGATATTCCTTTGATGAGAATTCATGTTCCTGTCGTTGAGGAGGAATTTGCTGAGGAATGTTGGTCTTTGTCTTGGGAGAAATAGAATTTTAGGAGCTTCAGTTTTCCATTACTCTACCGGGGAATCATCTCTTAGTCGAGAAGGTGAAAGTGAACCTCTATTTGGTCGTGCTTAAGGCTTTACAGTGACTTGTTAAGGATAATAAGATTAACTGCTATCTGGTCGTGCTCCAGGTTTTGCAGTGGCTTACTGGGGAGATGAGATTAAACTTGCTATCTGGTCATGCTCTAGGCTTTGCAATCTCAAAAACTATTATCTGGTCGTGCTCTAGGTTTCAGAAGGAATTAAGTGGTTGTCCGGTCGCATTTGGGTTTCAACTTGAATTTAAGGCATACTAATATCTGGTCGTTTCCAGGCTTCATAGTAATTGGCCGAGTAAACTGCTATCTGGTCGAATTCCAAGCTTTGCAGTACCTTATGCTGCTATCTGGTCGTGCTCCAGACTTCACAACATCATATACCGTTATCTGGTCGTGCTCCAGGCTTCAGTAATTTGGGGAAATTATGATATTATCCGGTCGATTTCCGAGCTTCATAGCTTGAATTTGAGATATACCACTATCTGTTCGATTCCAGGCTTCATAGTATTTTGGAGAAATTAAGATATTATCCGGTCGATTTCTGGGCTTCATAACTTGAATTTGAGATATACCACTATCTGGTCGATTCCAGGCTTCATAGTATTTTGTACTGTTATCCGATCAGTTTCCGGGCTTCATAACTTTTGTTAACTGGAATATAAATCTTAGTATCAATTTGACTGAACCAGGGAAAACTTGTGAGAACTTCAACTGGGAGAGAAATCTTAGTATCGATTTGACTGATCTCGGGAGAGGTCTCAGATTAACTTTTACTTGCATAGAAATCAGGGGAATCTTAGCGGCGATTCGGCTTACCCAGACGAAAGTCGTAGAACATCTTCAACTAGAATAGAAAAGTGTCGGTTTGACTGAACCAGAGAAAATGTTGGAATATCTTCAATTGGAAAAGAAACCTTGGTGTCGGTTTGACTGAACCAGAGAGAACTCGTGAGAACTTGATTGCATCTTTCCCTGAAAGGTAAAGAGTTAGTCGTATGTAATGTCATGATGTCTGAAATGTATTGAGTAATGATGTTCTTAAAATAAATGAGATTGTGTTGTATAATATGTATGCACATGCCATGATGTATGGATATGCAATGCTATCGTGATATTCTCTAACTGGGGAAAATAAATCCTGGATTGCTGCTGGAGAGTAGAGTTGAGTTCTTCGTTTCTGATGGGGATAGTGACTGAATATGATTAGCTGGAGATTTACATCCATTCTGCTTTAGAATATTCTGCCGGAGGAGACTCTGTCTGAGGATAATCATACGGGGGACTGACTCTGTGGGGAAGAGAGATACTTTGTTTGAAGATCTGCTGATCTGGAGAAATAAACTCAGCTGGGGATGAACTTCCATTGTTGGAGAGAAGATCTCTGTTGGAGATCGAGCTTCCGCCGTCAGAGAAATAAACTCTGCTCCGGAGAAAACTTTATAAACTGCTTATGATTATAAAACTGGGTTGGGAATGCAGATATTAGCTTTTTGAATGAACCTGCTGGGGAAGGAATTCCTGCTTGGGGATACGGAGGTCGGACTTTGGTTGTCTCGGCCCTGTGGGTAGTATAGGTATCACTGGTTTATATGTGATAGTGAATTCGCTTCCAACTATCTCTGCCCCTTGTACCATGCTGGAAAAAGTACATGCGAAGATTTTATGGATGGATCTATGTAGTGATTCTACTTGAACATGTATTTAATGAGTGTCAGGATGACATCCGTCTCTATATCGTATCTGAATTGTACTTGAAACATGTGTCGAATGAGTGTCAGAATGACATCCGTCTCTGGATCGTATCTGAATTGTACTTGAAACATGTGTTGAATCAGTGTCAGAATGACATCCGTCTCTGAATCGTATCTGAACTGTATCTGAAAGTTGAATCTGAATGAGTATCAAAATGGCATCCGTATCTGGAGCGTATCTGAACTGTATCGGAAAGCTGAACCTGAATGAGTATCAGAATGACATCTGTATCTGGAGCGTATTTGAATTGTATCTGAAAGCTGAATATGAATGAGTATCAGAGTGGCATCCGTATCTGGAGCGTATCTTAACTGTATCTCAAAGCTGGATCTGAATGAGTATCAGAATGACATCCATATCTGGGGCGTATATGAATTGTATCAGAAAACTGAATCTGAATGAGCATCAGAATGGCATCTGTATCTGGAGCATATTTGAAATGTATTAGAAAGCTGAATCTGAATGAGTATCAGAATGGCATCCGTATCTGGAGCATATCTAAACTGTATCGGAAAGCTGAATCTGAATGAGTATCAGAATGGCATCCGTATCTGGATCGTATCTGAAATGTATCTGAATGAGTATCAGAATGGCATCCGTATTTGGAGCGTATCTGAACTGTATCTAAATTCTGGTGCTCTTGATGAATGCTAATCAAGGTATAAGTCTTCCACTGATAGACAGGTGACGGGATATAGTCGTACGTTTTAAATCCCTAACTTTTTCCTGGACCGCCCTTTCGGGTTTTCAGTGTACCGGGATACCCATTTTTTCCCAAGCCGCCTTTTCAGGTTTTCGACTTGCCGGGTGTACAATTTTTTTTTTAATTTTTATCCCTAATTTTTGCCCGAACCCTTTTGGTTCGCCGGGATTCCCTTATTTTTGCCTAGGTGTGTCAACCTAGCGGGTCTTTTTACCTGCGTAGTATTTTCCGACTATGTCCATGCTTTCAGGATGTAGAGAGTTGTCACTGTTCATAGTGTTGTGTTGTAGTACTGTCAAAAATGTTTTCTTGATGGCACATGATTCGTTGCTGGAATGCGTGCGTAATTCCCCAAGCGATTCAGATGGAGATCTTCCCCTGGTTATTTGGCACTTTTGGGGAGACTGCCCCAGGTGTGTTTAGACATCATGTCATACCCCTTGCTTATGAAAGACCTGTTATTGGAAGTGTCTTTCCCGCTGAGGTGATTCTGTCCATTATGAGGATGTATGTTCATTGAATATCCATTGTGCAGATTTCTCTGCTGTCAAACAATTAGTCATATGCAAACAGTGTCATTTAAAGAATACAAAACTCATGTCTGTCTTGAAATTTTTTTTTGAAAATGTGTTTTGTGTAGTAAAACTAAATTTGCAAGAATGTGATATCAACTCAAGATTCGTAACAAATCCTACAGGAGTCAGGATACCTTTGTAACAGTATGCTCTCAAACTAACCCATGCTTCAACTAGGACTTTTAAGGGTTATAACATGGCCTGGTTCACGGTTCAAGAAACAAAGGATAAAGGCTCAAATTTTATGTGTACCCAACCCGCTCTTCGTGATGTTCTTCAGTCCTATGCTCAGTTAATTGCACGTTTAGATCCCGATTGAGTCTGGAATCTTTGTTCTGATACTTGGTGATGATTTGTTTTGAAAAGGCAGTCATTCTTGTAATCTTCTTTTTGTCGAGGATTTGTAGTAACCTCTTTTTTTTTTGTTTTCGTTATCCCTTCTTTTTACCTGAACTGTTTCTTTTGTGATTACAGTCAGCGGGATGCCCCAATTTTTCTCTTAATTCTCCTTCATAGGTTTTGACTTAATGGGCTTTTATTTTGATAATAATGACTTCCTGTCTTGATGATTATACGGAACCATCACTGTTTTTTGTTTTGGAAGGACGTATTTGATGCCATTCATTATGTACGAAGCGACAAATTGTGACTGAATGTGCCTTTGAATTAACTGAGAAAACTACCCTACCCCAGGTTATGATTAAGGGTTTTAATTTGTGTGAAAAGAAAAACTCCTACTTCTTTGGCTCGAAGGGGTTGACTAGGGATTATCTTCCTTATAACTCCATTATTTAGGATTTGAAACAACGCCTGTACATCGTCAGTGGGGTCTGTTCAAAAGCATACTGTAGTGATTGTGGTATCATTTTCGTCATCCTCCCTCTAAGGCTTAGAGTTTTTAATCGAGAGTTGAATATCACAAAAGGAAATAAGAACGCATTTTTGAAATAGTGAATACAAATGAATTGATTCAAGACAAATATGTGCAATGCATTGATGAAATAATGAGGTTTGATATGAATAAATGTTCAAACAAATCAAAAGAAAATTACACATTTAAAATTCTAATGAACGAAAAGTCTTCTTGTGAGAACTTGTCACTTCATATGGTATGCCTTGGAGGTGTGGCAGAAGAACTCATCCTGACCGTCTTGTGCAAATTCTAGCGCTCCTTCATCAATCAGGTCTTGAATTTTATTTCTCAACACCCAACATCGATTGGTGTCATGTCCAGGACTGTTGGAATGGTACGCACATCTTGCATTTGGATTGTACCTTGGGGAGGCTATTTTGGGATTCTGAGGAGGGTCCCTTAACATAACCAACTTGGCCTTTAACATGCGTTGCAATGCTTGAGCCAATGACATGTTGATTTCGGTGAAGTGTCTTTCAGATGTATTCTTCTTATGTCGATTTCCCCATTGTCGTTGGCGAGGTTGTGGTTGGGATTGTGATGTAGTAGCAATCTGGAAAGGTCTGTTCCTGACCAAACCAACCTCTTCTCTCACTGGGGGATGATTAATGCCTTGATCCACAATTTTAACTGTTTGTTTCATGGATCTGCATCCATCTTGGTGAAGCTTGTTGAGGAAAGATCTTAGCCCTTCTTGTCCTCGTGCCAAGTTTTAGATAAAAGCCATCTGCCCCAGCATCTGGATTCTCATTGCTTCTACCTCAGCTTGCAGTTGTTCCAATTGTTCATCCTTGTTGTTGTCAAGACATTCCTTGGTCAGATTCCCAGTGAAGAGTGTTTTCAGGTCTTCTTACCACTGGGATAGATTCAGGAGAAATTCCTTGAACTGGGCATCTTGAGCTTGGAGATCTCTGTTGTCTTGTTAGAGAGCCATTGCTGAAATAAACAGCGAGAACATGAGAGACCTTCTTTGAAACCTGCTTATGCAATGATATGTATTATATATGTATGCAATGTTTTCAAGGATCTCGCTGGGTAAACAAGAAAGTGTCAGAAGTTGAATTTTGCAGCTTTGATTGAAGAACTTTGTATCATTGAGAGTCCTTCTACGAGATTCAAGCTCACCATATCAAGTAGGTCATAGCCCCTGACTCAAGTTGTTGAGTTTTGATCTTCTGACGACATTGGCTAGAGGAAAAATAAATCCCATTGCCTCTTGCTAGGTGTCTGATTTATCATAACCTGCATCACAGGCCCTCGAGATCCTTGAAATGGTTAAGGAAATGTTAAGGCATGTTGTTATGATGTGTATGCTATGCTTTTAAGCAAAGGTGTGATGTGATGTAAGCAAGTAAACCCTGCAAGAAATCCAAGTTATTGGATAATAACTGTAAACAAAACCTGCAAGGAACTCATGTTGTCAGGTAATAAAACTCTGCAAGTAGTTCAAGTTGAAAGCACATAAGTCACAAACAACCTTAGGTTTAGGCTTGCATGGGTTTTAAGGTCATACCCTCTTGAAGTTTAGTTGGTTTCAAACCTGTCTTAGAAAAGTAACCGGGTTCTAAAGATTCTCAATATCACTGACCATCATTTATCGGGCATTGTTTCAGCTCAAGCAATCTTTTCTTGCGGCCGAAATATCCTGAAAGTCTGATCTCAATGAGTGTAGCATCGAGTGTCAACCAATCCTCAGCTTTATACCGAGGCCGACTATCTCACTACTTTCTAATGGCCAAGTTTGTTCAACTAAGGTTCTAAGGTTCGTTAGTGCTTCACGACACTTTGCGGCGGCCCCATATTCTCCTCGTTTCCCCACGAAGGATACCGATACCAACCAAAGTGTCACACCAACACAACCATCGCTTAAACCATATCGGTCTATGCCGTACAGTCTCCACGATCTATTGTTGTTTACCTAAAAAGTGTCCCCAGATTCGGGTGTAGGATCATTAATAATACCCAAACAAAACCCTTGAATTTAAAGCAGGCAAGGCAAAACAAGAAAGCAATTTTAAAATTGACCTAAATCCTAAGGTAAACCCCATTTTATACTTCTCCCCAGCATATTCGCCAGTTCTGTGATACGGTGGAAGAACCGACTGTTAATACTGGTTTGCGTTTTTTGTTTGCAAAATGTCGCGGTAAGCAAGAGTCGCCACCGACTTTTATTTTATCCAACAAGGAAAGGAAAAAGAATAGAAAAAACCTTTTTCAAGAATGTTTTTGAGTACGGGGGGTAGATTATAGAAAGGGAAGGTGTTAGTACCCTTTCCATCCATGGTTTTCCATGGGCTCTTAGGTACTTGCTCATTTTGAAATTGCTTGTGTGTGCTTTGCTTTGAAAAGTTTTGTTTTACTTCGTTTTAACCCTTGTTTCTGTCCTCAAGAGTGTTACAAAGTGTTTTGAAAACTTTAGTTTGAAAAGTTTATTTGAAAGTGTATGGTGTAAAAGATTTGTTGTTTTGAGCAAGTACCTAACAGTTATCTACCTACTCGAAAAATGCGTTCTTTTCCTCCTATCCTTTAGACCGTGTTATCCTACTATTAGTGAGTATATAACTCTAGTCGTTGGACGTTTGAGGGACTATCGAAAGGGACGTAATGGTCATTGAAGGCAACATGTAAGGATACCTTAGCGTTTCGAAGGGACTATAGTTATATAAGCAACATCGAGGGACAAGATCATTTCTCGTAGGCAACTCGAGGGACGTTAAGGGACTATGATCTTTATGATGACTTTTAGATTGAGGGTCTTTTGCTAAGATATCCCTACGTTCTAGGGACATGACCATTGTTTTCTGAGACAACCAAGTGAGGCAAACCCTAAGGGTGCAAGTGTGAAGCAGTGTTTGATTTCAGTTATTTAATATTTGCACAATTAAGGTGATCTACTGTTTTAATTTTATTTGTCTTTTGTATGCAAGCCTATTATCCATACATCTAGACAGTTCATAGTTGCAGAAATTAAAAGCGAAAAAGTAAATCTACGCTATTACAAGGCTTCGGGGAGGGGGTTATATGATTAAAAATTGGGGATTAAACAGTAAATAATATGCGGTAAACTCTAATTAAAAACTATTACAAACCCGAAGAAAATACAATAATTGGAAAATAAAATATTGTGCGTGAGAATTATGTACGAGAATCAAAGTTTAAATTCTAAAATCTAATCAATTAAAGAGAAAATATTTTTTTTTGTATTTTATTGTTGAGAAAAATACTTGAAATCTTAACCTAAATCTAATTAATTAAAGAAAAATATTTTTTGGTATTTTATTGAGAAAATTAAATATTTGTGAATTAAACCTAATTTGTATAATTAATTTTAATTATGAAAACAATCAAGTCAATATCATTAAATTAATTATTTTCCCAAAAAAAACTAATTTTAATAAAAAAACCTAATTCTACATTTTTGTGATTTTCTTGATTTTATGATTAAATAAAAAAAATAATTTTTTTGTGTTATTTTTCTAAAAGGAAATAATTAATCAAATAATTAAAATAAAGGAAATAAAATAAAAAAAGAAAAGAAATTGGGTCTGTATTGTTGAGTAATTCAGGGGGTGTAGCACTAAATTTGTTAGGCCCATTCCTTGCTCAGCCCAGTCAACGCCCTAGATCCAGTGTGATGGTCTTTCTGATGGTCCATGGTATGACTTGAGCGTTGAATCTGTATTGATGATGAATCCAATGGCTAGATAGTTAGTTGTAAATATAATAACATAAATAAAATACAAAGGAAATAAATTGGTCTTTTCCAAACGCGTGCGTGATTCAAATCACCCAATGAGATTCTGCCACCTAATTGTCTTCTTCCCCATAACTGTTGTTTTTGGCCACACTTTTACCTACAGTCGTTTCCGTCACTAAAAGCTATAGTGACAGATTTTGTTCGTAGCCATAAACATGTAAAATTCAAAAACGCAGCACTAGCAGAATAAATTCAAACCAAAGACATGGATCAATTGCAAATAATCTTTTAAGCATGATAGTACCCCTGATTTTGTCCAATTTTGCCTCTATATGGAATTCCCAATTTGAGACCTCAAAACCCTAACAATGGCATCATGCTATTCCTGCACTTAAACTTCAATCAAACCAATCAAACCAATCAAAAACATTGCAAATATGATAGCAAGCATGGATATATGATCAAAACATGTTTATGATGGATATATTATTGAAAATGAATCTTGAAAAAAGATGCAAACCGTGGCACTATGAGGCGTGATTTCTGAAGGTTTTAAGGCTTGATGATGATTGGAATGGCTTCAGAAAATGTCCAGGAACGGATTGCTGGCCTTGGAATTGCTTGAATCAGTCTATGGAGGAATATGTGATCAACACTTTTTTTGATAAAAATTTGAAGTTGACTCCTTTGTTTTCACGACCAAGAACCCTTTTTTATGCTTTGAAAATGTTGTGTATATATCATAGAATGATTTAGGTAAAAAAAACTGATCATATCTTTGCAAATTATGGAGATTTGATTTCATTATTTGCCTTGTATGATCTATTTCCAAAATAGACCAAATTAAGATCTTTTCCAATCAATTAGCTCTTGCACGAATTTTTTGATTTGCTAGCTGTTCATGGATTCATAATATGCTCATAAAATCAAATCTTTGATTTTATTTGATTATTCTACTATTTAAATTGATTTATTTTGATTTAAATGGATAAAAAATCAAAATAAATTATAAAAATAATAAAATAATAGGTGGATAAGCTCAATGGTCGTGGGCCATCTTAGGAACAAGTTTCAAACAAGAAAACATGGGCCCATTTTAAAAAAAGTCATTTTGATCAATGTTGACTTCATGCACATTTCCAAAAATTGGTCAATTTTGACAATACATATCTCCCTCAACTTTAACCCTAAGAGGGTGTTCTTGGACTATTTAGAAAGCTTAGGATGTCCCCTAAACAACCATTTTGGTTTCATCTCAATTGGGTCTTCCATGTACATGTAAGAAGCTTTGACCCAAAAAGTGTTTTTGTTGACTTTTCAAAAGGACCTATAATGTAGAAATTCATATCTTTTGATGAGTGCGTATTTTGAACTTGGGGGATGAAGATGAATTGTAGGGAATTGAATCATCTTCAAAATGAGCCTTGGATGGAAAATATCTGATAAAGTATGAAGAAGTTATGCTTGGTCAAAGTTTGGTTAACTTTTCTTGAGAAACCCTAATTTAACAAATTTTGGATTTTGATGAATTTGGGGAATTCCTTGAGGAATCATGATAAACCATTGATCAAATGATGGATATAACTTCAAAATGTTAATGTTGACCAAAAAGCTTGAAGTTTGACTGTATGTGGGCCACAATTGACTTTTGACATAGTACAGTTGATTTTCAGGCATCTGGGCGATTGACTGAGCAAACTTCTTGTGCAAGGAATGAAACTTGACATGGATGATCTTGAGAACATATTAGGACCATGGAGGGCATATGGGACCTTTGTATCTCCCCCACCCGTATGAAAATGGAAACCCTAATTTGAGGTACATAGCCTTAGGAGGGAGTTTGTCTGATCAACTCTTGGGCATCCTTGAGCAAGTTGAGGACCTCAATGGGCATGTGTTAAGTAAAATGAGAGGGAAAATTTTTGGGTACAACAAAGTTATCTTGTGAGCTCCAACACTTTCTTCTCATTTATGTAGAATCGAGCTTCAAAAGTGTCTCATTCCCCCTTGAGTTGAATCCACGATCTCTGCAATTCTTCGAGGTAAGTAGGCATGTCAGGATGGAGAATTCTATAAGAAGTGTCTCCCTCGGTAACCGGCTCCATAAATATTGGTAAGATAGCTGGGTATGGCATCATGACACTTTGAGCACGAGCTCATACCCATTTAAGATAAGGCTCAAGAGGGATGTAATTCATATTCCCCAAAGTCTTACTATCAACCTTGCTTACCATGCCCCAAGAATGTACAAACCTTTGATGATAACCTTGGACATTGTTCTCGTATTTGAAAATAATACCTTGAATGAGTGCGTCGTGGGGGCCATCGCTTCGAGCATAGCCAAAACGTCGTAGAGATAGAGACGGGTTATAATTAATACCCCCCTAATGCCAAAAAGTGGAACATTAGGTAACTCCCCATAATGGTCAATGAGAGTAATGTCCTCTTGAGATCGAGAGCACCAATGGATATCTGCATGAGAAAGCGACATTTTCCTTTGCGACCATCTCAAACTTGGCTCATTCTTCAATAATGATCGGGGAAGGTGCGAAATAAACCACCTAGAAACAACGAAATGCAACACATAAGAGCCCCTATCTTCCTCATGGTGCGAGTGTGAAGACAATGTAGAATGTCTCCAAGCAAAGTAGGTAAAAGATTACGAGTAAGTAAAATTTTGACAGCATTCACATCTATGAGTTGGTCAGGGTTAGGAAAGAGAACCAAACCATAGATTAGGAGAGCCAAAATCTCCTCAAAAGCTTGTAAAACTATAGCATCCCAAAATAGTCGAGCCTTATCTATCAGGAATTTAGCCAAAAATCCTTTGACCTCACTTCTTGTCTCCCAATTAGCTACAATGCCAGAACTCTTCAAACGTAAGGCTTTGGAAATAACCTTAGGCTTTGGAGTTTCCTTTAAACCGGTGAATGGAATTTGATCAAGGACTGGTACCCCCAATAGTTGAGAGAATTCAACCATATCTTTTGGTGAACATATAATTTTTAGGAACCCTTGACGCTAACTCTTTGAGTTGATGAGGCACCTTTACAAAGTTGATTCGGATCGTATTTCTGCGAGTGGAAGCCATATCCTACAAAACAGAACAAAGATAAATCCCTAGGTCCTTGAAATGGTTAGCGAAAATTCTATGGCATGATGTGATGATGTTTATGAATAAATAATCACATAAAAACCAAGCACACAAGGCCTTAGGTTTAGGCTTGCATGGGGTTTATAGGTAAGTACCCTCTTGAAGTTTAGTTAGTTTAACCTGTCCTAATAGAAGTAACCAGGTTCTAAGGAATCTCAATGTCACCGATCTTTCTTCATTGGGCATTGCTTTAGCTCAAGAATCCAAGTATCAACCAACATCTTCCACCAAAGCCAGTTATCTCACTACTTTCTAATGGCCAAGTTATTCAACTAAGGTTCTAAAGTCAGTTAGTGCTTCATGACACCATACAACAGCCCCATATTCTCCTTGAATGGACTCAAGAGACACCTGTACCAACAAATGTGTCACACTAACTTAGCCATCACTTCAACCATGTCGGTATTACACCGCATAGTACCCACGATCTATTTCTACTTACCTAATATGCCCCAAATCCGGGTATAGGATTTATACAAGAAATAAACCCAAGTATAACCCACAAATATAAAACAAGGCAAACAATTAAAGCAAATAAATGTGATATAGATCATAAGGTAAACCCACTTTTAGTGAAATACCCATCATAGTCACCAGTTCTATGATACGGTGGGAGAACCGACTTGGGTGTTTTACGATTTATCGCAATTGTTGCGGATAGCAAGAGTCGCCACCGGCTTTTCTTTTATCCAATAAAGGAAAGGGTGAAAAGAACATGAAAGACCTTTTGAGAATTTTCTTGAGTTCGGGGGGTAGGTTATGAAAAGGGAAGGTGTTAATACCCTTCTCATCCGTAGTTATCTACGGGCTCTTAATTGCTAGCTCACTTTGAAATGCTTTAGTTTTTGTGTAAGTTTGAAAATATTTTGAAAATGCCTAAGTTTGGTAAACTTTGCAATGATTCTTGTATTGTTGAGAATGTATACCAAGTGTTGATTTTGAAAATATTTGTTGAAATGGAATGTTTGGAAGGGTGTTTGAAAATGCCAATGTAAGGCCATTTTGTAATGATTCTCGTATCGTTGAGAATGTATACAAAATATTTGTTTGAAAAGTGTTTTTGAAAGTGTGAGGTGTAAATTGTTTTATTTATGAGCAAGCAATTACGACCAATCTACCTACTAAAAAAGTCTTTGTTCTTTTCCTCCTCCTCTAGATAATATTTATCTACCATTGGTTGATAGAGAGCCTTATCATTAGATGTGAAGGGACAGACGTGGGTCGTTATACAGTCATTGAAGTCAACTTGTAAGATGTTTTATCAATTGTCGTAAGGGACTAAGATTGTTTACTGAAGGCAACATTGAAGGGTCATCGAGGGACTATAATATTTTAATCGAGGGTCTTTGCTAAAACATCCTACATTCGAGGGGCATGACTGTTCTATCCGAGGCAACAAGTGTGGGTTACCCTAGAGGTGTAAGTGTGCAAATTATGTTATTTTCATGTATTTGTCTTGTATTTAGGTTGTCTAGTATTGATTTTAAGTCTTGCCATACAAACCCTAATTACTAGCAATAATATGAAAAGTGATAAATTGCAGAATTTAAATATCCTACTGTGATACGGTGGGAGAACTGACTTGGGATTTTGCGTTTGTTTTCGCAAATGTTTCGGTTGAGCAAGAGTCGCCACCAACTTTTTATTTTATCCTAAGGAAAGGTTAAAAAGCACAGCAAAAACCTTTGAGATGTTTTCTTGGGTTCGGGGAGTAGATTATAGAAAGGGAAGGTATTAGCACCCTTTCTATCCATGGTTATCCATGGGCTCTTAGTTACTTTCTTAGATCAACTTGCCTTTATTTTCAATTGTTTGAAATGGTGCTTTGTGTGTGTATTTTGAAAATGTTTTGAAAAGAGGCCAATGTGGTGGCAACCTTTGTAATGATCTATGTTGGGATGTATACAAAGGTGTATGTCTTTTGAAAAGGTTTTCATTTGTTTTTGAAATTTGTTTTGAAAGTGTAGTGGTGTGTGATTTTAGAAAATAGGCAAGTGTTTTGTTTTGTAAGTTTTGATTCAAGTAACTAAGAGGTTGTCTACTCCTAAATTTCTCAAAGATTATTGCTATGTTTTAACCCTTTTAACAATTTTGTTCCACCATTGCATTTGGTGGACAATCTTGTGTTAGGATGTGAAAGGGACGGGCGTGGGTCATCGTTTAGACCATAATTGCAACGGTGCTAAGTATCTTTGGGCCATTTTCCTTTAAGGGACTTGATCATTTTTAGGCAACTTTCGAAAGCGTCATCGAGGGACTATGATCATTTGATTGTTTTTTTGTTTTGCCCAAAGAGACCTAACATGCAATATGGCCCATTTATTGAAGGCAACAAGTGGAATACCCTAGGGGTGCAAGTGTGATGAGTGTTGTCCATTTTCATGCTTGTTTATCTTGAAATTAGGTCAAACTATTTTTGTTGTTTTTGATTCGCATACAAACCCTAATTCTAACATGGTATAATTAGAAAGCAATAAAGTGCGAAAAATAAAGTCCTAAACTATTACAACACAATATATGGGAAGGGGGGTACAAATGTTCAAATGGGGGGTATTTGACAAGGAATTTAAACCTAGCTATTACATCAATTTGGAATTATTTACAAGATAATCAATTGCACAAATTAAATGGAAATAAAATAAATATGCAAGATGCAAAAAAGCTTTTTATATGTATAAAAAAAAGTATTTTTTATGTCAAATAAACAAAATAAAAAGTATTATTTTTTTAGAGTTTTTTATGTTTAGGGCAAAACCCTAATTTTATTAAATAAAATGTATTAATTATTTAATGTGTACAAAATTTATTTATTATATACAAAAATAAAATAAAAATGAAGTATATTTGTTAAAAAGGTATTTTAATATTAAATATTAATAAAAAAAATCAAAGTGTATATATTTTGTATTTTAACCTAAATATACTAATAAATATATGCATTATTATTATTTACTAAATATATATTATATGTACAAAAATAATATTATTTAATATTTATAAAAAAAGTATGTTTTCATAAGATATTTTCAAAAGATAAAATAAAATGAAAATCAGAAGATAAAATGTATTGGTATTAATTTTAGTATTTTTTAAATAAAAGATATTATGTATCATTTATGTACAAAACTAAATAAAGCCAAATAAATATAAAAAAAATGCAAAAAATATGGGGAAAAATAATTTTAATATTTTTTCATGTTTAAATAAAAATATAGAAACAAAATCAAAAGGAAAAAATTAAAAATGATAAATGAAACTCAAAATGGGCCAGGGGGTGCATGTGTAAAACAGTGGTGTGAAAAGAAAACACATTTCAGGCCCAGCCCAAGGACTCTGTCTTCTTCAACCTCCAGCTTCCTTGAACAAAACACGCGTTTCTGCTATCTCATGATTCTTGGACTTTTAGCACAAACTCACAACATGAAAAATGTCAAGCATCAAGCCACGATTCCATACATATAAAAAACTTAACTTAACTCTCAGAAATGAGAGAGAATTTCTCCATCCCTAATTCTAAACCTAAGTTTTTGTCAATGTTCAGATTCAAAATACTCTCAGCATATGCAATATAAATGGAAAGTGAAGATATGTATAGATTCAGGGCCATGAGTAGAACATTTTTCATTCATAAACCTAGAGCTAACTCTTCCTATATTGAGAGATAGAAGTCCATGAACTTACCTGCTCAGCTTGGATCGTGTCTGGCAATGGAGGCACTTTCAAGGCAAAGTGAGGATTGGTACAGCTTGCTTGAAGTCCAGGGATGCTATTCCAACCTTTAACTTGCTTTGAAACCAAGTGAATCAAGCTATAGCACTTAACCTGCAAAACAGAAAAAATGAAAATGGTGAAGTTCGTTAGAGGTGTTACAGGTCGTGTCCAATGCTTGGGATAGCTTGTATATGTGGTATGGAATGTGTGTGAACTGGTTTTAGCAAGAATGCACGAGTGGACTGAGTTATGGAAGTCCAACTGTAGAGGTCACTCTGTTTTCTGCAGTAGGAGGGTGTTTTGAGGTTTGATGAGGTTTGGAAGATGGTTAGCTCGTGCCTTAGCTCAGGTTTGATGTTTTGAAGATGCTCAAGAAGTTTGTTTAGGCTTGTCTATGCAGAAATGAAAGTTGGTTCTAGTTATGGCAAGTTACTTCTAACTTAAGCAAGAAAATGCAAGTTGGTTTTACAAGCTTATGCAGGCCCCTCTAATGTGCTGCAACTATCCCTCTTGATCAGTGTGACATGCTCCTGAACTTGTGCCCAAAGATATGGCCTTGTACCTCTTGATTCACAAACTTGACATAAAGCCATACTTTACAAAAATGGATAAAGTATTTTTCTAATTAAGGCTTAATTCTTCATGTAATGTCCAAATGCACAAAATAATACTAACACACAATGGATTGGCATTTAATTATTGAGTGCAAATGGGATTAGAGGCCTGTAACTAGCTTAAGGCATGCTGAGTTCAAAATGGCACAAGTTATGAACATGTAAATTGGCCAAGAACAAAATGAGTTTTTCCCAACTTGCCAAATTCGATTCTCTCTAACCATGAGGTTGTTTGATGAGTTCTTGGACATTTTGTAAAGCTTGGAATGTGTACTACAATCCATCTTTGAAGTGAAAATTGAAATTCCAAGTGGAAGTGTGTGAAAAATGGTCTTGAAGTTAGGTAAAAATCCTGCCTAAAATAGGTCAAATTTTCTCTAAGTTAAGAATGGTTTGGTACCCTTGTTCCAAAAATTGTAACTTGAGCTACAAGCTTCTTTTGGGAAAACTTTGTGAATAAAAGTTGTAGATTTTGCAATAGGCTACAACTTTCATTTTTTGACTTTTGCTTGAATCCAAATGAATCTTGATGAGAAAGTGGGACAAAGTTAGGAAAAAAATTAGGGTTTTTCATAACTTAGAAAAATTCTAAGTTATGAAAAATCTTCATTTCAAACCCTAATTTGCAATTCTTGGTTTCTTGATGAACAAGTTTCATGATTTGGCATGTTTTGATGAAAAATGAATCTTGACACTTGATTTTGACCAAAAAGTCAAAGTTTGACTTTTCAGTATACAGTCAATTTTGGCTCAGTTGACTGGAAAATTCATATGTCAATCTTGTGCATTTGGGATCTTTTGAACTTGTTGAGCATTTCAAGATAATTCCATGGGGTCCTTGAGTCCATATGTGAGCTTGGTTTGCCATTGGCTAGGTCAAACAGTCAAAAATTGCTTTGTGCAGTCAAAACCCTAAAAATGACCATTTTGCCATTTTGGTGATCTGATCAAATTTCTTGTGGAATTGTGATCCAAACTTGATCAAATGGTCCATGTGAGTTCATAATGTTGATGTGGGTCAATTTTCATGAGATTTGACTGTCAATTGGCCACAGTTGACTTTTTCCCCAATACAGTTGATTTCTAGGTCAACTGTCCAATTGACTGGGTAAAATTTGGAATCAAGACTTGAAACTTGGTATGGATAAACTTGGGAGTCCAACATGAAGCATGAAAGTCATCTTAGGCATTTTAGGTCAAAATATCTTTGTGCAAACTCAAACCCTAATTTGGGTCAACAGTGCAAGGAGGAGTCTTGAGCAGAGCAAACCCTAACTTGATCTTGAGCTCCAAGGGTTTTGTGATGAGAAAATGTTGAGGGAATGGGAGGGCAAATTTTGGGGTACAACAGTTGCCCCTGTTCAATCTTCTTGAACCTGAAGAGTTAGATTGGCAAGTTTGCCTTTCGTGACTCGAGGGTAAAAGGAGATTGGACACTAGAGTGCCCAGAAATTTGCACTCGCATGTTGGAGTATCAGCAAATGTGATGTCGGGAATGGGCTTATAGATGCCATTTGGAGAGATGGTGGATAGGGAGATGGGCTTATAGATGCCATCTGGAGAGATGGTGGATAGGGAGATGGGCTTATAGATGCCATCTGGAGATGCGACAGAACCTTGTCAGGAATGGGCTTATAGATGCCATTTGGAAGTGTTGATCGCATAAGAGATTCCTTAGCGAGAACTTGTGTATTTGAGAAAGACAGATGTTTTCCTGGCTTGTTACAGGTGTTTGATCTTCAATCTCCTCATGCAGATATGCCCTGGCTAGATACAGGTGTCGAATCTACAATCGGTTGCTCACAGATGTGCCCTGGCTGGATACAGGAATCGAATCCGGAAATAGTCGTCAACAGATATGCCCTGGCTGGATACAGGAATCGAATCTTCGAACTCTTCAGACGTGCCCTGGCTAGATACAGGAATCGAGTCTGGAAATGTGGTCAACAGATATGCCCTGGCTGGATGCAGGAATCGAATCCGGAAATAGTCGTCAACAGATATGCCCTGGCTGGATACAGGAATCGAATCTGGAATTGTGATAGTTGCTAGATATGCCCTGGCTGGATACAGGAATCGAATCTTCAAACTCTTCAGACGTGCCCTGGCTAGATACAGGAATCGAGTCTGGAAACTGATCACTCACAGATGTGCCCTGGCTAGATACAGGTATCGAATATGGAATTATGACAGTTGAAGGTAGTTGTCTTTGGGATTGTCTTTTCCCTGAAAAGGCAAAAAACATCAGTTGTACGCAATGTCATGATGTATGAAATGCGTGATGTCATGATGTTCCACATGAGATAGTTTTGTATGCACTTTATCATGTATGTAAGAAAGATGTATGAAATGTTTATGAATGTATTTTCGTCTTAAGAAAATAAATCCTTGACGACTGGCCGGGGAATTAAATCCTGGGCTGACATTGAAGAGTAGAGTTCTTCGTTTCCGCTGGGGAAGATGGTTGCAAGAATACACCGGTAGGAGAAGATGACTCCGTTGAGGAATAAACTTGTTGGAGAGATTACTCCGAGGGGAATTACTCTGTGGGGAAAGAGAGGTTCTTTGTTGAGATGTTGATGATAACTCCGCTGGGGATATCAGTGATAAACTCCGCTGGGGATAACAATGATAAACTCCGCTGGGGATTGAAAGAGCTTCGCCGAGGGCGATCTTCCGTGGCAATTAGCTGAGGATAACCCAGTTATAAGCCCTTGTGAGGAATAACTTTGAATAAAGCTCGGGAGAGACGTCCATACTCTGTAGGGGATAAGCTTCCAGAATCTACTGGGGATAAGCTTCAAGACCTGCTGGGGATATGAATTCTAAATTTCCTGGGGAAACTTTCAGACTGGACTCTCCTGGGGATATGGATTCCTCTTTCCTGGGGAAACCTTCAGACTGTACTGGAAAATGGTTCCACTGGGGAGTCTGTATTCCACCGGGGAACAATCTTAGATCAAGACTGTCGGGGATGCTTGCTGATGAATGCCTATACTCCGCTGGGGAATGTTGAGATCTGCTGGGGATACCCAACTTCCTTAACAGTAGATCAACTCTGCTTGGGGAGAGTGTCGCTGACTTGCTGGAGATACCGTGCCTTTTCAGGGCTGATGAGAGAACCAACTCTATTTGGCGAAAACATTGTTGAATCTTGTCCTACTTTGTGGGGAGTTGAGATAACTTGGTCACATTCTTCAGTTGAATCTACCTTGGTACCTTGGCGGACAAAGCAATTAGACTGCATGGATAATTCTACATTGCCCCTATTTCTGATGTCACCTGTAATTAGTCTTTTGTTTCATATGCAAGTATTTATGAATTAGCAATTTAATGTCAAATGCATATATCAAAAATGAACATTGGACGTTCTTCGCAAGACAAAACAGAAAAAGAAAAAAACAATTGGCAATTTGTTTGGAAAAGTGAACTTGTATTGATTTTGAAATTTGCCTGTAAATAGGCGTTTTTTGTACAAGAGGCTGACGTCCTAGTAAGAGAACGCCACCGAATGACATAAAGTTTATACAATTTTGAAAAGGAAACAAAACAGCTATGTGCACAATATTCCCACTGGGTTCCAACTCTGCTATTGCCTTTATGTCTTCAAGCGTCTCATCACTTTGCTGCTTAGTTGAAGATGAAGCCGATTGATCGATGCCGAAGTCTGAGCCAGATAGTTGATGCCGAATTCTGGATGCAAGGTGATCCAATGAGACATAGTGTTATGCTTTATCCCTAACTTTTGCCTGGACCGCCCTTTCGGGTTTTCAGTCCACCGGGATACCCATTTTTTCCCAAGCCGCCTTTTCAGGTTTTCGACTTGCCGGGTGTACAAATTTTTTCATTTCATCCCTTATTTTTGCCCGAACCCTTTTGGTTCGCCGGGAAGCCCTTATTTTTGCCTAGCTATGTCAACCTAGCGGGTCTTTTATTCATGCGTAGTATCTTTTTACTATGTCTGCATTGGCGGGGTGAGGAAGGTCGTCACCATCCATGGTGGTTAGAATCATGGCTCCTCCTGAGAACACATGTTTAACCACAAATGGCCCTTCGTACGTAGGGGTCCATTTGCCCCAGGGATCACTTTGAGGAAGGATGATGTGTTTGATTACCAGGTCCCCAACTTGATACTCTTGTGGTCTGACTTTCTTGTTAAATGCCCTGATCATCCGTTTTTGATACGTCTGACCATGACAGATAGCAGTGAGTCTCTTTTCGTCAATTAGGTTTAATTGATCAAGTTGAGTCTGAATCCAGTCATCTTCACTCAAGTCTGCATCCTTCATTATCCGGAGAGAGGGTATCTGGACTTCAATTGGCAAGACTGCCTCCATGCCATAGACCAAGGAGAAGGGAGTTGCCCCGATTGACGTCCTTGCTGAGGTACGGTACCCATGAAGAGAAAAAGGTAACATCTCGTGCCAATCTTTATAGGTCACTGTCATCTTCTGCACAATCTTTTTGATATTCTTATTAGCTGCTTCTACAGCCCCGTTCATCTTCGGTCGGTAAGGAGAAGAGTTGTGGTGCTGTATCTTGAATTGCTCGCAGAGCTCAGTGATCATCTTATTGTTAAGATTGGTACCATTGTCCGTAATGATTCTTTCCGGGACGCCGTACCGACAGATCAGGTTATACCGGATGAAACGTGCAACGACGCTCTTGGTTACCGTGGCGTAGGAAGATGCCTCAACCCACTTCGTGAAGTAATCGATCGCTACCAAGATGAAGCGATGCCCATTGGTTGCCGTCGGTCGGTTCTCGCCGATCATATCAATGCCCCACATTGCAAAAGGCCAAGGTGCCGTCAGGACGTTCAGAGGAACCGGAGGGATATGCACCTTGTCAGCATAGATCTGGCATTTATGACAAGTTCGAGAATGTTGGTAACAATTGGCTTCCATTGTGGACCAGAAATATCCTGCCCGAAGGATTTTCTTTGCCATGGTGTGTCCACTGGAATGTGTTCCGAATGTGCCTTCATGTAGTTCTACCATGATCTTCTCTGCTTCAGTTTTATCCACACAACGCAATAGAGTTGAATCATGATTTCGTTTGTAGAGAATGTCGTTGCTGAGGAAGAATTTTGCAGCAAACCTTCTCAGAAACTTCTTATCGTTGACAGGCGCACCTTCAGGGTACTCATGAGCTTCCAAGTATCTCTTCACCTCATGATACCAGGGTTTCTCGATTACCTCTTCGGCCTCAAGATCGCAGCAGTATCCAGGTTCGTCCAACTTCCAGATAATGATCCGGGGAGCCTCGTTGTCCCATTTGACTTTGAACATTGAAGACATCGTAGCTAGTGCGTCCGCTAGCTGATTCTCCTCTCTTGGGAAGTGCTCAAAAGTTATCTCTTCAAAGTGGGGAAGCAAAGCCAATGCATACTCCTTGTAAGGAATAAGATTTGGGTGTTTCGTATCCCACTCGCCTTTGATCTGATTGATCACGAGAGCGGAATCTCCGAAGACACTCAGAAACTTGATCCTTAAGTCGATTGCAGCTTGAAGACCCATGATACATGCCTCATACTCTGCCATGTTGTTGGTGCAGTTGAAACACAATTGGGCGGTGAGTGGAGTATGAGTTCCTTTAGGGGATATGATTACAGCGCCGATGCCGTTACCTAAAGCGTTGGAGGCTCCGTTAAAATGCATAGACCATCGGGATCCTTCCTCAGGTCCTTCATCCGGTCCAGGAACTTCACAATCAGTTACCACCATGATATCTTCGTCCGGAAATTCAAAGTTCAATGATTGGTAAACGTCCACAGGTTGGTGTGCCAAATGATCTGCCAATACACTTCCTTTGATTGCTTTTTGAGTTGTATATTGGATATCATATTCTGTCAAGATCATTTGCCATCTCGCTATTCTTCCAGACAGAGCGGGCTTTTCGAATATGTACTTGATGGGATCCATCTTTGAAATCAACAAAGTAGTGTGAGTCAACATATACTGTCTCAGCCTGCGAGCAGCCCATACCAGAGCGCAACAATTTTTCTCGAGCAGTGAGTACCGAGACTCACAGCCGGTAAACTTTTTGCTCAGGTAATAAATAGCGTGCTCTTTTCGGCCAGACTCGTCATGCTGCCCCAGCACACACCCCATTGAATTATCAAGCACTGTCAAGTATAGTATCATATGTCTCCCTTCTACTGGTGGCATAAGAATGGGTGGTTCTTGGAGATATTCTTTTATCTTTTCAAAAGCGGCCTGACATTCATCGTTCCAATGTACTACTTGATCTTTCTTCAGTAATTTGAAGATTGGCTCACAGGTAGCAGTTAGATGTGAGATGAATCGGGCTATGTAATTCAGTCGTCCCAGAAAGCCTCTGACTTCTTTCTCTGTCTTGGGGGTCGGCATCTCTTGTATGGCTTTTACCTTGGCAGGGTCCACCTGAATACCTTTATCGCTTACAATGAAACCTAGCAATTTTCCGGACCTCACCCCAAAGGTGCATTTGTTGGGATTCAACCTCAGCTTGTATAACTTCAAATGGTCAAACAGCTTCCGCAGATGGTCAAGGTGTTCCTCCTCAGTTTGAGACCTTGAAATCATGTCATCAACATATACTTCAATTTCATGATGGATCATATCATGAAATAAAGCAACCATGGCACGTTGGTAGGTTGCCCCCCGCATTTTTCAACCCGAATGGCATGACCTTGTAGCAGAAGGTGCCCCACTGAGTCACAAAGGTAGTCTTTTCCATATCTTCCGGAGCCATCTTGATCTGGTTATACCCTGAAAAACCATCCATGAAGGAGAACACCTTGTGTTGAGCAGTATTGTCAACCAGCACGTCGATGTGAGGCAGAGGAAAATCATCTTTGGGGCTTGCCCTATTCAAATCCCTGTAATCGACACACATTCTGACCTTACCGTCCTTCTTCGGCACTGGAACCACGTTGGCAACCCATTGAGGATAAGAAGTCACTGCTAGAAACCCGACATCGAATTGCTTCATAACCTCAGCTTTGATCTTTTCGGACATCTCTAGACGCATACGGCGGACCTTTTGCTTTACCGGAGGGCAGTCTTCCTTGGTAGGCAGGTGATGAACTACAATGTCGGCATCCAAACCAGGCATGTCTTCGTATGACCAAGAAAAGATTTCCATGTAGTCATGCAGCATCTGGATCAATCGTTGCTTCACGCTGAGCTCTAGATTGGCACCAATCTTGACCTCTTTTCTATCTGTCTCAGTACCCAGGTTCACTGTTTCCACCGGCTCTTCATGCAGCTGAATGGCCCTCTCTTCCTGGAGTAGCAGTCTTGCGAGTTCACCAGGCACTTCGCAATCATCTTCACCTTCGTCTTCGGCCAAGTTGATCGGATTCTCGAAGTCATAACTGGTGGTAGCAGAGCTGTTACCAGTGAGATCCAGAGTGGATTGAAACCTGTATAAGTGAGTGTGTGTAAATATAGCTGTTTTGCAATATATAACATAGAAAGAAAAAGAGCGCAAGATTTGAAATGCAACAAACGTCCAATGTTTTGATTAATGATATATGGAAATGTCATACAAAAAGCCCTCACAAATGGAGCTACGATGCCCCGGGTAGGACACCGAGCCAATAAAAGTTTCAACATATTGTTTGTTACAAATTGAAAATTAAAAGAGTTAATTACTGGGTAACAAATGTAATATGTGTAAAATCCTTTGCCGTCCAGTTGCTTGGTCCGTTGTTGGTGGTTGGATAGATCCAACTATCAAATTCTGCTTCCTCCACATCCTCCTCGATAGCATTCACCCGTGGATTGGTTATGAACACCGGAGCCTTTCTAATCCTCTCTTTGCGCACAACCCTCTGAGCCTATGCAGTGAAGCCCAGCCCAAACTTGTCGTTCTTTTGAGTGAAGTCAGGAAGCTAACCCCAGTTTGCACAATTGCCTTTCTCGATTACAGCCCGGGCATCCTTCAGGGAAGCCATCTTCAAGGGAAAGTCTTCTTCAACCACTGTTTCAGCCGACGCCAACGTTGGAGGTACCTCCTCAAAATGCTGAAAGGGGGTTTCAATAAACTCCCCGTCCATCTCAATATACCGGAATGAATTCAAATGACTTACCATGTATTCCTCCTCACCCTGCACAGTAACAATCTTCCCTTTGACAGGGTATTTGAGCTTTTGGTGTAGAGTGGATGTGACTGCCCCAGCCTTGTGAATCCAGGGTCGACCCAACAAGCAGGAATAAGATGGACGAATATCCATTACATAGAACGTTGAGTCGAAGACTTGGGAACCCACACGAATAGGAATGTCTACCTCACCGTGCACCATCCTCTTAGAACCGTCGAAGGCTCTAACAATGATGTTACTAGGTTTCAATTCCAGGCCCTCACAATCCAAGCGATCCAATGCCTTCTTGGGCAAAACATTCAGGGAAGAACCGGTATCCACCAACACGTGTGCAAGAGTAGTGCCCCTGCATTCTATGGAAACATGCAGGGCATCATTGTGATTTTTTCCTTTGGCGGTAAGGTCAGCATCTGAGAACCCCAAGCCATTGTCGACTGTCAAATTGGCTACTAAGTCGGTGAACTGATCTGCAGAAGTCTCTTGCGGCACATGGGCCATCTTCAAAAATGAAATCAGAGCCTTAGCATAGGCCTCTGAGCATAGCAGCAATGATAGCATGGAGATCTTGGAGGGGGTATGCCCCAATTGTTCAACGACATTAAAGTCACTCTTCTTAATGATTTTAAGGATTTCCTCCATCTCTTGTTGGGAGGCCTCAACAGCAGTCTTTTTTGGTGCCTCCGTCTTGGCAGGCAAATCGGTAGCAACTTCTTTTCCTCGAGCATCAGAGGACTCGGTGGCAGTAGTAGACACAAGAACTTGATTTGAAACATGCACACTTGCGGGTGTGATGATGAGAGACTTTCGGATAACTGGCGGTGCAATGTCAGGCGAGAAGAGCCTGCCACTGCGGGTAACTTTTGCGGGACCATTGATGTTACTGATACTGGTACTGGTGTTGAACTCCTGCTTCACTCCAAGCACATACACATCTGCCCCATAATGCCATGGGACAGCCTTATCAGACTCATAGGGGAGAGGCCCCGGAACAGTGATGGTAATGGGTGCAGCAGACATAATTTGGACTGGCCTCCTCGGGGTAGCTTTGGTAGGATTGTTGAAAATTGTGACGACAGATACTTCTTCAGTGGAAACAAACGGAACAGCAGTTTTCTTGAACAAAATTTCTTTTCTATCCATCAGGCTTTGGATGCCTGAATTCAGCAGCGGACAACCGGTAGGGATAACAGCACACAGGAGGCAACCCTTGCTACAACCCGGAAATAAACCGGCTAGTAGTAGGTTCCTCTTAACAGTCAAAAGAGGGGTAGCAACATCATTCACTGAAACAGCATAAAATCTTCCTCAATGGCATTTACTCTATGCTGGGGCATAGGAGCAGTTACAACATTTGGCCTCTCAGGCGCCTCAAACTGAATTTCCTTTGCATCGATAAGGTCTTGAACCTTATTTCTCAAGGCCCAGCAATCATCAGTAGTGTGCCCGGGGCTATCAGAATGATAAGCACACCGGGCATTTGGGTTATACTTAGGAGATGCAGTATTCACGACCTTTGGAGCCTCTTTGGTGGTCACCAAGTTAGTTGATAACAGTTACGGTAAGATTTGTGATAAGGTCATACTCAGCCGAGTATACTGTCTCTTGGGCCTTTCACCTCTTTGTTGATTGTACTGCTGAGGAGCAGCAACAGGTTTTGAAATGACCAAGGCATTGACGGCTTGGCGGCTTTCTGGCTTGACTTGTCTTCTAGAACCATATACGGCACTAGCCTCCTTCTTGAAAGGCTTTTTCTCAACACTTGCAGCGACACTCTTCTGAATCTTCCCTGACTTGATGCCAGCTTCTATTCTCTCGCCCGTTAAAATCAAATCTGTAAACCCAGCGGAGGAGTTACCAATTAGATGATTGAAAAATGGACCAGACAAGGTCCCTAGAAACATGTCAACCAATTCACGATCAGTCAAAGGAGGCTGCACCCTGCCAGCCAAATCTCTCCATTTTTGCGCGTATTCTTTGAACCCTTCGCCTGTTCCCAGAGACATACCCTGAAGTTAGGTACGTGTGGGAGCAAGGTCAGAATTATACTGATATTGTTTGTAAAAAGCGGTGGCCAAGTCTTCCCAGTTTCGGACGTTGGTTCCCTCTAGCTGATAGAACCACAACAATTGGGCCCCAGAAAGGCTGTCTTGAAAGAAATGAATCCAAAGATTCTTATCTGCCGTATATGGTTGGATCTTCCTCACGTAGGACCTGAGATGCATTTTTGCACAGGACAGCCCGTCATACCTCACAAACACCGGCACTTTGAACTTTGGAGGAATCACAATCCCTGCAACCAAACCCAAGTCTTCGAAATCCAAACCCGGCAATCTCTGTAGCTCCATGGCGGCCAACCTGTCTTCTAAACCTTTGTATTTATCATCATCCGGAGGGTATTGTTGATCAGAGTAATCTTCATCCACTTCATCCTCCTCTTCTTCCACATCAGACTCGGAAGGTACTGCAGCCGCACCCCCTTTACTGGTCCCCTCCTCAGAAGTAGGGGGAAATTCCAGCACTCTCCGGGCCTCTCCTTCAAACCTTCTCCCTAAAGTGGCCACCCCGATTCTCTTTTTCTTCTTTTTCACTGGGTCTTTGTTCCCTATCAGAGTCTTGAGATCCTCCTGACCCTTAGCCAAGGTCATCAGGAGTTGCTGAAATTGTGCATTTTGAGCTTGCAAGTCCTTTACTGTTTGCTCGAGATCCATCCTACTGAAATAAACAGCAGAAAGATAAGGAAACATGTTGAAGAGACCTGTTTATGCACATGATGAATGGTATGCTTATGTATGTAATGCATTCAAGGATTTAGAATGTTCAAAATTGTTGCAGACAAAGAAGAACGCACGTCATATTAATAAGAAGAAATTTGTTAGTACATAAATGCCCCATGGGCCAAATATTACAAAATAAACTTCTCAAGGTAGAAAGACATTGCGCATCCTCTTTGGTGCGATGTAGGTGTTGAGGGCCTCTTGCTCATGGAGTCGGCGGGTAAGCTCTAGAACCTTCTTCTCACTGGCGTAGAAGCTGGCTTCAAAAGTATCCCTTTCTTCCTTGAGTTGGATCCAACTCTTCTGCATCTCCTCCCACGATGTAGGCATGTCAGGATGTAGGATGGTGTAGGAAACCTCTCCTTCCTTGACGGGCTCTTTAATCACAGGGAGAACATGAGGATAAGGCATCATGAGACTCTGGGCTCGGGCTCGTACCCATTTGAGATAAGGCTCAAGAGGGATGGAGTTCTTGTGTCCCAGTGTCCTGCTGTCAACCTTGTTGGGCATCCTCCAAGCTCTGATGAATCTTTGGCGAAGTCCTTGCGCATCGTTATCAAAGTCAAAAACTAGGTCAGGAATCAACATATCGTGAGGGCCATCTCTTCGTGCATATCCAAATTGCCTCAAAGCTAGGCAAGGGTTGTAAGTGATACCTCCTCTGATCCCAAGTAAAGGAACATTAGGAAACTCTCCACAACGGTCGACGATGATGACATTTTCTCTGGACCGAGAACACCAATGTACATCAGAGTGAGTAAGAGTCATCAACCATTGGGACCACTTTGAGCCTTGGTCATTCTTCAAGACAGATTGTGGAAGGTGCGAAATAAACTACCTTGCAAGGAGAGGAGTACAACACATGATAACACCCCTCTTTCTCATTGTTCGAGTGTCAAATGAGTGAAGAATGTCCCCAAGCAATGTTGGTATTGGATTTCTGGATATGAAGATTTTGACGGCGTTGACATCTACCAATTGGTCAGAATTAGGGAACAAGACCAACCCATAGATAAGGAGTGCCACAATTTCTTCAAAGGCTTGTAGGTCCAATGAATTCCAACATTCTTGTGCCTTCTCAAACAAGAATTTTGCTAAAAAAACCTTTGACGCCGCTTCTAGTTTCCCAATGCCCCTTGATGTCAGAAGGCTGTAGATGTAATACTCGAGCAACATCTTCCGGCTTTGGTTCCTTTTCCGTACCGTTGAAAGGTAGTTGATTGAGGATAGGAATTCTCAGGAGTTGAGAAAATTCCTCCAAAGTGGGAACCAACTGGTAGTCGGGGAAAGTGAAACAGTGGTGAAGAGGGTCAAAGAACTGGAATAGCACTTTCATCATGTCTTCTTCAATGTTGGTGTGGACTAAGCTGAGCAGCCTACCATGTCTTTCACTGAAGGATGAGCTTTCCGGAATTCTTGAGGTGAGCTCCTTGAGTTGAGGAGAGATTCTCACAAGGTTAACTTGGATGGTTTTTCTGCGAGGAATTTCCATGACCTACAAAACAAGAACAAAGATGAAGATCTAAACCCTTGAAATGGTTAGTGAATGCATATGATGCTTTATGATGTTCATGATGTATGCACAAACATATGTACACGCAAATCACACCAAACCCTAGTTTCAGGCTTGCATGGGGTTTTATAGGTAAGTACCCTCTTGAGTGTAGTTGGCTTAAAAACCTGTCCTATAAATAGTAACCGGGTTCTAAGGAGCTCAATATCATTGGATTGTTTTCATCGTTCATTGTTTTGGTTTAGCCACTTAACTAGCGACCAAAATATTCCAAGAAAACAACCCTCAATGAGTGTAGTATTGAGTATCTACCAACTTCGGACTGCACCAAAGCCGGTCATCTCACTACCCCTAATAAAAGGCCAAGATGGTCAAGTAAGGTTCTAGGTCATTAGTGCTTAGTGACATCACTCAGCGGCCCCGTACTCTCCTTGATTGAACTCAAGGGTTACCGGTACTCACAAATATGTCGCACTAATATAGCTATTGCTTCGACCGTGTCGGTATACCCCGCACAGTTTCCACAACGTATTGCTATCTATAAATGTTTCCCAAAATCCAGGTGTAGGATTGCAAACCCAAACAAGAGAGCCAAAATATAAAGCAATCAAATCAAACAATTAATCATGTAAGAGGGTGATCTAATCTCTAAGGTCACTCCACTTTTAAAGATATCCCCAGCAGAGTCGCCAGTTCTGTGATACGGTGGGAGAACTGACTTGGGATTTTGCGTTTGTTTTCGCAAATGTTTCGGTTGAGCAAGAGTCGCCACCGACTTTTTATTTTATCCTAAGGAAAGGTTAAAAAGCACAGCAAAAACCTTTGAGATGTTTTCTTGGGTTCGGGGAGTAGATTATAGAAAGGGAAGGTATTAGCACCCTTTCTATCCATGGTTATCCATGGGCTCTTAGTTACTTGCTTAGATCAACTTGCCTTTATTTTCAATTGTTTGAAATGGTGCTTTGTGTGTGTATTTTGAAAATGTTTTGAAAAGAGGCCAATGTGGTGGCAACCTTTGTAATGATCTATGTTGGGATGTATACAAAGGTGTATGTCTTTTGAAAAGGTTTTCATTTGTTTTTGAAATTTGTTTTGAAAGTGTAGTGATGTGTGGTTTTAGAAAATAGGCAAGTGTTTTGTTTTGCAAGTTTTGATTCAAGTAACTAAGAGGTTGTCTACTCCTAAATTTCTCAAAGATTATTGCTATGTTTTAACCCTTTTAACAATTTTGTTCCACCATTGCATTTGGTGGACAATCTTGTGTTAGGATGTGAAAAGGACGGGCGTGGGTCATCGTTTAGACCATAATTGCAACGGTGCTAAGTATCTTTGGGCCATTTTCCTTTAAGGGACTTGATCATTTTTAGGCAACTTTCGAAAGCGTCATCGAGGGACTATGATCATTTGATTGTTTTTTTGTTTTGCCCAAAGAGACCTAACATGCAATATGGCCCATTTATTGAAGGCAACAGGTGGAATACCCTAGGGGTGCAAGTGTGATGAGTGTTGTCCATTTTCATGCTTGTTTATCTTGAAATTAGGTCAAACTATTTTTGTTGTTTTTGATTCGCATACAAACCCTAATTCTAACATGGTATAATTAGAAAGCAATAAAGTGCGAAAAATAAAGTCCTAAACTATTACAACACAATATATGGGAAGGGGGGTACAAATGTTCAAATGGGGGGTATTTGACAAGGAATTTAAACCTAGCTATTACATCAATATGGAATTATTTACAAGATAATCAATTGCACAAATTAAATGGAAATAAAATAAATATGCAAGATGCAAAAAAGCTTTTTATATGTATAAAAAAAAGTATTTTTTATGTCAAATAAACAAAATAAAAAGTATTATTTTTTTAGAGTTTTTTATGTTTAGGGCAAAACCCTAATTTTATTAAATAAAATGTATTAATTATTTAATGTGTACAAAATTTATTTATTATATACAAAAATAAAATAAAAATGAAGTATATTTGTTAAAAAGGTATTTTAATATTAAATATTAATAAAAAAAAATAAAAGTGTATATATTTTGTATTTTAACCTAAATATACTAATAAATATATGCATTATTATTATTTACTAAATATATATTATATGTACAAAAATAATATTATTTAATATTTATAAAAAAAGTATGTTTTCATAAGATATTTTCAAAAGATAAAATAAAATGAAAATCAGAAGATAAAATGTATTGGTATTAATTTTAGTATTTTTTAAATAAAAGATATTATGTATCATTTATGTACAAAACTAAATAAAGCCAAATAAATATCAAAAAAATGCAAAAAATATGGGGAAAAATAATTTTAATATTTTTTCATGTTTAAATAAAAATATAGAAACAAAATCAAAAGGAAAAAATTAAAAATGATAAATGAAACTCAAAATGGGCCAGGGGGGTGCATGTGTAAAACAATGGTGTGAAAAGAAAACATATTCCAGGCCCAGCCCAAGGACTCTGTCTTCTTCAACCTCCAGCTTCCTTGAACAAAACACGCGTTTCTGCTATCTCATGATTCTTGGACTTTTAGCACAAACTCACAACATGAAAAATGTCAAGCATCAAGCCACGATTCCATACATATAAAAAACTTAACTTAACTCTCAGAAATGAGAGAGAATTTCTCCATCCCTAATTCTAAACCTAAGTTTTTGTCAATGTTCAGATTCAAAATACTCTCAGCATATGCAATATAAATGGAAAGTGAAGATATGTATAGATTCAGGGCCATGAGTAGAACATTTTTCATTCATAAACCTAGAGCTAACTCTTCCTATATTGAGAGATAGAAGTCCATGAACTTACCTGCTCAGCTTGGATCGTGTCTGGCAATGGAGGCACTTTCAAGGCAAAGTGAGGATTGGTACAGCTTGCTTGAAGTCCAGGGATGCTATTCCAACCTTTAACTTGCTTTGAAACCAAGTGAATCAAGCTATAGCACTTAACCTGCAAAACAGAAAAAATGAAAATGGTGAAGTTGGTTAGAGGTATTACAGGTCGTGTCCAATGCTTGGGATAGCTTGTATATGTGGTATGGAATGTGTGTGAACTGGTTTTAGCAAGAATGCACGAGTGGACTGAGTTATGGAAGTCCAACTGCAGAGGTCACTCTGTTTTCTACAGTAGGAGGGTGTTTTGAGGTTTGATGAGGTTTGGAAGATGGTTAGCTCGTGCCTTAGCTCAGGTTTGATGTTTTGAAGATGCTCAAGAAGTTTGTTTAGGCTTGTCTATGCAGAAATGAAAGTTGGTTCTAGTTATGGCAAGTTACTTCTAACTTAAGCAAGAAAATGCAAGTTGGTTTTACAAGCTTGTGCAGGCCCCTCTAATGTGTTGCAACTATCCCTCTTGATCAGTGTGACATGCTCCTGAACTTGTGCCCAAAGATATGGCCTTGTACCTCTTGATTCACAAACTTGACATAAAGCCATACTTTACAAAAATGGATAAAGTGCTTTTTCTAATTAAGGCTTAATTCTTCATGTAATGTCCAAATGCACAAAATAATGCTAACACACAATGGATTGGCATTTAATTATTGAGTGCAAATGGGATTAGAGGCCTGTAACTAGCTTAAGGCATGCTGAGTTCAAAATGGCACAAGTTATGAACATGTAAATTGGCCAAGAACAAAGTGAGTTTTTCCCAACTTGCCAAATTCGATTCTCTCTAACCATGAGGTTGTTTGATGAGTTCTTGGACATTTTGGAAAGCTTGGAATGTGTACTACAATCCATCTTTGAAGTGAAAATTGAAATTCCAAGTGAAAGTGTGTGAAAAATGGTCTTGAAGTTAGGTAAAAATCCTGCCTAAAATAGGTCAAATTTTCTCTAAGTTAAGAATGGTTTGGTACCCTTGTTCCAAAAATTGTAACTTGAGCTACAAGCTTCTTTTGGGAAAACTTTGTGAATCAAAGTTGTATATTTTTCAATAGGCTACAACTTTCATGTTTTGACTTTTGCTTGAATCCAAATGAATCTTGATGAGAAAGTGGGACAAAGTTAGGAAAAAAATTAGGGTTTTTCATAACTTAGAAAAATTCTAAGTTATGAAAATCTTCATTTCAAACCCTAATTTGCAATTCTTGGTTTCTTGATGAACAAGTTTCATGATTTGGCATGTTTTGATGAAAAATGAATCTTGACACTTGATTTTGACCAAAAAGTCAAAGTTTGACTTTTCAGTATACAGTCAATTTTGGCTCAGTTGACTGGAAAATTCATCTGTCAATCTTGTGCATTTGGGATCTTTTGAACTTGTTGAGCATGTCAAGATAATTCCATGGTGTCCTTGAGTCCATATGTGAGCTTGGTTTGCCACTGGCTAGGTCAAACAGTCAAAAATTGCCTTTGTGCAGTCAAAACCCTAAAAATGACCATTTTGCCCTTTTGGTGATCTGATCAAATTTCTTGTGGAATTGTGATCCAAACTTGATAAAATGGTCCATGTGAGTTCATAATATTGATGTGGGTCAATTTTCATGAGATTTGACTGTCAATTGGCCACAGTTGACTTTTTCCCCAATACAATTGATTTCTAGGTCAACTGTCCAATTGACTGGGCAAAGTTTGGAATCAAGACTTGAAACTTGGTATGGATAAACTTGGGAGTCCAACATGAAGCATGAAAGTCATCTTAGGCATTTTAGGTCAAAATATCTTTGTGCAAACTCAAACCCTAATTTGGGTCAACAGTGCAAGGAGGAGTCTTGAGCAGAGCAAACCCTAACTTGATCTTGAGCTCCAAGGGTTTTGTGATGAGAAAATGTTGAGGAAATGGGAGGGCAAATTTTGGGGTACAACACCTACGCTATTACAATACTTTTAGGGATGGAGGATACAAATTTACAAATGGGGAATATAAAGCAATAAAGCCTCAATTGCTATTACAAATCATGTACATGAATAATAACATGATATAATAAAATGCGCAAGAATAATGTAAAGAGAAAAGAATTTGTTTTTGTGGTTTTTTGATGGAAAAGATTTTAATTGACCTAATTAACTAATTAATTTACAAGAGAAGTTAATTTATTTATTTAACAAAATCCTAAAATATAAGTTAATTTGAAATGAAGAGGAAAAATAAACCTAAGTCTAATAATTTTTGTTTAGCAAATAACTTGGATATCAATTTGTAAAAAGAAATAATAAAAATTTAATTTAATTAAAAAAAATAAAATAAAATGTTTGAATTAATTTAATTATTTGTGAATATATATATATATATATATATATATATATATATATATATATATATATATATATATATATATATATATATATATATATATATATATATATATATATATATATATATATATATATATATATATATATATATATATATATATATATATATATATATATATATATATATATATATATATATATATATATATATATATATATATATATATATATATATATATATATTTGGGTTAAATAAAAATAAATAAATAAATGAAATATAGAAAATATAAAGAAATAAAAAGAAATTGGGCTAGGTGTTTAAAAAGTGAAAAGGGTGTGTGAAGTAGCAAAAAGGTTAGGCCCAAGATATGTTTTTATAATGAGAAAAAAATGAATGGGCCTGCATTTTGAAAAGTAGAATGAGGCGTATGATGATAGAAAAAATAAAAAGAGAAAGAGGCCCAAGACTGAAGGGTCAAGCACTTGTTTGGATTCCATAGGGCTTGCTTCTGGGAGCTCATGGTGGACAAGCACATCTGGTGTGTTAGATTTGTTGGCATGGTGATCTGATGGTGTTAGAATGAGGGTGTATGGCGCGCGTGTGAAGCTTGCTTGCACAAGATCTGTAATGTAAATTTTAGAAAAAAGCAAAATGCCTCACACCTAGATCGAACCCAAGACAAGGCAAACTTATGACTTATACGTATGCGCTCTACCACCAGGGTGGCTATACATCTGATGTTTAACGCACTAACCAATAAATATATTACAAACCCATTCCTGATTATAACTTCATCTTCTTCCTCGCGTCAGAATATTCATTAACATTTTTAAAATCTGTAACTTTCTTATTTCTCAACCAAATTGGAAAATGTGAATGTGATACGGTGGGAGAACTAACTTGAGGGTTTTGCGTTTTATCTCAAATGTCGCGGTTAACAAGAGTCGCCACCGACTTTTCTTTTATCTAAAAGGAAAGGTGAAAAAGCACAGGAAAGACCTTTGAGATTGTTTCTTGAGTTCGGGGGGTAGATTATGAAAAGGGAAGGTGTTAGCACCCTTTTCATCCATGGTTTTCCATGGACTCTTAGTTACTTGCTAGATCACTAGCTTTTGTTTTGAAATTGTACTTTGTGTGGTTTTTGAAAGTATTTTGTAAAAGAAGCCATTGTTTAGGCAATCTTTGTAATGATTCTCGTTCGTAAGAATGTATACAAATATGTTTGTCTTTTTGAAAATGTTTTCAATGTTTGTAAGATGTTTTGGAAATGTGTGTGTTTGTTTTGGAAAAATAGCAAGGATAGTTGTTTGAAGATAGAGCAAGTAACTAGAAGTAATCTACCTACTCAAATGTCTTTCTTGTTCATTTTCTATTCCTTTGACATTGTTGTCTTACCATTAATTTGGTAAGCAACCCTATCTTTGGATGTAAACGGGACGGGCGTGGGTCATCGTATAACCATGATTAGCAATGTTGCAAAGTATCTTGGCATTTTTTGAGGGACTAAGATCACTTTGTAAGGCAACTTTGAATAGCGTCATCGAGGGACTATGATCTTATACTTGTTTGTTTTTGCCATGATACTTCGCATGCATAATATGGCTATTTTTGTGTAAGGCAACCAAGTGGAATAACCCTAAGAGTGCTTGTGTGTAAGTGTGTTATTTTCATGCTTGATTTTGTCTTGGATTAGGGTTTTCTATTTGATTTGTTTTTATCTTGCCATTCGAACCCTAATTACTAGCATGGTATATAAAAGCGGTAAATTGCGTAATTTAAAGATTACTATGCTATTACAACATTTCATGGGAGGGGGTATACAAATTATGAATGGGGATTTACAATAATGTAAATCAAATTAACCTATTACAACCAAATCGAATTTGTACGAATATTTGAATAAATAATATACAATATAAATATGCAATGGTATGTATGCAAGAAAAAGATTTTTGTTCTGTTTTTCATATAAAGAAGAGTTTTGAATTAAACCTAATAATAAATAAAAAAATAAATTATTTCTTGAAAAAGTGGTTAACCCTAATTTCTAATTCAAGAAAATAAAGTTCTTAAAGTATTATTTTTGTATATTTTTTGTCTTAAAATAATAAATAATTTTTATGAAGATATATAGTCTTTCTATATGTCAAAATAAATATTTACAAGTATGAAGAAAAAGGGATAAAAATACACCTAAGTCTATTTTATTTTACAAGTTTATTTAAGAAAAATAGTTAGTATATAATTTAATAAAAGTATTTTTTATGTGAAAATAAAATAAAATAAGAAAATATGCAAAAGGCATGTACCAAGGCTCAAACCCATGACCTTGGCATTCTCAGCACGCTGCCTTGCCACTGGTGTGGCTGTACATCCGTTAGTTCATATGAAATATAAAACACATAACACATGAAGCCTCCTTGCCCTGTACTTCATCTTCTTCCTCAAGCTAGCCAGACCAATCATATCTCTCTCATTTCTCCATGAAAATGGAAACTTTAAACATGAAAATGGTAGTACTTTTTCCCACGATTTCAACCATGTAACTCATGTAAACTATCAATCAAAGATCAAAGATAATTTCAATGGCCCTAATTTTAAACCTAATTTTTACAGAAATTTGAAATCTAAAATTCTCTATACACAATGAACATAAATGAAATCTATGCACATGGTTGGCTTTAGCACAATAATATTTACATTTTTCCTTCACAAATCGAGACCAATGGATGTCTGTATGAAAAGATAGAAGTTAGAGTTCTTACCTTCTTAAACTGAGATCGTGAATGGAGTTTGAGTGAGTTTTATGAAGGCCTGAAGATCCCTTTAGCTTGCCGAACCTCCCTGAGTATGTTCCAATCTTTACCTTGTCTTGAAAGTGCCCGAATCTCCCTATCCAAGTCAACCTGCAAGCTTCAAAAACAAAAATGGAAGATGGAGAAGGAGGGGTTACAGTGAAGGGGTGATGGTCTGGAACACTTAGATATGAGGTAGGATAAGTGTTTGAGTGATTAAAACTTGAAATGCACAAGTAGATTTTTGGATTGCTATGCTTGGTCTCAAACTGCAAGTTATGACAGATTTTTGGTGATAGGGAGTTTTAGAGAGTTTCTGGCCTTGAGAAATCGTGTGTTAGGTTGCAATGTGTTTGTGTATAAGTATAAAGAAGTTTTCAAGTCAGCTTTACAACATATTTGTCAAATGTAGGCTTTTTGCTCTATTGCTTGCCTTTTAAAAAAAGTGAAGAGACAACTCTCCTCATGCTTGTACAGGCCTGCTTGGAGTTGGTACAAGTACTAGACAATTTGCTTTTGGTTTATAGGACCTGTGTGTGCAGAGGAAACAGGTCCAATGCTCAAGGAGTTGACAGATGCAAAAGTTATGCTTTTCTAAAATGGCAATGGCAACTTTGTGCCATTTATGGAATTAAAGCTTGGACAAAGACTCTTATGCTTGGATTAAGGCTTTATCAACTGTTTAAGCATTAAATTATAAAGTGAGAAACAAGTTTGAGACCTGTAAAGCAAGGATTTGGCAGCATAGGTTCAGATTTGAATTTTGTTCTTCATGAAATGGCTTGAAATCAAAGTGGGAAATTTCCAACTTCTTCTCTTCGATTCTCTCTACTCAAAAATGATCTCAAGGAGTTCTTGGACATTTTAGAAAGCTTGCAATGTTCTCTATAACTCATCTTTGAAATGCATCTCAAGGTTCCTCTTTAAACTAGGTTAGAAATTTCCATAAAGTTAGGTCAAAAACCTGCCTAAATTAGGGCAAAATTTCACTAAGTTATTTAAGTTCATGAGCATGTATTCACAAAATTATATCTTGAGATCCAAGCATATTTAGGGAAAAATGTGTGAAGCAAAGTTGTAGATTTCATGGAGATATACAACTTTCATGTTGGGAACCTTCTTTTGAATCATCTTGTATCATGGTGAGAATTTGGCTTAAAGTTGAGAAAAAATAAGAAATTTTCTATACTTAGAAAAATTTCAAATTTCAAAACAAAATCCTTAATATTTGATTTCTTGATGAACAAGTTTCACATTTTGACATATTTTGATGAATTGTGATCCTTGGCACTTGATTTTGACCAAAACGTCAAAGTTTGACTATTGAATATACAGTTGACTTTTGATTAGTTGACTGCAAATTTCATCTATCAATCCAATGGATTTGCAATATTTTGAACCATGTCATTAGGTAATGATGATGCAATTGAACCCTTGAAATCATGCTTCAAACCAATTGGTCATTTTCTAGGTCAAAAATCAGAAATTGCCCCTTCTCAATCAAAACCCTAATTTTGACCATTTTTCCCTTTTGATGATTTGATCAAATTTCTTGAGGAATTATGGTCCAAACTTGATCAAATGATACGTATGAGTCTAAAATGTTGATGTGGATCAAAACTAATGAAGTTTGACTATAAATTGGTCATGGTTGACTTTTTTCCAATACAGTTGATTTTTAGGTCAACTGTTCAATTGACTGATAAAAAATGTGATTCAAGGCTTGAAACTTGACATGTGTAATCTTAGGGGTCCATAATGATACTTGAAAGCCATATGAAATATTGATAGTCCAAAAATCCTTGTGCAATCCCAAACCCTAATTTTGGGTCATCAGGGCATGATGAGATGTCTTGAGCTGGTCAAACCCTAATCCAGTCTTGAGTCAAAGAGATCTTGTGAGAAAATCTTGATAAATGAGAGGGAAAATTTTGGGGTACAACAGTGAACATGAAAGTTGCTTGGAATTTAACCACGATTTCAACCATCTAAATAACTTAAGCTAAAAATCAAAGATGAGCATGAATTTTATCTGGTACCAAATTAAACTTAATTTTTCCAGAAAGTTTAAATTCAAAATTCGCATCACTCATGCAACATAAGTGAAATCTAAGGGCATGGTTAGCTTCATCGATATGATGTCTACATTTTTTATTCACAAAGTAACCATTAATGATTCTTGTAAAGAGAGTTAAAAGTTGAAAAAGCTTACCTCAAAACTGGAAATCGTGTTTGATGATTGAGCACTCCTTGATATGTTGTGATGATCTGGATAGCTTCACTGAACCTCCAGGAAGCTAATTCAATGCTTACTTTGGATTGAGAGTGATTGTATTGTTCTGGAGAAGTCAATGTGTAAAGCTTTGTTTTTGGTTATGGAAGATGAGGAAGATGATGTTATAGTTGTGTTGCATGTGTTTGGATAGGCTCTAGTTAAGTTATAGAATCTTTGTGATGGATTCAAAATGAAAACGCACGAGTGAATTGAGTGTTTGAGGTTTATGGTCAGAAATGGCACAAAAATGGAGTTTGTGTGCAAAATCTGATTTCAGGGAGTTTGAGGGAGTTTCAAGGCTTGTGAATTCGTGTTTTTATTGCAAAATAATTCCTCTATTTATAGGGAAAGGTTGGATAAGATCAAGTTGATCAGAATTCAAAATCACATGTTAAGCTTAACATGTGATTTTCTTGAAAAATCAAGTTTCAATGCTTTGTACCTTTGATCATAGAGTAGTTAAACACTTTAATCACATTGCTTCTTACCTTGTAGATGGAGTGTGATCAGAGGAAATAAGTGAGAGGCTCAAGAATTGACTTTGTGCATAAAGCTTGCTTTTCAAGAATGGGAATGTTAACTTTCTCCCCAAAATGTCAAATTGACTTGGACAATACTTAAACCACTTGGATCATAGCTCAAAAGTTTTTGTAATCCATTAATTATTGGTAGATATGCAAGTTAGAAGGCCTGGAAATCAAGATTATGCAGCATAACATTGAGATTGGATTATGTGTTCCTCAAGAAAATGACTTGTAATTCAAGAATGGATGCCCAACTTCTTCTCTTCGATTCTCTTAGTAAAAAATGATCTCTTCAAGTTATTTGAAATTTTGGAAAGCTTGAAACATTGTCTATAACCTTCATGTTGACCACTTTGGCTAAATCAAATTGGAGATAGGTGAAAATTTGTCAAGCAGTTAGGTCAAAAAATCAGCCTAACTTGCCAAAATTTTCACTATGTGTTTTGTGAAAAATGTCATGACTTCATGGGCTTATATATTCAAATCTAAATTTTTTTTGGACATCAACCCTCTAATACAAATTTGTATATTTCATTAAGATCTAAACTTTAATGTTGAAAGTTTTCCTTAAATCATCTTGCATCTTGGTGAAAAAATGTCATGAAGTAATGAATTTATCAAGTATAAAAACACTTAGAAATTTTTGAAGTATTGAAAACTTTGAATTTTTGTGGACTTTATTGATTCTTGATGATCAAGTTTTATATTTTTGAGTATCTTGATGAATCTTGATCTTTGAAATTTAATGTTGATAGAAAAGTCAAAGTTTGACTTTTTGTGTATCAATTGACTTTTCATCAATTGATCCAAAATTCAACTATCAATCCATTGATCTTGAGAAATGATTTGAGCCGTGAAGTTAGGTCAACATGTTGTGTTTGAATAATTAAGATCATTCTTCAGGCCATTAGGTCATGTATTAGGTCAAAAGTCAATGATCAATCATTCTCATTCAAAACCCTAATTTTGACCATTTTGCCCCTTTGATGATTTGAATGTTTTTCTTGAAGAATTGTGATCAACATTTGATCAATTGATGATTATGACTTCAAAATGTTGATGTTGGCCAAAAATCATGAAGTTTGACTGTATATTGACATAATTGACTTTTTACCCAATATATCTGATTTTCAGTCATCTGACCAATTGACTGAGCAATTTTGAGATGAAAGACTTGAAACTTGGCATGAGCATTCTTGGAAGTCTATAATGAACCATGAAAGTCATTTAAGGCATCAAAATTACAATTGTCCTTGAGAAAACCAAAAGCCTAATTTGTGGCTTAGTGCTTAAGGGGTAGGCTTTTCTGATCAAACTTTTGGAACTTCTTGAGTATTTGAGATTTTTGTGAGAAATGTCTTGAGAATAGAGAGGGAAATTTTTGGGTACAACACCCCCAGAGTAGCTATTGTTGTACACCGAACCGGGTTAACAATTATGTGTGTTCCTTTATTTTTCTGCACTGTTTATTGTTTGAAATTGTTCAATATGTTGCTGTTCAGAGATTAGTGTCTCGACATATCTTAGGACATATGAAATCTGATACCATAATTTCAATTGGTATCAGAGCAGGCATCCCGCTCTGACTCTGGGTAAGATTCAGGGAAGATACTTTCCAGTATAATGGACAAGGAAGGATGATTTATGAACACACCATCCATCCTTGATGGAACCAATTATGATTATTGGAAAGCTCGTATGGTGGCTTTCATCAAGTCCTTGGATAACAAGGCTTGCCAATCTGTGGTCAATGGAATGGGATCCACCAAAGGTTGTAGGTCAGGATGGGAAGGCTAATGATGTTAAAAATAATGAATAAGACTAGAATGATTAAGATGAAAAACCATCTCAAGGAATCTCCAAAGCCTTGAATGCTTTGTTTAATGGAGTGGATGAAAACATCTCCAGACTGATAAGCAATTGCACTGTTGCTAAAGAAGCTTGTGAGATATTGAAAACTGCTCATGAAGGAACCTCTAAGGTGAAGATGTTTAGGCTCTAAATTCTTACCACCAAGTTTGAGAACTTAAGAATGAAGGAGGATGAGAGTATTCAGGACTTTCACATGAATATTATTGAGATAGAAAATGGCTCAAGTGCCTTGGGGGAGAAGATGTCTGAAGCTAAGTCGATGAGAAAAATTATCAGATCTCTTCCAAAGAGGTTTGACATGAAGGTGTATGCCATTGAAGAAGTCCAAGATATAAACAACATGAAGGTTGACGAGCTTATGGGATCTCTACAGACCTTTGAACTAGGGATTATTGAAAATTCTGAAAAGAAGAAGATCATTGCCTTTGTCTCTAATAATGATGATCTAGAAGATGAGTGTGACTTGGATACAGAAGAATGGATATACAATGCTATTGTGTTACTTGGAAGACAATTCAACAAAGTGATGAAGAAGGTGGAATGGAAGTCAAGATCATATGTCAAGAACAAGTCATTCGACATCAACAAAAATTAGGATTTTGGAAGAAGGGGCAGACTTGAAGAGAATACCAATCAAGGAAGAGGAGTTCAGAGTCATGAATGTGAAGGTTTTGGACACATAAGGGCTGAATGTCCAACGTATTTCAAGAAGTAGAAGAAAGTCTTGTTTGTGTCATGGTCAGAGGAAGACCGTGAAAGTGATTCTAAAGGACTTATGAAGAACTTGCTGCTTCTTATAAGGAGTTGTGCCTCAGAAGTCAAGAGATAGGCCAATCATAAGAAAAGAGAAAAAACTATTGCTCAACTGCATACTAAAAAAAGTAGAGCTTCTGTCTATCATCTTTGGTCTTGAGACAGACAAAATGGAGTAACTGTCAACCATATATGGCTTGAAGGGTGAAGTTATATTTCTCCAATATCAACTTGACAATATGACTAAATCTGTGAGAATGCTTAACAACAGTTCTGATGTGCTTGATGAGATTCTTCAGTCTGGAAAGAATGTTGGAAATGTTAAAGGGATTTCTCATGACAATCAAGCTATTAAGAATAAAGGCAAAGAGGCTGAGGTGAAGTTTATTTGTCCAAAGAAAGAATTGGAACAAAAGATGTCAAATAAAATGTTTCAACATCAGCATGGACAACAGAAAAATCACTCAAGAAACAAGGCTCAATGACAGAGATGTTATTATTGTGGAAGGTTTGGTCATATAAAATCCTGCTGCTACAGGTTATATGGCTATCCCAAATATGAGCACAACCCAGAAGAGAACTTATGTTTGTTAAATCTAAGAAGATGTGGTTCTCAAGAAAGGGTACTTCTGGACTCATAGCTCACATATATCTCATAGCTTCGGCTAGAGAGGATTGGTATTTTGATAATGGCTGTTCTAGACACGTGACAGGTGTCAATAATTTTTTGGTGGATATTAAACCATATTTTACTAGCTATGTCTCTTTTGGAGATGGATCAAAAGGTGAAATAAAGGGTGTTGGAAGTCTGGACTATATAGGACAACCTAGTCTTTATGATGTTCTATTTGCTATGGGGATAACTGAAAATTTGATAAGTATTAGTCAACTATGTGACAAAGGTCTCAAAGTTAATTTTACTGATTCTGAATACCTAGTTACAAATGAGAAGAATGAAGTTGTCATGAAGGGAGCCAGATCAAAAGATAATTTCTATCTGTGGAGTTCTTAAGAAACATATTGTCTTGCTTAATGTCACAAAAAGATGAAGCCAAGCTATGGAATCAAAAGCTAGGTCACTTGCACTTGAAAGGTATGAAGAAAATTTTGTCAAAGGAAGCTATTAGAGGTATTCCCAAGCTGAAGATTGATGAAGGAAAATATGTGGTGAATGTCAAATTGGGAAGGAAACAAGGATGTCACATAAGAAGATCCAACATCTAACCACATCAAAAGTGATGGAGCTACTGCATATAGACTTGATAGGACCTATGCAGATTGAAAGTCTAGGAGAAAAGAGGATGCATATGTTGTTGTTGATGATTTCTCAAGGTTCACCTGGGTGAATTTCATCAAAGAGAAATCTAAATTGTTTGAAGTCTTTAAAGAGTTATGTCAAAGGATTCAAAGAGAGAATAGTTGTAGTATTGTCAAAATTCGAAGTGACTATGGGAAAGAATTTGAAAATAGCAAGTTTGATGAACTCTCTACCTCTGAAGGGATTAGTCATGAGTTCTCTTCACTTATCACTCCTCAACAGAATGGTGTCATGGAGCGCAAGAATAGGACTATTCAAAAATATGACAGGGTCATGCTTCATGCTAAGAAACTTCCATATCATTTTTGGGCTGAAGCCATGAACACTGCATGTTATATTCATAATAGAGTGACTATCAAATCTGGTACATCTGCTACTCTTTATGAACGGTGGAAAGGAAGAAACCCAACTATGAAATGTTTCCATGTCTTTGTAAGTAAGTGATATATTTTGGAAGATCGTGAGCAGAGGAGGAAGATGGATCCTAAAAGTGATGAGGGAATTTTTCTAGGAACTCTACAAATAGTAGAGCCTATAGAGTATTCAATTCCAAAACTAAAGTGATGATAGAGTTCATAAATGTTGTGATTGATGAAACATCCAAAGAAGTTGATGTCATAGATGATGTTGGAGAATTTTCCCCCTATGAATGACGATGTTCCTGAAGATGTTACAGATTCAAGTGTCAATAGTGAACCTGAATAAATTGATGCAACTGACAAAGGACCTTCTATTAGGATTCAGAAAGATCACCTTAAGGAGCTTATTATAGGAGATCTGAATGAAGGAGTTAAAACCATATCAAGGGAAGTTGTGTCAAATTCTTGCTTTGTTTCCAATTTTGAACCAAAGAATGTTAAAGAGGCCTTGACTGATGAGTTATGGATTCATGCTATGCAAGATAAACTTGGTCAATTTAAGAGAAATGAGGTTTGGGACTTGGTACCAAGACCTGAAGGGGTAAATGTTATTGGTACTAAATGGTTGTATAAGAATAAGTCAGATGAACAAGGTATTGTCACTAGAGACAAGGCCATAATTTTTGCTCAATGGTACACTCAAATGGAAAGAGTGGACTTTGATCAAACATTTTCTCCTGTAGCTCACTTGGAATCTATCAGACTACTTCTTGGAGTGACATGTCTCTTAAATTTCAAATTGTTCCAAATGGATGTCGAGAGTGATTTATTAAATGGTTATCTGCATGAAGAAGTAAATGTTGAAAAACCAAAAGGATTTGTTGATCCTTCTTTCCCAGATTATGTGTTCAAACTAAAGAAGGCATTGTATGGTTTAAAGCAGGATCCAAGAGCTTGGTATGAGAGGTTGATTCAGTTTATCTTTGTCAAAGAAAACGTTGGAAAACTGATGATAGCTCAGATCTATGTGGATGATATTGTATTTGGAGGAATCTCGGATGAAATGGTCCAACATTTTGTCAAACAGATGCAATCTGAGTTTGAGATGAGTTTGGTGGGTCAATTAACATTCTTTCTGGGGTTGCAAGTCAAGCAGATGGAAGAATCCATTCTTCTTTGTCAAAGCAAATATGCATAGAATATTGTGAAGAAATTTGGATTGGAGAATGGCAACCATAAGATAACTCCTGCTCCCACACACTTAAAGCTATCCAAAGATGAAAAAGGGGTTAATGTTGATCAAAGTTTATATATAAGCATGATTGGAAGTCTTCTATATCTTACAACAAGCATGCCAGATATAACTTTTGTTATTGGAGTTTATGCTAGATATCAAGCAGCATCCAAAGTGAGTCACATCAATCAATTCAAGAGAATTTTGAAGTATGTGAATGGTACATGTGAGTATGGAATGTTGTATTCTCATAACTCAAATTCAATGCTTGTCGAATACTGTGATTCTTTTTGGGATGGTAGTGCCGATGATAGGAAAAGTACCTCTGGTGGATGTTTCTTATTGGGAAACAATTTGATTTCATGGTTCAGCAAGAAACATAATTGTGTATCTCTATCTACAGTTAAAGCTGAGTGCCTGCCTGCAGAAAGTACTTGTTCTCAACTTGTTTGGATGTAACAAAGGTTATCTGAATACAATGTCACACAAGATATCATGACATTATTCAGTGACAACTTGAGTGCTATCAATAATTCCAAAAATCCTATTCAGCATAGTAGGACTAAGCACATTGATATCAGACATCATTTCATTAGAGAGCTTGTTGAAGACAAAGTCCTAACTCTTGAGCATGTTAGCACTAAAAATCAACATGATGATATTTTTACTAAAGCTTTAAATGCAGTTCATTTTGAAAACTTAAGAAGAAGACTAGGGATCTGTACCTATGAGGATTTATAGAAATTATTTCTATTGTTCTGGGTCAATAAAATCCTGCATTCTAGTATTTTATTATTATGGATGGTGTTGAGAAAAGGGAATCTCCTTTATCTTTGCATTATAGTTTGTTTGGCAGAATACATGTTCCAGACATTATTGTGACATCTTCCCAGGTGAAGACTATTGTACCCCAAAATTTTCCCTCATGTTTTCTTCAAGACATTCTCCTAGGGTTTTCATTTGCTCAAGGTTCCTCAAGAATTGATCAGCCAAATTCCTCTCCTAAGAAATAGATCCATAACTAGGGTTTCACTTTTCACAAGGAAGATTGGGTTTATAAGGTCTCAAATGGATTTCATGGTTTCTTATATGTCTCAAAGAATTCTCATACCAAGTTTCAAGCCTTGCATCACAAGTTTTGTCAGTCAATGGCTCAGATGACTGAAAATCAACTATATTGGACAAAAAGTCAATTATGGTCAACATACAGTCAAACCTTAAGATTTTTGGTTAACATCAAGGTTTTGGAGTCATATTAATCATTTGATCAAGGGTTGACCATGATTCATCAAGAGAACTCTCAAATCATCAAAAGTCAAAAGTTGCCAAATTAGGGTTTTCTTTAGAAGAAGTCAACTAAACTTTGACCTAGCATAATTTTCACACGCTTCATCAGATTTTCCTCAAATAAATCTCATTTTGAAGGAAATTCAATTCTCTAAAACTTTGTCTCTCTAATCTCAAGACCAAAAAATGCTTCATTTGAGAGATATGAGCCAAAACATTATAGGTCATTTCAAAAGTCAACAAAAACACAGTTTTTGTCAAGGCAACTTACATCAATATAAAGACTTCAAATTCAAAAATGATCAAAATAAAGATTATAGGGGACATCTTGAGATTTTTAAAAAGTCAAAGATCACCTACAAATGATGAAAATTGAGAGAGTTATGATTGGTGCAAGTTGGAAAGTTTTGAGCAAATGCATGAACCCTAAAGTGACCAAACTTGGACTTTTGGGCTAATGGGCTATTGTTTCAAGGTCCATGTGCATTATACACTTCATATGAATCTCTGAATTACTTCATGCACCTCTTGACCTATTTATTTTGATTTTTATTAATTTTAAATTCAAAATAAATGAAATAAGACAAGGCTTTTCTTACAAGGTCCAAGTCCACAAACATTTGACCTAATTCATGCTTATATATTCTCATAAATTCATATAAAGCCTCACACGAAACCCTTGCAGCAAAACACCTCTTCCAAAATCTAAAAATCATTCAAACTAAGGCAACTTGAAACCCTAGCTTACAACCACTTTCACAAAAAACCAATCGTGTCATTCAATTCCTGAAGCATTGTAGGGTAAGAGGGGGTCATTTGTGAAGATCAAAAAGGGTTGAAACCCTCAAATATGCATCACTAGTTTCTCATATTGCATCATTTCACATTTTCGTTTTCCTTTGCTTTTTAATACCTATTAACCATGCTAATGTTTTCATGAGGTATCAGCATGCAGGAAGAGTCCATCGTATAAGCCCCATGATGGTTGAACCATGAATCACCATGTTCATGCCGATTCATGCAATTTTTGCCATATCTCACAACCTAGTGTGTTTCAGCCCAAACCAATCCTCTCATTGAACTCGTGGGTCTTGATTTATGGGGGTAAGGTCCCTTTGGATCGTTAAAAAGTGTTATTTTTGCAGGTTGGGAAAAAGACTCACCAGAGAACACGACCGGAGCTAGGGCTCCGACGCCTCTCTGGTCCAGTTAATTGTTTTATTAATTAATTAATTGTTTGTATTTTAATCATCGGATGTATCACCACCCCAGTGGTAGAAGCACGCACAATAAGACCTTACTATGCAAGGGCGTGGGCTCGATTCCTGTCTTTTGCATTTTTCATATTTTCTGATTTATATTAATTACATGTAGCGTGTCCCACAAGCCTTTGATGCACCAACCATACCTCACCATCAGATCTTCATAGATCTGATCCAATATTTCCAGATCTGCAAGCACTTGGTAAACCTCCTGGAGTTGAACATACTGGATCCAGCGTTAAGTCAGTGGGCCTGGACCACAATTTCTATTTAGCACCCCCCAGTTTGCTATAATCAGGCCCAATCTTTTTAATTTTTCTCTTTTTCTTTTACTTATTTACTTTGCTATTTAATTTAAATACTAAAATATTAGTTTAGGTTAATTAATTTGGTTTAGTTTTTATCACCCTTTTTAATTAATTAATTTAATTAATTAATTTTCTTAATTAAAATTGATTAGATTCATAGGTTTTTTAATTAAATTAATTCACCTTTTTTAAATAAATTAGGTTTTAAGTCTTTTTTAATTAATTAATCACAAACCTTTTCCATAAAAAATTATCAAAAAATCTTTTCATATTCTTTTCGATTTCTATTTTCCTATTTTAAATTTCATATATCAATTGTATAGGCCGCGCGTTTCCTATGTATTGGCTTAGGTCTTTATTTCCCGCTTTCTTTTTCACTATTATGTAATTTCTTCGAGTATGTAATAGCTTAGGGTTTATTTCCCTACATCTATACTTATGTAACTGCCTCGAGGCCATGTAATAGCGTAGGACCTTTATTTTTCTACACTTTATGTTTCTACTATTATTTTACTATATTACTGCTTAGTAATTAGGGTTTGCATGGAAAGATAAAATCAATCGATAAAAAACCATAACGTAAAGATTAAATATAATTGAAAACAAATCACTCGCACACTCGCACCTCTAAGGTAACCTCCCTTGTTTCCTTTGGAAAATAAACTGTCATATTCCTCGAACGTAGGGATGCCTTAGCAAAGACCCTCGATTAAGTCATTATTCAAAAAGATCATAGTCCCTCAATGACCCTTTCGATGTTGCCTTTCGAAAATGATCTAGTCCCCCAGGTTGCCTACAAATAAAATGATGACAGTCCCTTATGAAAATTGCTAAAGCATCCTTGCGAGTTTCTTTCGATGACCATACGATGACCCTCGTCTTTCCCTTCACATCCAACGATAGGGCTTCCTACTAACTAATGGTAGGATAATACTATCTAAACGAGGAGGAAAATACAAGAACGACCTTGAGTAGGGTAGATCTTAATCGCTTACCCACAAATCTCTTCAAAACAAAACATTTTTTTCACAATCACACTTTTCAATAAGTATTTTCAAACAAACACTTTGTACATATTCTCGAGGACAGATACAAGAATCATTACAAAGTTTTGCCTCACATTGGAAACTTTTCAAAATATTTTCAAATGCACAACACAAATAAATTTTCAAAAATTAAGCTAAGCGATTAAGAGCCCGTAGATAACTACGGATGAAAAGGGTGCTAACACCTTCCCTTTTCATAACCTACCCCCGGAATCAAATTCTTCAAGGTATTTTCTGTTCTTTTCACCCTTTCCTTATTGGATAAAAGAAAAGTCGGTGGCGACTCTTTCTATCCGCAACATTTGCGATAAAATGCAAACCAAGTTAGTTATCCCACTGTATTACAAAGACCTTGTTGACATAAGTAATGATGTTGTTGTTGGTGGTGAAATTGTTGCATCTGCTGATGCTGATGTTGATAGAGAAGGAGAAAAGTATGATGTTGAGGCTGATGCATGAGTTTTTCCTCTGTATACCTTTTTGGTTTTACTTTGTGTACTTGTTTTTATTACATTATGATTTTGTAAGGGTTAAATGCTCATGATATGTTTAACATCTATGCTAATGTGCTAGTATGGTTGTTGTTGGTTAGTTTATCACCTTTGTCATATTATGGATAAAAAGGGGGAGTAATTTGTGTGTGATATAACCATTATCTGATTGCTGCTATCGAGGGGAAATCTTTGTTATTCTCGGAAGTGGTACCTAGCAGGTTTTGAGGGGGAGTCCCTGTTCTGGACTGGACTGTTGTGAAGAGTTATCAGACATGATGTTCTGACATGTTGAGAGTTTATTCTCTTGTTTCTATGATGAGTAGCTTTCACTGTACTATGATAATCTTTTTGTTGTGCCTCTGATATTTATGTTTGATTTCTTTTAAAACCTGAGCTGTTTTGATGTTTATGTGTGCAAGGAGTATTAAGTTGTTTTATCCAAAATAAGCCAAAGGGGGAGATTGGTAATTCTCTATTTCTGTGACTGGCATTATTTTTGGTAAAACTAACTTAGCAGAAACATGTTGAAATAAGATGTTTTATCAATTGGAGAAACATGTTGAACAATATGTCCTATGTAGAATCATTCGACATCGCGCCTATGTGTAGTTGGGTAGTTGCATGTTTTAGTTTATTATAGATGTAAAATATTCTGGGAATATTATGCTATATATTGCAACCAAATATTTGTCCTCCTATCTTGGTTTTATTTGGCTTAAGCTTCTCATTTAATCAGCATAACTTACACGCATTCATAAAGCATATTTGGTTCAAAAGATAATCTATTTAAGGGTTTTACAGTGTTTGAACTTTACATATACAATAAAGGCTGGTTTCTTCTGATTCTTCTAGTTTTTCTTCAAACAGTGAAGTGTGGAATTAGAGAGTCTGAGTATGGTTATCCCGAATGACCTTCTCCTCAAACTACAAGGTTATTAGGGTGCATTTCCCTATTTGTGATCAAAGTCAGGGTTTCTCGTCTGTTATGCTTCAATTCAAGATTATTGGTTAGGGTTTTCTTCAAAATACTTCAACAAAGAATATTGTGAATCCTGAACATCAACTTTATCTTCGAATCTTAAGTTCTACCTTCCTCTAGGATTTTCCTCAAGACATGACCTATAATGTTAGAACAAAGTTGGTTCTAATCATATCTTAGAGTTTTGATGATAACAATGAAATAAATTTTGTGAAATATATTTTATACTCTGATGTGTATGTTCTCTAAATTCAGATGATGTTCTGACTCATGCATATCAAGAAAGAAACATCATTCTACGCAAGTCTAAAGCAAACTCTGAAGGATGCACTCCAAGGAAAACTCTGATGAAAAGAAATCTTAAGCAACCTCTAATAAAGCTAGCTGAAGCAAAGATTTGAAAGAAGCACGCTGAAAGCAACATCTGATAATGCAAGCTGAAGTAAACTCTGATAAACATAAAATGAAGAATACTCTGATAGAAGAAAAGTTAAAGTAAACTTGGAAGTGGTAACGCTGCAAGCAAACTCTTAAACTTCCAGAGAGAAGCTCTGATAGTACCGTTGGTCATTTAATGCTAAGACGGCTAACGCACTCAAGTGGTACTACGCACGAGAACATTGGAAACATAAAGACCAAGCCAACACGCATCATTAATGCATACACTCTCTTCGAGACAGTAACGGTCAAGACTGGAAGTTATATATAGAAGATCATTTATTTCAAAGAAAGGTTAATGATCCACGAGAAACATACTAATGCTCACTGTTTTCATTCTTGTAAATTAATACTGTATAGTGGGTAAATCTTAAGTATTGGGCAACAATCTTAATGATAAATCACAGTTTGTGATAAAGCTTATTAGAAGCATTCTGATTCACTACTGTTAAGAGATAATTTTTGTAAGTGTTCCTTGAGAGACCAGTTGGGTCAGATTTCTCAAGAGGGCTAGGACTAGTTGAGTCTTAGAGGTGTTAGTCACTTGCAGTTAGCTTGTGCATTGTATTGTTAGTCACAAAAATTTGGTTGTGCATTTGTAATCGTTTTGATTATAGTGGATTAAGTCCTCGTTGAGAGAGGCGAAATCACCTTGGCGGGTGGACTGGAGTAGTTTTAGTTTCAAACGAACCAGGATAAAAATACCCGTGTCCTTCCATTAGTATTGCGCGGAAAAAAGAAAAACTTATTCACCCCCCCCCCCCTTCTAAGTGTTTTCTCACCCTTCATATAATTCTAGGAATGGTTCTCTCAAGTCTCAGTTATCATCATTTGATCATCAGAAGCTCAAGTTCATTAACTGTTTGCAGGAAATGATCATCCTGACGCCTGAATGCGCGGAAAAGGTCAAAGTTTCTAGGATTAAAATCAATCTTACTTATAATCCATGTTTTCTAAATTCAAATTATCAGATTATTTAGTAGTTTTGATTCAATCATTCAATTAACTTTTATATTTTGTCTTTAAATCGATTCAAGTTTCAAGTGATGGCCAAATTTGATTTTAATTGAATTTATAACAAAGATTCAATTTAAAATTTAGTTTGGTTGTGTTAAATAAAATTGTCTTTTGCTATCTTGATATTAATTTTGATTCGACTTTTGATTTTAACTCAATTTAAAATAAATTCTTTTAAATTGAATTATTATTAAAATTAAACAAAATTTGAAATCATTTTATCATTTTAAGCCTTTTTTCTTTATTTCCACTTTTTGAATTTTAATCTTTCATTTTTATTATTACTAACATTTTCTTTTTTTCTTATTATTGTTATTATTTCATTGTTACTAACTATTTTTCCTTTTCTTATTATCATTACTTTTATTATGTTTTATGATCAAATTAATAAATAAAAAAGGAAAAAGAGCAATTTGAACATAAGAGTTTGAAGGACTTCATGTATGCAAAGTCATAGACTGCAGTAACAACAACAAACACAAACTTCTAACTTCAATCTAAAGATTCAATCTCAACCACTCATTTCAACTCATCAAGGGTTGCAAATTCTTCTTACTAATTGGCACAGATCTTGCTAGTTTCTCAATCCAAACTGCATTCAATATTTCATCACATCCATTCATCACAATTAATCAAGGATCATAATTGCTCCTAAATAATTCACATGGATCCAGCTTGAAAGCTCCCTCCAAATTGAAATTTCCAAAATCAAAATCTCCCACACAAATTTTCATCTCATCACACTATAAATATATACTTCAGATCAGTGCAACAGGGGGGAAGAAAAATCAAGAGAAGAAATTATAAAGTTATGCTATCAAAGTAAGCTTCCCCAAGCATCAACATACATCAACCTGCAAATCAGAAGAAAAAATTTACAACAATCCTAAATAGAATTTTCGAAGCACACAAGCAAATGATTCATAATTCAAAGGAAGAGTAAGAAACAAAGAGTCATTATTATCTCACCTCTGGTTTAATATACTTTATCTTCCTCAAGCTAAATCCAGGTTCCATATTATCTGCATATTATCACGTGGTTTAGTTGATTGTTGTTTTCTGTGTCAAAAGAAAATGAAATCTTAAAAAGCATTGTTGTTATTATTTTTGCTTATTTCTGAACCGTGATAATTTTTGTTGCAATATGATAAAATCAAAGCCAAATTCATGAGATATCTTGAGAAAATTAGAAACGTTGTTGTTGTGTTATCAAAGTAGAAGAGAGTAGAGGGAGTATGTGTTTGTAATTGAAGGTTGTTATTGAGAGAATAACGTTGAAAATAGAGAGAATGGAGGGAGAAATTTTTGAAGTAACAAAGGAAGAGAATATAGTGATAGAAGAGGAAGGGAGCGGTCTTGTGGATTTTAGGGTTAACACAACCCATGTTTTGTTTTGAGTTGGCCAAATTCGGGTCGAGCCTAACCCGGTCCGGCCCAGTTTTTTTTAAATTATTTTATTTTTATGTAATTTTTTTAAATGTCCCTGGGCATTCTTTCATGTTTCCCTAAAGCCCATCTATGATGCGGTGGGAGAACTGACTTGAGGTTTTGCGTTTGTGTTCGCAAATGTTGCGGTTAGTAAGAGTCGCCACCGACTTTTCTTTTATCCAAAAGGAAAGGTAAAAAAGCACAGGAAAGACCTTTGAGATGTTTTCTTGAGTTCGGGGGATAGATTATGAAAAGGGAAGGTGCTAGCACCCTTTTCATCCATGGTTTTCCATGGGCTCTTAGTTACTTGTTTAGATCACTTGCTTTGCTTTTGCAATTGTTTGAAATATTTCTTGTTCGTAAGAATGTATACAAAGATGTTTGTATTTTGAAAAATGTTTCAATGTTTTGAAAGTTGTTTGGAAATGTTTTGAAAATGTGTGTGTTTGTTTGAAAATAGCAAGGATTGTTTGCAAATGATCAAGTAACTAGAAGTTATCTACCTACTCAAAAGTCTTTCTTGTACATTTTTATTCCTTTGACATTGTAGATTTACCATTGGTTTGGTAAACAACTCTATCTTTGGATGTTAAACGGGACGGGCGTGGGTCATCGTATGACCATGATAGTAATGGTGTCAAGTATCTTAGCTTGTTTGAGGGACCAAGATCATTTTGTTTTTAGGCAACCTTTTGATAGCGTCATCGAGGGACTATGATCTTTTTGTTTTGATTGATTTTTCCAAGATACTTAGCATGCATACCATGGCCATTTATTTTAAGGCAACCAAGTAGGTGAAACCCTAGAGGTGCTTGTGTGCAATGTGTTGTCATTTTACATGCATTTTTGTCTTGCATTAGGTCATGCTATTTGTTTGATTTTTTTGTCTTATCATACAAATCCTAGTTTACTAAACATGTATATAATGCGATAAATTGCGTAAAGTAAATCTAAGCTATTACAACAATATTATGGGAGGGAGGATACAAGTTTTGAATGGGGATATTTGCACAAAATAAAACCCTAGTTTACTATTACAACCCAATTGAATTTTGGCACAATAAATAAATAAGCAATTACTTAAATATGCAATAAAATGTAAATGTGTAAGAAAATGTTTTGCAATTGATTTTTTGTATGAGAAAATTAATTATTTAAACCCTAGAAAATAAGAGAAAAATAATATTATTTTTGAAAGGGGTAAAACCCTAGTTTTTGGTTAAATGAAATATATATTCTATATTTATTTATTTATCCATTTTTGTTCAAGAAATAATAAATAAAATTATTTACAAATATTAAAAATTAAAATATATGTGAAAATAATATTTTATGTGTGAATAATAAAAAATAAAAATCTATAGTATTTATTTAAATATATTCACAATTTATTTAAGAAAATAAAGTATATTATTACTAATAAACTGTTTTTTATGCCAAAAAATAATAAAAAAATAAAATAAAATGCAAAAAATAAAGAAAAAATTTTTCATGATTTTTTATGGTTCAGAAAAAATAAATAAAACAATAAATATAAAAATGAAAAGAAAATATGAAAAATAAATAAAATAAAGCAAAGGGGTGCAGATAGGAATATGGGGGGTGTGAAAAACAACAGGCCCAAGGCGCCAGGCCCAAGGCGCCAGGCCCAAGCCAGCCTTCATCCCTGACCTCCAGCCAGCATCAAACGCGTGCGTTATGTGTACAAACTTTTATCTTGCTCTAGCTTGCATAAAATAAAAAACTCATAATACAAAAAATGTAGCTTATGATCTCACGATTCCAGTGATATAAAATTCATGACCTAACTCTAAAAAACCAGGGAGAATTTCAGTGGCCCTAATTCCTGACCTAATTTTTTCAGCATGTTCAACAATCAAATACTCTTAGCACAGTTAATATAAATGGAAAGTAAGCATATGTACAACTTCAGCAAGTTAAGGACTACATTTTTGCTTCACAAATGAAAGCTTAAGGATTCCTAAATAGAGAGATAGAACTTTGGAAAATACCTTGTTCAGCTGAGATTGGATATGACAATGTGGGGACTTTGAGTGTGGCCTGAGGATCGTGTGAGCTTCCTTGAAGTTCCCTCAAGCTATTCTAATGCTTAGCTTGCCTTGAGAGTGCTTGAAACTCCTTGTAGAAGTCAACCTGCAACCTTAAAAAATGAAAATGGTGAAGCCTGAAACAAGGGTTATAGTTGCAAGACAAGGGCTTGGATAGTTTAGGTAGGATTTATGTAAAGTGTTTGAAGTCTTAAAATGAGAAACGCACGAGCCAATATTGATTTGGCAAGGGTTCTGCAGAAGATGCCCTGTTTGGGCAGAAACTTGTGTTTTTGGTGTTTGAGAGTGTTTTGGATGTTGTGAATTCGTGTTTCTGCTTGAGACAAGTTTCTGAAGTAGTTTAGAATGAAGCCAAGCCTTGCCTTTATCAGATGGACCAGTTATCTTGACTTTTGCCAATTTGCTTGCTTTTGAAGAAAGTTGAAAGTGACAATGCCAAAGGCCTGTACAGGCTAGCTTATGGACTGCAGAGGGTTGGTATACTTTGCCCGATGTTTGTAGATCTTGCTTGCAACAAAAGATCAGGTCCATGGCTCAAGAAATGTAAAGTTGCAAAAAGGCTTGCTTTATCAAAGTAGTATTGTGAACTTTATGCCATTTTTGGATTAATTCATTGTGCAATGCTTCAAAAGTCAAAACAAAGCCATTATCCATTGAGTTTGCATATAATTATGGAGTGTAGAAGGGATTAGGACCTGTAATGCAAGGTACAAGCATGCTAGTAACTAATTTGCAACTTGAAGCATTTGTAAACATGGCTTGAACAAAAGTGACAAATTGCCATTTTCTCTTCTTCGATTCTCCCTAACCACAAATGATCTTGGAGAGTTCTTGGACATTTTGGAAAGCTTGTAACATTCTTTACAATCAATATTTGAAATGAATCTTGAGATACCCATTGGAACTAGTTGAAAAGTTGCCATGAAGTTAGGTTAAAAACCTGCCTAAACTAGGGCAAAATTTCACTAAGTTATTTAGTTCATGGACCCCTATTCACAAATTCATAACTTGAAATCCAAGCATATTTTGGGAAAACTTTGTGAATCAAAGTTGTATATTTCATGGAGGACTACAACTTTCATTTTGTAATTTTTATTTGAATCCAATTGCATCATGGTGAAAAGTTGTGGAAATTTGGGAAAAAATAAGAAAATTTCCATACTTTGAAATTTTCTAAGTTATGAAAAATTTTCAAATTAAAACCCTAATTTGCAAAATTGATTTTATTGATAAAAAATTTTCATATTTTGACACATCTTGATTAATTATGACCCTTGGCACTTGCTTTTGACCAAAAAGTCAAAGTTTGACTTTTCAGTGCATAGTTGATTTTTGATCTGTTGACTGCAAAATTCATCTATCAAACCTATGCATTTGAGATCTTTTGAATTATGTGATTATTTAAAGATGATGCTATTGAGTCCTTGAAACAATGCTTGAACCCATTGGCCATTGGCTAGGTTAAAAATCAGAAATTTCCCTTTCTCAGTCAAAACCCTAATTTTGACCATTTTGCCCTTTTGATGATTTGATCAAATTTATTGAGGAGTTGTGATCAAAACTTGATCAAATGGTACATAGGAGACTTTAATGTTGTTGTGGATCAAAAATTATGAAGTTTGACTGTAAATTGGCCATGGTTGACTTTTCCCCAATACAACTGATTTTTAGGTCAACTGTCCAATTGACTGGGCAAAAATGTGATTCAAGGCTTGAAACTTGGTATGAGAAATATTAGGGGTCCAAGATGGTGTATGAAAGTCACATGAGGTATTGATGGTCCAAAAATCCTTGTGCAAACTCAAACCCTAATTTCAGGTCATCAGTGCAAGATGAGGTCTTGAGCTGAGCAAACCCTAATCCTGTCTGGAGTCCAAGAAGTCTTGGGAGGAAAATATTGATAAATGAGAGGGAAAATTTTGGGGTACAACAACTTCCCCTGTTCAATCTTCTTGAACCTGAAGAGTTAGATTGGCGTGCTTTGCTGTTCGTGACTCGAAGGTAAAAGATGATTGGACACTAGAGTGCCCGTAAATTTGCACTCGTCAAAATGTAGTTGAGGGAATGGGCTTAAAGATTCCATTTGGAGAGGTGATAGAATCTTGTTGGAGATGGGCTTAAAGATGCCATCCAAGAATGTTTGTTGAGTTGTAAGTTGTAAGTCAAAAGAATGAGTATTCAGAATGGTGTCCGCGTCTGGAACATATCTGAACTGTATCTGGAGACTTGTAATGAGAAACAGAATAGCATCCGTGTCTGGAGCGTCTCTGAACTGTATCTGGTAGTTGTAATCTGAATGAGCAATAGAATAACATTCGTGTCTGGAGCATCTCTGAGCTGGGGAGAATCAGAATAAGTGACAGAATGGCAACCGTGTTGGGAGTGTGTTGTACCCCAAAATTTGCCCTCCCATTTCCTCAACATTTTCTCATCACAAGACCCTTGAAGATCAAGATCCAGTTAGGGTTTCCTCTGCTCAAGACTTCTCCTTGCACTGTGGACTCAAATTAGGGTTTGTGTTTGCCCAAGGATGTTTTGACCTAGAATGCCTAAGATGACTTTCATGTTTCATATTGGACCCCCAAGATTACCCATACCAAGTTTCAAGTCCTAATTCCAAATTTTGCCCAGTCAATTGGACAGATAACCTAGAAATCAGCTGTATTGGGAGAAAAGTCAACTGTGGCCAATTGACAGTCAAACCTCATGAACTTTGACCCACATCAACATATTGAACTCATATGGACCATTTGATCAAGTTTGGATCACAATTCCATAAGAAATTTGATCAGATCACCAAAAGGGCAAAATGGTCATTTTTAGGGTTTTGACTGCACAAAGGCAATTTTTGACTATTTGACCTAGCCAATGGCAAATCAAGCTCACATATGGACTCAAGGACTCAATGAAATGGTCTTGACACATTCATCAAGCTCAAAAGATCCCAAGTACACAAAGTTGACAGTTGAATTTCCCAGTCAACTGATCAATTTTGATTGTACACTGAAAAGTCAAACTTTGACTTTTCGGTCAAAATCAAGAGTCAAGATTCATTTTTCATCAAAACATGCCAAATCATGAAACTTGTTCACCAAGAAATCACAAAATGCAAATTAGGGTTAGAAAATGGAATTTTTCATAACTTAGAATTTTTCTAAGTTATGAAAAACCCTAATTTTTCCCCAACTTTGCCCCATCTTTTCACCAAGATCCATTTGGATTAAAACAAAAGTCAAAACTTGAAAGTTGTAGCTTGTTGCATAATCTACAACTTTGATTCACAAAGTTTTCTCATTTGAAGCTTGTATCTCAAGTTACAATTTTTTGAATAGGGGCACTAAACCATTTTTTAACTTAGTGAAATTTGACCTATTTTGACAAGGTTTTCTACCCCACTTCAAGGCCATTTTTCATATCCTTCCACTTGGAATTTCAATTTGCATTTCAAAGATGGATTGTAGTACACATTCCAAGCTTTCCAAAATGTCCAAGAACTCATCAAACAACCTCATAACTTGAGAGATTCGAATTTCACAAGTTGGCAAAAATTCACTTTTTGTTCTTAACCAAAGCATGCTCATAATCTTGCAATTTGAACTCAGCTTGCTTTAGGCTAGATTACAGGTCCTTAAACCAAGTTACACTTAAGAATTAAATGCAAAACCAATGTGCCAAGTTGTTATTCTAAGCATTTGGACATTACATGATGAACTAACCCTAAACTAGATAAAGTGAACTTTCCATTTTTGAAAAGATTAGCTTTATGTCCAATTGCAAATCAAGAAGGTACATAGCAAATCTGCTTGGCACAAGATTGTGTGCATAACACACTGATCAAGAGAAGCTTATGCAGCACATTAGGGGGTCCTCTACTGACCTAGAAAGAAAAGTTGCATTTTGTTGCTTAAGTGTGAAGAAAAGTCCATAACTTGTAACAACTCTCATCTCAGCTTAGAAACACAAGAACAAACTGATCAAACACATTCCAAAGAACATATCCAAGCTTTTGCACGAGCCTTTGACCTCCAAAGCACCCTCCATCTCAGAATCATCCTCAAACTGCAAAAACAGAGTTGCCTCTGCAGTTTGAGTGCCAACTCCCATTTCCCTCGAGCATTCTTACCAAAATCAATTCATACACATTCCCTAGCATATATGCAAGCTAACCATGACCTAAAACCTGACCTGTAATCCCTCTAACAGCTTCCACCATTTTCACATTTTTGACTTGCAGGTGAAGTTCTATAGCTTGATTCAGAAGCTCTCAAGACAAAGTAAGCATTGAAACAGCATCCCTGGACCTCAAGGAAGCTTTTCCAATCATCACCTTGCACTGAAAGTTCCTCATTCTCCAGATAAAAGTTCAACTGCACAGGTAAAACTTTGAACTCGTACCTCTCTTATTATGTATCTTTAGTCTTAAGTTTGTGAAGAAACAAGGTTCTACTCATAGCCCTGAACATGTACATATCTTTACATTTCATTTCTTTTGCCTGAGTAGAGAGAATTTGGAGTTTGAAAATGGCAGAAAAACTAGGTTAGGATTTGGGGGAGGAGAAATTCTCCCTCATCTTAGAGAGTTAGGTCAAGTTCCATACATGGTTAGAATCGTCTCTTCATGCTGAACATTTGTTGTGTTATGAGTTTTTGTTAAAAAGCCAGGAATCGAGAGTTGGACATTGAAGAACAGGGCGCGCGTTTTTTTCAAAATGTTGTTGCTGGAGGTTGAAGACAGTGGCCTTTGGGCTGGGCTTGTTTTTTCTCCTATTCACACCACTTAATTACTCATGAACCCCCTGAGCCCATTTGCTTCATTTTTTAATATTTTTGACTTTTTCTTTTTTTATTTGACTCATTTATTTTTTCTCAACATGTTAAAATTTTGAAAATATTTTTCTCATCATTTTTTGATTTTATTTGGTATTTATTTGATTTTCCTTTAGTTTATACATAAATACATATATATTATTATTATTTAGGATAAATAGAAAAAATATGTAAAAACACTTCTATTTTTATTTTTTTATTTTATATTATCCTCTGAAAATATTTCATATAAAAAAAATACTATTTTCCAAAAAATTAATTATTATTATTATTTGTATATAATACATATTTAGGATAATATAAATATACATATATATATATTAATATACTTAGAGTAAAAATACCAAAAAATGTACATATTTTATTTTTTAACATTTAATACTAAAAAATGCCTTTTTTACAAATATACCATGTTTTATTTTATTTTTTGTATAATGAATATTATGTGAATTAATTAATTAATATACATCTTGATTAAAATTAGGGTTTTTTCCCTAAAAGTTGAAAATACTCAAAAAATAATACCTTTTTATTTTCTTATTTTTATTTTACATAAACCATACTTTTCTCATACATATAAAAACTTTCTTTTTGCATTTTGCATATTTATTTAATTTCCATTTAATTATGCAATTTATTTACATTGCAAATATTTAAAATTGATGTAATAGTTTTAGGTTTACATTACTTGTCAATATCCCCATTTGAACATTTGTACCCCCCTTCCCATATTTGGTTTTGTAATAGCTTAGTAAATTTATTTTCGCACTTTATTGCTTTCTAATGATAACATGTTAGAATTAGGGTTTGTATGCGAAAAACGACAAAAATAGTTATGACCTAATCTCAAGATAAACAAGCATGAAAATGGACACACAAATCACACTTGCACCCCCTAGGGTACTCCACTTGTTGCCTTTCAAAATTGGGCCATATTGTATGTTAAGTCTCTTTGGGCAAAACAAACAAATTGAATGATCATAGTCCCTCGATAACATTTTTTTCAAAACAAAAACAAATGATCCAGTCCCTTAAAGAAAATGCCCAAAGATACTTGGCACCATTGCAATTATGGTCTAAAACGATGACCCGCGCCTGTCCCTTTCACATCCTAACATAAGATTGTCCACCAAATACAATGGTGGAACAAACTTGTTAAAAGGGTTAAAATATAACAATAATCTTTTGAGAAATTTAGGAGTAGATAATCTCTTAGTTACTTGAATCAATCTTGCAAACTAAAACACTTGCCTATTTCAAAAAAACACACATCACTACACTTTCAAAAAAACTTTCAAAAACAAATGAAAACCTTTTCAAAAGACGTACATCTTTGTATACATCCCCACATGGATCATTACAAAGGTTGCCACCACATTGGCCTCTTTTCAAAAACATTTTCAAACCCACACACAAAGCACCATTTCAAACAATTGAAAACAAAAAGGCAAGTGATCTAAGCAAGTAGCTAAGAGCCCATGGATAACCATGGATAGAAAGGGTGCTAATACCTTCCCTTTCTATAATCTACTCCCCGAACCCAAGAAAACATCTCAAAAGGTTTTTTGCTGTGCTTTTTAACCTTTCCTTAGGATAAAATAAAAAGTCGGTGGCGACTCTTGCTCAACCGAAACATTTGCGAATACAAACGCAAAAATCTCAAGTCAGTTCTCCCACCGCACCACAGAACTGGCGACTCTGCTGGGGATTTCTTTAAAAGTGGAGTAACCTTAGGGCTTAGATCACCTTTGTTTTCAATTGTTTGCTTTGCTTGCTTTTATATTTGTGGGCTTTGCATCGGAGTTTCATAGATCCTAACCCGGATCTGGGAAATACCCTTTTTAGGTAGCATAATCTTTGAGGGACCTGTCCGGCGTAGACCGACATGGGTGAAGCAGTGGCTACATTGGTGTGGCATCTTAGTATGTACCTATATCCCTTGTGTTGCAACGGGGAGAATATAGGTCTTCTAAGGGGTCATTAAACACCAACCAACCTTAGAACCCTAAATTGACCAACTTGGCTATTAGGACAGTAGCAGTATGCTACACTCATTGAGGCTAAACTCTCGAGATGGTTCTGGCCGCGAGAAAAGATTGCGATGCTGGAGTTATGACCGATTGAGGGTAGCCAATGATTTGAGATCCTCTAGAACCCGGTTACTTTTGATAGGGCAGGTTTTAACCAACAAAACCAAAAGAGGGTAATACCTGAAACTCATGCTGGCCTGAAACCTAAGGGTGTCTTGTGTGACTTGTGTGCCTTATTTACCTATGTGAATACTTGTGGTGTGCTTCATCATAGCATCATGCCATCATACCATTGCATGCATCCTGTATAAAGGGCTAACCCATTTCAAAGACAAAATAGTTTCATCTTTGCTCTGTTTTGTAGGACATCATGATGCCCGTGCGTAGGAATACTGTCCGACTCAACTTTGTTCAACCACCAGTTTTACTCAAGGATTTGGTTGGTAGGATTCCAAACACTTCTTCCTTCATCAACAGACATGGGTCTCTCCTTGGCTTGATCACTGCAAAATGGGACCAACAATTGATAAGTGTTCTGACCCAATTTTATGACCCTCTGTATCATTGTTTCACTTTTCAAGACTTCCAACTGGTTCCTACCCTGGAAGAATTTTCTTATTTGCTTGGGATCCCTGTCTTGGAACAAACTCCATTCACTGGTTTGGAAAAGACTCCTAGGCCTGAAGAGATTGCTGCAATTCTCCCCTTGACCAAAGAAGAGGTATTGTCCAACTGGGAAACTAGAAATGGAATCAAGGGCTTTTTGGTCAAATTTCTGGTTGGCAAGGCTAATGATTTCTGGAATGACTTGGACTTCAAGGCATATGAGGATATTCTGGCTCTTTTGATCTATGGTCTGGTATTGTTTCCCAACCCTGACACTTTTATCAGTATCCATGTCATAAGGATCTTCATGTCTCGGAATCCGGTACCCACTCTTTTGGGTGATATTCTACAACAACTTTATGCTCGTACTGCTTGAAAACGGGGAACTCCGTGGTGTTGTGCTCCTTTGCTAGTAAGGTGGTTTATTTCGCACCTTCCTAAGTTCGCGCTGAAGAATGAAGAAGGAAAAGGTTGGGCTAGGAGGTTAATGGCTCTCACTGATAATGACATCACCTGGACTCTCAGAGGTTTGGATGAGGTAGCTGTTATTGACCGTTGCGGAGAATACCCTAACATTCCGTTGATTGGTATCCAAGGAGGAATCTCTTACAATCCGTGCTTAGCTCTCCGTCAGTTTGGAAGAGCCAGAGGAGATAGGCCTCATGAAATGCTGGTTCCTCACTTCCATTTTGAGTTTCAGGCAGACAGTGACAAACTACGCCAGGGATTCATTAGAGCTTGGGACAGAATTCACAAAGCCGACCCACATGAGTTGGGACCAAAGACTTCTCTGCCATTGAAGCCCTATTGCAAATGGGTCTGCATCCGTGCTCAAAGGTTAGGTATGCCCTACGAAGCTGTTAGACCTCTCATTCTTGAGTCTCCTGTTGAAGATGGGGTTCCTTCAACTGTCCTCCCTCCTCAGATACCTACTGATTTTGACACCATGAAGAGATCTTGGGCACAGCTAAAGGAAGAACGGGATTTCTATCGGGAGAAGTTCAACGAGCAGGAACGGAAGATCCAGAGGCTGACTAAGCAATTGGAGGAAGAACGGGTCCTGAACAACTACATCAGCACTGAAAAGAGGAGGCCATGGGAGCATTGATGAGCTTTGGATGTTTCCTTTTATAATTTATTTCCTTTCCAGTATTTTTCATTCCTGTAATGCCTAAGGGCAAATTATTGAACAATTGGAAATTTTAATCTAATGAAGTGTGTTTCCCTTTTTGTCTACAAAGTTGAATCTTGTTTGTCTTTGAAAACATAAAACATACGCATTCCATTGCACCATATGCATAGCAGGTACCCTATTTCACAGGATGCTTAATCTCCTTCGCTGTTTATTTTGCACAGTCATCATGAATCCAGACTCCTCTAGTGAGCAAGCAATCAAGGCCCTTCAGGCCCAAAGTGCACAGTTTCAAAAGATGGTCCTAAGCCTAGCCCAAGGTCAGCAAGAGTTGAAGACTCTACTCCTGAAGAAGAAGAAGAAAAAGAGGACTGCATTGTTCAACACCGGACGCAGATTTGGGAACACACTCCATAATGAAGCTGATCCAACTACTTCTTCTGCTGAGAAAAACAGTCCCCAAGGGGGAGGAGCTCCTAGTCCCGCAGTCTCCGACAACGAGACAGACTATAACGACGAACAATACCTACCTGCTGCTGACAGATACAAGCAATTGGAGGACCGCTTAAGCGCCATGGAAATTCAGAATGTGCCGGGGCTAGATTTCAGAGATTTGGGGTTATCTTCTGGGGTAGTAATTCCACACAAGTTTAAGGCGCCTGCCTTCGCCAAGTATGATGGGGTCTCCTGCCCAAAGCTGCATCTAAGGTCGTACGTAAGGAAGATCCAACCTTATACGGCGGATAAGAACCTCTGGATTCACTTCTTCCAAGATAGCCTCTCGGGGTCACAGCTTGAATGGTTCTACCAATTAGATGGAACCAGCATCCGACACTGGGAAGATTTGGCAACCGCATTCTACAGACAATACCAATACAATTCTGATCTCGGTCCTACGCGTACCCAACTTCAGGGTATGTCTCTAGGAACGGGCGAAGGGTTCAAAGAGTACGCACAAAAATGGAGAGATTTGGCTGGCAGGGTGCAGCCTCCATTGACTGATCGTGAGCTGGTTGATATGTTTCTAGGGACGTTGTCTGGTCCGTTTTTCAATCATTTGGTTGGTAACTCCTCCGCTGGGTTTACAGATTTGATATTGACGGGAGAAAGAATTGAAGCTGGCATCAGGTCAGGCAAGATACAAAAGGCTGCCTCCACAAGTGCTGAGAAGAGGCCGTTTAAGAAAGAAGCAAGTGCCGTCTATGGTCCTAGAAGACAAATCAAGCCAGAAAGTCGCCAAGCTGTCAACGCTTTGGTCATCTCAAAACCTGTTGCTGCTCCTCAGCAGTACAATCAACAAAGAAGTGAAAGGCCCAAGAGGCAGTATACTCGGCTGAGTATGACATTATCTCAAATTTTACCCCAACTGTTATCCACCAACCTGGTGACCCTCAAAGAAGCTCCTAAGGTCGTCAACACTGCGTCTCCTAAGTATAACCCAAATGCCCGGTGTGCTTATCATTCTGATAGTCCCGGGCACACTACTGATGATTGCTGGGCCTTGAGAAACAAAGTGCAAGATCTGATCGACGCAAAGGAAATTCAGTTTGAAGCGCCGGAGAGACCAAATGTTGTAACTGCTCCTATGCCCCAGCATAGAGTAAATGCCATTGAGGAAGAACTGTATGCTGTTTCGGTAAATGAAGTTGTCACCCCTCTGAGGACCGTCAAGAAGAACCTACTGCGGGCCGGTTTATTTCCGGGTTGCAGTGAAGGTTGCCTGTTCTGTGCTGTTTCCCTATCTGGTTGTCCCTTGCTGAGGTTAGGCGTCCAAAGCCTAATGGATAGCAAGGAGATTCTGTTTAAGAAGTCTGTTGTTCAGTTGGTTCCGGTAAAAGAAGTTTCTGTGGTTACCATCTTCAATAATCCAATCAAGGCTCTCCCGAAGAAGCTTGTTCAAATCATGACTGTTGCACCTGTGGTTATTACTGTTCCGGGGCCTCTCCCCTACGTATCTGATAAAGCTGTCCCCTGGCATTATGGGGCAGACGTATATGTAAATGGAATCAAACAAGAATTCGACACTGGCGCCAGTATCTGCGATATCACTGGTCCAGCCAAGGTCACCCGCAGTGGCAGGCTCTTCTCGCCTGACATTGCACCGCCCGCTATTCGAAAACCCCTCCTTATAACACCTACAAGTGTACCTGTTACTGTTGCCGATCAAGTTGTTTCCCCTGCCGCCGAGTCATCTAATGCTCGGGGCAAAGAGATTGAAGAGGAGCCTGCCTGGATGGAGGCACCGACACCTATAAATGCTGAGGCCTCCCAACAAGAAATAGAGGAGATCCTGAAAATAATAAAGAAGAGTGATTTCAATGTTGTCGAGCAGCTGGGGCATACGCCCTCCAAGATCTCCATGCTCTCTTTATTGCTATGCTCCGAGGCCCATGCTAAAGCCTTGATTTCATTTCTCAAGACGGCCCATGTGCCGCAAGAAACGTCTGCAGTCCAGTTCACTGATTGCGTAGCAAATCTGACAGCAGACAATGGCTTGGGTTTTTCAGATGCTGACCTGACTGCGAAGGGAAGAGACCACAATGATGCCCTGCATGTCTCTATCGAATGCAGGGGCACTACTCTGGCGCATGTATTGGTGGATACTGGTTCTTCCTTGAATGTTCTACCGAAAAAGGCTTTAGACCGTTTGGATTATGAAGGCCTAGAACTGAAGCCCAGCAATATCATCGTTAGGGCCTTTGACGGTTCAAAAAGGATGGTTCATGGAGAGGTTGACATCCCTATTCGTGTGGGCTCTCAAGTATTTGACTCTACTTTTTATGTGATGGATATACGTCCATCGTACTCTTGTCTACTGGGTCGACCTTGGATCCATAAAGCTGGGGCAGTGACCTCTACCTTGCACCAGAAGCTGAAGTACCCTGTCAGGGGGAAGATCGTCATTGTGCAAGGAGAAGAGGAGTATATGGTGAGCCATTTGAATTCCTTCAGATACATTGAGATGGACGGGGAGTTTATTGAAACCCCCTTTCAGCATTTCGAGGAGGTACATCCAATTTCAGCAGCAGCAGAAACAGCGGTCGAAGAGAATGTTCCCTTGAAGATGGCTTCCCTAAGGGATGCCCGGGCTGTGGTTCAGAAAGGCAATTGTGCAAACTGGGGTCAGCTTCCTGACTTCACTCAGAAGAACGACAAGTTTGGGCTGGGCTTTACTGCAGAGGCTCAGAGGGCTGTGCGCAAGGAGAAGGTCAGAAAGGCTCCGGTGTTTATCTCCAGCTCAAGGGTGAATGCTATTGAGGAGGATGTAGAGGAAGCAGAATTTGACAGTTGGATCTACCCGACTACCAGCAACGGACCAAGCAACTGGACGGCAAAGGATTTTACGCCTATCACATTTGTCACGCAGTAATTAATTTCTTTTGATTTCCAATTTGTAACAAACAATATGTTAAAACTTTGTTGGCTCGGTGTCCTACCCGGGGCATCGTAGCTCCATTTGTGAGGGCTTTTTGTATGACATTTTCATATATCATCAATCAAAACATTGGACGTTTGTTGCATTACAAATCTTGTGCTCTTCTTCTTTCTGTGTTATATATATTGCAAAACAGCTATATTTACACACACTCACTTATACAGGTTTCAATCCACTCTGGATCTCACTGATAACAGCTCTGCTACCGCCAGTTATGACTTCGAGAATCCGATCAACTTGGCCGAAGACGAAGGTGAAGATGATTGCGAAGTGCCTGGTGAACTCGCAAGACTGCTACTCCAGGAAGAGAGGGCTATTCAACCACATGAAGAGCCGGTGGAGACAATTAACCTGGGTACTGAGACAGATAGGAAAGAGGTCAAGATTGGTGCCAATCTAGAGCTCAGCGTGAAGCAACGATTGATCCAGATGCTACAGGATTACATGGAGATTTTTGCCTGGTCCTATGAAGATATGCCTGGTTTGGATGCCGACATTGTAGTTCACCACCTACCAACCAAGGAAGATTGCCCTCCGGTAAAGCAAAAAGTCCGACGGATGCGTCCCGAGATGTCTGAAAAGATCAAGGTCGAGGTTATGAAACAGTTTGATGTCGGGTTCCTTGCAGTGACCTCTTACCCTCAGTGGGTTGCTAATGTGGTACCAGTGCCGAAGAAGGACGGTAAAGTCAGAATGTGTGTCGACTACAGGGATTTGAACAGGGCCAGCCCCAAGGATGACTTCCCCCTACCTCACATCGATGTCCTTGTTGACAATACAGCTCAACACAAGGTGTTCTCCTTCATGGATGGTTTTTCAGGGTATAATCAAATCAAGATGGCTCCAGAAGATATGGAGAAGACTACCTTTGTGACTCAGTGGGGCACCTTCTGTTATAAGGTCATGCCATTCGGATTGAAAAATGCTGGGGCAACCTATCAACGTGCCATGGTTGCTTTGTTTCATGATATGATCCATAATGAGATTGAGGTATACGTTGATGACATGATTGCAAGGTCTCAAACTGAGGAGGAGCACCTTGACCATCTAAGGAAGTTGTTTGACCGACTCAAGTTATACAAGCTAAGGTTGAATCCCAACAAATGCACCTTTGGGGTAAGATCCGGAAAATTGCTAGGTTTCATTGTAAGTGATAAAGGTATTCAGGTGGACCCTGCCAAGGTAAAAGCCATACAAGAGATGCCGACTCCAAAAACAGAGAAAGAAGTCAGAGGCTTCCTGGGACGACTGAATTACATTGCCCGATTCATCTCACACCTGACTGCTACTTGTGAGGCAATCTTCAAATTACTGAAGAAAGATCAAGTAGTACGCTGGAACGATGAATGTCAGGCCGCCTTTGAAAAGATAAAGGAATATCTCCAAGAGCCACCCATTCTTATGCCACCGGTGGAAGGAAGACCTCTGATACTATACTTGACAGTACTTGACAATTCAATGGGGTGTGTGCTGGGGCAGCATGACGAGTCTGGCCGAAAAGAGCACGCTATTTATTACTTGAGCAAAAAGTTTACCGACTGTGAGTCTCGTTACTCACTGCTTGAGAAAACTTGCTGCGCTCTTGTATGGGCTGCTCGCCGGCTGAGACAGTATATGCTGACTCACACTACTTTATTGATTTCAAAAATGGATCCTATCAAGTACATATTCGAAAAGCCCGCTCTGTCTGGAAGAATAGCGAGATGGCAAATGATCTTGACAGAATATGACATCCAGTATACAACTCAGAAAGCAATTAAGGGAAGCGTCCTGGCAGATCATTTGGCACACCAACCTGTGGACGATTACCAATCATTGAACTTTGATTTTCCGGACGAAGACATCATGGTGGTAACTGACTGTGAAGTACCTGGACCGGATGAAGGACCTGAGGAAGGATCCCGATGGTCTATGCATTTTGATGGAGCCTCCAATGCTTTGGGTAACGGCGTCGGCGCTGTAATCATATCTCCCAAAGGAACTCATACTCCCCTCACCGCCCGATTATGTTTCAGCTGCACCAACAACATGGCAGAATATGAAGCATGTATCATGGGTTTACAAGCTGCAATCGACTTAAGGATCAAATTTCTAAGTGTCTTCGGAGATTCCGCTCTCGTGATCAATCAGATCAAAGGCGAGTGGGATATGAAACACCCGAATCTTATTCCTTACAAGGAGTACGTGTTGACCTTGCTCCCCCACTTTGAAGAAATAACTTTCGAACACTTCCCTAGAGAGGAGAATCAGCTAGCGGACGCACTAGCTACGATGTCTTCAATGTTCAAAGTTAAATGGGACAATGAGGCTCCCCGAATCATTATCTGGAAGTTGGATGAACCGGCATACTGCTGCGAGCTGGAGGCTGAGAAGGTGACTGAAAAACCCTGGTATCATGAGGTGAAGAGGTACTTGGAAGCTCAGGAATACCCTGAGGGTGCATCTGTCAATGATAAGAAGTTCATGAGGAGGTTTGCTGCAAAATTCTTCCTCAGCAACGGCATTCTCTACAAACGGAATCATGATTCAACTCTGCTACGTTGTGTGGATAAGGCCGAAGCAGAGAAAATTATGATGGAATTACATGAAGGCACATTTGGAACACATTCCAGTGGACACACTATGGCAAAGAAAATCCTTCGGGCAGGATATTTCTGGTCCACAATGGAAGCCGATTGTTACCAACACTCCCGAACTTGTCATAAATGCCAGATCTATGCTGACAAGGTGCATATCCCTCCGGTTCCTTTGAATGTACTGACGGCACCTTGGCCTTTTGCAATGTGGGGCATCGATATGATCGGTGAGATCCGACCGACGGCATCCAATGGGCATCGCTTCATCTTGGTGGCGATCGATTATTTCACGAAATGGGTTGAGGCAGCTTCCTATGCCACAGTAACCAAGAGCGTCGTGGCACGTTTCATCCGGCATAACTTGATCTGTCGGTACGGAGTCCCGGAAAGAATCATTACGGACAATGGTACCAATCTCAATAACAAAATGATCACTGAACTCTGTGAACAATTCAAGATACAGCACCACAATTCTTCCCCCTACCGGCCGAAGATGAATGGGGCTGTAGAGGCAGCCAATAAGAATATCAAGAAAATTGTGCAGAAGATGACAGTGACCTATAAATATTGGCACGAGATGCTACCGTTCGCTCTTCATGGGTACCGTACCTCAGCAAGGACGTCAACCGGGGCAACTCCCTTCTCCTTGGTCTATGGCATGGAGGTAGTCTTGCCAATTGAAGTCCAGATACCCTCTCTTCGGATAATGAAGGATGCAGACTTGAATGAAGATGACTGGATCCAGACTCGACTTGATCAATTAAATCTGATTGACGAAAGGAGGCTCACTGCTATCTGTCATGGTCAAACGTATCAAAAACGGATGATCAGGGCATTTAACAAGAAAGTCAGACCGCAAGAATATCAAGTTGGGGACCTAGTAATCAAACGCATCATCCTTCCTCAAAGTGATCCCCGGGGCAAATGGACCCCTACATACGAAGGGCCATTTGTGGTTAAACGTGTGTTCTCAGGAGGAGCCATGATCCTAACCACCATGGATGGTGACGACCTTCCTCACCCCGCCAATGCAGACATAGTGAAAAAATACTACGCATAAATAAAAGACCCGCTAGGTTGACATACCTAGGCAAAAATAAGGGCTTCCCGGCGAACCAAAAGGGTTCGGGCAAAAATAAGGGATGAAATGAATAAAAATCTGTACACCCGGCAAGTCGAAAACCTGAAAAGGCGGCCTGGGCAAAAATGGGTATCCCGGTGGACTGAAAACCCGAAAGGGCGGTCCAGGCAAAAGTTAGGGATAAAGCGTAACACTATGTCTCATTGGATCACTTCGCATCCGGAATTCGGCATCAACTATCTGGCTCAGATTACGGCATCGACCAATCAGCTTCATCTTCGACCAGGCAGCAAAGCGATGAGACGCTTGAAGACATAAAGGCGATAGCAGAGTTGGAACCCAGTGGGATTGTTCACATAGCTGTTTTGTTTTCTTTTCAAAAATTGTCAATTCTGTGATTATTCGGCGGCATCCTCTTACTAGGATGTCAGCCTCTTGTACAAAAACGCCTATTCACAGGCAAAGTTCAAATCAATACAAATTCACTTGTCCATACAAATTGCCATTGTTTTCCCTTTTTTCTGCTTTGTCTTGCGAAGAACGTCCAATGTTCATTTTTTATATATGCATTTGACATTAAAATTGTTGACTCATAAATATTCGAATATGAAACGAAAGATTAATTATAGGTGACATCAGAAACAGGGGCAATGTGGAGTTGTCTGATGCAGTCTGGTTGTTTTGTCCGCCAAGGTACCAAGGTAGATTCGACTGAAGAATGTGACCAAATCATTTCAACGACCCGCAAAATAAGACAAGATTCAGCAATGCCTTCCCCAAGCGGAGTTGACTCCCCATCAATCCTGAAAAGGCACAACTTTCCCCGGCAGGTCTTAAAGCTCATCCCCAGTAGATTCTGGAAGCTTGTTCCCTGCAGGGTACGGGCGTCTCTCCCGAGTTTTATTCAGAGTTATTTCCTCTCAAGGACTTATAACTGGGTTATCCTCAGCTAATTGCCACGGAAGATCGCCCTCGGCAAAGTCCTTCCAAACCCCGACGGAGTTTATCTTTGATACTCCTCAGCGGAGTTTATCATCATTATCCCCAGCGGAATCCATCATTAAAGTCCTCAACAGGCCTCTCAGCAACTTCGGCCAAGTATCTCTTCCACAGAGCAACTCCCCGGCCGTTCGTCAAGGATTTATTTTCCTAAGACGAAATTACATTCATAAACATTTCACATTTTCATACATCTTGCTTACATATATGATAAAGTGCATACAACACTATCTCATGTTGAACATCATGACATCATGCATATCATACATCATGACATTGCATACAACTTATGTTTTTGCCTTTTCAGGGAAAAAGACAATCCCAAAGACAATTACCCTCAACTGTCACAATTCCAGATTCGATTCCTGTATCTAGCCAGGGCACATCTGAGAGTGATCAATTTCCAGACTCGATTCCTGTATCTAGCCAGGGCACGTCTGAAGAGTTCAAAGATTCGATTCCTGTATCCAGCCAGGGCACATCTATCAGCTACAACATTTCCGGATTCGACTCCTGTATCCAGCCAGGGCATATCTGTTGACAACATTTCCAGACTCGATTCCTGTATCTAGCCAGGGCACGTCTGAAGAGTTCGAAGATTCAATTCCTGTATCCATCCAGGGCATATCCATTGACGACTATTTCCAGATTCGACTCCTGTATCTAGCCAGGGCACATCTGTGAGCGACCGATTGTAGATTCGATACCTGTATCTAGCCAGGGCATATCTGCATAAGGAGATTGAAGATCAAACACCTGTAACAAGCCAGGGAAACATCAGCCTCTCCCAAATACACAAGTTCTCGCTAAGGAATCTCTTATGCGACCGATACTTCCAAATGGCATCTATAAGCCCATTCCCGACAAGGTTCTGTCACATCTCCAGATGGCATCTATAAGCCCATCTCCCAATCCACCATCTCTCCAAATGGCATCTGTAATTCCATTCCTGACATCACATTGCTGATACTTCAACATGCGAGTGCAAATTTCCGGGCACTCTAGTGTCCAATCTCCTTTTACCCTCGAGTCACGAAAGGCAAACTTGCCAATCTAACTCTTCAGGTCCAAGAAGATTGAACAGGGGCAACTGTTGTACCCCAAAATTTTCCCTCCCATTTCCTCAACATTTTCTCATCACAAGACCCTTGAAGATCAAGATCCAGTTAGGGTTTCCTCTGCTCAAGACTTCTCCTTGCACTGTGGACTCAAATTAGGGTTTGTGTTTGCCCAAGGATGTTTTGACCTAGAATGCCTAAGATGACTTTCATGTTTCATATTGGACCCCCAAGATTACCCATACCAAGTTTCAAGTCCTAATTCCAAATTTTGCCCAGTCAATTGGACAGATGACCTAGAAATCAGCTGTATTGGGAGAAAAGTCAACTGTGGCCAATTGACAGTCAAACCTCATGAACTTTGACCCACATCAACATATTGAACTCATATGGACCATTTGATCAAGTTTGGATCACAATTCCATAAGAAATTTGATCAAATCACCAAAAGGGCAAAATGGTCATTTTTAGGGTTTTGACTGCACAAAGGCAATTTTTGACTATTTGACCTAGCCAATGGCAAATCAAGCTCACATATGGACTCAAGGACTCAATGAAATGGTCTTGACACATTCATCAAGCTCAAAAGATCCCAAGTACACAAAGTTGACAGTTGAATTTCCCAGTCAACTGATCAATTTTGACTGTACACTGAAAAGTCAAACTTTGACTTTTGGGTCAAAATCAAGAGTCAAGATTCATTTTTCATCAAAACATGCCAAATCATGAAACTTGTTCACCAAGAAATCACAAAATGCAAATTAGGGTTAGAAAATGGAATTTTTCATAACTTAGAATTTTTCTAAGTTATGAAAAACCCTAATTTTTTCCCAACTTTGCCCCATCTTTTCACCAAGATCCATTTGGATTCAAACAAAAGTCAAAACTTAAAAGTTGTAGCTTGTTGCATAATATACAACTTTTATTCACAAAGTTTTCTCATTTGAAGCTTGTATCTCAAGTTACAATTTTTTGAATAGGGGCACTAAACCATTTTTTAACTTAGTGAAATTTGACCTATTTTGACAAGGTTTTCTACCCCACTTCAAGGCCATTTTTCATACCCTTCCACTTGGAATTTCAATTTGCATTTCAAAGATGGATTGTAGTACACATTCCAAGCTTTCCAAAATGTCCAAGAACTCATCAAACAACCTCATAACTTGAGAGATTCGAATTTCACAAGTTGGCAAAAATTCACTTTTTGTTCTTAACCAAAGCATGCTCATAATCTTGCAATTTGAACTCAGCTTGCTTTAGGCTAGATTACAGGTCCTTAAACCAAGTTACACTCAAGAATTAAATGCAAAACCAATGTGCCAAGTTGTTATTCTAAGCATTTGGACATTACATGATGAACTAACCCTAAACTAGATAAAGTGAACTTTCCATTTTTGAAAAGATTAGCTTTATGTCCAATTGCAAATCAAGAAGGTACATAGCAAATCTGCTTGGCACAAGATTATGTGCATAACACACTGATCAAGAGAAGCTTATGCAGCACATTAGGGGGTCCTCTACTGACCTAGAAAGAAAAGTTGCATTTTGTTGCTTAAGTGTGAAGAAAAGTCCATAACTTGTAACAACTCTCATCTCAGCTTAGAAACACAAGAACAAACTGATCAAACACATTCCAAAGAACATATCCAAGCTTTTGCACGAGCCTTTGACCTCCAAAGCACCCTCCATCTCAGAATCATCCTCAAACTGCAAAAACAGAGTTGCCTCTGCAGTTTGAGTGCCAACTCCCATTTCCCTCGAGCATTCTTACCAAAATCAATTCATACACATTCCCTAGCATATATGCAAGCTAACCATGACCTAAAACCTGACCTGTAATCCCTCTAGCAGCTTCCACCATTTTCACATTTTTGACTTGCAGGTGAAGTTCTATAGATTGATTCAGAAGCTCTCAAGACAAAGTAAGCATTGAAACAGCATCCCTGGACCTCAAGGAAGCTTTTCCAATCATCACCTTGCACTGAAAGTTCCTCATTCTCCAGATAAAAGTTCAACTGCACAGGTAAAACTTTGAACTCGTATCTCTCTTATTATGTATCTTTAGTCTTAAGTTTGTGAAGAAACAAGGTTCTACTCATAGCCCTGAACATGTACATATCTTTACATTTCATTTCTTTTGCCTGAGTAGAGAGAATTTGGAGTTTGAAAATGGCAGAAAAACTAGGTTAGGATTTGGGGGAGGAGAAATTCTCCCTCATCTTAGAGAGTTAGGTCAAGTTCCATACATGGTTAGAATCGTCTCTTCATGCTGAACATTTGTTGTGTTATGAGTTTTTGTTAAAAAGCCAGGAATCGAGAGTTGGACATTGAAGAACAGGGCGCGCGTTTTTTTCAAAATGTTGTTGCTGGAGGTTGAAGACAGTGGCCTTTGGGCTGGGCTTGTTTTTTCTCCTATTCACACCACTTAATTACTCATGAACCCCCTGAGCCCATTTGCTTCATTTTTTAATATTTTTGACTTTTTCTTTTTTTATTTGACTCATTTATTTTTTCTCAACATGTTAAAATTTTGAAAATATTTTTCTCATCATTTTTTGATTTTATTTGGTATTTATTTGATTTTCCTTTAGTTTATACATAAATACATATATATTATTATTATTTAGGATAAATAGAAAAAATATGTAAAAACACTTCTATTTTTATTTTTTTATTTTATATTATCCTCTGAAAATATTTCATATAAAAAAATACTATTTTCCAAAAAATTAATTATTATTATTATTTGTATATAATACATATTTAGGATAATATAAATATACATATATATATATTAATATACTTAGAGTAAAAATACCAAAAAATGTACATATTTTATTTTTTAACATTTAATACTAAAAAATGCCTTTTTTACAAATATACCATGTTTTATTTTATTTTTTGTATAATGAATATTATGTGAATTAATTAATTAATATACATCTTGATTAAAATTAGGGTTTTTGCCCTAAAAGTTGAAAATACTCAAAAAATAATACCTTTTTATTTTCTTATTTTTATTTTACATAAACCATACTTTTCTCATACATATAAAAACTTTCTTTTTGCATTTTGCATATTTATTTAATTTCCATTTAATTATGCAATTTATTTACATTGCAAATATTTAAAATTGATGTAATAGTTTTAGGTTTACATTACTTGTCAATATCCCCATTTGAACATTTGTACCCCCCTTCCCATATTTGGTTTTGTAATAGCTTAGTAAATTTATTTTCGCACTTTATTGCTTTCTAATGATAACATGTTAGAATTAGGGTTTGTATGCGAAAACCGACAAAAATAGTTATGACCTAATCTCAAGATAAACAAGCATGAAAATGGACACACAAATCACACTTGCACCCCCTAGGGTACTCCACTTGTTGCCTTTTAAAATTGGGCCATATTGTATGTTAAGTCTCTTTGGGCAAAACAAACAAATTGAATGATCATAGTCCCTCGATAACATTTTTTTCAAAACAAAAATAAATGATCCAGTCCCTTAAAGAAAATGCCCAAAGATACTTGGCACCATTGCAATTATGGTCTAAAACGATGACCCGCGCCTGTCCCTTTCACATCCTAACATAAGATTGTCCACCAAATACAATGGTGGAACAAACTTGTTAAAAGGGTTAAAATATAGCAATAATCTTTTGAGAAATTTAGGAGTAGATAATCTCTTAGTTACTTGAATCAATCTTGCAAACTAAAACACTTGCCTATTTCAAAAAAGCACACATCACTACACTTTCAAAAAAACTTTCAAAAACAAATGAAAACCTTTTCAAAAGACGTACATCTTTGTATACATCCCCACATGGATCATTACAAAGGTTGCCACCACATTGGCCTCTTTTCAAAAACATTTTCAAACCCACACACAAAGCACCATTTCAAACAATTAAAAACAAAAAGGCAAGTGATCTAAGCAAGTAACTAAGAGCCCATGGATAACCATGGATAGAAAGGGTGCTAATACCTTCCCTTTCTATAATCTACTCCCCGAACCCAAGAAAACATCTCAAAAGGTTTTTTGCTGTGCTTTTTAACCTTTCCTTAGGATAAAATAAAAAGTCGGTGGCGACTCTTGCTCAACCGAAACATTTGCGAATACAAACGCAAAAATCTCAAGTCAGTTCTCCCACCGTATCACAGAGTGTATCTGGACTGTATCTGAGATCTGAATTTGAATGAGAAACAGAATGACTTCCGCGTCTGGAGTGTATCTGTACTGTATCTGAATTGGAAAAATGGATAAGTGCCAGAATGGCATCCGTGTCTGGAGCATATCTGAACTTAGAATCTGAATAAGTGACAGAATGACTTCCGTGTCTGGAGTTTATCTTTACTGTAGCTTGAAGTTGAAATCTGAATAAGTATCAAGATGGCATCCGTATCTAGAGCATATCTGAATCTGAATGAGAAACAGAATGACTTCCGTGTTTGGAGTGTATCTGTACTGTATCTAAAATCTTTGAACATTATTAATGATAGTTGTTAATCTTATCCTAAAAAGGGTAAAATGTTAGCTGAAACACAGAGTTATGTTGCATGAAATGTAATATGCAATAAATGTGCTTTATCAATGTTTATGATATATGAATGTAGCGTATGCGCATGTAAGCTAATTTGCTGTATTGTTGAGGAAAATAAATCCTTGACAACTGGGGATAATAAAGCCCTTGACTGCTGCCGGGGAAAATAAATCCTGGACTACTGAGGATAAGAAATCCTGGGTGACTGTTGGGGATTAAAATCCTTGACAACTTCTGTGGGGATATAAAGATCCTTCATGCCTTGAAGTTGGAGTATTGATAAAAATTCTGTTGTGAGAGCTGCCATATACTGCTTGAGAAAATTGCTTGGGAAATCCAGAGAACTTTGATGACTTCTACTGGGGATTACACAAATGGGAAACTTATTCTGCTGGAGAATAGGAGAAACTTTGATGATCTCTGCGGGGGAAATAAGAATGAGAATCTTCATTCTGTTGAGGAGCAATGAAAACTTTAACGACTTCACTGGGAATTAAGAATGAAAATCTTCATTTTGTTGAGGAGTATTGAAAACTCTGTGGGGAGGAAGGCATACTGTTGAGGAGTAAGTTCAGGAGTTCGGGTTGTCTACCTCTCTACTGGGAAGTTATCCTAGGTTGGATACAGACAAAGGTTAACTGTTATCTGGTTGATTTTCAGGCTTCAAGATAACTTGTTGGGGGAGTTGGATTGACTGAAAGGTTTCCGCTGGGGATAGATAGTTTGAAGTTTTGACTCGACTGGGGAAGAAGGTTTCAGCTCCGCTGGGGATCTGTAACTCAAAGTTTTTGTTCCGCTGGGGATTGGGAGTTTGAAGTTTTTAACTCTGATGGGGATCTGTATTTCAAGGTTTTAGCTCCGCTGTGGATCTAGATAATGTACTGTAGGGATTGCTCATGGAATAGCCTAAAGACGTTTTCCTATCCTTTCATTCTGTCAGTAATTGTTCTCTTCCATCTTGTTTATTTGTAAACAGTAATTATGTTCAAATGCATATGTTCATTAATGAATCATTGGACGTTTTTGCAAATAAAAACACAAGTGTAAAGAAAAAGGCAAATAGTTTTTTGTACTTTGAAAGAGATATCTTTGTATTTACTTTGAATACGTGTTTTGTACAAAGGAGACAGACATCCTAGTAAGAGGATAGTGTTATAAAAGTAAGAAAAATTTATACAAAGATGGCTATGTGTAAAAATCCCATGGGGTTCCCATTCCGCTATAGCCTTCGTATCTCCGAATATCTTGTCCATCCGTTGCTTCGTCCGAAGATGATTGAATTGATCAGAAGCCCAGAGTTTGTCAGTGAAGAGATTGTCCTTAAAGTGATCCGACGAGACATAGTCATATGCTTTAATTCCCTAACTTTTGTCTGGACCGCCCTTTCGGGTTTTCAGTCCACCGGGAAACCCTTTTTTTGTCCAAGTCTCCCTTTCAGGTTTTCAACTTTCCGGGTGTATAGATCTTTTTTATTTATCCCCAATTTTTGCCTGAACCGCCCCTTCGGGTTTTCGATTCACCGGGATGCACTTGTTTTGCCTAGGTGTGTCAACCTAGCGGGTCATTTATGCGTAGTATCTTTTGACTATGTCTGTGTTTGCAGGGTGCGGCAGATCGTCACTGTCCATGGTGGTTAAGATCATTGCCCCACCAGAAAAGATGCTCTTGATCACAAATGATCCTTCATAGGTAGGAGTCCATTTTCCCCTGGGATCACTTTGCGGTAAGATGATGCGCTTGATCACTAGATCTCCAACTTGATATGTCTGGCGTCTGACTTTCTTGTTGAAAGCCTTGATCATTCGTTTTTGATACGTCTAACCATGGCAAACAGCAGTAAGTCTCTTCTCGTCAATTAAGTTCAACTGATCAAGCCGGGTTTGGATCCAATCGTCTTCACTCAAACCAGCATCTTTCATGATTCTCAAGGAGGGAATCTGAACCTCGATAGGTAAAACAACCTCCATGCCATATACCAAGGAATAGGGTGTTGCCCCAGTTGATGTGAGAGCCGTGGTACGGTACCCGTGGAGAGCAAACGGTAACATTTCATGCTAGTCCTTGTAGGTGACTGTCATCTTTTGTATGATCTTCTTGATATTTTTGTTAGAAGCTTCGACTGCACCATTCATCTTCGGCCAGTAGGGAGATGAATTGTGATGTTGAATCTTTAACTGCTCACACAACGCGGTGATCATAGTATTGTTAAGGTTTGTACCGTTATCAGTGATGATCCTTTCGGGGATACCGTACCGACAAATAAGGTTCTGCTTGATGAAGCGGGCAACAACATTCGTAGTAACGGATGCAAAGGAAGCTGCTTCGACCCACTTGGTGAAATAGTCAATGGCCACCAAAATGAAGCGGTGTCCATTGGATGCTGTAGGCTTGATCTCTCCAATCATGTCGATTCCCCACATAGCGAATAGCCAAGGAGCTGTTAAGACATTTAGAGGAACAGGAGGCACGTGCACATTGTCTGCATAAATTTGACATTTATGACAGGTGCGGGAATGTTGATAGCAGTCAACTTCCATGGTAGACCAATAATAGCCTGCCCTTAGAATCTTCTTAGCCATCATATGCCCGCTAGAGTGAGTGTCAAAGGTATCTTCATGCAATTTAACCATGATCTTTTCAGCTTCAATCTTGTCCACACAACGGAGCAGAATAGAATCATGATTGCGCTTGTACAGGATGTCATTACTTAGGAAGAACTTTGCCGAGAACCTACTTAAGAACTTTTTGTCATTGACTGAAGCTCCTTCATGATATTCTTGAGCCTCGAGATACCTTTTGACTTCATGAAACCATGGCTAGTCCACTACTTCTTCGGTGTTAATCTCGTGACAATGTGCTGGTTCGTCCATCCGTTCAATGGTGATTTGGGGAGCCTCATTATCCCAGTTAAGTTTAAACATGGATGACATTGTAGCCAGTGCATCTGCTAGCTGATTTTCTTCTCGCGGGAAGTGCTCGAAGGTAATCTGCTCGAAATGTGGTAACAATGTCAAGACATGTTCTTTGTAAGGGATGAGGTTTGGATGCTTAGCGTCCCACTCTCCTTTGATCTGACTGATGACCAAAGCTGAGTCCCCAAACACAATCAAAGATTTGATTCCCAAGTCTATGGCAACCTTGAGTCCAAAGATGCAAGCTTCATACTCGGCCATGTTGTTCGTAAGTTGAAGCAAAGTCTGGCGGTGAAAGGAGTATGGCAACCTTCTGGAGATATGAGTACTGTGTTGATACTGTTACCAAGTGCATTGGAGGCCCCATCAAAGTACAGGGTCCATCGGGATCCTTGTTCAGGTCTGCCATATGGCCTGAATTCTTCAACTTTCTCCAATGTCATGATGTCTTCGTCGGGGAAGTCAAACTTCATAGATTGGTAGTCTTCGACAGCTTGATGAGCCAGATGGTCAGCTAGCACACTCCCCTTTATAGCTTTTTGGGTCGTGTACTATATATCGTATTCCATTAGGATCATCTGTCATCTAGTTATTCTTCCAGATAGAGCAGGCTTCTCAAAGATGTACTTGATCGGATCCATCTTAGATATCAGCAAAGTGGTATGGGTCAACATGTACTGCCTTAGCCGGCGAGCAGCCCATACCAAAGTGCAGCAAGTTTTCTCGAGCAGTAAGTATCGGGTCTCACAGTCGGTACACTTTTTGTTAAGGTAATAAATGGCATGCTCTTTTCGGCCAGACTCGTCATGCTGCCCCAATACGCACCTGTTGTACCCCAAGTTTTGACCTAAGATACCATCTCCCATCTGCATCACTACATTACAAGTGTTTTGATCTATTGATTTTAAAAATTCATAACTTGTTTCAGGCCGAGAGCTATTTATTTTGAACACTAAATTATTTAATCGATTCATGCTAAAACAATGTTTATTAATTATTTATTATCTTAAATTTAAATAATTGGAATTTGTTTTCAATTATTATATAATTTAAAGATGTATAGATAATAAAATAAATATTAGAAAAGAGGCATATTAATCATGCAGACAGTGTTTATTTATTATTCACTATCTTAAATTTAAATAACCGGAATTTATTCTCAATTATTACATAATTTAAAGATTTATGAATAATATAATAAATATTTGAAAAAAAAGTTCATTAATTGGTCAATAATGATTATTTAATTATTTATCATTCTAAGTTAAATAATTGAAATTCTATTTTTAATTATTATAATTTAGAAAATTATGAATAATGAATTAAATAATTGAAACTATTAATTGATCAATGACATTATTTATTTATTTGTTTATTATTCTGGATTTAAGTAATTGAGATTTACTTTCAATTATTATACGATTTAAAGAATTGTAAACGATAAAATAAATAACTAGAGAAGGAAGAAATTAATTAGCAAATATTGGAATTTTATTCATTTTCTTCTAAATTGTACAATTATTGCGTAAATATTGTATTTATTACAACGAATTTACAATAATAATTTTACAAAGTTAAAATGAAATAAAAATTAATCTAATGTTTTCTAATTCTAAATCTTCTATCCAATGCCTTTTTGTCTGCTCACTTGATTTTACCTGCAAAACGATTAAAAGAAATTAGAATTGAACAAATAATCAAAAGTAGAGAACTATTTAGTGTTCATCATTAAAAGCAATGGCTGGAATCAGTTTACCCTTTTTTGCAAATCACGGGATTTCTCCCGGTTCACAAAAAAGAGAGGAATTTTATTTTCAAAATGAATGCACAAAGTCATTTTTGTTAAAGAACTACATTTTTCAAATCAATTGCATTTTCAAAAGCCCACTGCATAGTTCAAAACAATATGCATCAATTCAAATGTTTGACAAATAACATACAAAAAATCAACAGCATATGCACTTTCAAAGCCAAATTGCAACGTAAACATGCTCATATAGGAAGAGGCCAAACATACAAAGAGGCTCCCACAGTGCCATGCAGTAGGCAAGTTAAAATATGCAGTTTAAACAATTTTGCAAGCAATATAACATTCCTTTTTCATCATATTCCAGCACTTTTGCAATTTCGGAAAATAGTACAGTACATCATTTAAATGTCAAAATGGTACTTATGAGAGAGAAGAGAGATAGAAGTGTGGTTTTGCAGGTTTGGTTTAGGCAGGAAGAGATACAAGACAAACTGCAGTAACACAGTCAGTAGGAAGTAAAAACATGAAATAGGAATAGAGACAAACCATATGGAGGAGTAAGGGTGCAGAAGTACCAAGAATATATTAAAAAATATACCAAAGCCCTCAACGGAAACCTGAAGGCCAAAAGACTGATATAACATAACAAAATCACACACATATCATAATCTATCTATCTCCAAGCTATCAAAGAAAAAAGGCAAAAAACCATTTTTTCATCAAGCCCTCCTAAACCTGTTACTGCATAAACCTGCAATCTGCATAGAACCATTGTAGAATCAGACCACAACATGGCCTAAACCTCAACAACTTGTTTAAACCATAGAAAACCTCACCGAAACTGATTGAGCCCTCAAGCCAACATCACCATAAACCTGTCAAAAACCCATATGTCCTGAACCTTGGCCTAAACCTGCCTACCACATCATCAAAACCATATATCAAAACCCATATCAGAACCTAGAACCATAGCCTACTGTCAAACCTGCCGAACCAACCAAAATCATTCAACATGGCCTAAACCAGTAAAATCAGTAAAACCTGCATCAACTACAGCTTACTGCATCATCATTTCAAACCAACTGCATTTCAAAAACCAGTAGAATCATAAACCAACAAACACCATCACCATTTCAAACCAGCAAAGTATAGACCATTGAAACCATGTCCAAACACACATAAAGCCTCAGATTATATCCTCATAGGCAACCTAAATTCAGGCAGCAAAATCACAAACGCAAAGAGGCAACAGGATCGCAGTGAGAAGAAGAAAAAGAAGCTAGTCAAAAAAGTATTTTTCAACAGTAGCAGTATCAAAGTCAGAAAGAAGAAGAAGGCAAGCTAGTCGGATTTCGTTTCAATAAAAGCATCAAGGCGACATTGAAATACACAGTACCAAGGCAAGAAGAAGGAAGCCAAATACAAAGTACCGGCCACCGAAGCAAGCTCGCGACGCGCCTCCTTTCCTCTCCGCCTGGCCTCCTAGCTCGTCCAACCGTCCTCCTCCGTCTCCGCCTCTAGGTAACGATTTCCTTTCCCCTTTTTACTTCCATAATACCTCCAACAACAATAATAAGAATCATAATCAAAACATAATCAAAATCAATGCATGCAAATATAACAAAACCTAACGAATAACACATTTTACCTTGAATCAATCTCTCTAACGCCTTGGCCGGAGGGAAGAGGAGGTTGAAGACCACTGGTGTCCATGGCAAGGAGCTTGGGAGCGAACTCAGGGACTCAGAAGCAAAAGGCGTGGAAAGATGGAGCGAAGAAGAAGACGGTACAACAAGGAGCGCCATTTCTGACCAAGAAGCCTTAACCCTAATTTGCTTTCCCTAAACACTGTTTAACCCCTAAAAGAAACAAGTTTTGAAATGGGCCTTACCCCATTTTGCTGCCTAAGCCCAACGTTTTGCTTCATCCACCCCCCTATCCTGCTTCTGATACTATTAAGCTTGGGCCTCCTAAAACCCCCTTTGGCCCATTTTATTATTTCCTTTAGTTTGTTTTAATGAATCAGCTTAATTCACTTTTGTTTCTAATTAGTAATAATAAACAACCTTTTTATATAGTTAATTAAATATATTTATTCTTAATAGTATTAATTACTAATGAACAATTTTGTTATACTAATTAAGGCCTTTTATAAAATTAGTTAAAATACTCAATTTAGTATAAGACATTAAGTCATCTTTTAATAATATTTTATATTAAAAAAAAGAAAAACATATTAAATCTAGAAACATATGGTAATGAAAAATATTTTATTTAATTAATTCACTCGTTTTAGTTAATATCAAAACTCCCAAAAATATATAAAAAAATAGAACTTAAAAAACTAAAAAAGTATTTTGACTCCTTTAATTAATTCTCATTTTTACTTTTATCCATTTTTAAAATGCGGAAAATTGAAAACTATTAAAAATACTTTCTTCTCATTTATATTACACAAAAATCCAAAATGCATATTTATATCATTTAGTCTATCATTTAACTATTGTTATTTAATCATTATCTGCATAATTTTTCTGTTTATTTATTTCATATCTATTTGTTTATTCCGTTTACGTTTAAATCCAAGGAAAAAACGATAAATTTGTTGACTTCATGTCTTCAAGTCTAAATTGCGCGAACTTTCGCATTTCATTAAAACTTAGGATAATTTTTCCTCAAATATTCACTCTTTTCGAAACTTATACCCTTTAAGCAAAAACTCCGACGTTAGGTCGTCGTACCTTCAAAAAAACCCGTCCGTACCCCTTTTCGGCCAAAACGATTTATTTTTAATCAAACGATCAATTTTAAATAAACAGATATTTCAAAAGGTTCCTATAGAGTACTATAGATACATTGGGTGCTAATACCTTCCCTTTGTATAACCAACCCCCGAACCATAAGATCTCTTTTCAAAAACGCTTTGTATTTTCATTACTATTTACATTGCATATTTAGGGTTTTATTTCGCTCTTTTCCCTTTTCCTTTGGAAACAATAAAGCGCGGTGGCGACTCTTGCTTTTGTGAGATGAATTAATCAATAATTCGATCTCCGATTTACCCCGCTACATTTTTTATCGCTACATAATTGGCGACTCTGCTGGGGAAAGATTGACCTCTTGCTGGTCCATCCCTAAGTGGGTTAAGCCTAATTTGTCTTATCTGTTTTACTATTACTTGATTTGCTTGATTATATGTTTAAATTGGGGTGTTTGAGTTTTCTGCAAAGGACGAATCCTATACCCGGATTAAGTAACACTTAAGGAATAGGACGGGCGGTATAGTCATGTTAACTTTGAGGGAGTAATCCCGAAGAAGGAGGCATGAGATCCCCCACTCAATGGAAGGCCCTCTTGAACTTAATATTTGTTTACCGAGTAATCAGGAAGACATTATTATTTTCGACCTAGGAGCCCAAGAAGTTGAGAACCGTAGAACCTTAACCCCTCTTGGCCTTTTAGGTGTAGCGCGGAGACTATAACAGAGTAATTCAGAAGTAGTTGTTACGCGATGCTACGCTCGGACGAGTTTCTCCTGAGAATATTGCTAATTATTGAGTAATCAAGACGTTGGTAATATCCGAAGGAGGAATGTAGACTCTGGGAACTCTTAGAACCTTGTCTTACAGGTGTGATTGAACCATTAGTACATACCTTGGGGTGGGCTTTACCCTCGACTCCATGCTGAACGTTGAACCCTTGAACCCCATATTTGCAAGCTTGTGTGTGACTGTTGCATTATCATTCATTCATGCATTCATCAACATCTTTGTAAAAAACTTGCTTTTCAAGGAACTTCGGAATGATTTTTGCAGACATCTCAGGTTATTATGGAACTTGGAAGGAGAAATACTCGAAGCTTTAGTTTCAAGGAGCCCGAGATTGAAGAACTGAAGAGTTTGATTCCGAAGATTGAGAGTCTGACGGATTTTCAGAAGAAGTATGGGTCCATCGTACCGCTCATGAAGCGCAAGATGAAGGAAGGCATCCTCAACACGTTGGTTCAATTCTATGATCCCTTGTACCGATGTTTCACCTTTCCGGATTATCAGTTGATGCCCACTTTAGAGGAGTACTCCTATATTCTTGGTTTGCCGATCGCCGACCGTGTTCCTTTTTCTGGATTAGAAGAGGAGCCTAAATCTCACGAGATAGCAGCCATCACCCACTTAAATAAGTCAGAGGTAGAGGAGAACATGACTACGAAAAGGGGAATCCGGGGTTTGCCGGCGCAGTTTTTGTTGAAGAAAGCTCGTCATTTTGCTGAGACAAAGGATGTTGTTGCCTTCGAAGACGTGTTTGCTTTACTCGCGTATGGTCTTTTCTTATTTCCTAACGTTGATAAGTTTGTGGATATCAACGCCATCAGAATTTTCCTGATTGGAAATCCGGTCCCTACGCTTCTAGGAGATACATACTACTCCATCCATCTTCGAAACTCTTATCAAGGAGGGATGATTATTTGTTGTGTACCGTTGCTGTATCAGTGGTACGTCTCGCATTTACCTGGGTCTGATGCTTTCTGGGATCTCGAGAAGGAACCGCGTTGGGCGCCAAAGATTATGGCTCTCACTCATTTCGACATTGACTGGTATAATCGAGTTTACCACGACGTGAAGATCATCGATAGCTGTGGCGCTTTTCCTAACGTACCTCTTCTCGGTACAAGAGGTGGAATCAACTATAACCCTGTTCTCGCGCGCCGTCAGTTCGGGTATCCGATGAGAGATAAACCAAACAACATCCATGTGAGTGGTTTCTTTCTTCAGGAAGGAAAAGATCATCAGGCTGCTAAGAGGGAGATCGAAGGAGCTTGGCGCCACATCCATAGAAAAGGGAGAGATATGTTGGGACATAGAGGTGCCGTTTATTTGGAGCCTTACTTACAGTGGGTCCGTGCTAGGGCTTGTGCTCTCAAGATGCCCTATAAACTTGAGAAGCCTTTATTCCCTGCCATTGCACCATCATCTGTTGTTATCCCTATCGCGGATATAGGAGAGTACCAAGGAAATCTGGCTAGGATGAAGTCCGAGAGGGATGCTTGGAAGGAAAAGTACCATATGTCTGAATATGAGAATCGAGTCCTGACTCGACAGTTAAAAGAGAAGGAGGAGTTGTTGTTTATTCAAGACGGCCGGTTCATTGATCACGATGAGAAGCTTCATCAGAAGGATGCCTTGCTGAAGAAGTATGCGAGTGAAAGGAAGAGAAAAAGGGAAGGTTCGGTAAGTGTGGCTCTCGTTCCTAATCCGCAGGAGGAAGTCATTAATCGACTGATAGCTGAGAAGAGGGAGATGGAAGACTTTTATGAAGAGAAGATCAAGAAGCTCCAGTTACAGTTGGTGTTTGGACCTTCATCTGAGGATTCCGAGTGATCTTTAGCTTTTAGTTTGTTTTATTGATGTCATTTTGTGAAACTATGTAAAAGGGCTTCATGTTCCGAAGTTGTAATTTATTGTTTTATTATGGGCTTCATGCTCCAAAGTTGTAATTTATTGCTTTATTTTAGATTTCATGTTTTAAAATTGTAATTTATCACTTTATTATGGATTTCATGTTTCGAAGTTGTAATTTATTGCTTTCATTATTGGATTTGTTATCCCAAAGTTGTAATTTACTGTTTTGATATTCCAAATTGTAAGTTGTAATTTATCGCTTTCGATTAATGGATTGAGTTTTTGTTGTTCCAAATTCCTTTACCATTGATGTATGCAAAATTATCAAGGTTCCTTGAAAAACTTTTAAAATGAATCATCATTTGCATCGCACATCATGCATCATTCCACATTCCACTTCACATGTTTTCTAGAGTCTTATCCTTGTTCTTTTTCCACTCCCGAAGGTTGTCAAGCTGTCTCACTGATACGACACTCGGGCCAATCGTCAGAGGAAAATGGAAGATTTGGAACAGGAAAATCATGAGCTTCGTGGGGAAGTTGCTACACTTCGTGTCGAGATGGAAAAGTTGACTGCGTTAGTGGAAAGTTTGGTGGCTGTTCAGAATCAGCCATCGACTTCCGCTGCCGAGATTCAGACTTCAACTCCAGTGGTTCCCGAGATTGTCACCGTCCCTGCCTCCGTGACTCAAATCAACTCTCCGCTTCAACATCAGATGCCGAAAGGTTTTCCGTGGGGAATTCCTTACAACTTTGTGCCAGAGGGGTATCATCCTGCCGTACAACCTCTGTTCCAACCTGCTTTATCTCTTCCTCAACCAGAGACAACTGCTATGCCGCCAATATTTCCGTCTGTAACACCTTTTCCGCAACCAATTATGATGACCGTTGCTCCTGTGGTCCACTCCGTGCCATACTTGAATGAACCTACTTATCCTGCTGAGCCTGCTGAAAGTTTGGGTCTCTTTGATAGAATGGAAGAATTTCAGGATCAGTTCCAGGAAATGCAGAAAGAGCTTAGAGCATTGAAAGGGAAGGACTTGTTTGGGAAGAACACGCATGACCTTTGTTTAGTTCCGAATGTCAAGATTCCAGCAAAATTCAAAGTACCAGACTTTGAGAGATATAAAGGTGATTCGTGTCCTAGAAGTCATTTGACAATGTACGTGAGAAAGATGTCCACGTATTCTGATGATCATGACTTGTTGATTCATTATTTTCAAGACAGTTTGACGGGTGCTGCTCTAAAGTGGTATATGGGCTTAGACAGCATTCAGATCCGCAACTTCAACGATCTTAGCGAAGCCTTTGTCCATCAGTACAAGTATAACGTTGACATGGCGCCGGACCGGGATCAACTCCGGGCGATGTCGCAGAGAGACCGGGAATCTTTTAAGGAATACGCCCAGAGGTGGCGTGAAATCGCTGCTCAAATCTATCCACCTCTTGAGGAGAAAGAGATGACGAAGATATTTTTGAAGACTTTAGGTTCCTTTTAATATGAAAGAATGATAGCCAGCGCACCCAGTGACTTCACCGAAATGGTAAGCATGGGTATGCGATTAGAGGAAGGGATTCGCGAAGGGCGTTTGGTTAAAGAAGGGAGTCCGTCTAGCAGTGCGAAGAAGTTTGGAAGTGTTTTCCCGAAAAGAAAAGAGCAGGATGTCAGTGCTTTGTTCCCTGGTAGACCTAGGAGAGGTTACTCTCACGTTGCGGCAGTCACTCCGGCTGTCCGCCCAACTTTGATGACCTCAGCTCATCAAACTCCACCAACTCAACAACGGCCTTTTCAGCAGCAGTCTCGACAACAGGCTTATCCATTCAACAATCAGAACCGTTCACCCAGAAAACCGCAGTTCGATGCCATTCCTATGACGTATACTGAATTGTTCCCTGCTCTTATCAGAAAGAATCTCATCACGACAAAGCCTCCTCCTGTCGCACCGAACAGTGCTTCTCCGTGGTACAAGGCGGATCAGTTTTGTGAGTATCATCAAGGGTCGCCGGGGCACAACCTTGAGAATTGCTTTGCTCTGAAGGCGGACGTACATATATTAATTAAGAATGGTATCTTGTCTTTCAAGGATGTTAATCCAAATGTTAGAGATAATCCTCTGCCTCGACATGGGGCAGCATCAGTGAATATGGTGGAAGATTGTCCGGGGAAGTTTCGAGTTTTTCAAGTTGAACACATAAGAGAGTCGTTGATCAGGTTACATCAGAGTTTGAGAAGACTTGCCTTTGTTAGGCACCAGCATGATTATGATGTTTGTGAGTTTTGTTCAAGATAGGTTGATTGTCCTGTTGTGAAGGAGGATATTCAAAAGTTGCTAGATCAGAGAGTTATCACTATTACCTATGACCGAAATCCGGAAGATGAAGTGAATGTTATCATACCACAATTCAATTTGCCTGAATCAGTAGAGATTGCTTACGACAGTCAGACTGCACCTGTTGATCCTTTGATTATTTACCCACCTGGCCCTGTGCCTTACAGCTCAGACCAAGCTGTACCGTATAAGTATAATGCCACAATGATTGAGAATAGGGTAGAAGTCCATATACCAACGAGACCGTCTTTTGTTAACATTGCTGATGTGAGTAGAGTTACGAGAAGTGGACGTGTTTTTGCAGCAGTACCTTTGAAGAGACCAGAAGTTCAAGTTAGGAGGCCCATACCGGCGGAGATTCCAGGAAGAAATGTTGAACCAAGGGTTGAGATAGGCCAATCCAGTGAACCTATCCCTCACCCCGAGGATGATGAGATCCTGAAGCTTATCAAGAGAAGTGAATATAAGATTGTGGACCAACTTTTGCAAACTCCTTCCAAGATTTCCTTGCTTGCTTTACTGAGAGATTCTGGTGCCCATAGAGAAGCTTTGATGAAGGTCTTGGACCAGGCGTTCGTGGATCATGATGTGACGGTTGACCAGTTCGATGGAATTGTGGGAAATATAACTTCGTGTAACAATCTTGGTTTCAGTGATGAAGAACTCCCGGAGGAGGGGAGAAACCATAATATGGCTTTGCACATCTCAGTAAGTTGCGGAAATGATACCTTATCAAGTGTGTTGGTGGATACATGTTCTTCGTTGAATGTGATGCCCAAGACTACATTATCTCGGCTTTCGTATCCAGGTGCTCCTATGAGACCCAGTGGAGTAATTGTTAAAGCGTTTGATGGTTCTAGGAAGACAGTCATTGGCGAAGTGGATCTTCTTATAGTGATTGGTCCCCATACTTTTCAAATCACTTTCCAAGTGATGGATATTCGGGCCGCCTACAATTGTTTATTGGGTCGTCCCTGGATCCATGATGCCGGGGAAGTCACCTCTACGCTCCATCAGAGACTAAAGTTTGTAAGGCATGGGAAGCTAGTGATGATTGGGGGAGATCAAGCTATGGTGGTAAGCCATTTATCATCATTATCTTTTATTGACGCGGACGAGGATGTTGGAACCCAGTTCCAAAGTCTTTCTGTTGCTAAGAATGCAGTGAAGAAGCAAGGGGCATCCATCTCTTCTTTTGAGGATGCGCGACGAGTGGTGGAAAGTGGTTCGGCCGAAGGATGGGGCCAAGTGTTGAAGTTACCTGAGAACAAGTCTGGGGAAGGTCTGGGTTTTCATCCGGTGTCTGCAAGAGTCAGGAAAGAGGTGGTTGTTCGTGCGATTCAAGAGGTGTTCCGAAGTGCAAGGTTTGTACATCCTGAGGTTGATGCTATCATAGATGATGATTCCGAGGAAGATTTGCCCATTTTTGTGACGCATGGATTGGCTTGCCGAAACTGGATAACTGTTGATGTTCCTGTGGTTATGCATATTTCCGAGTAATGTTTTGTTTATTTTCCTTTGAAAAAAATTCGCTCTGCCCAAGGCGAAACGTATTTTGTGTCGGGCTATGAAAAATAATTCCTTTTACTCTGCCCAAGGCATAAGAGAAATGTCTGGGCTCTTTGTTTCAAGTATTTACCTTTAATGAATAAAAACGTTATTTTGTCCACTACTGTTTTATTTTTCACTTTTTGGGAAATAGTAATGAAATTAATTAATAACCTTTTGTTTTATTTGCACAAATCGATTTCTAAAATAAAGCATAATCATATGTGCAGATTAATCCATGACTTAACCATCTAAAACAATGATCCTATGCCCTCTCCCAACTTTGAATTCCCTGTGTTCAGAGCCGAAGAAGAGGATGAGGAAGAGATTCCTGTTGAGATTTCCCGTTTTCTCGAGCATGATGAGAAGATTATTCAACCATTTGAAGAACCTTTAGAGTTGGTCAACTTGGGTGATGAAGAAGTTAGAAGGGAAGTCAAAGTCGGAGCATTGCTTATCCCGGAAGTTAAAGAGAAAATGTTGGAGCTTCTCAAAGAGTATGTTGATGTGTTTGCTTGGTCCTACCAAGATATGCCAGGGTTGGACAATGACATTGTGGAGCATCGTTTACCGTTGAGACCTGAATGTCCACCGATCAAGCAGAAGTTGAGAAGGACTCGTCCCGACATGGCTGACAAGATCAAAGAGGAGGTTCAGAAACAGATCAACGCAGGTTTCCTTGTTACATCGGTTTATCCTCAGTGGTTAGCCAACATAGTGCCTGTTGCAAAGAAAGATGGCAAAGTTCGGATGTGTGTAGACTACAGAGATCTGAATAGAGCTAGTCCGAAGGATGACTTCCCATTACCTCATATTGACGTATTGGTCGACAGTACTGCCAAGTTCAAAGTCTTTTCTTTCATGGATGGTTTTTCTGGTTACAATCAAATCAAGATGGCACCGGAAGATATGGAGAAGACCGCTTTCATTACGCCTTGGGGAACTTTCTGTTATCGGGTTATGCCGTTTGGTTTGAGGAATGCTGGCGCAACATACCAAAGGGCCATGACTGCTTTGTTCCATGACATGATGCATAAGGAGATCAAAGTGTATGTGGATGATACGATTGCCAAATCACAGACTGAGGAGGATCACTTGGAACATTTGTTGAAGTTATTCCAGCGTTTGAGGAAGTATAAACTCCGTTTGAATCCCAACAAGTGCACTTTTGGTGTTCGTTCTGGAAGACTTCTGGGTTTCATTGTCAGCCAGAAAGGTATCGAAGTAGATCCTGATAAAGTCAAAGCTATTCGGGAAATGCCCGCACCCAAGACGGAAAAACAAGTAAGAGGATTCCTTGGGAGACTGAACTACATTTCTAGGTTTATATCTCATATGACTGCTACCTGTGGGCCGATTTTCAAGCTTCTCCGAAAGAACCAAGGATGTGTGTGGACAGAAGATTGTCAGAGAGCTTTTGACAGCATCAAAGAATATTTGCTTGAACCTCCCATTTTGATTCCTCCGGTGGAAGGAAGACCTTTGATTATGTACCTGACTATATTGGAAGATTCCATGGGATGTGTGCTTGGTCAACAAGATGAGACTGGAAGAAAGGAGCACGCCGTATATTATTTGAGTAAGAAATTCACAGACTGTGAGTCTCGGTACTCATTGCTTGAGAAAACCTGTTGTGCTTTAGCTTGGGCTGCTCGCCGTCTGCGCCAGTATATGATTAACCACACCACTTGGTTGATCTCCAAAATGGACCCGATCAAGTATATCTTTGAGAAGCCCGCCTTATCTGGAAGAATAGCCCGTTGGCAGATGTTGTTATCTGAATATGACATTGAGTATCACACTCAGAAAGCAATCAAAGGGAGTATTTTAGCCGATCATTTGGCTCACCAACCAATTGAAGATTATCAATCTATCAAGTTTGATTTCCCAGATGAAGATGTTATGTACTTGAAAGCTAAAGATTGTGAAGAGCCATTACCTGAAGAAGGACCTGATCCTGAATCCCGTTGGGGTTTAATATTTGACGGAGCTGTGAATTCCTATGGAAATGGAATTGGGGCAATCATCGTCACTCCCCGAGGTACTCATATTCCGTTCACGGCGAGACTGAAGTTTGACTGCACGAACAACATGGCGGAGTATGAGGCATGTATTATGGGTCTCGAAGAAGCAGTGGATCTAAGGATTAAGATTCTTGATATTTACGGAGATTCAGCATTGGTGATTAATCAAATCAAAGGAGAATGGGAGACTCGTCATCCTGGTTTGATCCCTTACAGAGACTATGCTAGAAGAATGTTAACTTTCTTCAACAAAGTAGAATTACACCATATCCCTAGAGATGAGAACCAAATGGCTGATGCTTTGGCTACTTTGTCCTCAATGTTTCAAGTAAATGATTGGAACGACGTGCCTACAATCCGGGTTATGCGCCTCGACAGACCTGCTCATGTGTTCTCAGTGGAAGAGGTTACCGACGACAAACCGTGGTTCTATGACATTAAACGTGTTCTTCAAACTCAAGAGTACCCGCCTGGGGCATCCAATAAAGATAGGAAGACGTTGAGAAGATTAGCAAGCAGTTTCTTTCTCAATGAAGAAGTTTTGTATAAGAGGAATTATGACATGGTTTTGCTCAGATGTGTGGACAGACGTGAAGCAGAAATGCTGATGCAAGAAGTACACGAAGGATCCTTTGGCACTCATGCCAATGGACACCCAATGGCTAGAAAGATGTTGAGAGCTGGTTACTATTGGATGACAATGGAATCTGATTGCTGCAAGTATGTGAAGAAATGTCATAAATGCCAGATTTATGCGGACAAGATGCACGTGCCGTCGACCCTCCTCAATGTTATATCTTCACCTTGGCCTTTCTCTATGTGGGGCATTGATATGATTGGGATGATTGAACCCAAAGCTTCAAATGGTCATCGTTTCATCTTGGTAGCGATCGATTATTTTACTAAGTGGGTGGAAGCAGCATCTTATGCTAATGTAACCAGACAGGTGGTAGTCAGATTTATCAAGAATCAGATCATTTGTCGATACGGTATCCCGAGCAAGATCATCACTGATAATGGTTCGAATTTGAATAACAAGATGATGAGAGATCTCTGTGAAGAGTTCAAGATCGAACATCATAATTCTTCTCTTTACAGACCGAAGATGAATGGGGCTGTTGAAGCTGCTAACAAGAATATCAAGAAGATTGTTCAGAAGATGGTAGTAACTTATAAGGATTGGCATGAAATGCTTCCGTTTGCTTTACAAGGATACCGTACTTCAGTTCGAACTTCAACAGGCGCGACCCCTTTTTCCCTAGTTTATGGTATGGAAGCAGTACTCCCTGTGGAGGTTGAGATTCCGTCTCTGAGAGTGTTGATGGAAGCTAAACTTTCTGAGGCTGAATGGTGTCAAAGTAGATATGATCAGTTGAATTTAATTGAAGAAAAGAGATTGACAGCGTTGTGTCACGGTCAATTGTATCAGCAGAGAATGAAGAAGGCTTTTGATAAGAAGGTTCGACCGCGCGAGTTCAGAGAAGGTGACCTTGTGCTCAGGAAAATTTTATCTTTCCAACCCGATTCTAGGGGCAAGTGGGCTCCGAGTTATGAAGGACCGTATGTTGTTAAGAAAGTTTTCTCTGGAGGTGCTTTGATTCTCACCAATATGGACGGTGAAGAACTCCCTCGTCCCTTGAACGCCGATGCAGTCAAGAAGTACTTCGCTTAGGCAAGTTTTTGGTCATCCCGGCTGGGGCATTCGAGCACATTTTGGAATTCAAAGTTGTTAGGGAGAATAGTGATCATTGTTTTTGTGTAACCTTTTATTTCATGTACTGTTTCCCAAACTTTTGTAAACTGTTGGAGGCGCATTGTTAGCGAACCACCAGCTTATTAATGAAATTTGAGCATTACCTTTTGTGGGCAAAATTTTAATTTTTTTACAGCAATATTTGAAACAAAGTATTTAAAATGTTCTTATTTTTAAAATGTGTCGTGAATAACGAAAGGAATATTAACAGTCGTTCCGAAGATGGTCAAGTCATGAAATGCAAAACAGTACAGTAATTTATACTTGTATGATGAACTCGTTTTCTTTTAAAATCGTCATGAGGTGTTGGTTGTGTAAACTTGCGTTTCTCGGGGTACTAAGTTTGGTGACTCCCCGGTTGTTCCAGTTAAGCGTTGTTTTGGTTACCTTTATTTGGGCAATTTCTGAAGTGTGGTACGCTTTGTCTCATGCCAGTGGTCTATTGGTATTAGAAGATTGGATTTGAATGCTTTTCTCCTCAGAAGACTTGAGCCTTGTGGCGTGTTACGCTCCGATGTTGCTTTGTGTTCCCAGTTCCAGTTATCTTCCATCTTTTCAAGATTGGCCGAGTATCTATTTTGCTGTGACATCTTATTATCTTCAAGATATTCCATCTGTCTGTTTTGTCAGCATAACATTCATTTACTCATTTACACTCATATCAGCATGCATATCCACATTGGTCAAATAATGTACATGTTTCTTTCCAAGTAGAAGGTTAGCTTAGGCAGAAAATGTGCTTCCTTTCTAAATTCCCCAACTGAGCTAATCCTCGTGGATGATTTTGATTCAGCTTACCTTGTCCATTTCTGGATAGGATGAATCCCCAGTCGAATTACTTTCTCATTGGGTAGAGTCTTGTTTGACTGTCTTCTCTCTGGTTTATTCCTGGATGAAGTTGTTGCCTCTTGCATAGGTTATTTCTTTGATTTACCCCAGTGAGTTTGCGACCTAGACAGTTGGTGCATTTATTTTGCATGTTTGACTATATGATCTCCTCGGGAAAGATTGGTTCATGTTTCTTTCTGACGAAGATGTTATTCTCTGCCGGTGTCATTGCAATTTCCTTCATTATGATTTTGGGAAAACGGCAAGCGGCAGCTCTTCATGAGCAACTTGTACGTTATTATTTTGTGGAAGACGGCAAGCGGCAGCTCTTCACGAGCAACTTGCGCGTTATTATGATTTTGGAAAACGACAAGCGGCAGCTCTTCATGAGCAACTTGTATGTATTATTATCTTTTAGAAAACGACAGGCGGAAGCTCTTCACGAGCAACTTGTACGTTATTATTTTGTGGAAGACGGCAAGCGGAAGCTCTTCACGAGCAACTTGTGCGTTATTATGATTTTGGAAAACGACAAGCGGCAGCTCTTCATGAGCAACTTGTACGTATTATTACATCGAAGAACGACAAGTAGCAGCTCTTCACGAGCTACTAGTGCGTTATCATCATTGGAAAACGACAAGCGGCAGCTCTTCACGAGCAACTTATACTTTATTACTTTTCTGGAATACAGCAAGCGGCAGCCTCTTTATTTGAGCAGTTTGTATGTTATTGGTATTTTCTTTGGACGACAGCAAGTGGCAGCCTCTTTATTTGAGCAGCTTGTATGTTATCGGTATTTTCTTTGGACGACAGCAAGTGGCAGCCTCTTTATTTGAGCAGCTTGTATGTTATCGGTATTTTCTTTGGGCGACAGCAAGTGGCAGTTTTCTTTATTTGAACAACTTGCGTATCTACAATATTATTATATCAGCATGAATGAGTATATCTCCGAAAATCTCGCTGAGAAGCTTGTCATGAACCATTACCTTCAGAGATCGGTAATCTGTTATCAGCAATTTGATACTCTCTGTCTATCGTTGACCTTGAGTTGCGAACTCACTGTTATTTTGGGTCAATAATCTATTTTATGGCCTATGCAAGATTGCCTTCTTTGTTAGGTTCAGAGGTCGTATTCCCTCAATTTTACTCACTGTCAGGAGTCTTTCGTTTGAAGTCGATAGCTCGTTTCCCCAGTAGTGTATAGCCCACGCCTCTGTGACTTGTTGGTGTTCGATTCCTCCAACATTGTCTTGTTTCATACAACATATTTCTCTGCAAATTCAATCGTTGCATTCATATCAAACATAAGGGCGGCATCTTAGGACAAAATTTGCGTAATTATGTATTTAAGTACCTTCAATCTCGTTGAAATGAAGATTTCGATCTTCATATCTCCGGATAGAAGAAACTTAAATAGGGGCAGCTGTTGTACCCCAAATTTTGACCTAAGATACCATCTCCCATCTGCATCACTACATTACAAGTGTTTTGATCTATTGATTTTAAAAATTCATAACTTGTTTCAGGCCGAGAGCTATTTATTTTGAACACTAAATTATTTAATCGATTCATGCTAAAACAATGTTTATTAATTATTTATTATCTTAAATTTAAATAATTGGAATTTGTTTTCAATTATTATATAATTTAAAGATGTATAGATAATAAAATAAATATTAGAAAAGAGGCGTATTAATCATGCAGACTGTTTATTTATTATTCACTATCTTAAATTTAAATAACCGGAATTTATTCTCAGTTATTACATAATTTAAAGATTTATGAATAATATAATAAATATTTGAAAAAAAAGTTCATTAATTGGTCAATAATGATTATTTAATTATTTATCATTCTAAGTTAAATAATTGAAATTCTATTTTTAATTATTATAATTTAGAAAATTATGAATAATGAATTAAATAATTGAAACTATTAATTGATCAATGACATTATTTATTTATTTGTTTATTATTCTGGATTTAAGTAATTGAGATTTACTTTCAATTATTATACGATTTAAAGAATTGTAAACGATAAAATAAATAACTAGAGAAGGAAGAAATTAATTAGCAAATATTGGAATTTTATTCATTTTCTTCTAAATTGTACAATTATTGCGTAAATATTGTATTTATTACAACGAATTTACAATAATAATTTTACAAAGTTAAAATGAAATAAAAATTAATCTAATGTTTTCTAATTCTAAATCTTCTATCCAATGCCTTTTTGTCTGCTCACTTGATTTTACCTGCAAAACGATTAAAAGAAATTAGAATTGAACAAATAATCAAAAGTAGAGAACTATTTAGTGTTCATCATTAAAAGCAATGGTTGGAATCAGTGTACCCTTTTTTGCAAATCACGGGATTTCTCCCGGTTCACAAAAAAGAGAAGAATTTTATTTTCAAAATGAATGCACAAAGTCATTTTTGTTAAAGAACTACATTTTTCAAATCAATTGCATTTTCAAAAGCCCACTGCATAGTTCAAAACAATATGCATCAATTCAAATGTTTGACAAATAGCATACAAAAAATCAACAGCATATGCACTTTCAAAGCCAAATTGCAACGTAAACATGCCCATATAGGAAGAGGCCAAACATACAAAGAGGCTCCCACAGTGCCATGCAGTAGGCAAGTTAAAATATGCAGTTTAAACAATTTTGCAAGCAATATAACATTCCTTTTTCATCATATTCCAGCACTTTTGCAATTTCAGAAAATAGTATAGTACATCATTTAAATGTCCAAATGGTACTTATGAGAGAGAAGAGAGATAGAAGTGTGGTTTTGCAGGTTTGGTTTAGGCAGGAAGAGATACAAGACAAACTGCAGTAACACAGTCAGTAGGAAGTAAAAACATGAAATAGGAATAGAGACAAACCATATGGAGCAGTAAGGGTGCAGAAGTACCAAGAATATATTAAAAAATATACCAAAGCCCTCAACGGAAACCTGAAGGCCAAAAGACTGATATAACATAACAAAGTCACACACATATCATAATCTATCTATCTCCAAGCTATCAAAGAAAAAAGGCAAAAAACCATTTTTTTCATCAAGCCCTCCTAAACCTGTTACTGCATAAACCTGCAATCTGCATAGAACCATTGTAGAATCAGACCACAACATGGCCTAAACCTCAACAACTTGTTTAAACCATAGAAAACCTCACCGAAACTGATTGAGCCCTCAAGCCAACATCACCATAAACCTGTCAAAAACCCATATGTCCTGAACCTTGGCCTAAACCTGCCTACCACATCATCAAAACCATATATCAAAACCCATATCAGAACCTAGAACCATAGCCTACTGTCAAACCTGCCGAACCAACCAAAATCATTCAACATGGCCTAAACCAGTAAAATCAGTAAAACCTGCATCAACTACAGCTTACTGCATCATCATTTCAAACCAACTGCATTTCAAAAACCAGTAGAATCATAAACCAACAAACACCATCACCATTTCAAACCAGCAAAGTATAGACCATTGAAACCATGTCCAAACACACATAAAGCCTCAGATTATATCCTCATAGGCAACCTAAATTCAGGCAGCAAAATCACAAACGCAAAGAGGCAACAGGATCGCAGTGAGAAGAAGAAAAAGAAGCTAGTCAAAAAAGTATTTTTCAACAGTAGCAGTATCAAAGTCAGAAAGAAGAAGAAGGCAAGCTAGTCGGATTTTGTTTCAACAAAAGCATCAAGGCGACATTGAAATACACAGTACCAAGGCAAGAAGAAGGAAGCCAAATACAAAGTACCGGCCACCGAAGCAAGCTCGCGACGCGCCTCCTTTCCTCTCCGCCTGGCCTCCTAGCTCGTCCAACCGTCCTCCTCCGTCTCCGCCTCTAGGTAACGATTTCCTTTCCCCTTTTTACTTCCATAATACCTCCAACAACAATAATAAGAATCAGAATTAAAACATAATCAAAATCAATGCATGCAAATATAACAAAACCTAACGAATAACACATTTTACCTTGAATCAATCGCCCTAACGCCTTGGCCGGAGGGAAGAGGAAGTTGAAGACCACTGATGGCCATGGCAAGGAGCTTGGGAGCGAACTCAGGGACTCAGAAGCAAAAGGCGTGGAAAGATGGAGCGAAGAAGAAGACGGTACAACAAGGAGCGTCGTTTCTGACCAAGAAGCCTTAACCCTAATTTGCTTTCCCTAAACACTGTTTAACCCCTAAAAGAAACAAGTTTTGAAATGGGCCTTACCCCATTTTGCTGCCTAAGCCCAACGTTTTGCTTCATCCACCCCCCTATCCTGCTTCTGATACTATTAAGCTTGGGCCTCCTAAAACCCCCTTTAGCCCATTTTATTATTTCCTTTAGTTTGTTTTAATGAATCAGCTTAATTCACTTTTGTTTCTAATTAGTAATAATAAACAACCTTTTTATATAGTTAATTAAATATATTTATTCTTAATAGTATTAATTACTAATGAACAATTTTGTTATACTAATTAAGGCCTTTTATAAAATTAGTTAAAATACTCAATTTAGTATAAGACATTAAGTCATCTTTTAATAATATTTTATATTAAAAAAAAGAAAAACATATTAAATCTAGAAACATATGGTAATGAAAAATATTTTATTTAATTAATTCACTCGTTTTAGTTAATATCAAAACTCCCAAAAATATATAAAAAAATAGAACTTAAAAAACTAAAAAAGTATTTTGACTCTAATTAATTCTCATTTTTACTTTTATCCATTTTTAAAACGCGTAAAATTGAAAACTATTAAAAATACTTTCTTCTCATTTATATTACACATAAATCCAAAATGCATATTTATATCATTTAGTCTATCATTTAACTATTGTTATTTAATCATTATCTGCATAATTTTTCTGTTTATTTATTTCATATCTATTTGTTTATTCCGTTTACGTTTAAATCCAAGGAAAAAACGATAAATTTGTTAACTTCATGTCTTCAAGTCTAAATTGCGCGAACTTTCGCATTTCATTAAAACTTAGGATAATTTTTCCTCAAATATTCACTCTTTTCGAAACTTATACCCTTTAAGCAAAAACTTCGACGTTAGGTCGTCGTACCTTCAAAAAAACTCGTCCGTACCCCTTTTCGGCCAAAACGATTTATTTTTAATCAAACGATCAATTTTAAATAAACAGATATTTCAAAAGGTTCCTATAGAGTACTATAGATACATTGGGTGCTAATACCTTCCCTTTGTATAACCAACCCCCGAACCATAAGATCTCTTTTCAAAAACGCTTTGTATTTTCATTACTATTTACATTGCATATTTAGGGTTTTATTTCGCTCTTTTTCCTTTTCCTTTGGAAACAACAAAGCGCGGTGGCGACTCTTGCTTTTGTGAGACGAATTAATCAATAATTCGATCTCCGATTTACCCCGCTACAGCACCCCATTGAATTCTCTAGGACGGTCAGATACATGATTAGCGGTCTTCCCTCGACGGGTGGCATCAAGATAGGAGGTTCTAGCAAATACTCCTTGATTTCATCGAAAGAAACTTGGCATTCATCATTCCATCGAACTACCTGATCTTTCTTCAACAGCTTGAAGATTGGTTCACAAGTAGATGTTAGGTGAGAAATGAACCTTGCAATGTAGTTTAGGCGTCCCAAGAAACCTCTGACCTCCTTCTCAGTGCGAGGAGCAAGCATTTCTTGTATAGCTTTGACTTTGGCAGGATCAACCTCGATGCCTTTGTTGCTGACAATGAAACCTAAGAGTTTACCGGACTTCGAATGTACACTTGTTTGGATTCAGTCTGAGCTTGTACTCCTTCAACCTGACAAACAACTTTTGCAAGTGATCAAGGTGTTCTTCTTCAGTTTATGATCAAGCTATCATGTCATCTACGTAGACCTCTATCTCATCATGTATCATATCATGAAACAAAGCTACCATGGCGCGTTGATAGGTTTCCCCGGCATTCTTCAGTCCGAATGGCATCACTTTGTAGCAGAACGTACCCCACTGTGTGACAAAAGTAGTTTTCTCCATGTCCTCAGGTGCCATTTTGATCTGGTTATAGCCTGAGAACCTGTTCATGAAAGAAAATACTTTGTGTTGAGCTGTATTGTCAACCAGGATGTCGATGTGGGGAAGTGGAAAATCATCTTTAGGGTTGTCCCTGTTTAAATCTCTATAATCCACGCACATTATGACTTTGCCGTCCTTCTTAGGCACAGGCACAATGTTAGCAACCCATTGTGGATAGGAAGTAACAACCAGAAATCCAGCATTGAACTGCTTCATAACTTCTGATTTGATCTTCTCTGACATGTCAGGTCTCATGCAGAGGACCTTCTGTTTCACTGGTGGACAATCTTCTCTTGTGGGTAGACGGTGTACCACAATGTCTATATCCAGTCCCGACATGTCTTCATATGACCAGACAAAGATCTCAACATAATCATGCAATAGCTGAATTAGGCGCTCCTTGACACTCGGCTCTAGATTGGCACCTATCTTGATTTCCTTTTTATCATCCTCAGTACCCAAGTTGATTGTATCCAACTGCTCCTCATGAGGCTGAATTTCTCTTTCCTCTTGGTGTAGTAGTCTGGCCAATTCCCCCGGTACCTCACAATCTTCCTCACCTTCGTATTCGGCTTGGTAGATCAGATCTTCAGAGTCACTGAAGGCTATAGCAGTATCGTTACCCATGGGATCTGGAATGGAAGGGTACCTGCATTTGTGAGTGTGGGTGTGTGTAAGGGATAGCCATCTTAAAACAACAAAATGTAAAAGAAAGACAATGAGCACAAAAGGTTTAAACATGAAAAGCGTCCATGATTCATTAAAATGACATATGAAAATGAAATAAGAACCCTTCCAAATGGACCTATGTGTCTCGGGTAAGACACAAGGTTGAAAAAGTACGAATTGTTTTGTAAATTATTACAGTCCAACAAAAATGGAAAAGATAAATTACTGCGGTATGAAAGTAATCAGAACAAAGTCTTTTGCTTCCCAGTTGCGCAATCCTCTGCCAACAGTAGGAAAAATCCAATCTTCCAAGCTGCCCTCTTCTTCACTGTCCTCTAGTGCATTAACCCCTTGATGGCTGATCTTCACAGGTGGCCCTCCGGCACGGGAGCGGCACACAGCCTTCTGACCAGTCGAAGTAAACCCTAAGCCGAATTTGTCTGATTTGAAAGGGAAGTCTAGAAGCTGCCCCCAGAATGTGGATCCACCTTCTTCCACTACTGCCCTAGCATCCTTGAGAGATGACATTCGAGGTGGTGGTCTTGTGATCATAGGAGTTGAAGACACTGCCTTGGTTGCCGCTATTTCTTCAGAGACTTCTTCAAAATGTTGGAAAGGGGTCTCTATGAATTCGCCATCCAACTCCACATAACGGAAGGAACTCTGATGACTAATCATATATTCCTCTTCCCCATGGACAGTTATAATTTTCCCTTGGACGGGGTACTTGAGCATCTGGTGCAAGGTGGAAGTGACAGCTCCGACATTGTGAATCCAGGGGCGTCCCAACAGGCAAGAGTAAGAAGGACGGATGTCCATCACGTAGAATATCGAATTAAACATTTGGGTACCCACCTTGATCGGGATGTCCACCTCTCCATGGACCATTCTCTTAGAACCATTAAAGGCTCTGACAATTATATTGCTGGGTTTCAGGGTTAAGCCTTCACAATCCAGTCTATCCAAGGCTTTCTTCGGTAAGACGTTTAAAGACGAACCAGTGACTACCAGTACGTGTGCTAGGGTTGTCCCTCTACATTCCACCGATACATGCAAAGCATCATTATGTTTTCTCCCTTACGAAGTTAAATCTGCATTGGAGAATCCTAGACCATTGTCAGGTGTTAAACTAGCCACACATTCCTGGAACTGATCAGCGGAGGTTTCTTGTGGTACGTGGGCCGTCTTCAAAAACTTGACCAAAGCTTTAGTATGTGCCTCAGAGCACAACAACAGGTCTAACATAGATATTTTGGAGGGGGTCTGCCCCAGTTGTTCAACAACATCATAATCACTTTTCTTAATGATCCTCAGAATTTCTTCCATCTCTTTCTGGGATGTTTCAGGAATAACAAGTGATTGAGCCTTCGTCAAGACAGGCTCCTCTTGAACATTCTTTACTTTTTTCTCAGCAACGGAAGTAGGGATAGGAATTGCATTGTCATTGTTGGTGGGTACACTTGCAGGTACAATTACTGGTATAGGTGTAATCTTCGGAATGGCCGCGGGTCCAAAGACTGTTGTTGGAGGAGCAATCTCTGGAGAAAAGATTCTTCCACTATGGGTAACTTTGCTTGTCCAAGCGATGTTACTGATGTCGGGATTATCCTCCTCAGAGCTTTCTTCTTCAATGGTCTATTCAATCTGTTTGACACCATGGTAGTAGATTTCTCCACCATGGTTCCATGGTACCATTTTATCGGTTTTGTAAGGGGTTGGCCCGAGCATTGTTATCTTCAACGGAGTAGTCACTGGAGCAGATGTAATCCTAACGGGTTTTTTAGGAACCCTGGAAGGATTGGCGTATATGGTTATTATAGAAACTTATGGAACTAGAATGGGTGAGACAGGAGCTTTCTCAAACAAAATTTCCTTGTTATCAATTAGTTGTTGGATTCCTTTCTTCAATAGAGGACAGTCAAATGGGGAGGACAGGTAAGCATGGCAATCTTGGTCACAACTCGGGAACACCCCAGCCTTCAACAAATTCAACTTGATGGTTAGGAGAGGAGTTGACAGTTTATCCACAGTAGAAACAAACAGATCTTCTTCCACAACATTGGAATTGTGTCCATGCCTAGGCATCGGAGCGGAGATAACATACGGCTTTTCAGGAACTTCAAATTCAACTTCCTTTGCATCAATCAGATCTTGAATCTTGTTCTTCAGAGCCCAACAATTGTTGGTGTCGTGCCCTGGACTTTCTGAATGGTACGCGCATCTGGCGTTAGGATGGTAATGTGGAGAAGCAGTGTTAGGATTTTTAGGGGCCTCTTTTAGCCTGGCCAGGTTCAACTTCAAGAGATGTGGTAAGACTTGAGCAGGAGTCATGTTTATCTTGTGAATTGCCTTACAGGCATTTCCACCCTTTGCTGGTTATTTCTCGGCTGATCATTTCTCGATTGGTTGTTTCTTGGCTGGTCTGATGCATACTTTTGAATCGTCACGGCCCCCACTGTTGGTCGTCTTTCAATTCTTCCCTGATTCCTCTGGGTATAGACAGCAGACACTTCCTTCTTTCCAGTGAAGGGCTTTTTTGCAGCAGTTGAGGCAGATGCGTCCTTCTGAATTTTCCCGCTTCTAATACCAGCCTCCACTCTTTCTCCAGTTAGAATCAACTCAGTAAACCCTGCAGAAGAGCTCCCTATCAGGTGATTAAAGAAAGGACCTGAAAGAGTCTCCAAGAACATGTCCACTAGCTCCCTTTCAGACAATGGTGGTTGCACCCTTCCGGCTAAGTCCCTCCACTTTTGGGTGTAGTCTTTGAAGCCCTCATTAGTAGCCATAACCATACTTTGTAGCTGAGTACGGGTTGGCGCCAAGTCGACATTGTATTGATATTGTTTATAGAATGCGGCTACCAAGTCTTCCCAATTATGAACATCAGACCTCTCCAACTGGTAGAACCAATCAAGTTGCGTTCCTGACAAACTGTCCTGAAAAAAATGGACCCATAGGTCTTTGTCAGAAGAATGTGGTTGAATTTTCCTGACATAGGATCTGAGGTGCATTTTTGGGCAAGACACCCCATCGTACTTAGCAAACAGTGGCACTTTAAACTTAGGAGGGATTACAATTCCAGAAACCAACCCTAACTCCTCGAAATCCAGCCCCGGTACTCTCTGTACTTCCATAGCAGCTAGACGTTCTTCCAAGTTTTTATATTTGTCATCGGTCGAAGGATACTGTTGTTCAGAGTAATCCTCATCTTCCTCTTCTTCTGCTTTAGAATCAGATGGCACTGCAGTTCCCTTTCCTTTTCCTTCCCCTTCTTCAGATGTTGATGGGAATTCCAAAGTCCGTCTGGCTTGTCCTTCAAACCTTCTGCCCATGATAACTACACCGACCCGCTTCTTCTTCTTTTTATCTTTCTCTTTCTCTAGTAGGGTCTTGAGCTCCTCCTGCCCCTTGGCCAAGGTCAAGAGTAGCTATTGAAATTGTGAATTCTGAGCTTGCAAATCTTTGACTGTTTGTTCAATATCCATCTTGCTGAAATAAACAGCAGAGAGATGAGGAAACTTGGTTTGAAGACCTGTTTATGCATATGATGAATGATATGTATTCATGTAATGCTTTCAAGGATTCAGAAATTCAAATTTTTTTTAAACAAAAAAGAAACACACGTCATATTAATAAGATATAATTTGTTAGTACATCAATGCCCCTTGGGCAAAATAATACAAAATTCTAAGGTAAAAAGACGTTGCGCATCCTCTTTGGTGCAATGTAGGTGTTGAGAGTCTGCTCTTCGTGAAGTAGCCGAGTGAGTTCCAAAACCTTCTTCTCGCTTGCGTAGAATTGGGCTTCAAAAGTATCGCGCTCTCCCTTGAGCTGTATCCAACTCCTTTGTAAGTTTTCGAGTGATGTTGGCATGTCAGGATGTAGGAGGGTGTATGGAACCTCTCCTTCCATAACAGGCTCTATAATCACAGGGAGAATGGAGGGGTAAGGCATCATAAAACTTTGGGCGTGGGTTCGTACCCACTTGAGGTAAGGCTCAAGAGGGATGAAATTCTTGTGTCCCAGGGTCTTACTGTCTACCTTGTTAGGCATTCTCCAAGATCGGATGAACCTTTGTCGGAGTCTTTGATTGTCGTTGTCAAAGTCGAAAACCAAACCTTAAATCAGCATGTCATGTGGGCCATCCCTTCGGGCGTAACCAAACTGTCTCAGAGCCAAGAAGGGGTTGTAGGTGATGCCTCCCCTAATGCCAAGTAGAGGGACATTAGGAAATTCCCCACAACGGTCAATGATGATGACATTCTCTTTGGATCGAGAACACCAATGAATATCTGAATGTGTTAGAGTCATCAATCGTTGTGACCATCTCAAACCTTGCTCATTCTTCAAAACTGATTGGGGAAGATGAGAAATAAACCATCTTTCCAGTAGAGGAGTGCAACACATGAGAACACCTCTTTTCCTCATTGTACGAGTGTGAAAAGAGTGGAGGATATCCCCAAGCAATGTAGGCACCGGGTTGCGAGTCATGAAGATTTTGACAGCGCTCACATCTATGAGTTGATCAGGGTTAGGGAACAAGACCATCCCATAGATGAGAAGAGATACAATCTCCTCAAAAGCTTGTAAGTCCAAAGAATTCCAGCAGCTTTGGGCCTTCTCAAACAGAAACTTTGACAAGAAGCCTTTGACACCACTTCTAGTTTCCCAATGTGTTGTGACATCAGATGAGTGAAAGTGTAAGGCTTGAGCAATCTCTTCTGGCTTTGGATCTCTTTCCGTACCGTTGAAGGGTAGTTGATTGAGAATAGGAATCCTCAAGAGTTGAGAAAATTCCTCCAAAGTAGGCACAAGTTGGTAGTTAGGAAATGTGAAGCAATGATGCAAAGGGTCAAAGAACTGGAAGAGAACTTTCAGCATATCCTCCTCAGTGTTGGTGGTGACCAAGTTGAGTAGAAGACCATGTCTCTCGGTGAATGGAGAGTTCTCAGGAATCCTTGAAGCTAGCTCCTTGAGTTGTGGAAGAATTCTTACAAGGTTGACTTGGACAGTTTTCCTGCGAAGTGATTCCATAACCTACAAAACAGGAACAAAGATGAATCTCCAAATCCTTGAAATGGTTAGTGGATGCATATGATGCTTCATGATGTCCATGATGTTATGAACATGTATATATGTACAAGAAAATCACACAAGTTCCTAGTTTTAGGCTTGCATGAGGTTTCACAGGTAAGTACCCTCTTAAAGTTTAGTTGGCTCAACCTGTCTTAGAAATAGTAACCGGGTTCTAAGGAGCTAAATATCACTGGATTGTTTCCTTGTTCATTTTTTCAATTCAGCCACTTTACTGGCGACCGAAATATTCCAAGGAACCAACCCTCAATGAGTGTAGTATCGAGTATCTACCAACTACGGACTGCACCAAAGCCGGTCATCTCACTACATCCTAAAATGCCAAGTTGGTCAAGTAAAGGTTCTGAAAGTCCATTAGTGCTTCATGACATCACTCAGCGGCCCCGTATTCTCTTTGATTGACTCAAAGGCTACCGGTACCCACAAATATGTCGCACTAATATAGCTATTGCTTAGACCATGTCGGTATACCCCGCACAGTTTCCACAACGTATTGCTATTTACCTATGAATGTTTCCCAAATTCGGGTAGACGATTCAAACCAAAACAATAGAACCAAAATGTAAAGCAAACAAATCAAGCAAGATAAGCATGTAAAGGTGATCTAAAACCCTAAGGTAACCCCACTTTTATTATTATCCCCAACAGAGTTGCCAGTTCTGTGATGCGGTGGGAGAACTGACTTGAGGTTTTGCGTTTGTGTTTGCAAATGTTGCGGTTAGCAAGAGTCGCCACCGAATTTTCTTTTATCTAAAAGGAAAGGTAAAAAAGCACAGGAAAGACCTTTGAGATGTTTTCTTGAGTTCGGGGGGTAGATTATGAAAAGGGAAGGTGCTAGCACCCTTTTCATCCATGGTTTTCCATGGGCTCTTAGTTACTTGTTTAGATCACTTGCTTTGCTTTTGCAATTGTTTGAAATGGTGCTTTGTGTGGTTTTGAAAGTATTTCGAAAAGAGGCCTTTGTTTAGGCAATCTTTGTAATGATTCTTGTTCGTAAGAATGTATACAAAGATGTTTGTCTTTTGAAAAATGTTTCAATGTTTTGAAAGTTGTTTGGAAATGTTTTGAAAAGGTGTGTGTTTGTTTGAAAATAGAAAGGATTGTTTGCAAATGATCAAGTAACTAGAAGCTATCTACCTACTCAAAAGTCTTTCTTGTACATTTTTATTCCTTTGACATTGTTGATTTACCATTGATTTGGTAAACAACCCTATCTTTGGATGTTAAACGGGACGGGCATGGGTCATCGTATGACCATGATAGCAGTGGTGCCAAGTTCTTAGCTTGTTTGAGGGACCAAGATCATTTTGTTTTTAGGCAACCTTTTGATAGCGTCATCGAGGGACTATGATCTTTTTTTGTTTTGATTGATTTTTCCAAGATACTTAGCATGCATACCATGGTCATTTATTTTAAGGCAACCAAGTGGGTGAAACCCTAGAGGTGCTTGTGTGCAATGTGTTGTCATTTTACATGCATTTTTGTCTTGCATTAGGTCATGCTATTTGTTTTATTTTTTTGTCTTATCATACAAACCCTAGTTTACTAAACATGTATATAATGTGATAAATTGCGTAAAGTAAATCTAAGCTATTACAACAATATTATGGGAGGGGGGATACAAGTTTTGAATGGGGATATTTGCACAAAATAAAACCCTAGTTTACTATTACAACCCAATTGAATTTTGGCACAATAAATAAATAAGCAATTACTTAAATATGCAATAAAATGTAAATGTGTAAGAAAATGTTTTGCAATTGATTTTTTGTATGAAAATTAATTATTTAAACCCTAGAAAATACGATAAAAATATTATTATTTTTGAAAGGGGTAAAACCCTAGTTTTTGGTTAAATGAAATATATATTCTATATTTATTTATCCATTTTTGTACAAGAAATAATAAATAAAATTATTTACAAATATTAAAAATTAAAATATATGTGGAAATAATATTTTATGTGTGTGAATAATAAAAAATAAAAATGTATAGTATTTATTTAAATATATTCACAATTTATTTAAGAAAATAAAGTATATTATTACTAATAAACTATTTTTTATGCCAAAAAATAATAAAAAAATAAAATAAAATGCAAAAAATAAAGAAAATATTTTTCATGATTTTTTATGGTTCAGAAAAAATAAATAAAACAATAAATATAAAAATGAAAAGAAAATATGAAAAATAAATAAAATAAAGCAAAGGGGTGCAGATAGGAATATGGGGGGGTGTGAAAAACAACAGGCCCAAGGCGCCAGGCCCAAGGCAGCCTTCATCCCTGACCTCCAGCCAGCACCAAACGCGCGCGCTATGTGTACAAACTTTTATCTTGCTCTAGCTTGCATAAAATCAAAAACTCATAATACAAAAAATGTAGCTTATGATCTCACGATTCCAGTGATATAAAATTCATGACCTAACTCTAAAAAACCAGGGAGAATTTCAGTGGCCCTAATTCCTGACCTAATTTTTTCAGCATGTTCAACAATCAAATACTCTTAGCATAATTAATATAAATGGAAAGTAAGCATATGTACAGCTTCAGCAAGTTAAGGACTACATTTTTGCTTCACAAATCAAAGCTTAAGGATTCCTAAATAGAGAGATAGAACTTTGGAAAATACCTTGTTCAGCTGAGATTGGATATGGCAATATGGGGACTTTGAGTGAGGCCTGAGGATCGTGTGAGCTTCCTTGAAGTTCCCTCAAGCTATTCCAATGCTTAGCTTTCCTTGAGAGTGCTTGAAACTCCTTGTAGAAGTCAACCTGCAACCTTAAAAAATGTAAATGGTGAAGCCTGAAACAGGGGTTACAATTGCAATACAAGGGCTTGGATAGTTTAGGTAGGATGTATGTAAAGTGTTTGAAGTTTTAAAGTGAGAAACGCACGAGCCAATATTGATTTGGCAAGGGTTCTGCAGAAGATGCCCTGTTTGGACAGAAACTTGTGTTTTTGGTGTTTGAGAGTGTTTTGGATGTTGTGAATTCGTGAATTCGGGTTTTCAACTTGCCGGGTCGTTTTATGCGTAGTATCTTTTGACTATGTCGGCATTCGCAGGGTGCGGCAAGTCGTCATCGTCCATGGTGGTCAGAATCATTGCTCTACCAGAAAAGATGCTCTTTATCACAAATGGTCCTTCGTAAGTAGGAGTCCACTTGCCCTTGGGATCACTTTGCGGTAAGATGATCCGCTTGATTACAAGATCTCCGACTTGATATACTTCACGTCTAACTTTCTTGTTGAAAGCCTTGATCATCCGTTTTTGATATGTCTGACCATGAAAAATAGCAGTAAGTCGCTTCTCATCGATCAAATTAAGTTGGTCAAGTCGGATCTGAATCCAATCGTCTTCACTTAAACCGGCATCCTTCATAATCCTCAAGGAAGGAATCTGAACTTCCATAGGAAAAATAGCTTCCATGCCATACACCAAAGATAATGGGGTTGCCCCTGTTGAAGTACGTGCCATGGTACGATATCCATGCAGAGAAAACGATAACATCTCGTGCCAGTCCTTGTAGGTGATTGTCATCTTTTGAATGATCTTCTTGATATTTTTGTTCGCGGCTTCAACAACACCGTTCATCTACGGCCGATAGGGAGATGAATTGTGATGATAAATCTTGAACTGCTCGCACAGGGCGGTGATCATAGTGTTGTTCAAATTTGTACCTTTTTCTGTGATGATCCTGTCGGGGACACCATACCGGCATATGAGGTTCTGCTTGATGAAGCGGGCAACCACATTCTTTGTAACAGAGGCATAGGAGGCTGCTTCGACCCATTTGGTGAAATAATCAATAGCGACCAAGATGAATCGATGTCCATTAGATGTCGTAGGCTTGATCTCTCCAATCATGTCAATGCCCCACATTGCGAATGGCCAAGGAGCTGTCAAAACGTTCAGAGGAACAGGAGGAATATGTACCTTGTCGGTGTAGACTTGGCATTTGTGGCAAGTACGAGAATGTTGATGACAATCAGCTTCCATGGTATACCAGTAGTAACCTGCCCTTAGAATCTTCTTAGCCATCGTATGTCCACTCAAGTGGGTGCCAAATGTGCCACTATGAATTTCGGTCATGATCAACTCTGCTTCAACCTTGTCCACACAATGAAATAGAACACAATCATGGTTGCGCTTATAAAGGATGCCATTGCTTAGGAAGAACTTGGCAGCAAATCTCCTTAAGAACTTTTTATCAATTACTGTAGCTCCTTCAGGATATTCTCTAGTCTGGAGATACCTTTTGATTTCATGAAACCAAGGTGGTTCCACTACTTCTTCGGTATTAATCTCATGACAGTGTGCAGGTTCATCCATTCGCTCGATGGTTATTTGTGGAGCCTCGTTATCCCAGTTGAGTTTAAACATGGAAGACATTGTAGCCAGAGCATCGGCCAACTGATTTTCTTCTCGCGGGAAGTGTTCGAAAGTAATCTGCTCGAAATGAGGCAACAACGTCAAGACATGTTCTTTGTATGGGATAAGATTAGGATGTTTAGTGTCCCACTCTCCTTTGACTTGACTGATAACCAAAGCCGAGTCCCCAAATACGACCAAATATTTGATTCCCAAGTCTATAGCAGCCTTGAGACCAAAGATGCAAGCTTCATATTCAGCCATGTTGTTGGTACAACTGAAGCAAAGTCGGGCAGTGAAGGGTGTATGGCAACCTTTCGGAGAAATGAGTACCGCACTGATACCATTGCCAAGTGCATTTGAAGCACCATCAAAGTACAGGATCCATCGGGATCCTTGTTCAGGTCCGTCATACGGTCCGTTACCTTCAATGTTGTCCAATGTCATGATGTCCTCGTCAGGGAAGTCGAATCTCATAGATTGGTAATCTTTGACGGCTTGATGAGCTAGATGGTCAGCTAGTACACTCCCCTTTATAGATTTTGGGTAGTATACTGGATATCATACTCAGTAAGAATCATCTGCCATCTAGCGATTCTTCCAGATAAAGTAGGCTTCTCGAAGATATACTTGATCGGATCCATCTTGGAAATCAGCAAAGTGGTATGAGTCAACATATACTGCCTTAGCCGGCGAGCAGCCCATACCAAAGCGCAACAAGTTTTCTCGAGCAGTGAGTAGCGAGTCTCATAGTCGGTAAAATTTTTGCTAAGGTAATAAATGGCATGCTCTTTTCGGCCAGACTCGTCATGTTGGCCCAGTACGCACCCCATTGAGTTATCCAAAACAGTCAGATACATGATTAACGGCCTTCCTTCGACGGGTGGCATCAAAATAGGAGGTTCTAGTAAATACTCCTTGATTTTATCAAAAGCAACTTGACAATCATTGTTCCATTCAACTACCTGATCTTTCTTCAACAGCTTGAAGATTGGCTCACAGGTAGATGTCAGGTGAGAGATGAACCTGGCGATATAGTTTAAGCGTCCCAAGAATCCCCTAACCTCCTTTTCAGTGCGGGGGGCAGGCATTTCTTGTATAGCCTTTACTTTAGTTGGATCAACCTCAATACCTTTGTTGCTGACAATAAATCCCAAAAGTTTACCAGACCTAACTCCAAAAGTGCACTTGCTTGGGTTTAGTCTGAGCTTATACTCCTTCAACCTGGCAAACAGCTTTTGCAAATGATCAAGGTGTTCTTCTTCTGTCTGTTATCGAGCTATCATGTCGTCTATGTAAACTTCGATCTCATGATGTATCATATCCTGAAACAAAGCTACCATGGCGCGTTGATAGGTTGCCCCTGCATTCTTCAGTCCGAATGGCATCACTTTGTAGCAGAAGGTACCCCATTGCGTGACAAAAGTAGTTTTCTCCATGTCCTCGGGGGCCATTTTGATCTGGTTGTATCCCGAGAATCCATCCATGAAGGAAAAAACCTTGTGTTGAGCTGTGTTGTCAACCAAGATGTCGATATGTGGCAGTGGAAAATCGTCTTTAGGGCTAGCCTTGTTTAAATCTCGATAGTCCACACACATTATGACTTTGCCGTCCTTCTTAGGCACGGGCACAATGTTAGCGACCCATTGTGGATAGGAAGTAATAGCCAGAAAGCCAGCATTGAATTGCTTCATTACCTCAGCCTTGGTCTTCTCAGACATGTCGGGCCTCATTCGGCGAACCTTTTGCATGATCGGTGGACAATCTTCTCTTGTAGGGAGACGGTGGACCACGATATCTGTGTCTAGTCCGGGCATGTCTTCATAAGACCAGGCGAAGATTTCAACATATTCGTTCAACAACTGCACTAAGCGCTCCTTGACACTTGGTTCCAGGTTGGCACCCACTTTTACTTCTTTTTTGTCTTCCTCCGTCCCCAAGTTGATGGTTTCTAGCAACTCTTCATGAGGCAGAATAACCCTCTCTTCTTGTTGCAAAAGTCTGGCTAACTCTCCCGGCACTTCACAGTCTTCGTCAACTTCGTACTCAGCATGATTAACCAAATCCTCAGAGTTATCGAACGCTAAAACAGAATAGTCACCCATGGAATCCGGAGTGGATGGGTACCTGCATTTGTGAGTGTGGGTGTGTGTAAGGGATATCCATCCTTAAACAAACAAAAATGCAAAAGGAAAGAAAAATGAACACAACAGTTTATAGATGAAAAACGTCCAATGATTCATTAAAACATGGCATATGATTATGAAGAAAATCAAGCCCTTACAAATGGACCTACATGCCCCAGGAAAGGCATGAGGTGAAAATAGTGTGCAAATTGTTTAGTTATTACAGACCATAAATGGGAAATTGTTCAAAGATAAAATTACTGGTTGATAAAGGTGATGGGAATAAAATCCTTTGCTTCCTAGTTGCTTAAACCCCCTTCGACAGTCGGAAAGATCCAATCTTCAAAGTGGCTCTCTTCATCTTCATCTTCTACAGCATTGATTCCATGGTGAGAGATCTTGACGGGTGGTCCTCCAGCCTTGGAGCGACGCATAGCCTTTTGTCCTGCAGCAGTGAACCCTAATCCCAACTTGTCTGTCTTATGGGAAAAATCGGGCAATTACCCCCATACTGTACTCTTCCCTTCTTTAATCACAGCCTCTACGTCCTTGAGAGATTCCATCCTAGATACATGCTTGGGAACGACATGCACCTCAACCATTGTCTTCGCAACTACTACCTCAGGGGAAACTTCCTCAAAATGTTGGAAAGGCGTTTCGATGAACTCCCTATCCAACTCCACATAGCGGAAGGAATTGAGATGACTTATCATGTACTCTTCCTCGCCGTGCACCGTTATAATCTTACCCTTAACAGGATATTTCAGCATTTGGTGCAAAGAGGAGGTAACTGCCCCGACATAATGGATCCACGATCTTCCTAACAGACATGAATATGACGGACGAATGTCCATCACATAAAAGGTGGAGTTGAAAACTTCTGTTCCTACCTTGATAGAAATATCAACCTCTCCATGAACCATTATTTTGGAGCCATCAAAGGCCCTAATAATGATGTTACTAGGTTTGAGGGTCAACCCTTCGCAATCCAAACGGTCTAAGGCTTTCTTTGGAAGCACATTCAAGGAAGAACCAGTATCAACTAAGACATGGGTGAGGGTGGTTCCCTTGCATTCAACTGAGACATGTAACGCGTCGTTGTGTTTCCTTCCTTTGGGAGTCAAGTCAATGTCGGAAAAACCAAGGCCATTATCAGCAGTAAGACTGGCCACACATTCCTAAAATTGGTCAGCCGAAGTCTCTTGGGGTACATGTGCCGCCTTCAAGAATTTAATTAGGGCCTTAGCATGGGCCTCAGAATAGAGCAGGAGAGCTAACATTGAAATTTTATAAGGGGTCTGCCCTAACTGTTCCACAACGTCGTAGTCACTTTTTCTGATTATTTTCAAGATTTCATCCATTTCTTTCTGAGTGGTTGCAGGGATAACCACATCATGAGCCTTCATCCTGACAGGCACTTCCAGTATCCCCTTACCCTTATCGGTAGTATCAGCTGATGGTCTTACTTCAGGAATATCCAATTCTTCAATCACTGGGCCTTGCATAGATGGTCCAACAGGTACAGAAGCTTTCATGGGTCCGAAAACTGCTCGAGGGGGAGCAATCTCCGGAGAAAAGATCCGGCCGCTGCGGGTTATCTTGCTTGTACCCGCAATGTTCCCTATATCAGGGTTTTCCTCTTCAGAAATCTCTTGGACTGCCTTAATTTGTTTGACACCATGGTAGAAGATTTCTCCCCCATAGTTCCATGGTATCGTTTTGCTGGATTGGTACGGGACAGGTCCCGGCATGGTGATCTTTAATGGTACACATTCAGAGTTGGGTGTAATCCTGACAGGCCTTTTGCAAGCCTTAGGAGGATTGTCGGAAATGGTTATGATTGCAATATCGTTGGTTGAAGTAGCAAAAGTAATAGGAGTAACAGGATTGAAGGTATCAATGGGGGTTTTCTAGAAAAGTATCTCTTGGGTATCCATCAGGCGTTGGACACCTGACTTCAACATTGGGAAATCACCTTGTATGTTCAAACAAAAATAGCAGTCTTTACCACAACCAGGAAAGATCCCGGCTCTCATCAACTTCTCTTTAATTACTAACAACGGAGTCAAAAGATTGGCAACATCAGTAACATGGAGGTCTTCTAAAACGGCATGAACATTGTGGCCGTGCTTGGGCATCGGAGCAGATATGACATTGGGCTTCTCACGCGCATCGAATTCTACCTCTTTGGCATCAATCAAGTCCTGGATTTTGTTCTTAAGCGCCCAGCAATTATTGGTATCGTGCCCAGCACCGTCGGAATGGTAAGCACACTTGGCATTGGAGTGGTAGTATGGAGAGGAGATATTAGGGTTTTTTGGCGCTTCCTTCAAACTGGTAATATTCAGCTTCAACAAATGGGGGAGTACTTGAGCTGGCGTCATGTTGATGCCGGTGAACTTCCGTTGTGGCCTTTCCACCCGTTGTTGATTAGGTCTCGACTGATTGTTATGAGGTTGATCATTTGACGAGTTTTGAATCATCACAACCCCTACAGTCGACCGACGCTCAGTTCTTCCCTAACCCTTCTAAGAATACACAGCAGAGGCTTCCTTCTTAGCCGGGAAAGGTTTCTTAACAACTATGGATGCGAAAGCATCCTTTTGAATCTTTCCACTCTTAATACCGGCCTCGACCCTCTCGCCAGTCAAAATTAGTTCAGTAAATCCCGTGGAAGAACTCCCGATTAGATGGTTAAAGAAGGGGCCAGACAGGGTCCCCAGAAACATGTCAACTAACTCCCTATCTGACAACGGCGGCTGCACCCTTCCAGCCAGATCACGCCACTTCTGGGCGTATTCTTTAAACCCTTCATTGGAAGCCATCCCCATACTTTGTAACTGAGTACGAGTGGGCGCCAAATCAGCATTGTATTGATATTGACGATAAAAAGCGGTAGCTAAGTCTTCCCAATTGTGAACCTCTGATCTCTCGAGTTGATAGAACCAATCCAACTGCGTGCCAGACAAACTGTCTTGAAAAATGTGTACCCAGAGGTCCTTATCAGATGAGTGAGGTTGGATCTTTCTAACATACAACCTCAGGTGCATCTTAGGGCAAGACAGACCGTCGTACTTGGCAAATGTTGGCACCTTGAACTTGGGAGGGATAACAATCCCAGCCACCAGCCCTAGTTCTTCAAAATCCAAACCTGGTACTCTCTGCAATTCCATAGCTACCAGTCTATCCTTAAGATTCTTATATTTATCATCTGCTGGAGGATACTGTTGTTCGGAGTAGTCTTCGTCTTCTTCCTCTTCCTCCTCTTCTACCTCAGAATTAGAAGGTACAGTAACCCCTTTCCTTTTGCCAGCCCCTTCGTCAGACGTTGAGGGGAACTCCAGAACCTTCCTAGCATTGCTCTCAAACCTTCTTCCAAAAGTGGCTACCCCAGGTCTCTTTTTCTTTTTCTCTTTATTCTTCTCCAACAAAACTTTGAGGTCCTCTTGACCCTTTGCCAAGGTCATAAGGAGTTGCTGGAACTGTGAATTTTGTGCCTGCAGATCCTTGACCGTCTGCTCCAAATCTATCTTGCTGAAATAAACAGCAGAAAGATAAGGAAACCTGGCGTGAAGACCTGTTTATGCATATGATGAATGGTATGTTATCCATGTAATGCTTTCAAGGATTCAGAAATTCAAATTTGTTGTAAACAAAAAGGAACGCACGTCATATTAAGAAGAAATTGTTAGTACATAAGTGCCCCATGGGCAAAATATTACAAGATTCTTAATGTAAAAAGACATTGCGCATCCTCTTTGGTGCGATGTAAGTGTCGAGAGTTTCCTCCTCATGAAGTCGGCGGGTAAGCTCCAAAACCTTCTTCTCACTGGCATAGAAGCTGGCTTCAAAAGTATCTCGTTCTTCCTTGAGTTGGATCCAACTCTTTTGCATTTCTTCCCATGAGGTTGGTATGTCAGGATGTAGGATGGTGTATGGAACCTCTCCTTCCATAACAGGCTCTTTGATCACGGGGAGAATGTGAAGGTATGGCATCATAAGATTCTGGGAGCGGGTTTGTATCCACTTGAGATAAGGCTCAAGGGGGATGGAATTCTTGTGCCCCAGTGTCTTACTATCCACCTTGTTGGGCATCCTCCAAGCTCTGATGAACCTTTGTCGAAGTCCTTGCGCATCATTGTCGAAGTCAAAAACTAGGTCAGGAATCAGCATGTCATGAGGGCCATCCCTCCGAGCATATCCAAATTGTCTCAAAGCTAGACAGGGGTTGTAGGTGAAGCCTCCCCTAATGCCAAGTAGTGGGACATTAGGGAATTCCCCATAACGATCAATGATGATGACATTTTCTCTGGACCGAGAACACCAATGTACATCAGAATATGTGAGGGTCATCAATCGTTGTGACCACCTTAAACCCTGCTCATTCTTCAAAACTGATTGTGGAAGGTGAGAAATAAACCACCTTGCTAGGAGAGGAGTACAGCACATGAGAACACCTCTTTTCCTCATTGTTCGTGTGTAAAATGAGTGTAGGATGTCCCCAAGCAATGTAGGTATAGGATTCCTGGATATGAAAATCTTGACAGCATTCACATCTATAAGCTGACCAGGGTTTGGGAATAAGACCATCCCATAGATGAGGAGTGCCACGATCTCTTCAAAGGCTTGTAGATCAAGAGAATTCCAGCAGTCTTGTGCCTTCTCAAACAGAAACTTTGCCAAGAAGCCCTTGACACCACTTCTGGTTTCCCAATGCCCCTTGATGTCAGATGGTTGCAAGTGTAATGCTTGAGCAACATCTTCAAGCTTTGGTTCTTTTTCCGTACCGTTGTAGGGTAGTTGATGAAGAATATGAATTCTCAGGAGTTGAGAAAATTCCTCCAAAGTGGGAACCAATTGGTAATCAGGGAATGTGAAACAGTGGTGTAGGGGGTCAAAGAACTGGAAGAGAACTTTCACCATTTCTTCTTCAATGTTGGTGCTGACCAAGTTGAGGAGTCTACCATGTCTTTCACTGAAGAGAGAATTCTCTGGAATCTTAGAAGTAAGCTCCTTGAGTTGAGGAGGGATTCTCACAAGGTTGACTTGAATTGTTTTCCTATGAAGAGATTCCATGACCTACAAAACAAGAACAAAGATGAAGATCCAAACCCTTGAAATGGTTAGTGGATGCATATGATGCTTGATGATGTTCATGATGTATGCACAAGCACATGTACAAGCAAGTCACACAAAACCCTAGTTTCAGGCTTGCATGAGGTTTCATAGGTAAGTACCCTCTTGAGTTTAGTTGGCTCAAAACCTGTCCTATAAATAGTAACCGGGTTCTAAGGAGCTCAATATCACTGGATTGTTTTCTATGTTCATTGTTTTGGTTTAGCCACTTAACTAGCGACCAAAATATTCCAAGAAAACAACCCTCAATGAGTGTAGTATCGAGTATCTACCAACTTCGGACTGCACCAAAGCCGGTCATCTCACTACCCCTAATAAAAGGCCAAGATGGTCAAGTAAGGTTCTAAGAGTTCATTAGTGCTTTATGACATCACTCAGCGGCCCTGTATTCTCTTTGATTGACTCAAAGGCTACCAGTACTCACAAATATATCGCACTAATATAGCTATTGCTTCAACCGTGTCGGTATACCCTGCACAGTTTCTACAACTTATTGCTATTTACCTATGAATGTTTCCCAAATCCGGGTGGAGGATTTTAAGCCCAACAGGAGAACCAAAATGTAAAGCAATCAAAGCAAATAATAAGCATGCAAAGGGTGATTTAAGCCCTAAGGTTCTGCCACTCATTCAAAACTTATCCCCAGCAGAGTCGCCAGTTCTGTGATACGGTGGGAGAACTGACTTGGGATTTTGCGTTTGTGTTCGCAAATGTTCCGGTTTAGCAAGAGTCGTCACCGACTTTTTATTTTATCCTAAGGAAAGGTCAAAAAGCACAAGAAAGACCTTTGAGATGTTTTCTTGGGTTCGGGGAGTAGATTATAGAAAGGGAAGGTATTAGCACCCTTTCTATCCATGGTTATCCATGGGCTCTTAGTTACTTGCTTAGATCACTTGCTTTGCGTTTCTATTGTTTGAAATGGTGCTCTTCAATTGTTTGAAATGGTGCTTTGTGTGTGATTTTATAAGATGTTTTGAAAAGAGGCCATCGTTGTGGTAACCTTTGTAATGATTCTTGTTTGAATGTATACAAAGGTGTTTTTGTATTTTGAAAAGTTTTCAATGTTTGAAAGTAGGGTTTTGAAATTGTGTTGTGAAGTGTGTTTTGAAGATAGCAAGGCTGTTTTTGCAAGCTTTGATCAAGTAACTAAGAGTTTGTCTACCCTATTTTACTCAAAGATCTTTCTTATGTTTTTAACCCTTTTAACAGTGTTGTTTCACCATTGTATTTGGTGAACAACCTTGTGTTAGGATGTTAAACGGGACAGGCGCGAGTCATCGTATGGACCATGATAGCAATAGTGTCAAGTATTTTGGCTATTTTCTTGAGGGACTTGATCATTTTGTTTAGGCAACTCAGATAGCGTCATCAAGGGACTATGATCTTTTGTTTTGTTTTTGTTTTGCCAAAGTACTTGACATGCATACCATGGCCCATTTTTGAAGGCAACAAGTGGATTGAAACCCTAGGGATGCAAGTGTGCATTGTGTTTGTTTTCATGCATTTTATCTTGGATTAGGTCAAGCTAATTGTTGCTTTTATTTTGCATACAAACCCTAGGTCTAATCATGGCATAATTGAAAGCATTTAAAGGTGCGAGAATTTAAATTCTACACTATTACAACATGATATAGGGAGGGGGGTACAAATTTGAAATGGGGGTTATTTTGCAAGAAATTAAATTCTAAATTATTACAACCAAATCGAATGTATAGGATACAATATTAAATACACAATATTTAAATAAATACAATAAATAAATATTCAATAAAGTGTATTATGCAAAAAAATGTTTTTTTATGTATGAAAAAGTATTTTTAATGTAAAATGTAAATAAATAAAAAGTTAATTTCAATTATTTTGTTTTTTAGGGCAAAACCCTAATTTCTTAAATAAATGGTATTATTTATTATTTATATACAATAATGTATCAATTTGTAGAAAAAATAAAAGTATATTGTAAAAAGATATTTTTAATATAAAATATTAATAAAAATGAAAATGTATTGTTTTTGTATTTTTGTCCTAATTACTTAATAAAATAATATATATATATATATATATATATATATATATATATATATATATATATATATATATATATATATATATATATATATATATATATATATATATATATATATATATATATATATATATATATATATATATATATATATATATATATATATATATATATATATATATATATATATTAAGTGTCTAAAAAAACAAAAATCAATTATTTTAAAAAAATGTATATATTTTAAAGAAATATTTTCAAGTGTGTATAAAAATAATAAATAAAAATAAAAGTATTTTTTTACATTATTTATACATTTTAATAAAAATAATATAAATTATTTACATTTTTATACTAGTAAAATAAATATAAATATCAAATAAATATGAAAAAAATATAAAAATAATTTTTTGGCATTTTTTTATATTTGGACATAAAATAATAAAGTCAGAATAAAAAATAAAAATATCAAAATGACAAATATACAAATAAATGGGCCAGGGGGGTGTGAACTGAAAATGTATGTGTGAGAAGCAAAAGCAAACAGGCCCAACCCAAGTAACTTCATCTTCTTCCTCAGTTCACAAAAAACGTGCGTTCTGTACATCAACTGCTATCTCCTGATTCCTTGACTTTTTGACAAAACTCATAACATGAAACTTGTAGAGCATCAAGCAACGAATCCAACCATATAAAAAACTTGAGATAACTCTCAAAGACCAGAGAGAATTTCTCTGGCCCTAAATCTTAACCTAGTTTTTTCAGAAAGTTCATGAACAAAATTCTCTTAGCACGATTAATATAAATGAAAACTAAGCACATGTATGGTTTCAGGGCTATGAATACAACATCTTTCATTCACAAACCTAAGTCTAAATATTCCTAAATAGAGAGATAGAAGTTCATGAAATACCTGTTTCAGTTGACTTCGAGCTGGACAATGCAGCAACTTCCAAGGGTGCTTGAGGTTCTTTTGAGCTTGCCTGATGTCCAATGAAGCTTTCCCAATGCTTAGTTTATTTTGAAACAGCTTGAATCGTGCTACAGAACTCAACCTGCAAAGCTTTGAAACAAAAATGGCAATGTGTGTTAATGGTGTTACAGCTAGGAATGGAGGTCTGGAATAGTTCAGGTGTGTTGGTTAGAAGGTATTGGAACAAATTTGAGGCAAAACGCACGAGGGAAAACGGAGATGGAGATGGTTCTGCAGGGCTTGCCCTGTTTTGCAAAAAAGCAGTGATTTTGTGTACAAGGAGGTTTGAGTGGTGAAGGGCTCGTGTTTATGATTCAAAAGGTTGTGTGAAATATGTTTGCAATCTTTGTGTAAGTTGACTATGGATGGTTTTTGAGTTGGGAAGATTTTGGACAAATTTTTTCTTCTTGAAGCAAGAGTGTCTAACTTGTCAATACAGACATGTGATCCCTATTGTTGTACCCCAAAATTTTCCCTCCCATTTCCTCAACATTTTCTCATCTCAAGACCCTTGGAGCTCAAGATCCAGTTAGGGTTTCCTCTGCTCAAGACTTCTCCTTGCACTGTTGACCCAAATTAGGGTTTGTGTTTGCACAAAGATGTTTTGACCTAAAATGACTAAGATGACTTTCATGCTTCATGTTGGACTCCCAAGTTTATCCATACCAAGTTTCAAGCCTTGATTCCAATCTTTGCCCAGTCAATTGGACAGTTGACCTAGAAATCAGCTGTATTGGGGAAAAAGTCAACTGTGGTCAATTGGCAGTCAAACCTCATGAAAATTGACCCACATCAACATTATGAACTCACATGGACCATTTGATCAAGTTTGGACCACAATTCTACAAGAAATTTGATCAGATCACCAAAAGGGCTAAATGGTCATTTTTAGGGTTTTGACTGCACAAAGGCAATTTTTGACTGTTTGACCTAAACAATGGCAAACCAAGCTCACATATGGACTCAAGGACTCAATGGCATTGTATTGACATGTTCAACAAATTCAAAAGATCCCAAATGCACAAGATTGACAGATGAATTTTCCAGTCAACTGAGCCAAATTTGACTGTATACTGAAAAGTCAAACTTTGACTTTTTGGTCAAAATCAAGTGTCAAGATTCATTTTTCATTAAAACATGCCAAATTATGAAACTTGTTCATCAAGAAATCAAAAATCACAAATTAGGGTTTTAAAATGAAGAATTTTCATAACTTAGAATTTTTCAAAGTTATGAAAATCCCTAATTTTTTTCTAACTTTGTCCCACTTTTTCACCAAGATACATTTGGATTCAAGGAAAAGTCAAAACATGAAAGTTGTAGTCTATTGCAAAATCTACAACTTTTATTCACAAAGTTTCCTCAAAAGAAGCTTGTAGCTCAAGTTATGATTTTTGGAACAAGGGTGCAAAACATTCTTAACTTAGAGAAAATTTTGACCTATTCTAGGCAGGATTTTTGCCTAACTTCATGGCCACTTGTCACTTACTTCCACTTGGAATTTCAATTTTCATTACAAAGAGGGATTGTATTACACATTCCAAGCTTTCCAAAATGTCCAAGAACTCATCAAACAACCTTGTGGTTGGGGAGATTCGAATTTGGCAATATAGGAAAAACTCACTTTGTTCATGAACCATTTCCATATCCATAACTTTGCATTTTTGAACTCAGCATGCTCTAAGCTACATTACAGGCCTTTTATCTCATCTACACTCCATAATTTAATTCTAATCCTTTGTGCCAAGATGTTGTTCTATGAGTTTGGTCATTACATGGAAGTTTAATCCTTATTTGGAAAAAGCAAATTATCCATTTTTGAAAAGTATGGCTTTATGTCAAAACATGAATCAAAGAAGTACAAAGCAAATCTCTTTGGCAAAAGTTTATGAGCTAATCCCACTAATCAAGGAGAGGTTATGCAGCACATTAGAGGGGCCTGTCCAAGTCTAGAGAACCAACTTGCCATTTCTTGCTTAAGTTAGAGGTAACTTGGCATAACTGGAACCAACTCTCATTTCAGCCAAGACAAGCTTAAGCAAAGTTGTTGTACACCTTCCAAACATCAAACCTAAGCTAGAGCACGAGCCAAATACCCTCCAAACAAACGCAAAACCTCAAGTCAGTTCTCCCACCGTATCACAGAACTGGCGACTCTGCTGGGGATATACTTAAAAGTGGGGTTACCTTAGGGTTATATCACTTACTTGTTTTCAATTGCTTGCTTTGTTTGCTTTTATATTTGTGGGCTTTGCATCGGAGTTTCATAAATCCTAACCCGGATCTGGGGAATACCCTTTTAGGTAGCATAATCTGTGAGGGACCTGTCCTGCGTAGACCGACATGGGTGAAGCAGTGGCTACGTTGGTGTGGCACCTTGGTCTGTACCGATATCCCTTGTGTTGAAACGGGGAGAATATGGGTCTTCCAAGGAGTCATTAAGCGCCAACCGACCTTAGAACCCTAAATTGACCCAACTTGGCCATAGAACAGTAGCAGTATGCTACACTCATTGAGGCTAAACTCTCGCGATGGTTCTGGCCGCAAGAAAAGATTGCGATGCTGGAGTTACGACCGATTGAGGGTAGTCAATGATATTGAGATCCTCTAGAACCCGGTTACTTTTGATAGGACAGGTTTTAACCAACAAAACTGAAAGAGGGTAACACCTAAACTTCATGCTGGCCTAAAACTTAAGGATTGTCTTGTGTGACTTGTGTGTCTTATCATGCTTGCCTTTGTGAATACTTGTGGTGTGCTTCATCATAGCATCATACCATTGCATGCATCCTGCATAAGGACTGACCCATTTCAAAGACAAGATGGTTTTCATCTTTGCTCTGTTTTGTAGGACATCATGATGCCCGTGCGTAGAAACACTATCCGGCTCAACTTTGTTCAACCACCTACTTTGCTCAAGGATTTGGTTGATAGGATTCCAAACACTACTTCCTTCATCAAGAGGCATGGTTCTCTCTTTGTCTTGATCACTTCAAAGTGGGACCAACAACTGATGAGTGTCTTGGTCCATTTTTATGATCCCTTGTATCATTGCTTCACTTTTCAAGACTTCCAGCTGGTCCCTACCTTGGAAGAATTCTCTGATTTGCTCGGTATCCCTGTTTTGGAGCAAACTCTATTCACTGGTTGGGAGAAGACTATTAGGCCTGAAGAGATTGCTGCAATCCTTCCCTTAACCAAATAAGAGGTAGTGGCTAACTGGGAAACTAGAAGTGGGGTTAAGGGCTTTTTGGTTAAGTTTCTGGTTGGCAAAGCTAATAGTTTCTGGAATGACTTAGACTTCAAGGCGTACGAAGACATTCTGGCTCTTTTAATCTATGGTCTGGTATTGTTTCCCAATCCTGATACCTTTATCAATATCTATGCCATAAGGATCTTCATGTCTCGGAACCCTGTACCCACTCTTTTGGGTGATATCCTGCAACAGCTCTATGCTCGTACTGCCCGAAGATGGGGAACTCCGTGGTGTTGCGCTCCTTTGTTAGTGAGGTGGTTTATTTCACACCTTCCTAAGTTCGTGCTGAAGAATGAAGAAGGAAGGGGCTGGGCTCATAGGTTAATGTCTCTCACTGATAATGACATCATTTGGACACTCAGAGGTTTGGATGAAGTAGCTGTTATTGATCGTTGTGGAGAATACCCTAATGTTCCATTGATCGGTACCCAGGGAGGAATCTCTTATAATCCATGTTTAGCTCTCCGTCAGTTTGGAAGAGCCAGAAGAGTAGGGCCTCATGAGATGTTGGTTCCTCACTTCAGTTTTGAATTTCAGATAGGCAGTGACAAACTACACCATGGATTCATTAAAGCTTGGGACAGAATTCACAAAGCTGACCCACATGAGTTGGGACCGAAGACTTCTCTACCATTGGAACCCTATTGCAGATGGGTCCGCATCCGTGCTCAGAAGTTAGGTATGCCATACGAAGCTGTCAGGCCTATCATTCTTGAATCTCCTGATGAAGACGGGGTTCCTCCAATTGTCCTCCCTCCTCAGATACCCACTGATGTTGATACACTAAAGAGATCTTGGGCGCAGCTACAGGAAGAATGGGATTTTTATCGGGAAAAGTTCAACGAACAGGAACAGAAGATCCAGAAGCTGACTAAGCAATTGGAGGAAGAGCGGATCCTGAACGACTATATCCGTACTGAGAAGAGGAGGCCATGGGAGCACTGATGGACTTTGGATGTTTCTTTTTACAGCTTTTATTTCCTTTTCAGTATTTTCATTTCTTGTAATGCCTAAGGGAAAATGGTTGAACAATTTAAAGTTTGAATTTAATGAAGTGTGTTTCCTTTTGTCTACAAAGTTGAATCCCGATTGTCTTTGAAAACATAAAACATACGCATCTCATTGCATCATATGCATAACAGGTACCCTTTTTCTACAGGTTGCTTAATCTTCTTCGCTGTTTATTTGAACAGTCATCATGAATCCTGAGTCATCCAGTGAACAAGCTATCAAGTCCCTCCAGGCCCAAAACGCCCAGTTTCAAGAGATGGTCCTGAGCTTAGCCCAAGGTCAACAAGAGTTGAAGGCTCTGCTCCTGAAGAAGAAGAAGAATAAGAGGACTGCGTTGTTCAACACTAGACGGAGGTTTGGGAATACACTGCAAAATGAGGCTGATCAGGCTACTTCCTCTGCAGATAAAGACAGTCCCTAAGGGGGAAGGGCTCCTAGTCCTGCAGTCTCTGACAACGAGACGGATTACAATGATGAACAGTACCCTCCTGCTGAAGACAGGTACAAGCAACTGGAGGACCGTTTAAGTGCCATGGAGATTCAAAATGTACCGGGGTTGGATTTCGGAGATCTAGGTTTATCTTCTGGAGTGGTGATCCCACACAAGTTCAAGGCACCTGCCTTTTCAAAGTACAACGGGGCTTCCTGTCCTAAGCTGCATCTCAGATCATATGTAAGGAAGATCCAACCTTACACTGCAGACAAGAACCTTTGGATCCATTTCTTCCAAGATAGCCTTTCGGGGTCTCAACTCGAGTGGTTCTATCAACTGGATGGGACCAGTATTCGACATTGGGAGGATTTGGCTACCGCTTTTTATAAACAGTATCAGTACAATTCTGATCTTGCTCCCACGCGTACCCAACTTCAGGGTATGTCACCGGGGACAGGCGAAGGATTCAAGGAATATGCACAAAAGTGGAGAGACCTGGCTGGCAGGGTGCAGCCACCACTGACTGACAGTGAACTCGTGGACATGTTCCTTTGGACCCTGTCTGGTCCGTTCTTTAATCATCTAATTGGTAATTCCTCTGCTGGGTTTACAGATTTGATCTTGACGGGTGAGAGAATAGAAGCTGGTATCAAGTCAGGGAAGATTCAGAAAGGTGCCTCTGTAAGTACTGAGAAGAAGCCTTTCAAGAAGGAAGCTAGTGCTGTTTATGGTCCTAGAAGACAAGTTAAACTGGAACGCCGCCAAGCTGTCAATGCATTGGTAATTTCAAAGCCCGCTGCTACTCCTCAGCAGTATAATCAACAAAGGGGCGAGAGACGTAAAAGGCATTACACTCGGATCAGTATGACCCTGTCTCAGATCTTGCCGCAACTACTATCAACCAATTTGGTAACTGTCAAAGAAGCTCCAAAGGTGGTGAACACAACTTCTCCGAAGTACAACCCCAACGCTCGTTGCGCTTATCACTCTGATAGCCCCGGGCATACTACGGACGATTGCTGGGCTCTGAGGAATAATGTTCAAGACCTTATTGATGCTAAGGAAATACAGTTTGAAGCGCCTGAAAGGCCCAATGTTGTGACCGCTCCCATGCCCCAGCATGGTGTGAATGCTGTGGGAGAAGACCGATATGTAGCCTTCGTGGAAGAGATTGTTACTCTGTTATCGACTGTTAAAAGGGATATGTTGCTAGCCGGTTTATTTCCGGGATGTGATGAAGATTGCCTCTTATGTGCTGTTTCGCCTTTTGGTTGTCCTTTGCTGAAATCAGGTATCCAAAGCCTGACGGATAGTAAGGAAATCTTGTTCGAGAAGATTGTTGTCCCTGCTGTCCCTGCCGAAGAAGTTTCTATCGTCACTATTTTCAACAAACCTCCCAAGGCTCCTTCAAAGAAGCCTGTTAAAATCATGTCCACTCAAAAGATTTCTCCTATCATCATTACAGTCCCGGGGCCTCTCCCTTATACATCTGACAAAGTTGTCCCGTGGCACTATGGGGCAGATGTTTATGTTCTTGGAGTAAAGCAAGAGTTTGATACAAGTACCGGTGTCAGTAACATCACCGGGCCTGCCAAGGTTACTCGCAGTGGTAGGCTGTTCTCACCAGATATTTCGCCACCAGTTATTCAGAAACCTCTTATCATCACACCCACAAGTGTGCATGTTTCCCTTCCAAATCAAGTTCCTGTTTCTACCCCTGCCGCCGAGCCCTCTAATGCTCGGGGCAAAGGGGTTGCTGCTGATTTGCCTGCCTTGACGGAGGCGCCGAAGGCGACCACTATTGAAGCCTCCCAGCAAGAGATGGAGGAGATCCTCAATATTATCAAGAAAAGTGATTTCAATTTTGTTGAGCAGTTGGGGCACACCTCATCAAAAATTTCTATGCTATCACTGTTATTGTGTTCAGAGGCCCATGCCAAGGCCTTGATCTCCTTCCTGAAGACGGCCCATGTGCCGCAAGAAACGTCTGCTGATCAATTTACTGATTGTGTTGCCAACTTGACTGCTGATAATGGTCTGGGCTTTTCTCACGCCGATCTGACTGCAAAAGGAAAGAATCATAATGATGCCCTGCATGTCTCTATTGAATGCATGGGCACTACTCTTGCCCATGTGTTGGTAGACACCGGTTCTTCATTGAATGTATTGCCCAAGAAGGCCCTAGACAGGCTAGATTGTGAGGGTCTGGAGCTCAAGCCCAGTAACATTGTTGTCCGAGCCTTTGACGGTTCGAAAAGGATGGTACATGGCGAAGTTGACATCCCAATCAGGGTTGGTTCTCAGGTGTTTGATTCTACTTTCTATGTTATGGACATCCGTCCATCCTACTCTTGTTTGCTGGGTCGTTCGTGGATTCACAAGGCCAGAGCTGTGACCTCCACACTACATCAAAAGCTTAAGTACCCAGTCAGAGGAAAGATTGTTACAGTTCAAGGGGAAGAAGAGTATATGGTCAGTCACCTTAACTCGTTCCGGTACATAGAAATGGATGGGGAATTCATTGAAACCCCCTTTCAACACTTTGAAGAAGTGCCTCAGACGTTGGCGTCAGCTGAAACTGTGATTGAAGACCTTCCTTTGAAGATGGCTTCCTTAAAGGATGCTCGGGCTGTGGTTGAGAAGGGTGAGTGCGCAAACTGGGGCCGACTTCCTGACTTTACTCCGAAGACCGACAAGTTTGGCTTGGGCTTCACTGCAGAGGCTCAGAGGGCTGTTCGCAAAGCAAGAATCAGAAGACCTCCCGTGTTCATCACCAACCCGGGAGTGAATGCTATCGAAGACGAAGTGGAGGAATCTGAATTCGACAGCTGGATCTACCCAACAACCAACAATGGACCAAGCAACTGGACTGCCAAAGACTTTATGCCTATTACTTTTGTCACTCAGTAATGAACTCTTTTGTTTTCAATTTGTAACAAACAATATGTTAAAACTTTTATGGCTCGGTGTCCTACCCGGGGCACCGTGGCTCCATTTGTGAGGGCTTTTTGTATGTCATTTTCATATATCATTAATCAAAACATTGGACGTTTGTTGCATTTCAAATCTTGTGCTCCTTTCTCTTTCTTTGTTATATATTGAAAAACAGCTATATTTACACACACTCACTTATACAGGTTCCAATCCACTCTGGATCTCACTGGTAACGGCTCTGCTACCGCCGGTTATGACTTCAAAAATCCGATCAACTTAGCCGAAGATGAAGGTGAAGATGATTGTGAAGTGCCTGGTGAACTTGCAAGACTGCTACTCCAGGAAGAGAGGGCCATTCAGCCACATGAAGAGCCAGTGGAAACGGTAAATCTGGGTACTGAGACAGATAGAAAGGAAGTCAAGATTGGTGCCAATCTAGAGCTCAGTGTGAAACAACGGTTGATTCAGATGCTGCATGACTATGTGGAAATCTTTGCATGGTCTTACGAAGACATGCCTGGGTTGGATACCGACATTGTGGTTCATCACCTGCCTACCAAGGAAGACTTCCCTCCGGTAAAACAGAAGGTCCGCCGTATGCGCCCAAAGATGTTCGAGAAAATCAAAGCCGAGGTTATGAAACAATTTGATGCCGGATTTCTAGCAGTGACTTCTTACCCTCAGTGGATAGCCAACGTGGTTCCAGTGCCGAAGAAGGATGGTAAGGTCCGGATGTGTGTTGATTATAGGGATTTGAATAGGGCCAGCCCCAAAGATGACTTCCCTCTGCCTCATATCGACGTTCTAGTTGACAATACTGCTCAGCATAAAGTTTTCTCCTTTATGGACGGCTTCTCCGGTTATAATCAGATCAAGATGGCTCCTGAAGATATGGAGAAGACCACTTTTGTTACTCAGTGGGGCACCTTTTGCTACAAGGTTATGCCTTTTGGGTTGAAAAATGCTGGGGCAACCTACCAACGTTCCATGGTTGCTTTATTTCATGATATGATCCATCATGAGATAGAAGTATATGTCGATGATATGATTGCAAGATCCCAAACTGAGGAGGAACACCTTGACCATCTGCGGAAGCTGTTTGACCGTCTGAAGTTGTACAAGCTGAGGTTGAACCCAAACAAATGCACCTTTGGGGTAAGATCCGGAAAACTACTAGGTTTCATTGTAAGCGACAAAGGTATTCAAGTGGACCCTGCCAAAGTGAAAGCCATACAAGAGATGCCAGCTCCCAAGACAGAGAAAGAAGTCAGAGGCTTTCTAGGACGGTTGAACTACATTGCCCGATTCATCTCACATCTAACTGCTACCTGTGAACCAATCTTCAAACTACTGAAGAAAGATCAAGTAGTACGTTGGAATGATGAATGTCAGGCCGCTTTCGAAAAGATCAAAGAGTATCTCCAAGAACCACCCATTCTTATGCCACCGGTTGAAGGGAGACCTCTAATCTTATACTTGACAGTACTTGACAACTCAATGGGGTGTGTGCTGGGACAGCATGACGAGTCTGGCCGAAAAGAGCATGCTATTTATTACCTGAGCAAAAAGTTTACCGACTATGAGACTCGGTACTCACTGCTCGAGAAAACTTGTTACGCTCTGGTATGGGCTGCTCGCCGGCTGAGACAGTATATGTTGGCTCACACTACTCTGTTGATTTCAAAAATGGATCCAATCAAGTACATATTCGAGAAGCCTGCTCTGTCTGGAAGAATAGCAAGATGGCAAATGATCTTGACGGAATATGACATCCAGTACACAACTCAAAAAGAAATCAAGGGAAGTGTATTGGCAGACCATTTGGCACACCAACCCGTAGACGATTACCAGTCGATGAACTTTGAATTTCCAGATGAGGATATCATGGTAGTAACTGATTGTGAAGTACCTGGACCGGATGAAGGACCTGAGGAAGGATCCCGATGGTCTATGCACTTTGACGGAGCCTCAAACGCTTTGGGTAATGGTACCGGCACTGTGATCATATCCCCCAAAGGCACTCATACTCCACTCACCGCTCGGTTATGTTTCAACTGCACCAACAACATGGCGGAGTATGAGGCATGTATCATGGGTCTTCAAGCTGCAATCGACTTAAGGATCAAGTTTCTGAGTGTCTTCGGAGATTCCGCTCTTGTGATCAATCAGGTCAAAGGCGAGTGGGATACGAAACACCCAAATCTTATTCCTTACAAGGAGTATGTGTTGACCTTGCTTCCCCACTTTGAAGAGATAACTTTTGAACACTTCCCAAGAGAGGAGAATCAGTTAGCGGACGCACTAGCTACGATGTCTTCAATGTTCAAAGTCAAATGGGACAACGAGGCGCCCCGGATCATTATCTAGAAATTGGACGAACCTGCATATTGTTGTGATCTTGAGGCTGAAGAGGTGACTGAAAAACCCTGGTATCATGAAGTGAAGAGGTACTTGGAAGCTCAAGAATACCCCGAAGGCGCATCTGTTAATGACAAGAAGTTCCTGAGAAGATTTGCGGCAAAGTTCTTCCTCAGCAACGGCATCCTTTACAAGCGAAACCATGACTCAACTTTACTGCGTTGTGTGGATAAGACTGAAGCAGAAAAGATCATGGCAGAGCTACATGAAGGTACCTTCGGGACACATTCCAGTGGACATACCATGGCAAAGAAAATCCTTCGGGCAGGATACTTCTGGTCCACAATGGAAGCCGACTGCTACCAACATTCTCGAACTTGTCATAAATGTCAGATTTATGCTGATAAGGTGCATATCCCTCCGGTGCCTCTGAACGTCCTGACGGCACCTTGGCCTTTTGCAATGTGGGGCATTGATATGATCGGCGAGATCCGACCAACGGCATCCAACGGGCATCGCTTCATCTTGGTAGCGATTGATTACTTCACAAAGTGGGTTGAGGCAGCTTCCTACGCCACTGTAACCAAGAGCGTCGTGGCACGATTCATTCGGCACAACCTGATCTGCCGATACGGTGTACCTGAGAGGATCATTACGGACAATGGTACCAATCTTAACAACAAAATGATCATTGAGCTCTGCGAGCAATTCAAGATACAGCACCATAATTCTTCTCCCTACCGGCCGAAGATGAATGGGGCTGTAGAAGTAGCTAATAAAAATATCAAGAAGATTGTGCAGAAGATGACAGTGACCTACAAAGATTGGCACGAAATGTTACCTTTTGCTCTTCATGGTTACCGCACCTCAGCACGGACATCAACAGGGGCAACTCCCTTTTCCTTGGTCTATGGCATAGAGGCAGTCTTGTCTATTGAAGTCCAGATACCCTCTCTCCGAATAATGAAAGATGCAGACTTGAGCGAAGATGACTGGATCCAGACTCGACTTGATAAATTAAACCTAATTGACGAAAAGAGACTCATTGCTATTTGTCATGGTCAGACGTACCAAAAACGAATGATCAGGGCATTCAACAAGAAGGTCAGACGACAAGAGTATCAAGTCGGAGACCTGGTAATCAAGCGCATCATTCTTCCTCAAGGTGATCCCCGGGGCAAGTGGACCCCTACGTACGAAGGGCCATTTGTGGTTAAACATATCTTCTCAAGAGGAGCTATGATTCTAACCACTATGGATGGTGACGACCTTCCTCACCCCGCCAATGCAGACATAGTAAAAAGATACTACGCATGAATAAAAGACCCGCTAGGTTGACACACCTAGGCAAAAATAAGGGCTTCCCGGCGAACCAAAAGGGTTCGGGCAAAAATAAGGGATGAAAATTAAAAAAAAATAAAAAATCTGTACACCCGGTAAGTCGAAAACCTGAAAAGGCAGCTTGGGCAAAAATGGGTATCCCGGTGGACTGAAAACCCGAAAGGGCGGTCCAGGCAAAAGTTAGGGATTAAAGCGTAATACTATATCTCATTGGATCATCTTGCATCCAGAATTCGGCATCAACTATCGGGCTCAGACTTCGGCATCGATCAATCAGCTTCATCTTCAACTAAGCAGCAAAGTGATGAGACGCTTGAAGGCATAAAGGCGATAGCAGAGTTGGAACCCAGTGGGATTATTGTTCACATAGCTGTTTTGTTTCTTTTTTTTTCAAAGTTGTATAAACTCTGTGTTGTTCGGCGGCATTCTCTTACTAGGACGTCCGCCTCTTGTACAAAAACGCCTATTTACAGGCAAATTTCAAAATCAATACAAGATCATTTCTCCGGACAAATTGCCAATTATTTTTCCTTTTTTCTGTTTTGTCTTGCGAAGAACGTCCAATGTTCATTTTTGATATATGCATTTGACATTAATTGCTAACTCATAAATACTTGCATGCGAAACAAAGGATTAATTACAGGTGATATTAGAAACAGGGGCAATTCAGAATTGTCCAAGCAGCTAGTTGCTCTATCCACCAAGGTACCCAGGTAGGTTCAACTGAAGAACGTAACCAAGTCACCTCAACTCCCCACAGATTAAGACCAGATTCAGCGATACTCTCCCCGAGTAGAGATGGTTTCCTATCAGCCCTAAAGGCACCATATTCCCCCTAGCAAGTCAACAAGGCTCTCCCCAAGCAGAGTTAGTCTACTGTCAACCTTAAGGAAGTCGGGTATCCCCAGAAGATCTCAACATTCCCCAATGGAGTATAATCTCCTCAGCAAGCATCCCCAGCAGTCTTGATCTAAGATTGTTCCCCGGCGGAATACAGACCCCCCAGTGGAACCATTGTCCAGTACAATTCAAAAGTGTCCCCAGGAGAGTGGAATCCACATCCCTAGTGAAGTCGCCGATAAATTCTGAAACTTATCCTCAGTAGATTCTGGAAGCATATCACCTGCAAAATACATATGTCTCTCCCCGACTTTATTCAAAAGTTATTCCTCACAAGAGCTTATAACTGGGTTATTCTCAGCTAATTACCATGGAAAGATCGTCCCCGGCGAAATTCTTCCTATCCCCAGTGGAGTTCATCATTGAAATCCCCAGCGGAGTTCTCATCAAATCTCAGCGAAGTATCTCTTACCACAGAGTAATTCCCCTCAGAGTAATCTCTCCAACAAGTTTATTCCCCAACGGAGTCATCTTCTCCTACCGGTGTTTTCTTGCAACCATCATCCCTAGCAGAAACGAAGAACTCTACTCTTCAACATCAGCCCAAGATTTAATCCCCTGGTCGGTCGTCAAGGATTTATTTTCCTAGACAAAAATACATTCATAGACATTTCACATTTCACGCATCCTGCTTAAATACATGATAAAGTGCATACAACGCTATCTCATTTTGAGCATCATGACATCATGCATCTCATACATCATGACATTGCATACGACTAATGTCTTGCCTTTTCAGGAAAAGGTCAATCCAAAGACGATTACTATCAACTATCGCAATTCCACATTCGATTCCTGTATCCAGCCAGGGCATATCTGTTGACAACTAATTCCAGATTCGATTCCTGTATCTAGCCAGGGCACATCTGAAGAATTCCAGATTCGATTCCTGTATCCAGCCAGGGCATATCTGTTGACAACTAATTCCAGATTTGATTCCTGTATCTAGCCAGGGCACATCTGAAGAGTTTGAAGATTCAATTCCTGTATCCAGCCAGGGCATATCTGTTGACAACTAATTCCAGATTCAATTCCTGTATCTAGCCAGGGCACATCTGAAGAATTCCATATTCGATTCCTGTATCTAGCCAGGGCATATTTGTTGACAACTAATTCCAGATTCGATTCCAGTATCTAGCCAGGGCACATCTGAAGAATTCCAGATTCGATTCCTGTATCCAGCCAGGGCATATCTGTTGACAACTAATTCCAGATTCGATTCCTGTATCTAGCCAGGGCACATCTGAAGAGCTTGAAGATTCGATTCCTGTATCCAGCCAGGGCATATCTGTTGACGACTAATTCCAGATTCGATTCCTGTATCTAGCCAGGGCACATATGAAGAGTTTGAAGATTCGATTCCTGTATCCATCCAGGGCATATCTGTTAACGACTAATTCCAGATTCGATTCCTGTATCTAGCCAGGGCACATCTGAAGAGTTTGAAGATTCGATTCCTGTATCCAGCCAGGGCATATCTGTTGACGACCAATTCCAGATTCGATACCTGTATCCAGCCAGGGCACATCTGTGAGAAACCAATTGAATACCAACACCTGTAACAGGCCAGGAAACATCTTCCTTTCTCAAAATACGCAAGTTCTCGCTAAGGAATCTCTTACGCGATCAACACCCCCAAATGGCATCTGTAAGCCCATTCCCGACAAGGTTCTGTCACGTCTCCAGATGGCATCTATAAGCCCATCCTCTTATCCATCATATCTCCAAATGGCATTTGTAAGCCCATTCACGCCATCACATTGCTGATACTCCAGCATGCGAGTGCAAATTTCAGGGCACTCTAGTGTCCAATCTCCTTTTACCCTCGAGTCGCGAAAGGCAAACTTGCCAATCTAACTCTTTGGGTTCAAGAAGATTGAACAGGGGCAACTGTTGTACCCCAAAATTTTCCCTCCCATTTCCTTAACATTTTCTCATCTCAAGACCCTTGGAGCTCAAGATCCAGTTAGGGTTTCCTCTGCTCAAGACTTCTCCTTGCACTGTTGACCCAATTTAGGGTTTGTGTTTGCACAAAGATGTTTTGACATAAAATGCCTAAGATGACTTTCATGCTTCATGTTGGACTCCCAAGTTTATCCATACCAAGTTTCAAGCCTTGATTCCAATCTTTGCCCAGTCAATTGGACAGTTGACCTAGAAATCAGCTGTATTGGGGAAAAAGTCAACTGTGGTCAATTGGCAGTCAAACCTCATGAAAATTGACCCACATCAACATTATGAACTCACATGGACCATTTGATCAAGTTTGGACCATAATTCCACAAGAAATTTGATCAGATCACCAAAAGGGCAAAATGGTCATTTTTAGGGTTTTGACTGCACAAAGGCAATTTTTGACTGTTTGACCTAACCAATGGCAAACCAATCTCACATATGGACTCAAGGAATCAATGGCATTGTCTTTACATGTTCAACAAATTCAAAAGATCCCAAATGCACAAGATTGACAGATGAATTTTCCAGTCAACTGAGCCAAATTTGACTGTATACTGAAAAGTCAAACTTTGACTTTTTGGTCAAAATCAAGTGTCAAGATTCATTTTTCATTAAAACATGCCAAATTATGAAACTTGTTCATCAAGAAATCAAAAATCAGGGTTTTAAAATGAAGAATTTTCATAACTTAGAATTTTTCTAAGTTATGAAAATCCCAAAAAAATTTCTAACATTGTCCCACTTTTTCACCAAGATACATTTGGATTCAAGGAAAAGTCAAAACATGAAAGTTGTAGTCTATTGCAAAATCTATAACTTTGATTCACAAAGTTTCCTCAAAAGAAGCTTGTAGCTCAAGTTATGATTTTTGGAACAAGGGTGCAAAACATTCTTAACTTAGAGAAAATTTTGACCTATTCTAGGCAGGATTTTTCCCTAACTTCATGGCCACTTGTCACTTGCTTCCACTTGGAATTTCAATTTGCATTACAAAGAGAGATTGTAGTACACATTCCAAGCTTTCCAAAATGTCCAAGAACTCATCAAACAACCTTGTGGTTGGGGAGATTCGAATTTGGCAATATAGGAAAAACTCACTTTGTTCATGAACCATTTCCATATCCATAACTTTGCATTTTTGAACTCAGCATGCTCTAAGCTACATTACAGGCCTTTTATCTCATCTACACTCCATAATTTAATGTTAATCCTTTGTGCCAAGATGTTGTTCTATGAGTTTGGTCATTACATGGAAGTTTAATCCTTATTTGGAAAAAGCAAATTATCCATTTTTGAAAAGTATGGCTTTATGTCAAAACATGAATCAAAGAAGTACAAAGCAAATCTCTTTGGCACAAGTTTATGAGCTAATCCCACTGATCAAGGAGAGGTTATGCAGCACATTAGAGGGGCCTGTCCAAGTCTAGAGAACCAACTTGCCATTTCTTGCTTAAGTTAGAGGTAACTTGGCATAACTGGAACCAACTCTCATTTCAGCCAAGACAAGCTTAAGCAAAGTTGTTGTGCACCTTCCAAACATCAAACCTAAGCTAGAGCACGAGCCAAATACCCTCCAAACAAACGCAAAACCTCAAGTCAGTTCTCCCACCGTATCACACCTATCTTCTATGCTGGATCTCTTGCCCTTGATACTTGAAATTTGTGGATTTGATCTTGCTTCAGAGATCTGGCCCCATGTCTCAAGGATCTTGGTTTGACATAAAGTGTAACTTTTCAAAAATGGCAATACACCTTTTTCCAAATAGGGATTAGTTTTGCATGCAATGTCCAAATGGACAAGATAATGCATTAGCTCAGTGGATTTGAATTTAATTAAGGAGTGTAAAATGGTTTAGAGTCCTGCAAGCTAGTACAAAGCATGCTGATTTGAAAATGCAAGTTGTATGAACATGTATTGGCCATGGATCAAAGTGAGTTTTTTCCAACTTCAAGCATTCGATTCTCCCTAACCACAAGGGTGTTTGAGGAGTTCTTGGACAATTTGGAAAGCTTGAAACATGTACTATAATCCATCTTTGAAATGCAACTTGAAACTCCAAGTGGAACTATGTGAAAAATGGCCAAGAAGATGGGTCAAAATCCTGCCTAAACTAGGGCAAAAATTTCTCTAAGTTAAAAGTTTTAGGTACCCTTGTTCCAAAAATCATAACTTGAGATACAAGCCTCTTTTGAGAAAACTTTGTGAACTAAAGTTGTATACTTTGTGATGTACTACAAATTTCATGTTTCAAGTTTTGTTTGAATCCATTTGCATCTTGGTGAAAAATGGGACAAAGTTAGGAAAAAATAAGAACATTTTATAACTTAGAAAATTTCTAAGTTATGAAATTTTTCCATTTTAAACCCTTATTTGCATTTTTGGGTTTCTTGATGAACAAGTTTCATAATGTGACATGTCTTGATGAAAAATAACTCTTGGCACTTGATTTTGACCAAAAAGTCAAAGTTTGACTTTTTAGTGTACAATCAAATTTTGATCAGTTGACTGAAAAAATCATCTGTCAATCCTATGCATTTGAGATCTTTTGAACTTGTTGAATGGCTCAAGATAATTTCATTGAGTCCTTGAGTCCATGGTTGATCTTGATTTGCCATTGGTTAGGTCAAACAGTCAAAAATTGCCTTTGTGCAGTCAAAACCCTAAAAATGACCATTTTGCCCTTTTGGTGATCTGATCAAATTTCTTGTGGAACTGTGATCCCAACTTGATCAAATGGTTCATATGAGTTCATAATGTTGATGTGGGTCAAAATTCATGAGTTTTGACTGTCAATTGGACACAGTTGACTTTTTCCTCAATACAACTGATTTCTAGGTCAACTGTCCCATTGACTGGCCAAAAATCTGAATCAAGGCTTGAAACTTGGTATGGACAAACTTGTGAGTCCAACATGAAGTATGAAAGTCACTTTGGGCATTGTAGGTCAAAAAATCACTGTGCAAACTCAAACCCTAATTTAGGTCAATAGTGCAAGGAGGTGTCTTGAGCAGAGCAAACCCTAGTTTGACCTTGACTTCCAAGATCTTTGTGATGAGAAATGTTGATGAAATGGGAGGGCAAATTTTGGGGTACAACAACTGTACAAAGGCAATTTCTGACTTTTTCACCTAGCCAATGGCAAATTAGGCTCAACCATGGACTCAAGGACTCAATGGCATCATCTTGACAAATTCAACAAGTTCAAAAGATCTCAAATGCATAGGATTGACAGATGAATTTTTCAGTCATCTGATCAAAATTTGACTGTACATTGAAAAGTCAAACTTTGACTTTTTGGTCAAAATCAAGTGTCAAGGGTCATTTTTCATCAATATGTGTCAAATTATGAAACTTATTCATCAAGAAACCCAAAATTGTAAATTAGGGTTTGAAATTGAAAAAATTTCATAACTTAGAATTTTTCTAAGTTATGAAATTTTCTTAATTTTTCCTAACTTTGTCCCACATTTTCACCATGATGCAAATGGATTCAAACAAAACTTACAACATGAAAGTTGTAGTCCTCCACAAAGTCTACAACTTTGATTCACAAAGTTTTCTCAAAAGAAGCTTTGATCTCAAGTTATGATTTTTGGAACAAGGGTCCCTAAAACTTTTAACTTAGTGAAATTTTGCCTTAGTTTAGGCAGGATTTTGACCCATCTCCTTGGCCATTTTTTACATAGTTCCACTTGGAGTCTCAAGTTAAATTTCAAAGATGGATTATATAGAATGTTGCAAGATTTCCAAATTGTCCAAGAACTCCTCAAACACATTTGTGGTTAGGGAGAATCGAATGCTTGAAGTTGGCAAAAACTCACTTTGTATCCATGGCAAATTCATGTTCACTCAAGTGGCATTTTCAAACCAGCATGCTTTGTACTAGTTTGCAGGCCTCTAAACCACTTCACACTCCTTAATTAAATGCAAATCCATCAGTCTAAGCATTTGTTTTGGCCATTTGGGCATTGTACACAAAACTAAGCCCTAAGTAGAAAAAGGCACATTTCCATTTTTGCAAAAGTGTGCTTTATGTCCAACCACTATCCCTTGAGCATTGGTCCATATCTCAGAAGCCAAATCAAATCCACAAATTGCAGGAACCAAGAGGATTGTATGCAGCATATTTAATGGCTTGTACATGCCTGTAATCACAACTTCCACATCTTTGCTTCAAAAACAAGAAATTGTCCAAACACTTGAGAACTTGAAAACCAGCCATTGTTAGCTTACACAAACATTTCAAACAACTTTCGCACAACCCTTTGAGCAAGATACACGAGTGTTTGAGCCCCAAAACCTCCCATAGCCAGAAATCACACTTCTTTGGCAAAACAGGGCAGGTGCTGCAACTTAAGTGCCATAGCTCATTTGGCTCGTGCGTTTTGCCCCTTTTTGTTTCAAACACCTTCCATTCAACTCACTCAAGCTATCCCAAACCTCCATTACCAACTGTAACTCCATTTACAGTGATCACCATTTTCATTTCAAGCTTATGCAGGTTGAGTTCTAGAGGCTGATTCAAGGACTTTCAAGGCAAGCTAGCTGTTAGAAAAGATCAAGTGAAGTTTAGGCAAGCTACCAGACACCTCAAAACTTGTTGAGAAACACTGCATTTCCCTACACGAATCCAACTGAAACAGGTTTTTCTTCACTTTCTATCTCTCTATTTAGGAACATTTAGCTTTAGGTTTGTGAATAAAAAATGTAGTGTTCAATGCTAGGAAGCCATACATATGCTCAGCTTTCATTTATATTAAGTGTGCTAGGAGAATTTCATCCATGAACATGCTGAAAAAACTAGGTCAGATTTTAGGGCCAGAAAAATTCTCTCTGGTCTTTGAGAGTTAGGATTAGTTTTTTATATGGTTGGAATCGTCTTGAAATTCTCTACAAGTTTGATGTTGTGAGTTTTGGTAAAAGATCACGTATACAGGATGTAGCATTTGAACAGGGCAAGCGCGCGTGTTTCAGTCTGGAGGAAGAAGATGAAGTTGGCTTGGGTTGGGCCTGACCTGGCTTGCTTCTAACACCCTCTTTCTCATTTTTGCACCCCTTGGCCCAATTTCTTGAATAATTATATTTTTGCATTTTTGTTTTCTTTTCTGACTTTGTTTATTTATTTCCAAATATAATAAATGCTCAAAAAATATTTTTTATCATTTTTTACATTTATTTGGTATTTTATTTTGATTTTTCTAACATAAAAACATTTTGAATACTTTTATAATTTATTTGAAAACTTGAAAATAATATGTAAATTATACTTTTATTTTTATTTCTCATTTTTATTCACACTGAAAATATTATTTAAAATATAATTTATTTTTGTA